>OY292316.1:46022531-46728689 GCA_958496155.1 Sisyra nigra
GTTAGAGCTGAATACAACACGTTGTTTTATCTAATGTTACATTTGTGGTTATAGTGAACACAAAGTGCAGTAAAAATATTACTAGTTTAGTGTTGTAAATCTTACACCACTATTTTTTCCGTGTAATATTTCTTTAGATCCTTGTAATTTTGTATTAAAAGATATACTAAGATCAGGTCGCGACGTTCTACCATATATTATAGCTTCATCAGGCACTCTGATGCATGCTCAGCATTCTTGTCTTTCTGTAGACTTGCATATACAAACTATATATAATTTTTTTCTTAAGTATATACGTTGTGAGAAACTTGAAATCATTGTACCTACTTTACTAACCCCTCCAAAGAGCATTAGCTTGTCATTTATCGTATTAATTTTTAACCGACTTCAAAAAAAAAGGAGGTTCTCAATTTCACTGTATTTTTTTAAATGTTTGTTACCTCAGAACTTTCGACTGGGTAGACCGATTTTTATGAATCTTTTTTCATTTGAAAGCTGGTGCTTTCCGTGTGGTCCAATTTTAATTTGAAAAAAATCGTTTACTTTGAAGGGGTTGAAAACTAAGGAATGAAATATTAACTGCTTATTGGATAGCACGATTTTGATAAATATTTTTTTTTATTAATAGAACATAATCTTAAATTAATCTCATATCCATTTTTATGAAAATTTCCACTCATAAGGGTTTAAAAAAAAGGGACAAAATTCTTTAGGCGCGTTATGAAAAAATGATGACAGTGAAACTTTAAGATGGGCGGCCATCTTGAGACAAAAATTAACAAAATAAAGTTAGTCGCAAAACCACTGGGTTTCTTGGCGCGCGTAATTTGAATTTTTGTTTTATTTATTTACTTATTTATTTATTTTTATATTTAAATTAAAAATAATTATATATACAAATGACACATATTATTAATAAATAAGTTATTTCCGTTCTCGAATTTTGCAGTAGCTGTTATAGGTACTATTTGAAGTTTAATGATGAAAATGACGTCTGCATCGCGGCGCGATTTTAGAAGCATTAGTAGCGTTCTATTTTATCATCACAAATTAACAAGATGAAGTTGCCCGCAAAACCTCTCGGTATTTTTAAATAGGCGCGCGTAATTTGAATTTTTGTTTTATTTATTTACTTATTTTTATATTTAAATTAAAAATTATTAATTTTTTAAATATATTTTTTATATTTTATTTAGAAAATATTTATATATACAAATGACACATATTATTAATAAATAAGTTATTACTTTTCTCGAATTTTGCAGTAGCTGTTATACTATTTGAAATTTAATGATGAAAATGACATCTGCATTCCATGAATATTCTTAGTTATTACGAAATCTGGGATTCTGAAATGATTCAACCATCTTAGAATAATAATTTTGTAACACAAGATATGAATAAGATTAAGACATTTACTTTGACAAGTAGCTACTTACTTTATTTCGCAATTTCTATGAAACTTCGTTTTCATGACATGCATGAATTGTTAACCAGAAAAATGATCCTAACAAATTTTATAAACGTCTTGCAGCTTTCTTGGGATATTATTTATTGATACCAATTAAAATATTATTCTTTTACTTTTATTTTTAATAATTATATCTTTTTATATATTATCATTATTAAATATTAATTTACAGTTATTTAAAATTGATTATTTGAATTTAATTAATAAAAACTAATTTTTAATGATACCAAAGAAGTATAACGCGTGTACATAAGTACACTCAACCACTTTTTTTTCTGTTACGTACATCGTGCCTTTGAATTGTTTACATTTTAATTTGAAGAAAAAAATCCACCCCCTAAAGATGAAAATAGGGGATGAAATAGTGACGTTTAACTGAATCATCGACTGTTGATGATTTTGTTACTATTAGAAAGAGTATTCCACTTACTTCTTTCATTACATTAAAAAGCAAAAAATTTCCAACCCTTAAAAGCAAAAGGGGATGAAGTTAGTAACTTTAAACATTTAACGGCGCTACCTCATATAAGCAGCACATTTAGTAGGTCTATCCATATTCAAATAAATAAAATCAGTTATCAAACTTCAGATCACTAAAAACTGAGAAATAAATAAAAATTATAACAAAATGAAAAACCGACTTCAAAATAAATATAAAAAATCTTAAACAAAAAATGGACTAAAAACTAAAAAATAATTGCGTATTCTTGCAGGGTCTACAACTTCAAAATTATTAGGATGATATAATGTACAACTATTGTTATTTTTGAAGTTGGTGCTAGCCAAGAAAAATAAATATTAATGTTCATTTGTAAGAAAGGTTTAATAAGTTATTGGTATTTTGTAGTTAAAAGTTATTGTGACAGTACTAGTATATTGTATATAAAACTTCATTTGAAAAATAAATTTCATAAGGTATTCTCGTTTATTGTCAAGTACCAATATACTCGCATTTTCTTGGCTGACACCAACTCCAAAAGTAACAAAAGTTGTAAATTATATCATCCTAATAATTTGTAAGTTGTAGACACTGCAATGATACGCAATTATTTTTTTACTTTCAGTGCATTTTTTGCTTAAGATTTTTTATTTATTTTGAAGTTTTTCATTTTGTTATATTTTTTTTGGAGAAAATGTTCGGTACAGAAAATATTAATCACATTACCGCTAGGCTTAAAAAAATAATTCAAACTTTGGTGGCTAACTTTTCTAATTTAAACTGTGAGTTTTATTTGTGAGACCAGAGGAATGTTACAGCTATAGACTTGAGATTTTTAACGTTAAAAAAAGCAAAGTTCAAAAGTAATTTATGATTTATATATATAACTGAAATAAATCCGCAACTTAATGGCCTTAAATAAATTGTTACATTTTTCAAACATCATTGAGTATAAAACGATAAAACTCCGTCAGTAAAAAACATTTATAATATAAATAACAAGATCATTACTTGGTTGGAGAGAGCGCTTTAACTTTTTTTCTATTTTTTTTGTCTGTTCTGTTCTCTTTCTCCCTCTCTCTTCACCTTCTTTTCTTATGACTTTCGAGTTTTCTAAAATGATGAAAACTCGACATAAGAATGAGCCGTTCTTTATTGCTCCAAGTGCCCTAGAATATATGAAGGATTTTCATAAATTATTGTTGTAAGATGGGTAAAAAATTGATAAATGTGTATATGTTATAATGTATACAGGGTGGCACCAAAAAAAAAAACATTAAGATTCCATTTTTTAAGGGGCATTGAAGTCACTGGCTTTACAAGCCAATATTCTGTCAAAATCTTTTGCGATTGTCTCGTTTTCTTTAAATATATTTAGTGTAATGAGTAAAAATTTTAAATCCTTCTGAATTACTTGTTACCAAATTTTTATGCAACCAAAAGCTTTTGAGATAGAATGCATAATGTGCTTGGAGTACAAGTGGCTTATGGTTTCGACACATTAATCTGAAAATATCCCACGTTTTAGATTCAATCTTTAGATTTATTAATTCAAGTAACTGATTTTATAATGAAATAAATTCAAGTAGTTTGAAAATAAAGTCAAGTAGTGAATCAAGTCCTATTTCAAAAACGATTGATTTTATAAAAAATGTTCTTGGTACCAAACTTAATAGAAATTTAATGCCTTACAATTCTGTTTATGATGCAAAATATCCACAAAAGCACAGAAAATGAGATAATTATAAAAGCTCGATTTTCGGGAGCTTTAAACTTGAATATTACAATTATAATATTTTAATAAACTTTTGGAGCAACACGTATTTAACTTTCTATACTGTTACTGACCCATTTTTGATTATAAACTTTGTATAAAAGTGAGCTTTTTAAAGATCAACCACAGAAAAAAGCTTTAGATAAAATCTAGAGCACTACTTAACTTGATTTTCAAGCTGCAAGACTTAAAATCAAGTAAAACTCAAGTAAAATATTGAAACATCAAGTATTTAAAAAACAAATTGTTTCATTTCAAGTCTACAAATACTTGGCTTGATTAGTCCTTAAGTCTATAGTCTTATTGAAAGTTAGAAAACCAAGTCTAGCTCTTAAATTACTAAAAAAAGTGGTTTGTTAACCGACTTCAAAAAAAAAGAGGTTCTCAATTCGACTGTATTTTTTTCTGTTTGTTACCTCAGAACTTTTTGTAAACAAAATCCATGTGGTCCCATTTTAATCTGAAGGAAATTGTTCTCTTCTAAAGGGTTGAAAACTAAGAGATTAAATATTAACTTTTTATTGGATTGCTCGATTTTGATAATTCTTTTTTTATTTGAAAGCTGGTACATTCCGTGTAGTCCCATTTAAATTTGAAAAAATCTTTCACTTTTAAAAGGTTGAAAACTAAGGGATGAAATATTAACTTTTTATTGGATAGCTCGATTTGGATAATTCTTTTTTATTTAAAAGCTGGTGCTTTCCGTGTTGTCCCGTTATAATTTGAAGGAAATCGTTTACTTCTAAGGAGTTGAAAACTAAGGGATGAAATAATTACTTTTTATTGTATTGCTCGATTTTGATAATTTTTTTTTATTTGAAAACTGGTGCTTTCCGTGTGGTCCCATTTTAATTTGAAGGAAATCGTTTACTTCTTATGGGTTGAAAACTAAGGGATGAAATATTAACTTCTTATTGGATAGCTCGATTTGGATAATTCTTTATTTATTTGTATAACATAATTATAAATTAATCAAATATCTATTAAAAAAAAAAAAAAAACTTCACTCATAAAGGGTTAAAAATTAGGGGTGAAATTTTTATTGGCTAACCCGATTTTGATAATTTTGTTTCTATTACGTATATTGCACCTTTAAATTGTTCATATTTCAATTTGAAGAAAAAAATCAACCCCAAAGGATGAAAATAGGGGATGAAATAGTGACATTTAACTGAATAATTCGTTTTCAGATGATTTTTTTTCTAATAAAAAAAGTATTCCACTTAGTTCTATCATTACATTTAAAAGCAAAAAAATTCAACCCTTAAGGGTTAAAAGAGATGATGTGGTAACTTTTAACAGTTAACGGTGCTGCCTCATATGAGCATCGCGTTTAATAGGCTTATGCATTATCAAAGAAATAAAATCAGTTATCAAACTTCAGATCACTAAAAATGGAGAAATAAATAACAATTATAAAAAAATGAAAAACCGACTTCAAAATAAGTAAAAAATCTTAAACAAAAAATGTATTTTAAAGTTCATTTGAAAAATAATTTTCATAAAGTATTCTCGTTTGTTGCTAAGTGCCAATTTAGTCGTATTTCCTTGGCTGACACCAACTCCAAAAATAACAATAGTTGTACATTATATCATCTTTATAATTTTTTGGTTGTACACACTGCAAGGACACTGCATTATTTTGTCACTTTTTAGTGCATTTTTTGTTTAAGATTTTTTATTTATTTTTGAAGTCGGTTTTTCATTTTTGTATAATTTTTATTTATTAGTTTAGGTTTCTTTAGAAGTGATTTCAATGCACCTCCATGAGAGGAACTCAAAATTTTTATTTAGGCATTCAGACATAAACCACCCTGTATATTCACTGTATTATGACAAAAGCTCAGACGGGCAATGTGACGAGACTCTTCTGTCAGCGTCGCTTTTCAATTTCTTATTTTTCAAGATTAGTTTTCGTGAAAATGATAAGAGGTCGCTGCTCGACAATGAGTGGAACTGATATAATGAGGCAAAATATTTTAAGTTTGTCTGAACAGAATTTGCGTAGTTTTACCGACGACGATTCGATAGTTGATCGCAAATATCGAGCGCAAAAACCAGTTTCAATTTGGGTGAAAGACACGTTTATAAAATGAAACATTTTGCTGACAACACGTATTATTTACTATCGACACATTTCAATAAAGCGGCAGCTTTTCCGATATATATACTGTGTAACATGTCGCGTCAAAGTCGACGATGATAACGATGATACGTGTCACTTTGAATATTTTCCCTGCCTCCACACATACATAAAAACGAAACATTAAAATAAATGTCACTTTACTCCTCATCTCTTCGTTTTTTGTTCGTTCTTCGCGAGAAATTCAAAATAAATCCATTAGAGCCCCAACTTCGACAAGGATTGGCAACATTGATTCGTCAAGAAGAAAAGAGACATGGCCCCGGGGTTGCAACAGTTTGTCATTTTTCGGACTCAATCTAAGCTCGTCACTTTTCACCAAAAAAAAAAACTTGAAACTTTTCATTCTCACACCCCCAAACTTCTAACTTTTCTCGATGATTTCAATTATTCATTTTTCGTTTACATCTCTCCACATAAATCATTCGCCTATCCCGATTTTCCGAACTAAAATTCTCATCTTTCATCCCAATCGAAATTTATGTAATGTTTCACGAAATTCATTTCCTCTCTTGATTTAATTTTTCCAATACCTACACCTACGACGCGATGAGTTTTAATCAATCATACTCGTAGGGTATTTTCTTCCACTTCGTAACAAAATGGGTTCAAATGACGGATATTTATTTAATTTTTCATAACAGACTCGACAAGGAGCTGTCGAATTGACCTGTAAACCTACAAAAATTGAAAGGTTTGTTTATTAAACGAGACGAAAATGGCCGAGTATAAATCGAAGCTTTCATCCTTTAGTCACTATTTCAAAAATATGGACTATTAAAATTGATATATTACCATTTATTATTTTAAAAATCTGATAGTACTATACAAAAATTAACAACAAGTAGTTGAACATTTTATTATCGAATTGTGCTTGATTTTTCAAGCGCAATTTTCAAGCAAATTGACTTTAATTTAATTAAAAATCAATTCAAACTCAAGTCAAATGTTTGTATTTCCACATCAATTAAGTCAAGTAATGAATTTATAAGATTCATTTCAATGTTCCCATAAGCCTTCGAGCGACTTCTCGATCATTAGGTTCAACAGGCTCTCTGATGCATGCCTATCATTCCTGTTATCACCATATTTAGTATATTTAATTGGTGATAGCAATTTTCATAAACATCAATCAATGAGTGTCAATTTACACGCCTAAGATTTAAATATATGTGTGCATAATGTAATAGGCCTTGCATCTGGTGTCCTGCTGTGTGCTCACCGAAGTGTGAAAAGTAAATAAAGGAGAAGTAACTAAGTAACTCAATAACTGATACGAAAAGTGTTCTAGAGGTTTCCTTGAGGATATTTAATTTAAGAGAAAAAGGATAGACTAAAAATTTAAGACCAAATATTTCGGAATATTCTAGAAGCATGTCTGGGCTCATATATGTATATATAATGGGTTGACAGCCAAGAAAATTAATCAGTTATAAACATTGAAGCAGTTAAAAATCCATCCTCGAAGAGGACAAAGTCATTTCAACTCACCAGTTTGGTTGTAGACAGCATCAACTGCAAGAACTGAGCAAGTACACAGAGTAGCACAGACAGGCATGGACTCTCTACAAAAAAAAATTGCTCTACTGTCTTTTTAGACGCCGCCCAGGCATCTGATAAAGTGTGGCATAGGAGGGTCAAAAAAAAAGATCGAAAAGGTGCTGCCTCCCCAACTTGTTAGGGTCGTCGAAGCCTATCTAATCGACAGACGATTTAAAGTTAGATTAAAGGGTGCGGTATCCGACATCTCCGCAAATAAAATCTGGAGTACCACAAGGTAGCATCCTCGGACCGACCCTTTACCTCATATACATGTCAGATATACCCGCTGCGGACAACACTACCAATGGCTACCTTGCAGATGACAGATGTCCTCGCTTGCGACCACTACCCAGTGCCCTCTCGTGGCCACCGAAAAACTCCAAGTCTCACTAAATACACTTCAAAAATGGTTCCACACATAGAAAATCGAGATCAATGATGCCAAGTCGGTCCATGTGACTTTCATAACCAGGAGAGGTACTTCTCCTCCAGAATTCATGAACAACAAACAAATTCCCCAGACGACGGAGGTCAAGTATTTCGGAATTCACTTGGACCGACGATTCACATGGTGGAGGCATATATCCAAGAAGCGTCAACAACTTGGAACCAGGCTGAGAGAAATTTGGTGGCTGCTACGGAGGATCGTAACTGTTCCTGGATTGTAAGCTAGTTATCTATAAAGCCGTTCTAAAACCGGTCTGGTTGTATGGAATCCAACTTTGAGGAACTACTAACAGCTCCAGTATTGACATCATACAAACGTTTCCGTCCAAGGTGTTGCGATTAATTGTCGATACCCCATGGTACATCACTAACAGGGACATCCATAAGGACCGGGGTATAGCTACCGTTACGGAGGAGACAGCTAGGTTCCGTACTAAATATTTCAGGGGCCTAAACGAATATCCTAACCACCTGGCTGTTAACCTTTTCGACAACAGTGAGGAATTTGGAAACGCGTGTCATTTCAGAAGCTACCCTACAGGTAACAGTACAGCAGTCACTCCTTCTAGAATGACCTGTTCCGTCCATACGTTCACCAGATTCGTTTATTGTCTTGGGACAGATTACTTTTTTTTTTCTTCTTCCAACGTCCACGCTTGACATTTCTGCTATGCGGTGCCGCGTCGTCTAATAGAAGTCGGAGACTAGTTGGTTTTGGTTGGCAAGTGCAGGATAGTTGCCAAGATGCATGGGGTTCATGGGTTCCCCATTTTAGAGGGAACCGATTAAAGTAGGTGGGATGCTAATACGGTGCAAGTGCTCGCATAGGGTAATTCGGAAAAATGCCACTGACACCTAGCGGGGGAGAAGTGGAGAGATAGGAGATTCCAGTAAGGGTTGTCGTCTTCCATTTGGTGTATAGCTTTAAATTTAGATATTATGCCTTCTTTGACACCAGCTAGGATCCCCAACGCTACTTGTCGTCCTCTTCTTAAAACATGAGTAGTTGAGAGGTTGGTATGCTACGGGAGTCTCTGTAGTCCAGCTTAAAATTTAGAAATATTCAACCTTCTAGAGTTCCAGAAGATCATTTTAAGAGTGCCCTTATTTTTACTAAGCTTGGATATTTTAAATAATTTATTTTTCTTCGATAAAACGTTTAGTATTGAATTTCATTATATAAGTGGTACACCGTTAACCCTTGAAAAAAGCTCTCCACTTCTACGAGCATGTCGTTTTCGCTTGTTTATATTTTCGCGTCGGTATATAATTTATCCGGAGACGGATTGGTCATATAGTACGTAGTATTTTCGAGAAATTCAAGCTCGTTTCGTTAATCTAAAATAAATAATCGCGAGCACGAATCGCCTTCGTATTTGTTCCGCTAAGCTCAATTCGTTCGTTTCGAACACCGTACATATAGCAAAAGCTCGCACTTATCCCATTTCTCCTCGACGATTTTCCCGATTTGTCCGTGAATTTATTAGAGACGAGACGAAGGAAATTTCCGAAACGCTCACCAATCACAGATAACATCCACATATACACTTGCATGTAGCAATTGTAATTATTATTATAGTATACGACCAAGTGCATGTTTTCTCGCTCACGTTACGTTTCGATTCATTTAATTATTCAAACATCAAAGCTCATCTAATCGAGAAAATATTTCGATTATTTAAAACTAAAAAATAGTTATACAATAATCCTTGAAAAGAGTGTGAAAATGAGCTTTCGAATATCTTAATTTTGAACGATTCGAATTTTAGTGATTTTTCTATTATGGACGTATTAAAAGCTCTCTTTTAGAGACCGAGAGATATTGAGCTTTTACATACAGACTCGTATAGATTTGAGAAAAAGAGAAAAACAGAAATGGTACATGCATAGATATGAGATTATGTGTATATATGCAATGGTTAACATGACTTTAGCGGTTTTGTAGTGCAACGAATCGAGCTTTGTTGAGGTTATGTTTTTTCGATTTTAGAGAAAATTTATTTCTGTGCTATTGGTCGGTTGCATACGATTAAAGGCAGCGAATGTGCGCTTCGCTCGCATCGAAACTTTCCTTTTAGTATTTGTAATGGTCTGGTGAGCTTTCGTCCTTTAACTGTCTCCTATATGGTCAATCTGCTCGATGAAAGGTCCCTCACGTCCATGTCGATATAATTCCAACTTTAGGTAAGTGGTTTTGTGACGTCTTAATTCTACATATTTTTTTTTTCACTAAAACTCCGATTGTCCAGCTTTGAATTATTAAACGAGTCGGTTGTGACCAAAAAAATAAATCAGGGGAGGGATAAGGCAAAAAGACAATCACAATGAAAAATATGGACGAATGAAATGGTGAGCTTTTGATACCATCGCGTTCCCGTTTTTCGAATTTCCGCTTAATCTAACTTTTCTTCTTCGGTCGGTGGGCGTTAAGCCATCGATAGTCGTTTAAATAATATATTCCGGATTCCCGATCCATTTTCACCGTCCATCAACGTCTGTCCGTCTGTCTCACCGACATTCGACCCGTCTAAGATTGGTTATACGTGAGGTCAACCCCACAACCTGGATTTGGCACCCGTTATCACCACTTTACAATTTATCTTCCCGTTCCCGTTAAACTCCCGTTTAAGTCTCCGCACGCTACTCGTTCTCGATAACAAAAATGTATTCTTTTAGAAAACTATCCCTAGTTCGACGGGGTATGTTAATCTTTTGTTTGTTGTTTATATACAGGTACGCCAAAAAGGGTTTTAAAGATTTTCAAAAGCGTCAAATGTTGTCTCTGCTCAACCGCAACATATTAGAGATCAACTCGTGAAAACTATGCAAATTTAAGTCGTTCCCGTCGACTATATGGAAAGGTTTTTAGGGAACAAAACAAATTTTAGCTCGACAAAGACAAATCCTTGTCAACCGCAACAATTAAAACATTTTATCTCTGATTTACATGTATAAACTCATATAAAAAATTAGGAGTAAAACTGAAAATTTTCCAGTCAACAGTATTTGGTATTATAATTTTAAAACCCCGTATAAAAATCTTCTACTACTCCTTTTACTCTTAAAGATTTTTATTATTATTATTATTTATTTATCAGTTTGTCCCAAGACAATAAGCCAATCTGGTGAACGTATGGACGGGACAGATCATCTTAGAAGGAGTGGCTGCTGTACTGTTACCTGTAGGACAGCTCCTAAAATGTCCGCGTCTCCGGAATCCTCACTATTGTCGAGGATGTTAACAGTCAGGTGAACGTGTGGACGGGACAGGTCATCCTAGAAGGAGTAGCTGCTGTACTGTTACCTGTAGGGTAGCTCCTGAAATGTCACGCAATTCCGGAATCCTCACTATTGTCGAGGATGTTAACAGTCAGGTGAACGTGTGGACGGGACAGGTCATCCTAGAAGAAGTGGCTGCTGTACTGTTACCTGTAGGGCAGCTCCTGAAATGACACGCGTTTCCGGAATCCGCACTGTTGTCGATGAGGTTAACAGCCAGGTGGTTAGGATATGTGTTTAGGCACCTGAGGTATTTAGAACTGAACCTAACTGTCTATTCCTTGACGGTAGCCACACCTAGGTCCTTATGGATGACCTTGTTGGTAATGTATCATGGGACATCGACAATTAGTCGTAAAATTAAAACTGAAAAACTGAAACCTCTGTATGATGTCAATACTGGAGCTGCTAGCAAAGTTAGATTCCATACGTCCAGACCGGTTTTTGAGAGGCTTTATAGATAATTAGCATACCACCCAGGAACAGTTGTGATCCTCGCCGTGGCAGCCACCAAAGTTCTCTCAGCCTGATTCCAAGCTGTTGATGCTACATGGATATATTCGTTCGTCGTCGGTCCAAGTGAATGTTGAGAGCTTTTAAAGGTGAAACTATTTTGTAGGAGTTAAAATGAAACTAACCAAATGATAGTCCTAACAGAAAAGGATTCCTAAAAATCGGATCAATTTCCGGAAAGGTCATTATTTTACCCTTTATCAACTGTTAATATGAGGATTAAAATACATGGTTTATTTCTTGTTGAACAACCCCAAGTAAGTGGAGTTTTTCAAACTTTTTTTTTTATAACCAATTGGTTGCACTTGACCTGGGCTCGTTTAGCAACTGTCTTTCTGAAACAGTTCAATCAGCTGGTTTTATTCTCTTGAGCCGACAAGAAGGGTCAGGCTCATTCAGCATCTTCTGGACAACAAGGTTTGGCTGTACTCAAAAATGCTGCTGGTGCTTTCCCGCATTTTTCTTAATTTCTTTTTCAATCGTGTTGATCTTTAAATCTCTGTGTACGTCAGAGTTCCGAATGTACCAAGGTGCATTGACAATGCCTCTGAGCACTTTATTTCGAAATGTTTTGGTAATTTTCCTGTTCGTGGGCTTTGCACAACCCGCAAGGTGGATTCTATATGCCCAGATGGGTTCTAAAATTTGTAGGACTTTATTGTGTGTGCTCAGTCGTGCTGGTCTTCCAAGCAGCCAATGCATCTGTCTGTACTTTAGTTCAAGTTCCCGTTTCTTGACCTTCACGCATTCTTTCTTCAGTCTCAATTATTTGACAGTGTTATTATAAGAACCACGTTGCAAGTACACTGGGTTGGTACCTTCTATTAGAGAAGGTGGTGTGTTCTGACTTAGTTTCGTTAAGCTTAATCCTCCAATTTTGGAGGAGGAGTTGACTCCTCTACAGTGCCTTCCAATGATATCACTGCAGAGTCCTCTGGAAAAGTTGTCATGCCAACTGCTCCTGTCTGGGGAATATCTCTGGATGGAGAACTGGCCCGAGTACGCTCCCTTCCGGAACGCCAGCGCCAATAGGTTTCAGCTCCCAGAACTCATCCTCATATTTTACTGGGAAGTAACGCTGAGTGTATGTATAAGCGTACGAATTGCTTTTCAAACTTTAATATATTAAAAATATCAACTAGAAATTAAAAAAATTTGACCAAAAAACGTAAAGAAATCTTCTCTATTGATAGGTTCAAAGAGAAATCGAATTCGGCTTGGTTTCCGTAAGAAATCTCGTTTAAATCACGACGAAATTCGTCTCCGGAAAGCGTCAGCTTTGCTCGGCTCGTGTCGTATCAAAAGGACCAAAGTCACAAAAGCGTTCCGTTCCGTGTTTTAAACAAGCGGATTATTTTATTATTAGATAAAATTATTCTGTTCAATGGCTTCATTTTTCTTTGTGCTGCCCATTTCGAAACCAGAAAACGAGCGACAGCCAACAAGTGGAACAAATTTTCCCCCGTCTCAACTTTATTTACTAAAAAACGACATATCACATAATATTATTTTATAAACTAGAGCTTTAAAAAAATCAGGATTTCTATACGGAAAAATACCGCAGAATTTTAATAAATGCAACTTCCAAAATAAAAATAGTCTAAAAGCTCAAAAGGTTTTTGTATGAAATTCCGGCTTATCAATCGAATATAATTTGATTAATTTTTTTTTTAAATTGATTTACTGAAAATTTTGTCAAACCATTCACGTTTTTACCAAATTTTTTTTTTTTAGTTCGGTTGGAATTTTTAAATTAATTAAATTTATGAGAGAACAAAATTACCATTTTTCAAATAATTTTTTTTTTCGGTTCGAGGAGCTTTTTTGCGTTGAACAAACAACGACTTTTATTTAAATAAATATTTCTTCATCTTCTTTCATACTTAGTTGCGCTACGTATGTTAATGTTCTATGTAAATGCCCCATTAAATACAGATCTGGTTCGTTAGCGTCGAAAACAATCTTTTTAACATTCGACTCGTATGCTAAAAAGCTAAATTTTTCTCACCCCTCCCAAATAAATAAAAAAAAAAAAAAAAGCTCAACACACACAGACAAGGCCAATAAACGCGACGACTAATCAAGACAAATCCAACGACTTTAATAATCGTCCAAAAGACAATTGCTAATTTGAAAAAAAAAAAAAAAAAAAAAAGACGAACGTTTTATGGCTGCCCCCATGCGCCATTTTGATACGGTTTCGGGACCATACAAAGGAAACCTTTCACAAAATCGTAACAGACCATAAACGTGACCACAAACAAAATGCCAACCCAACTCTACCACCCCCCACCCCCCGGTACACCCTCAAATCCCTCTGGCTCTAAACTGAAATTAATTGAATTCAATTGTTTTTATCATAAGTACAAACGGGAAAGGGATGTTAGCTATTTCTAGTATTTGTGTTCTGCTTTGATTGAGATGAGTTTTTCGAATGAAAGGCATCATCGAAATGAATTCAGTTACTTTGAAAAATAAGAGAGAAAAGAAAAATCATTGTATTATGAACGTCTGGAAAAACTTGATTTCATAGTAGGACTCAATTACTTGACTTGATTTTCAAACTGTTTGATTTAGACTTAAAATCCAGTCAATCTAAAATCAAATATCGTGTTAGGAATCCATTACTTGACTTGATTTTTAAACTGTTTTGATTAAATCAAGCATCTTGGTCATGCCCACGCCTACCTGATGAAAAGAGAACCACCAACCAGGCAATTGCGAGAAATGCCCCGATCACCCTACTCTCATCGTGAAGCATCTATTGTGCTGCACCCTCAAACTTAGCAAAGACCGAATCAAACGTATCCTGTAAACCCTAAGAGACTGGGTCACGCTAAACAAAAGATGACCACCTGGCTCACAGTGCTGACCAAGTAGTTGAAGCACTGTACCAAGAAATAAAAGTCGATAGCTCAAAATTCTAACCTACAATGAGCAGACCCCTGAAGGTCCCAAAACAGGGATTCACGGTATATCCCAGGGTTAAGGTCTTCCACCCAACGTATTTCCTCTTCTTTGTTCTATAAGAAAATAACTAAGCCAACAATCTTATACAGTATCCTACTGAGGTGACACGTTACACCAACATAACTAAATGTAAGCGCAATTTCTCTAGAGACCGTCTAGAGATGTTCTATAGACACGGTCTATAAGCCGTCCAGAGACACTTTTCTTTGACTCGTCTAGCATCCACACTACGATGGGAATTCCTCAGTCTCATCTTTCTAGTTCACCAGGAGGACAAAATAAAATAAACGGAGTTAAAATAATGGAGATAAGCTCGCTTCTAGACAAAAGTGACGTCCACACGGTCAAAATGTTACGGAACATGCCTAAAGTTGTAAACTGTCTCCTAAAGTCTTCCATTTCAATCAGGAGCCGTAAGACTTACGTTTTTTGGTCTCGCGACAGGCCCTAGACGGGGATTCCTTTATAGACATGTCTATAAAGATAGACTGGAAAATGACCAAAATCGCGCAACATGTTTACTAGTGAATACTAGGCTTGGGTCTCTAATAAACGATAGGAGAATAAAAGAAACAATGCCTGTTTTAATTTCTTCTTGGTGGAAACACTAAAAGCTCGTCGTGTCAAATAAGTCAATGGGAAGGTTCCAAAGTTTCAGGTTCTGATTCCAATGTTTCTGATTGTATTTCTAAACCTAGTACTGACTAGTAGACTTGTTGCGCGATTTTGGTCTCTGAGATGCGTCTTAGGTCTCTTCCCAGTCTATCTTGATAGACATGTCTATAGAGGAATCCCCGTCTAGGGCCTGTAGCGAGACCAAAAATCGTAAGTCTTACGGCTCCTGATTGAAATGGAAGACTTTAGGAGACCGTATGCAGCATTAGGCATGTTCACTTTTGTCTAGAGGCGAGCTTATCTCCATTATTTTAACTCCGCTTATTTTATTTTCTCCTCCTGGTGAGCTACGAAGATGAGACTAAGAGTTCCCATCGTAGTGTGAGTCAAAGAAAAGTGTCTCTGGACGGCCTATAGACCGTATCTATAGAACATCTCTAGACGGTCTCTAGAGAAATTGTGCTAAATGTCTCCGTAGACATGTCTACAGACGAATCCCCGTCTAGGGCCTGTTGCGAGACCAAAAATTGCAGATATAACGTCTCCCAATCAGAATGGGAAATTTTAGGAGACAGCGTTAGACATTTTCCGGAACATTTTGACAGTGTGGACGCCACTTTTGTCGAGAGGCGTAGTGTGGAGGCTAGACGAGACAAAGAACAGTGTCTCTAGATGGTCAATAGGCCGGGTCTATAGACCATCTCTAGAAAAATCGCGCAACTTGTCTGCTAGTGAGTACTAGGCTTTAGATCTGTGATTTTTGGTCTCACAACAGACTCTAGATGGGGATTTGTCTATAGACATGTTTATGGAAATAGCCTTAGACGCGTCTCAGAGACCAAAATCTTGGAACATGGATACTAGTTAGTACTGGGCTTAAGTCTTTTAGACGATAGAAGAATAGAAGAAATACGTTAAATAGAGAATGGGCCTGTTACGAGACCAAAATCGCACGTCTAACGTCTCCCGATCGAAATGGGATAATTTAGGAGACAGCATGCAACGTTAGACATGTTCCACTACATTTTGACAGTGTGTACGTCACTATTGTTCAGAAGAGAGCCATGGCCAGCTCCGTTTATTTTGTTTATTTTATTTTTCATCCATGGTGGACTGCGAAGATGTGACTGAGAAATTCACATTGTAGTGTGGACGCTAGACGAGACAAATAACTGTCTCTAGACGGTCTATTGACCGTGTCTATAGACCATCTCTAGCGGGTAACTAGAAAAATGCCTGTTTTAGATTCTTTTTGTTGGAAGCTCTAAAAGCTCTTCTGGCCAAATAAGTAAATGGGGAGATCCCCAAAGTGGCAGGTCTTGATGTTAATGTTTCTGATTGTATTCTTAGAGATTATACATTAACACAATTATTTTCTAGTTTTATTTTGATATACAAAGAGTTTTTGACGGTCTGTCATTGTAAAAAGATTGGTAATCACTGCTCTGTATAAAAATATTGAATGTTCTCAAATATCGTTGACACACTGTATACATGCATTATGTATGCTTGAGTTTTTGTTCTATTAACAGTAAATATTTTTAAGCTCGACTTTCTGTTCTTATTGAATATAGTATGAAGTCACATTTCCTCCTATAACCCACAAATATTACCTGTTAAATTATATAAGTTTACGAAGACAAAACAACCTGTTTTTCTTAAGCCTTTTCTACACTTACTGATCGCTATGTGTAATGTGCGGACTATGTATGTATGTCGTCGCCACAAATTTCATAGACTTCAATAGATTCTATAGATTTCAATAGACTTTAATAGACTTCTATAGACTTCAATAGATCTAATAAAATTAATAATAAAAAAAGTAAAAAAAATTATTGATGATGCACAGATGTGAAGCTTAAAAGGCTAAAGCTGCTGTAAAAAGTATTTTTTACGATTGCCTTGTTAGCTTTTCATTGTAATCAGGTGAAAATGGCATAAAACCGAAATGAAGTTTCACTTTTTTTAAATCACCTCAAACCTTAAAAAATCCCGAACAAGCAACCGATATTTTATGGGAAAAAGGAAATGGGAAAATCGAAGCTTTTTCAGGAAGATAAAATATGATTTAAAAAAATATTTGTACAATGCCCAGGTTTTCAACTTGACTAGTTTCAAGGTATCGTTACAAAGATTTATAAAGCGATTTTTTTTCTTTATCGAACGAAAAAAAAAAAATTTTCTTTTTGACCTGGCAAAATAAAGGCCACAATGCGGGTTTTCATATAATATGACGCGAAAAAAAAATCAATCATCCAAACACGATCGCTGACATCGTTTTTTTTTTTCTCTTTGAACGGCAATGAAGAATTTCCATTTCGTAAAGGAAACGATTTTATTAAAACGTATTGTTTTTCTGGATTTTCCAGCACTGACTAGATCAGGGGGGTTTTCCATCGAAATTTTCTCTCGACTAAAGTTTATAATAAAATCATTACCAATAACTCGAAGCCGTAATGAGTTAAATAACTGTTTGTGATAATCCAGCCGTATCGATAAAATGGTGGAGAGCTCGCTAAAAGCTCTCAAAACCTCCACCACAACATTAAAGGGGATGAAACCGAGAAAACGATGCACTTCGAACAAAACTCATCGGGATGCTGTATATCTCTGTATATACACATAGAGCAGGTTAGTGGGCAAATCTTTCGACCATCGTTTGCTCTTCCGAGCACACATAAATATAAGTCCACTGAACTGTAACTTAGTCATCAGGTTATTTCCGGCTGCGAGAATATTTCAGCCCAGGTCATTATAATTTCCGGTGTGGCAACGTTTCAGAACAATCGATCGTCTTACCGGAGATAATACGAAGATGAAACGCGATTGTTTTGATTTTTCAACGTCTTTAGTTTCACAGCTTTCCGAACAACCCCCGTTCTTCATGCACGTCATCCATTCAACCCCCCAACCCACTTCTTAATTCTGTTTATTAATTTTCTAGCATATTATACTCGACATATATTCCACCCTCGGGTAGATTTTAGAATCTATTAACTTCTTGTATGTCCGCATAAATTTCATTTATAATACATCCGCATGATAAGGGATGAAACCGTACGACTTTTCGATCGTCAATTTAAGACTGTGACGTTTCGGAAAAAAAATCTAATCGGGTCGATTGAAAATTTTCAAACTCGAACATTTCGATGATGAAAAAACGAATAAGGGGGTGGTTTGGGTTTTCCCCGAGACATGCAGACATATTAATTACATTCGAATGCAAACTCAGTTACGAACGAAAACGATGACCGAACGCGCGTTATTTGTAATCGTATTCCTGTCTCGATAAGGACCATCGGGGGGATTGTCGGGAAGGCGATCAACCCGTTTTCAACCCTTTCCCCACGCGTATTGTCTGTTTGTCCGATACAACGATCGATGAGACAAATGGCGGCACGGGCACAAGTGTGATTATATATATATATATATATATATATATATATATATATATATATATATTTGTTTAAGTGTTGAGGGTTGAAACAAATTGGGTTTAGTATTTATAGTAAGCGGAAGTGACAATAGATATAGGTTGAGTGCTCGACACACAAACAAGGGTTGTTACAAAAAGCAACACAACCTCCCAAGAAATTAACATATAAAAGATTAAATTCCGTTCCCGTAAAAAAACCTGGAGAGCAGAAATTTTACAACCCTTATTTTTTTAGATGACAGATTATATGAGTCGCGTTATATATTCGAAATTTGCGTTTCGTTCCATCAATTTAATGCAACTGTGGCGTGCACCACAAACAGTTTCATGAGAAAACTTTGAAAGTCCAATGAAAAATGGAATCGCATGAAAATAAATTCCCTGCCATTTCCCATTCAATTTTTTTTTTCTATATTTTTGATGCTCGAAGGGGAGGGATATTAAAAAAGGGTTTTTTGAAGTTATACTTCTTTAGGCGCGTTATGAAAAAATGATGAGAGTGAAATTTTAAGATTTAAGACAAAAATTAACAAAATGAAGTTAGTCGCAAAACCATTGGGTTTCCTGGCGCGGGTAATTTGAATTTTTGCTGTATTTATTTTTTAATTTATTTATTTTTAAATTTAAATTAAAAATAATTATATATACAAATGACACATATTATTAATAAATAAGTTATTACTTTTCTCGAATTTTTCAGTAGCTGTTATAGGTACTTTTTGAAGTTTAATGATGAAAATGACGTCTGCATCGCGGCGCGGTTTCAGAAACTATTGTAGCGTTCTATTTTATCATCACAATTTAACAAGATGAAGTTGCCCGCAAAACGGCTCGGTATTTTTAACTAGGCGCGCGTAATTTGAATTTTTGTTCTATTTATTTTCTAATTTATTTATTTTTGTATTTAAATTAAAAATAATTATATATACAAATGACACATATTATTAATAAATAAGTTATTACTTTTCTCGAATTTTGCAGTAGCTGTTATACTATTTGAAATTTAATGATGATAATGACGTCTGCATTCCATGCATATTCTTAGTTATCACGAAATCTGGCATTCTGAAATGATTCAACCATCTTAGAATAATAATTTAGTAACACAAGATATGAATAAGATTAAGACATTTACTTTGACAAGTAGCTACTTACTTTATTTCACAATTTCTATGAAACTTCGTTTTCATGGCATGCATGAATTGTTAACCAGAAAATGATCCTGACAAATTTTATAAACGTCTTGCAGCTTTCTTTTGATATTATTTATTGATACAAATTAAAAAATTATTTTCTTAGTTTTATTTTTAATAATTATATCTTTAAATATATATATTATTATTATTAAATTATAAATTACAGTTTTTTTAATTTGTTTATTTGAATAAAATTAATAGAAACTAATTTTTAATGATACCAAAAAAGTATAAATTCTTACGCGCGTACATATGTACACGCAACCACTTTTTTTATTAAAAAATTCAATCAAGTACAGTGGTACCTTGACATACGAGTGCCCCAACATACGAGTTTTTCGAGATACGAGCCGGCGAGCGAGTGATTTTTTGCTTTGAGCTACGAGCAAAATTCGAGATACGAGTTTATCAGCAGAAACACTCAGAAAAAGTTGCAACAGGTCGTGCATCTGATCTTTTTAATGACACTTGCCTAACTCATTTCCAGAACATTCATTTGCTTCGAGATACGAGTAATTCAAGATACGAGCAAGGTTGCGGAACGAATTAAACTCGTATGTCAAGGTACCACTGTAGTACTATTTAAAAAAGCACCATTTTTAAATAAAATCTTAAAAGGGGTCACATTAAGTGTATTCCAACCCCTTTCAACCCCCAAAATATAAATGGCTTAGATTTCGATAAAGAATTTCAAAATATTTCAAATTAGGGGATACTTTGGATGTCTTCTTTGCTATTTATTTGTCGTAAGAGCTTTACAATTGACTCGATTTTTTTTTCTGTCAGTGTGACACGTTTTATTCGAAAGCTCAAGCTTCACAAGACCAACCACTTGACGTTATTCGCTCGTAATTAAATTTAGTATCGAGCAGAGCATACAACGATCGGTTTTTGTTCGGATGTTCTAATCTAAAACAAATGTTTTTACTCGAAAGAAAATTACCAAAGGAAAATGGGGCCAAAATAACAAAAGTAACTCGAGAGGAAATTACTACTGGTACGTTGCCACAACTAAAAGGATAAACAAAAAAAACACCGTGTTCGTTTCCGGGCGACAAAAAGTCTCAAATTAATCGCATTCGACCATTAAACAAAGAACATGCCGAAGCCAAGACTTGAAATTTAAAACAGAGGTCGCTTTTTTTTGGAGAAATAATGAAACGGAATCGAGTGAGTGGGCATTTATTAATAATCTAAAGAAAAGGAATTTGAAAAGATGTAGTAGCTGGATGGTGAATGGAAGGGTTTTGAGTTGCGGATGTGGGGTAGTGAAGACATCGTCTTCGCATGAAAGTCTCTCATTCTAGGACAGGCCGCAACGTCAAGTCGATACGCTCCCTATTTGTTCGAATCGCACAACCAACCATGTCAAAGTGGTCTTGCGGTTACCTTTGACATGTTCTATCAGAAATCCGGCATCGAACACCATTCAGTGACATCAACCTCGCGACCTCGAAACCAAAAGATTCACCCCCACCCTCCCCCCTTCAACGTGTCACACTCGTCCTTTGTTTCGAATGATTTGAAATTCTAGCCATTTCTCATTCAAAATATAATACGAGTACTTTCATTTTTGTATAGGTACTCACCCTAAGTATTTAAAGGATGTCCTTTCTAAAAGACCAGATAAATAAAGATTTCACTTCGAAATGAAGCTATTAACTTGTAAAGGTCTTTCTTTAGGTATTCTCTAAGCTTTAATCTAATTATCTTATTAATCGAGATATTAAAGCTCAAAACTTATAAAAATTGAGCTTTCGAGTTTAAATATTTTCGTTTGCGTTTTGAACCATTACCGGTTTGTAAGCTACAATCGCCCATTTTCTAGATCATGGGTCGTCAAACAGCGGCCCGCAAGATATTCGTCAATTCGAATTTGCTAGTGGTGGAAATTTGGTGTTCATTTTCACGAAGCAGGACATTTTGGCGCCGCCGTTTTGGCGCCACTGATCCACTAAAGTTTTAAATGGGAAACCAAAAGTTGATACAAAAAAACACCACCACAAAGCCTTAAGACCTCGGTACAATGGAGCAAAACCGTCCGCGGAACAACTTCCTACAGCAAAACGGCGGCGCCAAAACGTCCCGCGCCAAAATGTCACGTACCGTAATTTACATTGGTCGTTCGTACGTCAAATTTTTAATGTTCACGATGCATGACCCACAAGGGAATCCCATGGGACGTGACCAAGGGGGCGGGTACTTATAGTAAGCATTTACTGAAATGCTTACCATAAAATCCGCCACTGCCCAAGTGCGACCCGCACTAATCTCCACGTAAAATATGTGGCCCTTTAACAACCAAAAGTTGCCGACCCCAGCTCTAGATAAAACTAGAAATGGAAAAACCCTTACAAAATTTTTTTAATTAACTTCATTACTTCTTTAAAGATAAAGATTCATCACGTAAAGTAGTTGCACATTTTCTGCAATGAGTTGCAGTAAAACAAATAAAAATTGATTGTACTGTACATTTCAACAAAATTAAAGCTTTAATCTAATTTTTAACTAAGGTATCGCTACTAGGCTTGATTTTCAAGCTACTTGACTACAATGTGAATAAAAAAAAATTAAATGATAATAGGTTTCGCGGGTCTCATTCTGAACCAATTACGAATCAGTTCAAGTGGATTTAGAATAATCGCCAAGCACATACACGCTTATGATTAAGGGTTATTTTTCCGTGAACGGGTTTAAAAATGTTCGGAAGTAAGACAAAGATTAACAACGATTAGACGAAAATTGTTTTATGAATTAAACGTTGATGCCGCGTTCACCTGAGTCAACTTTAGTTGACCGACTTCAGTTGGTCAATCAAAAGTTGAATGAAAAACCTAGTGTGATGACCCGTTCAAACGTTTGTTGATCCACTAAAAAGTTGATCAAGGTTCTCACACGAGATTCTTTATTCAACTTTTGTTGATCATTTAAAATCGAGCAACTAAAATTGATTCGTGTGAACGCAGCATGACAGCGAAACTGGATTTTGAACTAGCTACGATTTATCAAACTGCGCATGAGAATCGAATTTTTTGTCCTAAAAAACCCGAGAATCGCTAGATCTAATTCTGAATTAGTTAAGATTTATTGATCGTGGCTAGTTCAAAGTCCACTTTCGTTTTCAACGTTAAATTCAAGTAACAATTTTCGTGGGTTCTCGTTAATCCTCGTCTTACTTCCGAACATTCCAAAACTTGTTCAAGGAAAAATGACACTAAATCAGTTCATAAGCGTGTATATGGGCTTGGCGATTATCCTAAGTTTACTTGAAATAATTCGTTATCGGTTCCGTATGATATCCGCGAACAAACCTTTAATAAGGTGGAACACTACATAAAAGCAATCAAAAGTTTTTTTAACCTTTCATACTGACAGCAAAAGAAATTTTTCTATTAACCCCTATTTTTCACGATAATAACAATTCCATATGGCAAAACCAATTTACCCCTTTTACCCGAATAATTTTGCTTTTTCTCGTTTTAAATACACTTCCTTCGTTATAATAGAACCCATTCTCATTTATTTGCACTAGTGAAATTCATATAAAAATAACAGTAAATGCTTGCCGAAATTCAAATATGTGTATATGTAACAGAGACGAGAATATAATTAAATAATAATTTGAATTGTAATTAAAACCCCTAGATTTTGGCTGCTGGAAACAATCATTACATTGTTTAAATAGCGAATAAACCGCAAATATACACTCTCTGTGCTTTATGTGTACTTTACAACCCTCTTCTACCTTTATGCACATGTACAGATAAAACTCACCCCCTCATTCGATACCCCGAGCATTACCATGTTTATTCCCGTCTCACTCGCAACCCTTATATCCATACGTATATATATTTACGAATATATTATCTATAAATGTGGAACACTAATACAATAACTTCACTATTTTATAAATCGCTGGAGAAAGATGGTTGATTATTAACGGAACGACTTACTCCGAGATGATAATAAACTATAATTTGAATTTATGAAAATGAAATCGAGCGAATTAATCGTGCAAACTAACAGATTTAACTTTAATTGATTCCAATTCGACGTTTGCCAAACGATCGTAATTATTGTAAATAAATCTCAGTTTATATTTCACAAATACCACTCACTAAAATTTACAACACAAATTATAAATTAAAGTATAAAAAAAAGTGGTTGCGTGTACTTATGTACGCGCGTGAGAAGTTATACTTCTTTGGCATCATTAAAAATTAGTTTTTATTAATTGCATTCAAATAATCAATTTTAAAAAAATGTAAATTAATATTTAATAATAATAATAATATAAATATTTAAAGATATAATTATTAAAAATAAAATTAAGAGGATAATATTTTAATTTATATCAATAAATAATATCCAAAGGAAGCTGCCAGACGTTTATAAAATTTGTCAGGATTATTTTTCTGGTTAACAATTCATGCATGTCAAGAAAACGAAGCTTCATAGAAATTGCGAAATAAAGTAAGTAGCTACTTGTCAAAGTAAATGTCTTAATCTTATTCATATCTTGTGTTACTAAATTATTATTCTAAGATGGTTAAATCATTTCAGAATCTCAGATTTTGTGATAACTAAGAATATGCATGGAATGCAGACGTCATTTTCATCACTAAACTTCAAATAGTATAACAGCTACTGCAAAATTCGAGAAAAGTAATAATTTTTGAAGTTATACTTCTTTAGGCGCGTTATGAAAAAATGATGAGAGTGAAATTTTAAGATGCGCGCGCATTTTAAGATAAAAAGTAACAAAATGAAGTTAGTCGCAAAACCACTGGGTCTCCTGGCGCGCGTAATTTGAATTTTTGTTGTATTTATTTATTAATTTATTTATTTTTACATTTAAATTAAAAAATATCTGCTGCGAGGCGTCACAGTACTTTCTTTTACTTTCATTTATGAAACTCGCTGTTAGAAGAAGAAAGATAGAAGAAATATACGCACTTTGTAACTATACATATAAACAGAACTATATGCATACAACCTATAGAGCTATGTATATATACGAATTCCCGACCTTCACCCCAGAACCGCCCTTATTCGAATTTTCCCAGGAAAAAGTTTGAAATAAAACTTGTAGGCATCAATGAGGCTAAGAACTATAGAAAGTTTAAAGAAAATGGTTGTAGCCGTTTTCGAAAAAAAATTGAAAAAGCTCAAAAACGTCAAGAGTAAAGTAGAGCTTTCGGTTAACCGAGTTCAACCAAAAGCTTCGCGGCACAACTAGGTATAATATGGAGGTCAAATTCCTAGTTTGGTAAAATTCGGATAAAACTTTCGATACGATATGGCTGTCACACACAGACATGTTTCTAAAAACCACTTTTTTGGACTTCAATACATGTATTTCCGGTGAAAGCTCAGATTCGAAAATTCGACCCGATTGCAATACTTCCTTTACTATCTATATAGTAGTAAAAGAAAGTAATAATTATATATACAAATGACACATATTATTAATAAATATATTATTACTTTTCTCGAATTTTGTAGTAGTTGTTATAGGTACTTTTTGAAGTTTAATGATGAAAATGACGTCTTCATCGCGGCGCGGTTTCAGAAGCATTAGTAGCATTCTATTTAATCATCACAAATTAACAAGATAAAGTTGCCCGCAAAACGGCTCGGTATTTTTAACTAGGCGCGCGTAATTTGAATTTTTCTTTTATTTATTTACTAATTTATTAATTTTTATATTTAAATTAAAAATAATCATATATACAAATGACACATATTATTAAAAAATAAGTTATTACTTTTCTCTAATTTTGCAGTAGCTGTTATACTATTTGAAATTTAATGATGAAAATGACGTCTGCATTTCATGTAATTCTTAGTTATCACGAAATCTGGGACTCTAAAATGATTCAACCATCTTAGAATAATAATTTAGTAAGACAAGATATGAATAAGATTAAAGCATTTACTTTTAAAAGTAGCTACTTACTTTATTTCGCAATTTCTATGAAGCTTCGTTTTCATGACATGCATGAAACGTTAACCAGAAAAATGATCCTGACAAATTTTATAAACGTCTTGCAGCTTTCTTTGGATATTATTTATTGATACAAATTAAAATATTATTCTTTTAATTTTATTTTTAATAATTATATCTTTAAATATATATATTATTATTATTATTAAATATTAATTTACAATTTTTTTAAATTGTCTGCAATTAATAAAAACTAATTTTAATGATGCCAAAGAAGTATAACTTCTCACGCGCGTACATAATTACACGCAACCACTTTTCTTAATAATATGTGTCATTTGTATATATAATTATTTTTAAGTTAAATATAAAAACAAATAAAACAAAAATTCAAATTACGCGCGACAAGAAACCGAGTGTTTTTGCGGCCAACTTCGTTTTGTTAATTTTTGTCTCAAGATGGCCGCCCCTCTAAAAATTTTACTCTCATCATTTTTTCATAACGCGCCCAAAGAATTAAAACTTCAAAAAAATGTACAAATCACAAACGAAAAATCCAAATTGTTAATTTTGTATCTAAGACAACATGCTGCTGGCTAGAGCCAATTTGTTAAGGGATGATATCGATAGAAAAACAAATAGTCAAGAGATAATTCCAAAAGAGTTTCAAACAACGAATTTCTTTAATAATTAATTCGATGTTTGCAAGATTATTCTTTCTCGAAACAATTCGTTATGTTGTTTTATGTTTCGTGTATTTCCTTTGTATCAATGGGGTTGAGAAGTAAGGGGAAGATTTTTAAAAATTCTTAAATCGTTTCTCTTTGATTTTTCTTCTCTCGTGGTTTCAATGGGATCTTCATTTAACGCTGCTGCCAACTTTCCGAAAGTATCTTTTGTATATATGTATAACGAACTAAATGGGGGAAAATAGATAAAAATGATTCGTTTCGTCGTAAGGGAAAAAAGAAAAATCGCGTCTTAAGATTGTTTGAAAATGGAACACGGCAATGGGAGACGAGCGACAATCGTCCTTTCAAAACCCAAAGATAAAATGGGCGTCGGGAATGGGGATTGCGTCCGGAAAAGCTGAGTGCGCGTTCAGGCGTCACTAACGGCAACCACCGAAAACATCACCGCTAATATTATAATCGCATTAGTGTGTAAGATTTCATTTCTGCAACAAACATTTTCCTTTCTCCCATATATATATATATATAGTTATAAATCCAAACAAACCATTTTCCATACGGTTAAAGCAAACATCCATTCGTCCAAACAGCACTCGTCCTTCGAAACTTTTCCCAACGTCTTTCAATGATTCAGACCGGAATAAATAAATACATTTGACACCCTTTTAATCCCGTTGATTTCAACACATTTGATAGACATTCAAACCGTTTTTTTTTTATTCTTGCTTTTCGGTGGAAAACCTTTCAAAATAATTCCAAGTTTGTACGAACCATATAAGATATTTCGTGTAAGAGGATTTAAACGTTTATTATAGGAATTAATCTCGAATGAATTCAAGCTTAAATGAGAGAACAAATAAATTGGGGAAGACGCTATTATATACAGGATGATCGGGGTCTAGGTGTACATACAAAAAAGTACGATTCGTCTCGTGGAGAGGCATTGAAATCACCGCCATAGATCACATTCAATTTATTAAAACTTCAAAACTAATAAAAAACTTAAACAAAAAATGAACTAAAAAGTAAAAAAATAGTTGCGTATCCTTGCAGTGTCTAAAACTTAAAAATTATTTGGATGATATAATGTACAACTATAATTTATTTTTAATTCATGAATGCTTTATTTGTTTATACAATTTCTTGATACACAACATTGCGAGTGAAAATACAATTATCATTGAGTAAATGTCCTTGTTGTGGGGTTGGCTCAATAGTAGTAGGCATAGCATAGACAACATAGTAGGCATTGAGCGTTACAGAATGAGTGAGTGAGTGAATCAGTGACCTGGGCTTTTATATTATCTTATACTAGTACTGTGACAATATCTAGTGACCTTTACACTACAAAATACCTATAACTTATCAACCCTTTTTACAAATGAACATTAATATTTATTTTTCTTGGCTGACACCAACTCCAAAAACAACAATAGTTGTACATTATATCATCCAAATAATAAGTTTTAGACACTGCGAGGATACGCAATTAATTTTTTTTTAATTTTTAGTGCATTTTTTTAAATTTTTTATTTATTTTGAAATCGGTTTTTCATTTTGTTATAATTTTTATTTATTTCTCGATTTTTAGTGATCTGAAGTTTAATAACTGATTTTATTTTTTTGAATAAGGGTAACCCTACCAAACACGCTGCTCATATGAGACAGCGCCGTTTAAATGTTAAAAGTTATTACTTCATCCCCTTTTGCTCTTAAGGGTTGAAATTTTTTCCTTTTAAATGTAATGAAAGAACTAGGTGGAATACTCTTTCCAATAGAAAAAAAAAATCACCAATATTTGATCATTCAGTTAAACGTCACTATTTCATCCCCTATTTTCATCCATAGGGGGCAGATTTTTTTCTTCAAATTTAAATGTGAATAATTCAAAGTCGACCAGTGCTTTTAGCCTTTAAAAAAGGGAACAAAATTATAGTAAGAAAACCCATTGGAAAAGGAAGAGAATATACCAGTTAAGAAAGAAAAAATAAATTACGGTCGATCTGAGGTGGGGAAGTGGAAAGAGGGAGGGGGTATAAATGAAAAAACGGTTTATCTTGATTTCCGATAAAACTACAAGTCCTATGGAAAAAATTTAAATGGCAAAGTTGTAGGTAATTAGAAGAGCTACACTTTTTGTGCTAACACCTTTTTCACATAACCTCAAAATATATGTGAAAAATTCCAATAACCAAGTTTGTTCGTTGAAACCTCTACTTTCTGATGGTGCAAAAATATATATACATTACAATGTTAAATGTTATTGTACAATTATATTTACATAATATAATTGTACATAGCACAATTTTGAAGAATTTATTAAAATTTACACTTTAATGATGGCATTTTCTGAGAACATTTAACATTGTAATGTATATATTTTTGCACCATCAGAATGTAGAGGTTTCAACAAACAAAAAGCTCACCGACTTTTTAACAAAATCAGATGTTTTGACGTGAGAATTTTCGCTTGAAAATTAGGGTGCTTTTTCGATATTAAGTCATTTTAAGGTGAAAAAATTAATATTCCAAATCAAAAAAACTACAGTATGTTTGGGACACTAAAAGATAAGTTTTTGCCAAATTTCATGAACATTTTTTTTTTGTAAAAGACAAGTAAAAAACTAAAAACTTGGTTATTCGAATTTTTCATATAAATTTTGAGGTTATGTGAAAAAAGTGTTAGCACAAAAATTGTAGATCTACCTATTATCTACAACTTTGCTATTTAACTTTTTTCCATAGGACTTGTAGTTTTGTCGGAAATCAAGATAAACCATTTCTACCCCTAAAAACCCCCCATTTTCCACTTCCCCAATTCAGATCGATGGTAATTTATTTTTCCTTTAATTTTTGTTATATTCTCTTCCTTTTCCAATAGGTTTCATCCTACTATAATTTTGTTCCTTTTTTAGTTGTTCACATTTCAATTTAAAGAAAAAAATCTACCCCAAAGGATGAAAATAGGGGATGAAATAGTGACGTTTAACTGAATCATCAAATTTTGGTGATTTTTCTCTTCAAAAATTATTTTCCCTAGTCTAAAAGTACAATGTACCTAATAGAAAAAAAAATATCAAAATTGGGTAAGCCAGGAAAAATAAATAATTTCATCCCTTTTTTTTAAACCCTAATGAGTGGAGTTTTTTAAAAAAAAATTAAATTAGATTAATTTAAAATTATGTTCTACCAAAACAAAAAAAACGAATTATCGAAATCGAGTTATCCAATAAGAAATTAAAATTACATCCCTTACTTTTCAACCCTTTAAGTGAACGATTTACTTCAAATTAAAATTAAATCGCACGGCAAGCACCAGCTTTTAAATAAAAAACGAATCATCAAAATCGGTTTGCCCAGTCGAAAGTTCTGAGGTAACAAAAATATAAAAAAATTAGTCGAATTGAAAACCCTTCTCTTTTTTTTTTAAGTCGATTAAAAAAGCATTTGCGAATATGCAACTCTAAAAATGCAGTTTTAGAGAGGAACTAAGATGGTTTATTTCTATTCCCCAAAAAAAAAAAATTAAGAAGTCAGATTAGATAGGATTGCATCCTTCATAATTTTAGTTTTGTAATTGTAGAGTACGTGCTGATGATCAGTTATATAACACTTTGTTTTGCCTATAATTAGTTTCTCGTTTAATAAGTCTGTTTTCCAACCACCCTGTTTATAATCGTATTTTCGATTTTACCCAAATCGCTCCACTTCCACACGATTCGCGTCAAACAATCAAACTCAAACACGGAAAAGATTGTTGATATATTCCACCGATCAGATGACAAGTTTTCCCATCCCACGCGGCAATTTGAAAAGTTTCTATCGATCGTTTAAGCGTTTAAGCGAAATTATCGGCAGTTCAAAGTGAATGAGTCGGAAGGGTTGGAATTGCTTTCGTACGATATTTCGGCTCGACGCGATTAGTCGTTAATGTTGTTGTTATCAATGATAATGATGTGGATAATTATTACCCGACACTTCCCATCGACTGATTGAAATTGTTTAGCGATTAAGACTCACCTAAAGTCGATGAAATTGAATTGCAGATGATCCACAACGATGACAGCGACAAAATTAACCGCCCCATGGGCGGTTTTGGAAATGATGACGACGACATTATTGTTGAACAAGCGGCGCTTCCACGTGCACAATTATAAATCTGAAACCCACAAAAAAAAGTTATTCAATAAAAATTTCTTTTATTTAAATCAAAAGTAAAAAATAAGGGAAAATATCAAGGGATCAACTGTGGAGGATTATTCAGGGGGTTGTAAAATGCGTAATGACGCGTTAACCGTTTAGGGGCACACATAACGCGAGACACAAGATCGCGAACGTTCGTCTTTAATGTTTCAAATTTAAAGAAAAAAAAATGGAAAATTCCATCCCCTTATCGTATCAGCCCTTCTATTTTGCAACGTTATCATCTCTTAAAAGCCACTCTACATAATATTAAAGACAAAACGTATAAAATTAAACTATCTATGTGTATGTATGTTGCTTTTTTTTCTCGGTTAACCCCCAACAAGGGGGTTGTCTACAGTCGTCACCTTGTAAACGCACTCGTTTACGACATTTATCGAAAATTCCACTCATGATTTACGCAAAAAAAAAAATTAATCTCGAAAATCCGTCTGTCGATTTAATGGATTTGTCGAATGGAAATATTATTTCGGTTGGGGTTGGTTCGATTGTACCCATGGCCAAATAGTGAGAGGTCAAGGGGTTAAAATCGTTCAATGGTTTTATTGCGGTGTTTATCAAAATTCAGGGCTGGACGTGTGTGGCACGTCCCGAATTTGGGGTGAGTTCAGTTGCGTAAAGGGCGCTCGAATGATCTGTGTTTGGTTGTGATTACAGTTGAAGCACACGACAACCCACCCAACCACACCACAATGTGTATATGTGGATGATTCATTCAAGAGGTTTCAATGTTGGAAATTTGAAAAAGAAAAATTTATGAGGAGGTTTACGCCCCCCCACGCACAACTAATTTAATTAAGAAAATAATGCAACCATAATTTTCACGTTTCGTTTCAAAGTTAACAAACCTTATCAAAATAACGTAGACTTTTATTAACACCCTCGTAACCATCTGCTCACGATATAACCAGTCCAATAAAATATTGCCATAAATAGTTTATGCTAAATCCAGCTCACTACACTGAGGCTAATTTGGACGAGAATTGAATCTTTGATTGAATTATTGTTGAATTTAAACCTCTCTCTACCTTATTTTATCTGGTTGAGACTTGAGACGAAAATAAATTCCTCTTCTTTCCTTTTTAAGGTTAATTAGACCCGCTGATTTTTAAATAATTATAATAATACACCTATATATGCTTGTATGACTTACATTCTCTCTTACACCGCTGACATGGCTTGATGACAAAAGCCTTTAACTTGAGGAATTATCATAGAAAGAGGTAAGATCAGATGAGATAAGGGTAATAAAGTGGCGAGAAGCCATAAATAGTTTACACTAAATCCACCTCACTACACTAAGGCTAATTTTGACGAGAATTGAATCTTTGATTGAATTATTGTTGAATTTAAACCTCTCTCTATATTATTTTATCCAGTTGAGATTTGAGACGAAAATAAATTCTTCTTCTTTCCTTTTTAAGGTTAATTAGACACGCTGATTTTTAAATAGTTATAAAAAGTACTCCTATATGCTTGTATGACTTACATTCTCTCTTACATCGCTGACATGACTTGATGACAAAAGCCTTTAACTTCAAGAATTATCATAGAAAGAGGTAAGATCTGATGAGACAGGGGCTATAAAGTAGCGAGAAACCTGACATCCAGAGCATGTACTGAAAATATTCTTTTAGCTCTTAAAATGTGGCATCATCTTGTTGGAACCAAACAAAGGCTAATTTTGATGATAATTGAATATTTTCTAAAGGGATCTACAACAAGGGCATTTTAAATTCATAAAAATAGTTATTGTTAAAATTAAACCTCTCTCTATCTTATTTTATCTGGTTGAGACTTGAGACGAAAATAAATTCCTCTTCTTTCCTTTTTAGGGTTTATTAGACCCTATGATTTTTAAATAGTTATAAGAAGTACTCCTATAAATGCTTGTATGACTTACATTCTCTCTTACACCGCTGACATGGCTTGATGACAAAAGCCTTTAACTTGAGGAATTATCATAGAAAGAGGTGAGATCAGATGAGATAAGGGTAATAAAGTAGCGAAAAGCCATAAATAGTTTACACTAAATCCATCTCACTACACTGAGGCTAATTTTGACGAGAATTGAATCTTTGATTGAATTATTGTTGAATTTAAACCTCTCTCTATCTTATTTTATCCGGTTGAGACTTGAGACGAAAATAATTATTCTATATATTATATATTATTATATATATTATGCCTTATAATAATTATTATAAGGCAAATTATTCTTCTTTCCTTTTTAAGGTTAATTAAACCCGCTTATTTTAAATAGTTATAAATAGTACTCCTATATGCTTGTATGACTTACATTCTCTCTTACATCGCTGACATGCCTTGATGACAAAAGCCTTTAACTACAAGAATTATCATAGAAAGAGGCGAGATCACATGAAACAAGGGCCGCCATAAAGTGGCGAGAAACCTGACATCCAGAGAAGGTACTGAAAATATTCTTTTAGCTCTTACAATGTGGCATCATCTTGTTGGAACCAAACAGAGGCTAATTTTGATAATAATTGAATCTTTTCTAAAGGGATCGACAACGAGGGCATTTTAAATTCATAAAAATTGTTATTATTGAAATTAAACCTCTCTCTATCTTATTTTATCTGGTTGAAACTTGAAACGAAAATAAATTCTTCTTCTTTCCTTTTTAAGGTTAATTAGGCCCAATGATTTTTAAATAGTTATTAAAAGTACTCCTATATGCTTGTATGACTTACATTCTCTCTTAGATCGCTGACATGACTTGATGACAAAAAGACTTTAACTTCAGGAATTATCATAAAAAGAGGTGAGATCAGATGAGATAATGGTAATTAAGTGGCGAGAAACCTGACACCAAAGAAGGTACTGAAAATATTCTTTTAGCTCTTAAAATGTGGCATCATCTTGTTGGAACCAAACAAAGGCTAATTTTGATGATAATTGAATATTTTCTAAAGGGATCTACAACAAGGGCATTTTAAATTCATAAAAATAGTTTTTGTTGAAATTAAACCTCTCTCTATCTTATTTTATTTGGTTGAGACTTGAGACGAAAATAAATTCCTCTTCTTTCCTTTTTAAGGTTAATTAGACCCGCTGATTTTAAATAGTTATAAAAAGTACTCCTACATGCTTGTATGACTTACATTCTCTCTTACACCGCTGACATGACTTAATGACAAAAATTCAGGCCTTTAACTTCAGGAATTATCATAGAAAGAGGTGAGATCAGATGAGACAAGGGCTATAAAGTAACGAGACACCTAACGTCCAGAAAAGGTTCTAAAAATATTCTTTTCGCTCTTATTATGTGGCATCATCTTGTTGGAACCAAACATTTTAAGTTTTCAATTTGTTATTCTTTACTTAAAGCTTTATCACGTTACAAATGTTATCAAAACTTTGACTTACATTTTAGTCGAAAAAATTCAAACGAAAATGATAAATTATTCTTGTCATTCCATACAATACTTAAACAACAACAATACAAGCAACCTCGATGCGGTTCTATCCTTTTACTTCTAGCCTAAAAATCAAGAAAAGCCTCGGTCTACTTCCCCAGTCCTTCAAAAAAAAAAAAAAAAGGAAAAAATTGTCCACATCACCAAAGCTCGCAACTCATACACTGTCTCTCTATCGCTCGTTCCACTCGTTCCTTTTTAGAGTATCCTTCAACTCCCCCCCTTAAATACATGTGAATGTTCCCCCCCAACCAACACACATACAAAACGTATTCAACGATATACGGTCTCACAACAACATCCCTCGTCGACTCTCTTTTTCCATATAATAATGATTTATTTTGTCAAAATATGATACGCCCCATTCAGTATTTATGACATTTTCGCGTGCATGTAATCGAGCTTTTACGTTGTTTGGTTGGTACCACTGAATTTATACAAAATGTAATATATATAATAGTATATATATGAATTTTCCCTTTTTCCAAAAAATAAAAATAGGGAATAAACATTTATTTATCGGTCTTGGCGGAGAAATTACTCCGATTATTACCGCAAAAATCCACTCTCTCTTATAGCCTTGTCTAGAATCATCCAGTTACCATTTTCAACTTGATCATCTTTTGTCTGTTTTTTCTTCTACTTCTTCTTCCATCATCATTTAGTATTATTGATACATATATTACATACGATACATCTTTAAAGGCATACTCGACCAGATAAAAATGTAAAAGGTACAATTTTTCAATTCTTCGATTTAGATAACAATGAAAGTTCGGTTTTTGGGCGATCGATAACATAAAACACTGATGAGCGAGTGGGAGAAGAATCGAGGATAAGAAGAAAAAAAAAATACAAAAGTTGATAGAGCTGGAAGTTAATCGCATCCGTCTGGATAAATTAGATGTGACATGCTCTTGAAGAGACCACCAACTCGGATTGTTACATTTGTTTCGAATCAATTAGTTCCTTGTTAATACGAGTATCTACAATTGCATGAGCGCACCGAAGATATGTGAAAGATGCAAATGTACCCCCCCCCCGATCACCACCACCACTACCACCCTCCATAGACTAGACTATGAATATTATTACTTTATTGGTTAATTACTTTTCCAACCCGAAATACTGGTAAATTTAAAAAACATGGATGTACCACCAAAGGGTGACAGGAAAAGGCAATTGTACCCCCCCCCCCTCACCCATCGCAGGATCGTAATTATTACTCTTTGATATACAGATAAGCGATACAACCTATATAAATTAAAGTATTATCCAGGTGCTGTCATTTTAAAACCGCCAAGACCTCTATAAGTGAGAAACCTTTATAAGAGAATGTATTTTTTCTCTCGTGGACCTCTTTAACTGAGACTGCTACTTACTTAGACTTCTATTAGCCAAAGTTGAGTATTAGGTAATTATGATTCATTCTTTTAAACCTCTATAAGTAAGAAAGGTCACTTTTGTACCTCTATAAGTCAGAAAATTAATTACAACTCTTGCTTGTCCAGAGTCTAATGTAGTTAGTTATTTATATACCATGAAGTACTGTTATTTAAAAAAAATTCTGCTGCGAGGCGTCACAGCACTTTATTTTATTAATTTTTTTTTTTTGAAACCTACTGTTAATTAAAAGAACTATAAGCACTTTATAACTATATAAACATAACTATATGCATATACGAATTTTCATCCTTTTTTCCACCCCTAATCCTCCTTATTTGAATTTTCCCAGGAAAAAGTTTCGAATAAAAGTTGTAGGCAATAATGCTTCTAAGAACTACAGCAAGTTTAAAGAAAATCGTTAGAGCCGTTTTCGCAAAAATTTGAAAAAACTTAAAAACCCGTAGAAAAACGTTGATCTTCCGGTTAACCGGAAAAGCTTCATGGCACAAGTAGATGTAATATAAAGGCAAAATTTCAAGTTTGATGAAATTCGGATAAAACTTTCGATACGATATGGCTGTCACACACACACACACACACACAAGTTTCTAAAAACCATTATTTACCGATAACAATACTTCCTTAAAAATGTAAATGAAATTAAAATTTATGAACTCCTATTTCAACACTAGAACGAACGATGAACCGAAATTCACTGTTTAACTTGATTTTTAAGATACTTGACTTGATTTTCAAGTGACTTGGGCTTAAACTAAAATACAAAAATAATATTCAAGTTAAGTTATGCATCGATTTTGCAAGGCTATACAAGTCAAAATTCCAAATTTAATTCAATTTATTAAAAATGAATAGTCAAATAACTTGATTTCAAACCTATTAGACTTGATTTTCAAGCTACTTGACCTAAATTTGACTTAAATTCAAGTCAAACTCAATTCAAAGTTTAATGTTTAAATGTCAAAGCAAATAGTAAAACATTTTTGAAATGTATTTTTCTTAACTTGATTTCACTTGAGTTTGACTTAATTTTAACTCTAATTTAGGTCAAATAGCTTGACAATCAAGTCAAGTAGTGAATCACTAAATAATATATATTTTATATCGATAAGTTTTTTATCAGTGGGAACTAAACAAATTTTGTATTTCTTAAATACTTTTACCATGACTTGCCCCTCTCATCTACTAAAAACTTAGTACGCTCTTGTCTTAAATGTAGGTACTATATTTAATATACTCAAACTACCTTTCTTTAATAATGTAAACCGTCAGTGATGGTTACTTTTGATGTCCCAAGAATCTTCTTTTTTGAAGTTATACTGCTTTAGGCGCGTTATGAAAAAATGATGAGAGTGAAATTTTTAGATGGGCGGCCATCTTGAGGCAAAAATTAACAGACTGAAGTTGACCTCAAAACCACTCGGTTCCCTTTAACTTGGCGCGCGTAATTTGTTTTTTTTTTTTTATTAATTTCCTTATTTATTTTTATATTTAAATTAAAAATAAAATTATATAAGTAAGTTATTATTTTGCAGTAGCTGTTATACTATTTGGAGTTTAGTGATAAAAATGACGTCTACATTCCATGCGGAGGCGGGCATTGAAGACGTTAGTAGCGGTCTATTTTATCATCACAAATTAACAAGATGAAGTTGGTCTTAAAACCGCTCGGTTTTTTTTAACTAGGCGCGCGTAATTTGAATTTTTGTTTTATTAATTAATAATTAATTCTTTAAATATAATTTTTAATACCTATTTTATTTAGAAAATATTTATATATACAAATGATACATATTATTACTAATAAATAAGTTGTATTTATTATTAATTATTTGTATGCAATTAAAAAAACTTAATGATGCGAAAGAAGTATAACTTCTCACGCGCGTACATAAGTACACGCACACACTTTTTTTTTCTCCGTACAAATTTTTTTGTAGAACTTAATTTGTTTAATCAAAGTTGACGTCAACTACAAAACCGAGCAAACCAAGTCCATCGAACAACAATAAAATCGATAAGACTGTCGAAAGATTAGCAATTTTTTTCGCTTTCGAAAGCTTCTTCGATCGGTTCCCAAGAGAATTTTAAGACTACGAGTTTTTTTTTTTGGGGTAATTTAGCGGCCAGATTTGAACCCCAATATCGACAAGAAAAAAAAATAAAGCAATCGTATCAAATACATTCCGACAGCAAATTACGATTGAATGACTTGAAACAATGACCGGTCCTTTTGATTTAAGACCCGCAACGAAATTCAATACACTGTGATTGAATATTCAATCTATAGTAAAAGATTAAGTTTCATAACTATTTTTGTTTAAAAACTTTCATATAATCTCGGTTCATTTTATATATATATATATATAGAAATATTTACAAATCTTGACCTCTTAACTTCAATTTAAATATCTACATAAAAAGAAATAAGCTAAAGAAAGAAGAAAAAAAAAACGTTTACAAATCTAACCAATTATTCTATTCGTATGAAGTTTTTGATTATTATTTCACAATAATACGGGTCAAATGGGCATTATGTATGCTATGTGCTTTACTATGTTAGACGATCGATGAAATAACATCCAATGTTGAAATATGTTTGTGCTCTTTCCTATTTCATTTAATGTTATTTGAGAGATCAAAGGTGAAAATATTAAAAACAATAGAGAAAAAACGATAACGAAAAAAATTATCATTAATTTCAATTAAAAACCTATTTAAAAATGTTTTCGAAATTCGAATTTAATCAAGTTCTATGTTTGAACATTGGTCAAAGTTTTTTTAACATTCTCAATGTTGAAGTTGCACCAGTTAATGATTAAATTTATGAAATAAATCAAGTTAAATGCAAAACCCATATGTGAAAAATGCATTAAAATACTTTGATATGGTCATGTGTTTGATTTTTTGGTGCAACAAGGAAACTTAAGAGAGTATGATACAAAGAAAAAGTGTATGGTTCCTACAGGACAGCTATAAATACACCGGAAAGAAATTAGCGTAGAACTTATTATTTATTTATTTTATTATATGCCACAAAATTGCTCCTCAAATGCTCTTTCCGAATACACATTTGCTCCAGGTAAATGATTAACCGTTAATTAGTTATTATATTTTTAAAAAATTAGACATAACCTCAACAATTAAAATTGCTAATAAAATCCAAATTACAAATTTTTATAGAAAATTTTTCGTTCGAAAAATTGCTCCTCGATTGCTCTTTCCAGATCCATAATTTTTCTAGGTGTAAAATTAACCGTTTATTAATTTTTCAATTATTAAAAAAAACTAAAAATCTCAATAATTGTAATTGCTAAAAAATCCAAATTACTAACTTTTTAATAAAATTTTTTCTTTCAAAAAATTGCTCCTCAAATGCTCCTTTAGAATCTACATTTGCTCAAGGTATAAAGTTAACCGTTAATTAGTTATTCAATTTTTAAATAACTAAAAAAATCAAAAATTGAAATCGCTATAAATTTCAAGTAACTAACTGTTTATTAAAGTTTTTTCATTCAATAAATTGCTCCTCAAATGCCCTTTCTGAATCCACAATTGCTCCAGGTGTATGTTTAACTGTTAATTAGTTACTATATTTTTAAAAAAATAAAATTCTCAACAATTGAAATTGTTATAAAATCGAAAAAACAATTTTTTTTCTAAAATTGTTTTGTTCAAACAATTGCTCCTCAAATGCTCTTTCTGAATCCACAATTGCTCTAGGTGTATGATTAACCGTTATTTAGTTATTCAATTTTTTTAAAAATTAGACATAACCTCAACTATTAAAATTCAAATTACTAATTTTTTATAAAAATTATTTTCGTCCAAAAAATTGCTTCTCGAATACTCTTTCCGGATCCACAATTGCTCCAGGTGTGAAAAAAATATCAACTTGCAATTTATAGCGATTTGAATTTTTGAGTTTTAAAATTTATTAAAAATTCAATAGCTTATTAATGGTTAACTTTACACCTGGAGCAATTATAGATTCGGAAAGAGCATTCGAGTAGCAATTTTTTTAACGAAAAAAAACTATTAAATAGCTAGTAACTTGGATCTTATAGCGATTTTAATTGTTGAGTTTTTAGTTTTTTTAATAATTGAAAAATTAATAAACGGTTAATTTTCCACTTAGAGCAATTATGGACCTGGAAAGAGCATTCGAGGAGCAATTTTTTAAATGAAAAAACTTTAATAAAAAGTTAGTTGCTTGGATTTTAAAACGATTTCAATTTTTGATTTTTTAGTTGTTTAAAACTTGAATAACTAACTAACGGTTAACTTTACACCTGAAGCAAATGTATATTCTAAAGGAGCATTTGAGGAGCAATTTTTTGGCATATAATATAATAAATAAATAAAACGTTCTACTCTAATTTCTTTCCGGTCATAAATACAAGTTTATTTATTGGGTCTTTCAAAAAATAAAATTTTGAGAAATCAGTCATGAATTCGTGTTAAGGGTGGATTTGTTAATCGAAGCACAGATTACATTAAATTTTTGAAAACGTTTTTGTTCATTTGGCAGTTAATATAAAAAGATTTTGTCTTACACACAGACAATTTCTGTAGGTCTTGAATCTTATATCTTGGGATTATCTAGATCAGTGATTCTCAACCATTGTGCCGCGGCACTTTTGGGTATCGCGAAATTTATTAAGTGTGCCGCCAAATTTTAGAAACGCCAACATCATTAGTGTTTATATTATGGGATCACTGAGGATCACTGAACGAGACGATCGAAAATTCTATGTTCACTATGGTGAATCCACCACGACGGAACGTCGGATAGGATTTGGAGTGCCACAAGGCACCGTCCTTGGGTCTCTCCTCTATACAGTTTTCACGACCAACACCCCAATCAATGAGGAGATCACCCTCCCGACCTTCACAAATGACACCGTACTACTAGCCATCCACGACTGTCTCAGAATAGCCTCCAAAAAGCTCCAGTCTGCACTAAACGTACTTCAGCTGTGGTTCTGCAAGTGGAGAATCATCATCAATCAGATAAGATCTGTCCACGTGACATTCACCACAAGAAGGGACTTCTGTCTCACTTAATGACCATGAAATACCCCGGGCTATGCAGGTCAGGTACCTTGGAATGCACCTGGACAGAGGCCTCACCTGGTCTAAACACATCCTCCACAAACTCAACCCACTGAGCATTACTATCCGAAAACTGTAATGGCTTCTGCGAGGAAAGTCCCAACTGTCCCTGGACAACAAATTAACTTGATACAAGTCCATACTTAAGCCCATCTGGGAAGCCACCAGTAACTCCAATGTGGACAAGATTCAGCGCTTCCAGTCACAAACTCTGTGGACAATAACTGACGCCTCTTGGTACGTCACCAATCACGCCATCCATCGGAACCTCAAAGTGGTTACAGTGAGGAGTTATATAGCCAGGTTCAGTCAAAAATACTTGCAGGGACTAAACGAACATCCCCACTATCTGGCTGTCAACCTCCTGGATAATTCCGGCCACCATCGAAAGCTGAATCAGGTCTCATTTCTGGAGTTACCTTTCAGAGAATCACTAACACCTTCAGGTTCCCCTTTCAGGGGGTGCGGTCTTTCCCACCTGTACATTCATCATAGTCGCTTAATATCCAGAGACAGATTCCAAATTCGATAAAAATAAGGATCCAACGGGGATCGAACCCAGTACCACTGACCACTGATAGCGGAGAGAGCAGTTGCTCTAACCGCTGCGCCATCTAGTGGTAAAAAAAATTGGTCTTTACCAAGAATGGAATTAAATACTTAACTTGATCTTTTTTTAGGTGTTTTAAGTCGTTTTAACACCTAAAGTCATATCAGGACCTTAACGTTGGTGAGTCATAAATTTTAAAATATCTAGGATTGAATGGGAACTGAGCCCAGTGCCAGTGACGCATGGAGCGAAGATCAATTGATCTAACCGCTGCGCCCCTAAGTGGACACTTGATCTTAAGTAAGAGAAGAACTTTATAAATAAAATGTTCATGATTCCTCTGGGATGACTAAAAAATGGACAATATGGGTGTTGGAGTTTGTGATTTTTTTTTTCCTAAGCACTTTCAGTTTTATTGTATAGTTAATTGTGTTAAAAACTGGACGGTTCGGTGGAAGAACTGAAAGTGTGACACTTTTTATAGTTTCCTCTTCTTTAGATATAGAATATTCTATTCTAGATATAGAATAATTAACGTGGCTGGGGGGGGGAGAGTCAGAAATCTTTGAGTTATTGAAATAAAATATAGATAAATGCATCATGTTTTTTTGTGGTTATTTAGAGTCGCTTGGAACGTCCAAGGTCATCAGCGACTTATCTAGTTCTATAATCATGTTTTATGAATAACTTTTTTATCTCAAAAGATAAACTATAATATCACAATTATTTAAATTAGGCATTCGTTGTTATAGATATCATAAAATGTTATCACATTATGAAAGACGGTAAGATTTATGAAGAAAACCAAATTTTCCCGAGATAGAGAGCACATTTTCCCTAAAAACACATGAATAATGTTGAGTGCTCAAACTCGACATCAACCTTCTTGTCGGATTGATCTAATTTTCATTTGTCTCTTCGATGGTGACTTTTTGTCGTCCAATTGACGTCATTGTGTCGTTCGATACTCTCTCTCTCTCTCTTTTTCGCGTTCTTTTATGCACACACTTGAATTATTATCGATATGCGAGCTATTCACTACCACCACATTCAACCCCCTTAACAATCATTCCTTCGGCCCACTTTCTTCATTCATATCATTTCCTTCTTTTTGCACGGGAAAAATGTTTGGAGAAAAATGAGAGAGGCGCAAAAGGACATCAAGTACTTCTCGTCGCTGCTTTGGCTCGTCTCCTCGTGTTGTTTCATTGTTGTCGTATACGCCGTTGTAATAGAAATGAATGGGAAAAATGGTATTTCCTTCAACATTGTCGCCGGTACTTTCTATTCGTCAAGTAGTTTTTTTTTTTTTTTTTTGGTTGCAAACAAGGAAAGGAAAAGTCGAGAAAATAACGCGAGTGAAAGACGAAAAAGCTACTTGGGTTTAAGTGGTTCTTTGTTTAACGATTGCCTGTCGCGAATCTGATATAGATTATTACAACAATAACAGCAAGTGGGACGAAACGTTAAAAGGGAATAATTTGACCTAAATTAGCCGAAATTTTTCACAATAAATCCCGTCAACAATTATCTCACAAACAATTACAGTCCAGGATAAATTTAATAATTATTAAAATGTCAATCATAAATCGCTATTCGATCATAGAGCATCCCCACATACCCTCATATCAATTGTATGGCGATCATTTCATCTAATTTTCCAATTCATCACAGCTTTTATATTAAAATTTTTGAAAACTATCGAAGCTTCTCGTTCCTCTCAATATGACTTATAAATCGCTAATTATATTGAATTCAAACAACTCGCAAAATATATTTTAATTAAAACAAAAACGATTTTATTTTGAACTAGCTGATACCCGCGACGTCGTCTGCGTAGGTTATTATGTTCAGAACATATTTAATTCACAGAGGAAAAACATTTAAAAAATTGAAAGCAAAAATATATTAAAAATAACCGGAAAGAACTAAACGTAAAACATTTTAACTAAATGTCAAAAATTACTCCTTCAGAATCCCCTATTGCTCCAGGTGTACAGTTATTGGTTAATTAATAGTTAATTTATCAAAAATTTGTTAATTCATAAATAAAAATTGCTATATAATCCAAAATAATCTCTGTTTTTATTTTTTTCTTAATTGTTCTGTAATTGCTCCAGGTGTATAGTTAATTAGTAATTGAATTTTTAAACGATTCATGTTTATAAGATCCAACGGCAGTTGATGACGTCATAATACAACAATACATGTTGTAAAAATAGTTAAAAATAAGTAATTATTAAAAATATTGTAAAACTTTGATCAATTATTTGCGCAACGAAAAGAGCAGATCAAGAATTTAAAAAAAAAAAGAAAACCAAAAATTTTAATTAAAATTTATTTTAGGTTTTATAGCAATTTTTAATTTTTGAGATTAAATTTTTTTTTTTTTTACATTTAATTTTTAATTAACTATTAACTATACACCTGGAGCAATTGCGAATCCGGATAGAGCATTTAAGGAGAAATTTAAAGAAAACTATAAAAAAGTGACTTTTTTTATATCGTACAGCAATTTTAATATTTTAGTTTGCAAATTTTTGTATAATTTATTATTAATCAATTAATAACTATACACTTGGAGAAATTGCGGATTCTGAGGGAGCAAATTTTTGGCATATGGTTAAATTAAAAAAAAAAAATGTTTCTCGCTAAATTAACTCTTTCTGGTTAAAAAATACATGTGTAATAATAAAAGAGAGTGTTGAAATGTAATTTAATTATTATAACGGTTGTAACTTAAAAATATATTTTAAATCTGTATTTACAGTAAAATATAAAAAATACTAAAAGACAATTTGAAAAAAAAAAAATTTTGAAATAATTTCCAAAAATTTTTATTAAACCAATAATCGCGGTGAGGCGCATTAAGTCGGCACTAAAATATGAAATAATCAGTAGGAAGTGGAAGGAGGAACATCGTCTGTCCAACCCATGCGCATTACATCATTTGCCCCCTTCTATCAAAGCGACGAAAAATCCACCGCTTAACGCGTTTTGGTTTCAAAAATCGCATTTTTTAAAACTTTAATTACTTTGCTTTTAATGAAGATATCGTGATAATTCTTTTTTTAGATAAGGACCAACTATATGAGAAGTAAAACAAAAAAAAAATTGATCGAAATTTATCCACTAGTTTTTGAGTTAAAAGCGAACATTGGAAAACAGCTATCATTTTATTTATATAGATAGATAGATAGATTAGACGAGCGCACATAGCAGACGAAACGGGATAGCGGGAAAATCGTCCCGTTGTTCAAAAGGACGCGAGAGCTTTTATTTATTTATTTGCAACGCACAAAAACGTTTGTTTAACAAAATTCATATTACACCTTCAATTAAAGGTAAATCAAACATATTTACAACACACTAAATGCTGGTCGAATTTTTCCAATTAGGAAAATTTATTATTTATTTTTCCCTATCGACACATTGTGTCGCTAACAGACCATATATATAATTTCGAAATTAAAAATGTCAAGCGTTTAATTTTCATAATTATAATGTAATTTGCATTTAATTGATAATCTGATCGGAGTTAGCTGTGTCCCATAATTATAAAAAAAAAAAATTAATAGATAAATACATTTCCAAACTTTTCAATTGAAAATTTATAATATGCATCAAGTGCATTAAAAATATTGCAATATAGATTTTTTTATATTTTAATTTAATTAAACAAATTAGAGTTGATGTAAAAATGTTTTTGAATTAAATCGTCAAAGTGCATTGGATGCATTTTGTCGCATTTGTTTTAATTAGTAAAAATGAGGTTGGTAACTAGAAAATTTTGAATTTTAATAAAAATTATCTTTGTATTGATTTGTATTGGCACCTTAAGTGACAGTAGGTACATTCTTTAAGGGGGTATTCTAGTCTAGGATTTTGAAAAAATCGAAAAAATTTTTTTTTCATGATCCGATAGTTTATATATTCAAAAATATCTCCCTAACAGGATTTTTCAAAATTCAAATTATTTCCGAAGTTATAGCCGTTTTAGAGTCGTGGCAGCTCGGCCGGTTGAGACTTAAAGTAAAAAGGATCTAGCCCAATAGCCATAAGCAAAGTGCCCCAAGCGGTTTTTGAAAAATTCTTCCGTGTGCTGATTCCTCACCATGAAAAACGTATTGTCGCGCAATTTTAACCCGCTACCCCCACTTGTATTGGAGTTACGGGGGAAACTACCCCAGACGTTAAAATTTTTTTTTAGAAAACTACTAAATATTTTTACATGAAATTAAAACTGTACGTAGATATTAATAAAACGCATAATATATATTTTTTTCAGAATTTTTGTAAATCTATAAATGATGAAAAATATTATTTTTATTTTTTGAGGGTGATTTTTTACATCAACCCTTAAAGTGACACCTTTTTTTAAAAATTTGATAAGTGCATTTATTATCTAACTTTCATTTAAAAAAAGTCGCTTCAAGAAATTAGTTGTCGCTCACCACCAAAATGAGGTCATCCAGGGACAGGTTTGTAATAAACAGCCATGAGTCAATGCATTTCGTAAATGATTGAATCAAGAATCATTGAAATGAAGACGTAAAAAACGTAAGCCAGCAGAAAAATGAATTTGTAATCGAATTCCAAAACTATATCGACAATTAGGTATAGAAGAAGAATCCTATAGCGACTAAGCAAAGGTTATATTCAAATTCTAAATTAGATAATGTATTTAAACTGTAAGTTAAACAATAAATGTACTTATCACATTTTAAAAAAAAGGTGCCACTTTAAGGGTTGATGTAAAAAACCACCCTTAAAAAATAAAAATAATATTTTTCATCATTTATAGATTTACAAAAATTCTGAAAAAATATATATTATGCGTTTTATTAATATCTACGTACAGTTTTAATTTCATAAAAAAATATTCAATAGTTTTCTAGAAAAAAAATTTTAACGTCTGGGGTAGTTTCCCCCGTAACTCCAATACAAGTGGGGGTAGCGGATTAAAATTGCGCGACAATAAGTTTTTCATGGTGAGGAATCAGCACACGGAAGAATTTTTCAAAAACCGCCTGGGGCACTTTGCTTATGGCGATTGGGCTAAATCCTTTAAACGCGTTTTTCTCGAAACTACTTTTTTCGATGCGCTAGCCAAAATATTTCAATTTCTAATCACCCGATTTACTTGAAATTTGGCATGAATATTCTTTAAATATCTCTCTATCGCATGAACCAACAAAAAATGAAAATTTAAAATTTGTAATATTTTTAAAAAATTCGACAAAGTTAAAAAATGAGTGAAAAAATCGACCTTTATTTTTGAGTAGCCGCCATTTTGAGAAAAAAAATTTTTTTTTCAGTTTTAGAGGTTTGTGCGATAGCGACATTTGTACTTATCAAGAATCCATCATTGTTTAATTTTTCAAATGACCACAAAGGTAGAAATCATGGCGACGAGGACACGGCCTTTTTTTTCCTCCCTCTAAAGACGCAAACTCAATGAAAAAAGAATTTTTTTTTAATTAATTTTGTGTACTCTCTGAATATAAATAAACAAATGATAAAAAAATATATAGTAAAAATATCAAATGCTTTTTTTTATCAATTGCCAAAAAACGCTCGAAATTCGGGCCTCTAGACTAGAATACCCCCTTAAAGGGATATTAAATGTTACTAGAGGTCGCCCTGTGGTCAAAATTCGACCATAATTCGTTTAAATTTTAATATGTCTAATGGTACACTTCACTTGTAATTGCCTCAATAACTTTAGCTCCTGAGCTAACTACAGCAGATGATGAATTGTATTTGCGAATGTTTGAAAACATTATTCCATGACATTTTTTCATCAAAGTTCATTTGAAGCAAGTCCATCATATTATAATAATTAAAAATATTTATTTTAACTTAAGGAGAGAAATAGGTGTAGAGGTTTCAAAATTTTTTTTTCTTCCATAAATCTATTATAAAACTATTCCACAATATTTTCGGGAAATTTCATAACTAAATTTCAATTCGTTCCCAAGTTATGGGTAAGCGATTAAGTGAGTATCCCCATAACCTATGGGGATGCCACGCTAATCTTACTCGTGCCAAAAATAATATGTAATATATAATGTGTAAAAATATTTTAAATAATATTACTCAATAATCAAATAATCAGTTAAATTTGTTTCCTTCAATTTCAATAATTATAATTTCAAAGTTGAAATCCCTCCCGCAGTATTTTATTTAAATAATGACATTTGGTAGTGACGTAGTGACATTTTGAAGTCTGACAATGAGATTTAAATATCTATGTATTGTGTGCCAAACGCATGGTAGTGTGTGTGACGTCTTTTTTCATTAATTAAAGGTATTTTGAAGCATTTATATAAAAAAATATTATCTATATACACAACTTCCCCATATAAACTTCAATTGTGCCAAATTTCATACTCCTCCGTCCGTGTAATATTCGTAAAAAGGTACCACAAATTGTTGCTTCACGTATTCATATATAGATAATAAAAAGAGTTTTCATGAAAAATCTTTCCGTATTTTGTTTATCTTAAATGAACTTTGAAAATGAAATTTTAATAACTAAAACCCGAGAAAATCCTGGAAAAATATCTCATTTTGGCGTATAACCGTGTCGAACGTCGATTAAACCTTGTGAAGCCTTTATATCTGTAATATGTGTTGACAAAATGTATGATATTGTTTAAGCTGTATAAAAGAAGTCGAGGACAAACAAAGCTAATTTTCGATATGCAAATAATTTAATTGTCTGTCCACTTTTATCAAGAACTTATTTAAAGCTTAATTAATTCTCTTCTGACTTGAGGAAGATTTTTTTTAATGTCACAAATTACACTCAAACTTGGATAAGCGAGAAATCAGGCGACTAGATTTTTTTTGTTTATCAAGTTTTTTTATTTAACCAGGTTTCTCACTTAAAGAAATTATACAGAGACTCTACAAATACTTTATCAACCTTATCCACGTTGGTTTTAAAAATTTGTTCGTAAAAAATCAAAAAAACATAGACTCGAGCCTTACATATAGAAGACAAAAATAAGTTGAGAGGATCAAACACGAAATATTACTCTTTTTTATCGAGGTTTTTGACAGTTAAATGATGAAGCATGCAAATTTGTCTTATTAATCCAGTTTTTTAACTTATCCAGGATGGACTGCGTTAATGTGTATTTAAAATCTAATAGGTTGTGTTATAGAACTCTTTTCGAGGTTTTGGGGAGTTAAAATAATGGGATCTGCTAATGAGTATAATTTATCCAGTTTTTCACTTATCCAGTTCACGCTTCTCTAGATTATACCGTATCAAATTTGTATCAAAAAATGTAATTGTAAATATTGAAATGAAGTATAAAATTGCTAACCGTACCAAAACTACAATTTCTCAGAACCTTAAAAAGGGTTTTCATAGTTAACCATGGCAAACTCCCCGCTAAAACTTTTACAAAACTGCCTCCGAAATCTTTCTGCAAAATTGAAAATTTAATCGAACTTGGGTACATGAGAAATCGAACAACTGGAATTTTTCTCTCGTTTATTAAGGTTTTTCAGGTTTCTCACTTATAGAGGCAATACAGAGGCTAATTTATACACCCTAATTCTAAAAATTTGAGACAAACAAAAATGCATACATTTGAGTTTTATCAATAGAAGTATAGGACGAAAATAAGTTTAAGTTATGCAGATTCAGATATGCAAATGATTTTTTTGTTCTAGAAGTTTTTGAGAGATGAGATCCGTTAATTAATTTTATTTATCCAGTTTTTCCACTTATCTTGTCTTCTTTGACTATATATTAGTGGGCAAAATATTGGTTATACAGTATACTCCAAATCCCATAGTTCTAGGGCTTGCAAAAAACCGTATTTTTGTTAAAACCGGTTTTTCGGTTTTTTACCTATATCAAACCCGGTTAACCGGTTAAAAACCGGGTTTTTAAGAAAATTAAGTCTATAATAAAATCACTCCACCCTTATTGTATTTATTTACAAATAAAACACCATTAATTAATGATTTTTTTTTTATTTTTAAATCAACTTCAGTAATAAAAGCTCATTTGCGAATTTCAAAATTTAATAAAACTGGTAAAAACAGGTTTAAAGAGTAATTTTACTCTGACTTACTTCTAATTTTGTTGTCAAAATTTCCTAACACAGAAAATGTTCATTCGGGATCCGTCGAAGTTAGTTTAACTGTGATTAAGGCACTTAAAAGTACTTCTAAGTTGCTCATTCTTTTCCCGGTTGTTTCAAATAACTGACATTCTTTTCTAAATATCCATCATTTAGCGACATTTCCACTTCAATCACCTTTATCACCTACAGATTTTCTGATTTTGATTCAACTTGAATCATTCTTTCTAATAATCACCTGCCAAAATTTAATACAACTCATTTTAACGAATATGGCAGAGCAACTCTCGGTTGAATAATTGATTTGATTTTTGCATGATTTGGGTCTTTTAAATACTTTGCCAAAGTTTTTTTGTAAAATTCGTTTTAAATAATAGTAAATACAGTTTAAAAAAATACCGATTATTTTTATTGAATAACCGGGTTTTCGGTAATTGATTTTTACTAAAAAAAAACGGTTTTTAAAAACCGGTTTTAATCGGTTTGCAAACCCTACATAGTTTTTAAAAAAAAGAAAGTTCTATAAAAATTGATATTGTCACACAAATCATTTGTCTATAATATGTACACTGCCGGCCAAAAGTTTGAGACCAGTTGTAATATATTTATGCTATCACTTATTGTATTCAAAGTTTCGGTAATAAAATAAAAATTGTTGTCCATACATATTTTTAAATTACTGATGAACATCTAAAGAGACTTTTGTAGGTATGTTTCTCAGGTACAAATAGAATTAATGGGTTCTGTTTAAAAACATCCAAGACCGCAGAGTGTCTGGCCAGTGGAAGGGTCATCATTATATTTAAAGTAGCTCCGTATTAATTGTTCTTTAATTCTATTCTTCTTTAATTTTGCACTGGCTATTCTTTGTTATTATTTAGACTTTCTAAAACAGGTTATTTAAAAGTTTTTTTTTAAGTTATGTACCATTTTTTACGAATAATTTAATTTAGTCTTAACTTGGGGTTTCTATAGTTAAAACGTTTTAAAAATGGGAAAAGTACGAGAAATAAATATCGAAACTCGATCTGCCATTGTTACTTTACATAATGAAGGCAAATCCGAACGTTAAATTGCGTCTCAACTTAAACTTTCGAAGACTTGTATTCATCGCACAATTATTCGGTTTAAGGAAACGGGTAGTTTTCAAGATTTTCCACGTTCAGGAAGACCGAGAGCTACTACTTCTAGTGAGGATCAGTTTATCGTTATTACCAGCAAAAGGAATAGACGCTTAACAGCACCAAAAATTCGTGCTGAAGTGAACAAATCTTTAAATAAACCAGCTTCGCTTACCACAGTGAAAAGACGGTTGAGGAACGCTAAACTGTTTGGTCGTGTTGCCGTTCGGAAACCTTTACTAAGGCCGCAAAATAAGAAAAAAAAGATGCAGTGGGCCCTATTCCATCGAGATTGGACAGAAGATGATTTTAAAAAAGTTCTTTGGACTGATGAGTCAAAATTCCAAGTATTTGGCTCAAATCGACGAATTTACGTTCGGCGTAGCACCGAAGAAAAGATGTTACCAGATTGTGTAGTGCCAACTGTTAAGCACGGTGGTGGTTCAATAATGGTCTGGGGTTGTTTCTCAGGCCATGGAATTGGAAATTTGGTTAAAATTGATGGAATTTTGAAGAAAGAGGAATAAAAACAATTCTCGAAAAAAATGCTGTACCATCAGGCTTAAGTTTAATTGGCAATGGGTTCATTTTCCAGCAAGATAACGATCCAAAGCATACTTCCAAGCTATGTAAAAATTATTTATTACAAAAAGAAGCAGAAGGAGTTTTAAAAATCATGAAATGGCCACCGCAAAGTCCGGATCTCAATCCAATCGAGCTTTTGTGGGACGAGCTTGATAGGAATGTCCGAGAGGAGTGTCCCTCTTCACTTGCAGACTTGTGGAGACTACTACAAGAAAGCTGGAACAAAATTTCTCAAGAAACCATAAATAAATTAATAAGTAGAATGCCGAGGCTAGTAGAAAAAGTAATAAAGTGCAAGGGAGGATTTTTTGATGAAAAAACAGTTTGAGTAATTAGTTCATTTTTTTTTATAGAATAATTTTTTATGTTTATTTTCTATACTAAGTATGTTTAAAGGTTATTACTATAATATTAATAAACATTTTTACTGTATTTGTCTTTGAATTTTTAAAAATATTTTCTTTTTTTGGCTTAAATCTATATGGTCTCAAACTTTTGGCCGGCAGTGTATATATTCGACTTCTGGATTGCATTTCAATGCATTCCAATCATTTTATTTTCATTTACATATTGGATATATCATATTATTGTTGGAACCTAAAATATGACACGCGAAACTATTGAAGTTCGTTTTGAGCCGCTTCCACGTATGCAAGTTTGAAACAAAACAATACAACACAAACGGTAGCATAATGCACCCCGTCACCAACCCTTACTAGTTATGTTGTGTTGTGTGTTCACTGTGCCCTCTCTCTAATGGACGTACACGGTATTATTGCAATTTTGAATTTCATCATCATCGTCGTCCCAAAAGCGCCCAGTTATAATCACAAGTTCACTATTATATTATTATAACAAGTTGTAATAATGCATCAGTTAATTATATAATAGTTTTGAGTTTAATGAAATTTATATATGCTGCTAGGCTGGGATGTGGCGATGGTAATTTAATGGGAGAGAACAAGCGACAGATAGATGGACAGTTTGAAATTATTATCATTCCATTAATAACAAAAGTAATCCGGACGAATGCTTTGTTGTGCAGGCAAAGCTGTTGTTAATTTGTGCTACGGCCATATAAGCGAGACAATAGGCCTGTCGATTTTGAGTTTGGTAGCCATTTTGCCAAAGCTTTGGTTGTTATATAAAAATCTTTTATGTATTAGCTGCACTTTTACAAGCTTTAGATTCTTTTTCCTTTCTATTATGGTATATCCTAAATATTGAAAATAACTTTTCTTAAACTATAAAAATATAAAAAGTCTTCTAGAAAGTTATAAAGCTGTATTAAAAAGAAAATAGAAATGTTGCACGGAAAAAAATGTGTTGTAGATTTAACAACATTCCTTGTTAATTTTACTACATAAACTAGTATTATATAGTGTAATTAAAAAAACTGTAGTATTATTTACAACACGAACTAGTAAAAATGTAGTTGAATTTTTGACACTTGCATTTATTTGTCAAAATTATTGGTTATGTTGTACGCGCCGCATGCGCAAACGCCAAAATTTTTTAATTGTACAACACTCAGCAGTTGTAACAGCTACATTTTTATGTACTACACTATGATAGTAAAAAATACTATGCGTTAGAGCTGAATACAACACAGTGTGTTATCTAATGTTACATTTGTGGTTATAGTGAACACAAAGTGCAGTGAAAATAATACTAGTTTAATGTTGTAAATTTCACACCACTATTTTTTTCCGTGTGCCTTTAGGAACTCTCAATAGGACGATTTTTGTGACATTTTCGAAGATCGAAAATTTAAATTATCTGATCGAATTCTTCTGTACGTATTTAGATATTGTGTCAAATTAGAATAACTAAAATACCCAGTGTTGTTTGGTTATGTAGGTAGTTAAAAAGGGGATGCATAATTAATATAGCCCTTCTTATATTAGATATTGTTATGCTTCGATTAAGTCAAAGTGTCTGTAGGAGATTATAAAGCTTCTATAGTCCAATAAAAGATGTTTTGGCAAGGAAAAAGATTCGGATGTAGCAACCCCGGAAACATGGTGTACCCTATGGTCTCGTACGCTTCGGTGGTATGGTGGCCAAAAACAAAGGAAGGTATAACCCAGATCCTGTTGGGTAAGATACAGCGCTGTACGATGTAGGGTACTAGAGTACATGGGTACTTAAAAAAAAAAAACAAAAAAAATAAACAGGTGTTATGAGCAGTTGTCCTGCAGCATTGGATGCATTTTTGGATCTCCTCCCTCTACATCTTCATATAAAGAACAAGGCTATGATTCTGCTTTAAGACTAAATCCAGAAGCAAAGTTGCAGGCAGGGAACTTACGAGCTACCGGAGGTCCTTTGATCAACCATCTGTCTGCATACCAGACAGACTGCTATGGGCATCGAGGGGGGGGGGGTCTGATTCTCTAACTCAGTTATAGATGGCAGAGCAGGGATGGGCGTTTATGGACCATACGACCAAATTGATCAAGTCCTTGGGACTTGAACTGCCATTTTCCAAGCTGAAGTGCTTGCAATAGATGAATGTGCCAGAATAAACCTCTCAAAAGGTTTAAATGGAGCACTCAGCGATATTATAAGTGACAGTCCAGCAGTGCTAAAGGCACTGTCATCTAAGACGATGGAATCTAAGCTTGTTTGGGAATGTTCACAAACTCTCAGGAAGCTGGTAGCTTGCGACAAGGTCTACCTATAGTAGGCTCCAGGGTATGAGGGTATAGAGGGTAATGAAAACGCCGAATAACTGGCCAAAAATGACGCCTCATCAGACCTGTTAAGACCAGAATCCTTTTGTAGAATCAAAAACGCTTTTCTGGCTTGGAAGACCACCCAAGCCTCGCTTTGGAAGAATACTCCGGGGTATGGACAATCTAAGAAAGTTATAAAGTACTCCAAAAAGAGTACTGTTTTTTTCAAGCTCTTTAAATCTTTTTTCCAAACTGAAGTGCTTACAATAGATGAATGTACCAGGCTAAACCTTGTTAAAGGTTTAAATGGAGCACACATCAATATTGTAAGGGACAGTACAGTAGCATTAAAGACATTGTCATCTAAGACAGTTAGGTCTAAGCTTGTTTGGCAATGTAAAAAAAGGTCTCAAGGAGCGGATATCTTGAAACAAGATCTACCTATGATGGGCTACAAGGCATGAGGGTAATGAAAAGGCCGATCAACTGGTCAAAAATGGCGCCTCATAAAACCGAAACCTTTTTGTAGAATCAAAACCGCTTTTCTGGCTTGGAAGACCTCCAAAGTCTCGCAGTGGAAGAATACTCCAGGGCATAGACAAGCTATAAAATTCATAAAGTGCTCCAAGAAAAGAACTCATGATATATTGGTACTTGGCAAAAAGGACTAAGGGCTCCTAACAAACCTCTATACGGTACCCTAAGACTTCTCAAGATCATTAAAGCCGACATCAACATGTGGAACACATTTTGTGCTCTTGTGAGACAGCTTTCAGAAGAAGACTGCAGTATCTCGGAAAGAAGGACATGACGCCTTGCAAGATAGCAATGGCAGCCCCTAGGCAGCACCTAGGCAGGTGCTGGCTTTCTTTAAAAGCCTGATGCTCCCCTAGTTAACACAGAGGGTCACATCACAATAGACCCGCTTAGTCGTGGTGATAAAAGGAAGGAATATAATCCTGGAGCCCGTAAAACAAAGAAAGAAAACAAAAATCCTGGAAACATAGCATGAGTAGAAACGAGTGGATTTTCAATGATTCACATCGTGATAGTTTTTAATAAAGATTTCCGGATTTTAACGTCCTGAAGAACAAATAGAAAAAGTGCATGATGAATTAATTTATTGAATATTCAATTTAACACAATTAGTGCACCTTAGTGGGCGTTTTTAAGGTTATTCTCACGCTATTATAGTAGTGGCATCGAAACGAGCCGTGAAGATATTAAACATAAAAAGCAGATCGCTTAAGTGGAGTTTAAAAGAAATTTTTAAAGATAAATTAATTAAATTCCCCATTGTTACGGAAAGATTTTATTGGTGTTTAATGTTTTTGATTAACGTTTACAATTCGAAACCAATTATCTCGGTTCGGGTGCAAAACTCATTAAGAGATCGCCAATCAAACGCATTTTTAAACAGAACTGAATAAAAGTCGAGTATAAATCGATAATTGTGATGAAATTCGACCGGAAAAGCGTCCGTTGTTTTTCCATTTTCCAAAGGTGACGCATGGCTTTTCTTAAAGCTTTATGGGAAAATGCAATACGCTAGGCGAATATTATTCATATATGAAAAATGTCAACACTATAACGTTCATAACTAAAAGTAAAATATTCAGAAACTGTCGCTCGTATAACAGAAATTTAAACAGAAACACGATAAAGTACTTAACGTAAAGGTGACACGTTTATATTATTATTACGCTCCGTTTCATTTAACGCTGGAACTTTCATCTTTGGACGCCCCAAAAAAGAAAGCTTGAAATAGCGTCGGTGGGGAGAAGACGTTAAATTTCAGAAAAATGATATTTGTTAGTCTTTAAGTTATGAATTGATGCAACTAATGGCCTTTTTTTTTCAATCATTAAAACAAACCGATTTCAAATGCATCGTTTATGCACTTGTGATTTCCTCGGTTTCGATTTGAGATGAAATCTCCGCGTTTCTGTGAATGGTGCAACGATGCACTGATCGAATCGAATTAGATTGGTGAAAAAGAGTTGACGAGGAAATGACGAGCGCCACGACACGGTTCTATAAGGACGTGCGATCGAAGGATATTTGAATCGGAAAAGGAATTAATTTCCATGGATGCGGAAATTAAATCGTTATCCTTTTTATTAAAAATAGTTTTCAAAAGACTTTTTTTCTCATTCAGAGAAAATTAAATTATTTCCACCAGAATTTTCCTCATAAATCATAAATTTAAGCTACCCAAAAAAAAATCATATTGCAAATGCAAATAATTTATAATTAAAATAAATCAATCAACTTTGAAATCCTCTAATCAGCTCGGTTAAAAATTTAAACAGACTCCGTAATGCTCCATGCATTCCATTTCGACCGAGCGATTAAAATAATTTATTAACATCGGTACCATCGATAAAACTCGACATTCCCGCATACATATAAATTGAAATGTCCAGACGTATGTCGAAATATGCGACCGAAATCATCTCCGATCGCAATTGAATGGTGAAGAACGAACGACGGAAAGGGCATTCGGTGAAATTAGTAATTTAAAGATGAGACACATCCCGCTGCCACATCGCATCACTTCTCTGGCATTTCTCTGTCTCAATGCGGAAGAGATATTGATTGAATTGACGCGATATTTGAAAATAGGAAATTTAAAACAAATTACCCATAGCTTAGGGGGCTGTCTGTCATAATGGAATTCGTTCGTTCAAAAAACAATTTTTTGTTAGCTTGATTTTTTAAAATTTATATAAGTATATGATAAATCCGGCTCGAAGGACCATTAAATATAACAAAAACTGAATCTAGTTCTTTCATTTAACTAATGAGTTAAATTAATCATTTACTAAGAGCCACTACAATTTCTGAAATTTCAATTATTATAAATGACTGATTGATCCGGCTCGAAGGACCAACAAATATTAGGTGAATCAAGCCCAGCTAAAAGCTTTTAACTTATATTACTTTATAATCTTATGTTAGTTCACATAGATTAATTTCTTAATAATTATCTCTTTAATATCTCCTAAATTACATTTAGTGTAAGTATTTGTAAAATCCGGCTCGAAGGACCAGTATAAAAAAACTTATTGATTAAATTGGCGCGATATTTGAAAATAGGAAATTTACAACAAATTACCCATAGCTTAGAGGGCTGCCTGTATAATGGAATTCATTTGTTCAAAAAACAATTTTTTGTTAGCTTGATTTTTTAAAATTTATATAAGTATATGATAAATCCGGCTCGAAGGACCATTAAATATAACAAAAACTGAATCTAGTTTTTTCATTTAACTAATGAGTTAAATTAATCATTTACTAAAGGCCAATACAATTTCTGAAATTTCAATTATTATAAATGACTGATTGATCCGGCTCGAAGGATCAACAAATATTAGGTGAATCAAGCCCAGCTAAAAGCTTTTAACTTATATTACTTTATAATCTTATGGTTAGTTCACATAGATTAATTTCTTACTAATTATCTCTTTAATATCTCCTAAATTACATTTAGTGTAAGTATTTGTAAAATCCGGCTCGAAGGACCAGTATAAAAAAACTTATTGATTAAATTGGCGCGATATTTGGAAATAGGAAATTTACAACAAATTACCCATAGCTTAGGGGGCTGCCTGTCATAATGGAATTCGTTCGTGTCAAGCTCAACTCAACACATTAAAACAATTTTTTTAACATGATTTTTTTAAATTTATATAAGTATATGATAAATCCGGCTCGAAGGACCAGTAAATATAACAAAAACTGTATCTAGTTCTTTCATCTAACTAATGAGTTAAATTAGTTAATCATTTAATGAGAGCCACTACAACTTCTAAAATTTCAATTATTATAAATGACTGATTGATCCGGCTCGAAGGACCAACAAATATTAGGTGAATCAAGCCCAGCCAAAAGCTTTTAACTTATATTACTTTATAATCTTATGTAAGTTCACATGGATTAATTTCTTACTAATTATCTTTTTAATATTTCTTAAAAAAACATTTAATGTAATTATTTGATAAATCCGGCTCGAAGGACCATTAAATATAACAAAAACTCTATCTAGTTCTTTCATTTAACTAATGAGTTGAATTAATCATTTAGTGAGAGCCACTACAATTTCTGAAATTGCAATTATTATAAATGACTGATTTATCCGGCTCGAAGGACCAACAAATATTAGGTAAATCAAGCCTAGCTAAAAGCTTTTAACTTATATTACTTTATAATCTTATGTTAGTTTACATGGACTAATTTCTTACTAATTATCTCTTTTATATTTCCTAAATTACATGTAATGTAAGTATTTGTAAAATCCGGCTCGAAGGACCAAAAACTGAATAATCCATCACGGATTAACACCATAACTTGATTAATTATTTATCGTACGAGACGTTAAACATCCCTGCAATTTTTTCTTCCAATATTTACCTTTCTGTCTCATTCAAATCGATCCTTAATAAATAATTCAATTTCCATAATAAATTGGCTGCGATATAAATTAGGGCTTATTATTTATTGCCAACAATAACACATATTATATTAACAAGTTGAAAATGGAATATCTTCATTGATTGAGGTGAGATGTTTAGACGGATTGAAATTAGATGAAAATGTAACGAAATAAATTTCGCGGTATAAATGTATTATTCGATAGAATGGAGATGAGGTTTCGAACCCTCCGACCATCTATAAATATTTACTGTTTTCGTAATTGAAATGGGCATTGAACTAAACCAATTTAATTGAGTAATTAAATCAAACTAGATATTTCACTTGTCGGTGTGCGGTCGCTGTTCGGCGCTTTCAAATATGGGGATTTTGTCTTGATATTAAATGCATTTTTAACTTGATTTTTATCTTAGAACATTTAGGCATTATGTTCTATATATGTGTATATACACTTTGCTTAATTGCGCTTAATTTAAATTGGAATTTTAAATTTAATTAACTGGTGACGTTGTCATTTCCGGGCGCTGAAGAAGCATTCCCGGGCGTCTCGACTCCTCACGTCTCCCATTTTTCATCGCATCACACCAGACGCTGAAATATTTTCTGCCCATTTCCCGCGAAAATCATCCCTTTGACACGGCCTGGGCTTGTCTGTCTGTCGCATTTCGGGGTTTATAACGCGTCACGATATTTCACTTGTCAACCGAATGAGCTTATGGAGGGCCCATTTTGTGCATTAGCTTTTCAAGTCACCCTTAGAAAATTGTGTCTTATATCTTTCTGCACACGCACACATATATACACGCATTTGGTTTGACAAGTTATATCAGGCGAACCGACCAATAAGGGTTTATATCACATTTTTTTGGTCGAGTTGAGGAGGATATTAAAATTTTTAGTTGAAGCTTCAGCGAGGAGCGTCGATGAAATTGTAAAAATTTTTATTAAGGTTAATTTATTATTTATTAAGTTACAGGTAGGTGCTAATAAGAAAATATTAATTTAATTTTAACATTTTCAAAAATACTAAGTGAACTCACCAAAATAAGGCGCTAATTTCGACCCCGAAAAAAATTCATTAAAATATTCTTATAGCAATAAACCATAACGTAACATCATAAGATATCATTGATACCAACTGCTTCTTGTTCTGTTTTTTTTTTTTTAATTAAACTATAAATTTTCACCCTCAACCCTTTAAAAAATAAAAATCCGTAAATAATCTCCATAAAAATACGTTTAGAATTTTAATTTCTTCCTCGTCCACAAAAATTATCTTCATAATCTGATTTTCACTTATTATTTATGAAACTTACAACAAACAGATGTCAGTGATATCCAGGATAAGGGAAAATGCGAAACGACCACCCCCCTTTCCTCTCACCACCACATTTGGAATGATGATAAAAAAAATTATTACCTAGAAAAGAAGAGAAACAAAAATTACTATCATGAATGCATTAAAATATTTATCATATATATCTATATATATATATATAATAAAGAGGGACAATTTTACTCATCCTTGTATTTAAGAGGCATGAGGGGGGTATAAAATGTCGTCGGTTCATGTCGTCTCGCTCCAAGCTTTTCGCTTAGTAAAACTGTCATCGACCAACTTATGTCATGTTGATTTTTCATTAAAACTGTAATTTGCAGTTTTGTTTATATTTGAAAGTTGGTCGATGTACAGGTGAAATAATAGCAACGGGTGGTTAATGGGATAGCGTCAGCTTCACATGAATATTATAATTTTGAATGTAAGAAGTGATAGATTTTCTCGAGAGCTTTCGATTTCATAATAAACCACGTTTCAATCTCATCCAAAATTGTTACCGATTTTAACGTGATTCCTTAACAATAACACATTTAAAAAAAGCTTAAGAGATGAAATGGTGTTACCTTTAATAGTACGAGAGCTAGCGACGTCGAAAAAAAAAGAATTTTAGGTCGGTCAATTTTTATATATGTTATATCACGCAGTTTCCCGGACATTATAAGGGCTGTCTGGCTGTTGATAGCGGTTGCGTTTATTAGTGCGCATCGCACCTGTACAGGTAAAATATTGAAATTTTCAAAAAAAAAGAAAAAATTTCATGTGTAATTTGTAGAAAATAACATTTTACATAAAAAATGTCCACTGACTAATTTTCGTAAAGATGCTAGTTTGCCCGCTACAAGCTTGTAAAGCTCATTGTACAGATGTCGGCGCAACGGCTGTATCTCTGAACGGTCGGCCATTCAAATGACGTCAGATCGAGCCAGCCTTTCCAAGCTTGTAGCGGGCAAACTAGCCACTTTACGAAAATTACTCACTGGACATTTTTTATCTAAAATGTTATTTTCTACAAATTTAATCTGAAACTTTTTCTTTTTTCTGAAAATTTCAATTATTTTACCTGTACAGGTGCGATGCACACTAAAAAACGCAACACCTACCAGCCAGATAGCCCGTATGATGTCCGGAATAGTGCAAGATATAACATATATAAAAACTGGCCGATCTAAAATTCTCTCTCGAAAACGTTGCTAGCTCTTAGACTATAAGGTGAATGTCTCGTATAAGAATCCAATTATATGGCGACATGGTTAGTTCATATTGTTTAAACAGTGTGCAAAATTAACTTTAATTTCTTGTTAACTTTTATGTTATTACCAACCGTTATTAAATATCCTCCCTTAAACACACTCAATGTGTCGACCCTGACATGACACTCTCTGCCAACCCAAACTCAAGCCCTCCACAATGTTGACAATCGCCCAACGAAACCACCCTCTGCACACATACACACACACATAACATCTATAACACAATCCAAATGGTACATCTAGTGTACAAATACGAAATATAATACAACCAAGTTGATATTAACCTGAGCCTCCCCCGAAAAATACAACAACTAAAATATTTTACCATACACGTTCAAAGAGACTGGACACAACGACAGGGGTGAGAGAGTGAAATTAGGGGATGATAATTACACTCAAAGATCCCATTTTGTTATTTTAATTTTTATTTATTTATTGGAGGTACGTGTAACATGAAAAAAAAATTTAGGGGAGAAAACGACAAATAACAACAGACACTAATTTCTTCAGGTGCAATTAGATATTAGGTAAATAAATGTTGAGTCATTATTTTTGAATTTTAAAATTACCGACATGCAAGCTGTTTTTTAAGACTTTATTATAAAACTGGAATAGTAATGAAAATCGAAAAGCTTAAGAACAAATAAAAGCAAAATTTCCGTTCCATTTAGGTAACAATTATTTTAAAATAGCTGATACTCGCCCGCTTTTCTAAGCATTACGAAGAAAATTAAATTATTACCGAGCAAGTAATTTCGAATTGTGCTATTCTTCAAGCAAATTTTTTTATGATTTTCATTTCTTTTATCACCGTGACCAATGAGGCCTATTGTGATGTGACCTTCTGTAATAACTAGGGGAGCATTAGGCTTTTAAAGAAAGCCAGCACCTGCCTAGGGGCTACTCTTTCGCCAGACTCCATCTCCGTCTTTCCGAGTTGCTGTGATCTTCTTTTGAAAGCTACCTCAAATGAGCACAGTGTATGCTCCGCCGTTTCTGCCACTTTCTTGCCTCTTTTGCCGAGTGACAATACGTCATGGGTTCTCTTTCGAATTTCTTAGCTTCTTAGCTCTTGTCTCTACTCCGGAGTATTTCTCCAGTACGAGACCATGATTTTGGTCCCAGGTAAAAGGTTCAGGTCCCATAAAGTCCGGATGAGGTGCCAATTTGATTAGCATTTCATTACCCATCTTCTTGGATTGGATGAGAAGTTGAACATTTAGACACATTTAAATAAATTAATTGAACCCAAAAAATAGATCATAGTGTCAATTTGGTGATATTAAACAGACGTTGTGTACTTTGAAATCCTTCCAAATGACCAAAAGATCATTTCATATTATTATTGTCCACAACTTATGATATTAGAGATAGAGAAATCAAAGAAAAACGGCCAGACGTAGCAAATTTTTAAAGATTGTATTGTAACACGCCTAATTTACGTGTGTTTGTGTGGGCTGAGACCTCCCATCTAAGACCTTATTATCTGACTTCACGCTGAGTGCTCACCTAAGCGTGACGGGTATATAAAAGGAGTGTGGTCAACCTGACAAAGAAAAAGTTCTAGAGAATTCTGTAGGAATTTTATTTAGAGCTGGACTTCCCATTGTGTGTTCACCGAAAAGTGAAAGGTAAGCAAGGAAGTAGTGGTCAAGACATGAGACAAAAGATAAGTCAAGAAATTTCTCTAAGAACTTTTTAATGTAAGAGAAAAAGGATATACAGCAAAATAATTAAAAAATCCAAAAATGTGATAATTCAGCGTTCCAATTCTATGGATTCTAGAACATCTCTGATCGCGTATATAAACGGGTTGACATTCGAGTGAGTTCAATTGTAAATAAACAGTTATATTATTAATAAACGACCTGTTGCAACTTTTTTCGAGACCTTCGACCTGCTAAACCAAACTCGTATCTCGAATTTCGCTCGTAACTCAAAGCAAAAAATCACTCGCTCGCCGGCTCGTATCTCGAAAAACTCGTATGTCGGGGCACTCGTATGTCGAGGTACCACTGTATAGTAAACCTTTACAATTAGATCCACTTAATTTTCGTTGAATACAATCTAGTTGATAAGAAAATCTTATATTTAAATTCTCCAATTTTCAACGGTCTAGAAAATGGAAACATTTTCTTCGTCGTGTATAATGTAAGACATAAAATTTACAATGAGACGAGAATTATTCGTCATACAGCCTTGAGAAACGTTCATAAAATGTTAATAAATTATAAAAGAGAAAAAAAAACCGTATAATAAATGCGACTAGAGTTGAAACAACGAAAACGTATAAAAGTCAAATAACTTTACGTATTCATTTTAATGACTAAATACGTGATTGTGTTTATAATTCAAAATAATTTAATAACAATATAATAAATAGAGTCAATATGAGTTCTATTTCAAAAATTCCCGACTGACAACATAACAAATTGAAATTCAAGGCAATCGCTTATCGATCAACTACAATCATTAATCGATAAATTACACGTTTGATTTTTGATATTATATTTATAGATATTATGTGCCGCCGAGTTTCACTTACATTGCAAATATCATCATACCTACGATATTTATTTTCTCAAAGTATATCTCTGGCTGTGCATAAAATATTTATATGTTGGCGAGAATGATAATTATTCAAAAGCGTGGGCCTCCATTGGCATGTGTTTTGGGATCACCGCGCTAACCAAAGTCTTTTAGCCGTGTGTATCCTTCACACTCTTACACACACATCATATAACGTATGTACCTATTCAAGTTAAACACAAGCAAACAAAATGCACCTGGAGCCACTCGCGATAATTTATGAGACTTTCGAGACAGACTCAGTGACCCAATAATTAACCTGGTTTGACACAAAGCGAATACTAAGAAGCCTCCATTTACATTTAAAAAAAAACATTCTATATAAATACACAATCACTAGATCACGATCGAATTTTATCGATCAACAAATTAACATAAATTCTCCCCTTAACTTCTTCAATAGAGAATCTCAAAAAACGTAGCCATTTAAAAGTAACAACCTTTCAAAGTAGAATTCCCTCCTAAACATCGATTTTCATTTTTTTTAACAAGAGAACAGCGTTATAATAAAATAATCACAGCTCACTAGATATATTAAAATTGAAAATTCAAAAATGCTCTTTCATGCCATTTTTCTTTTATCTTTTAAGTTGATTGTTTTTTTAATTAACAGAAAAACAGGTAAAGATACATACCCCCATCCCCCCCACACTGTATTTTTTGCCTTATTGTGCTCTTGGTCACCCATACATTCTTGTTAGAAAAGAATTTTTACACGGAAAAAAATGTGTTGTAGATTTAACAACATTCCTTGTTAATTTTACAACATTAACTAGTATTATATACGATAACACCACGTGTAGTAACAATTACTAGTTAAGTGTAATTAAAAAACTGTAGTATTACAACACAAACTAGTAAAAATGACTCCATGATAATATTATAAGTAATGTAGTTGAATTTTTGACACTTGCATTTATTTGTCAAAATTATTGGTTATGTTGTTCAAGCATGCGCACCATTAAAAATCTTAAAAATATAATTATAGAAAACGGTAAAGATGGCTCTGATGTTTTTTTTTCTCAGCCGTTTAACAAGGTTTTACAACAAATTTATTAAAATTCGTGGCGTAACAGAAACGCCAAAATTTGTTAATTGTACAACACTCAGCAGTTGTAACAGCTACATATATTTACTACACTATGGTAGTAAAAAATACTATACGTTAGAGCTGAATAGAACACAGAGTGTTATCTAATGTTACATTTGTGGTTATAGTGAACACAAAGTGCACTAAAAATATTACTAGTTTAGTGTTGTAAATTTTACACCACTATTTTTTCCGTATACTTATTCTAGGTTCAAAAGTGGTCCCTGTACTAGGTTCCTATTGGGATTTGTAACGGTTTGTGCGTCATTGGTCCTATACAGCTTCGATACCAAATAGGTTGAACTTTCATCACGATTTCTACAGTCTACATTTATGATGTTCTTAGGATATTCCTGTTATTTGTAGATATTTTCTCAGTCTACAATATCTTGTTATTAGTCTTGAGTTGGTTCTTTCCTCGTCTGCAACGAGAGTAGATTCACCCCATCATTATTTTACTGAGTTTCTAACTAAAAATTTCTCGTCAGTATTTTTTATTCTGCTGTCTCATTTTTATCGCCCTTATTACAGCAGATCCCTACTTTGAGCTATAGATCCACTAATAGTTAAAATTAACACTACTCTAACTCTTTCTATCCCCACAACTAAGTAAAAGTCGTTATAACCTAGCCTTACGATCGAATTCTAACAATCAAGTAGCTAACTTAAATTTTAACTCATCACTTTCTAAAATATCTCGTTCAAACTTAAACTTAGATAAAAATTAGTAGAGAGTAAAATTAAAGACAATTAAATTTTCAACAACTTTTATTAAAAAAAAAATTTTCTAAGACTTTTCATTCAAAAGTTACAACCCTTTAAAGTGATATTCTCCGAAAGTCAGTCAGTGCTGAACCTGCTGAACCTGGAATAAGCAAGAATCCTTGTACAACAAAGACACATGAGCAAAACAAAAGTACAATAAGCCTAAGGCTGCAGTGCACGGGGAACGAGCCCTAACCTGGTTTTCTGCTAACGGGTAAAAAAAAAAGCCAGTCATGTTTTTGAATATTTTCGATCTTCAATTTTTTAAACAATCTAAACAAACATAGCCTCCCAGATCTTAGAACTAAAAAATAAAAAACCCAATTTAAAACGAATATTGATTTCTTTGTCGTGGCATTCTCCTTTTACCATAACTTTTATGTTGAGGCTTCAATATCATCCAATTCCCATAAACAATCCTTTTAACCCAAATCCTCCCTCAATCCTAAGATCCTAGTACATATTTTCACAATATTTTACAATCATAATATTAAATCAACCATTAATAATTAATATTCGATTTAAAACTAAATTTAAGTCAAGTAGTTTGAAAATCAAGCCAAGTAACTCAAAAATCAAGTCCAATAGTGAACCTCCACTTCGCTCATTCAAACATTTCGGTCTTTTAATTTGACATCCTTGTAAAGTCAATAATTTTTTTAAACTCACGATCTTCGTTTTTTTTTCAAACAAATAAATTATCTAACCAAACAAACAAATCAATCAAGTACTAAATTGCTAAATTTAAGTCAAGTAGCTTGATAATTGAAAATCAAGTAGTAGTATCAAGTAGTATCTCCTCTTCTTTCATTCCAGATTTTTTTTCCATTCGATAGTTATTTCAAATTGAGATCCTATCAACTATCGATTTTCATATTTTTAAACAAATAAACAATGTATTTTTAAAAAAACAGCCTTCTAGATTTAAAAATTTTTGTGACATTTTTTTTATCATAGCCGCTTTTATCCAACATTAACATCATCCGATTCCCATAAACAACCCTTTTAGCCTAAAATCACCACTCACCCCCACCCCACAAACCCAAGCCAGCTTTTCACCTCTTAATTCCGCATTGAGGCACACTCAAAAATTACAACATTTAAAGCTCTTCGCAGTCGAAGGTAAAAACGCCACCCATTGTCCCAAACACGCCGAGAATTCAACCCTTTGAGCCCACGAGGGGTGTTTTGTTGTCAAACAAATGAACTGACATTTTATTAAAAGGGTCTTTCCGTCTCACTTCGTCTATCTCTTGCCAATTTCTTCAACAACAAACGACAAAAAAAAAATTAATTTCGACTCGAATACAAAATTAAAAAAATAATCAATAGATATATTTTAAAAGATGGCCGACAACAATGGAAAAAACGACAGTAATTTGTTTCTCATAGCCATCTGTCTCAATGATAAACAATCCAATTTTCCTTAAACACTTAAATAGTTAAACGTTAAATAATTGCATTTGATTAAATTTATGATTTCACGTCTCATCCCCTCCATTCGACTCGAGAAATCGTTACGATACACGAAATAAATCGTGTTTACTTTTATTATTATCGTTACTTGTTACGCTCATCTATCCAAATAAAATATGAATGAATTTTAAAATATATAATGGAAAGGGTCGTTATTATCATTTACTGCGTTTTTATTGTAATTCCCTTCATGATCTGTGTGTGATGTTCGTTATGTATATGGGGAGTAATGTTCAAAAGTTATTACATATTATTATTTCGAGCCAGGAGTAGAACTAGCGGGGTTGGCAACGAGGTATTTTGTGTAATATTGGGACAGATACAAAAGGGATCGGGAACACAATGTGACGGGGTGAAGTAGAGTGAGAGTGCGGTGCACCCAGCCGGGAATGGTAAGTATATTACTTTGATTTAATTGTGATTTATATGACAACAAAGTAATACGTGTCCTCCAAACACACCCCGCTCTCTCGCACTCATCCCGCAACCATTCTAATTGTAAAATTCAAAGCCACGATTCTGATGCCTTTGCATGGATTCGAGCCGTGTTTTCATGTTTTTCACACAGGTAGGCACACACACACACACACACACAAACACAGGAAAGATATATTGGTCGAGTCTTATTAAATTATACGAACTGTACTAATACAGGATGCGAGTATAAATTAGGTGTTCGTCCGAATTTCATATGCGTCACACATATTTTGAGTTTGTGGGATTTTACATTGGATGTGATAACGACTGAAACACGGAGGTGGTGGTGGAACGGGGATTTTGACAGCCACTGGACCAACCGGGATGGCAAAGGACATGGAACTGCATTTATTCACATGGAACGTGTCGGGAATACATCATTCCGGTCCGAAATGTAAGAAAGAAGACGAGATGAAAAAAGGCGAGTACCTACATATATGTGGTGGTACACAATAAAAAGTAGCCGTGATTACGGGGCTGTGTACGATGAGAAATAGACGTGGGGCACAGGTAGCGTTAACAGAGTCGTAAAAATTTTTTCGATCGTCTGTTTTACGATAATCGGTCGATCAAAACGATTATTTAAGTACGTCAAGTCGGCTCATGTATTCAAGTCACTCGAACGGGTGGTAATGTGTGCTTTATATATATGTACATGTTCTTTGTGCTTGCGGACTTCATGAAAAATGTATGTACGAGATTTAGGTGTTACAATCAAAATTATGGATCGTAAAACGGACAATTGGTTGGTCGCAAAGTTGGAAATGAGAACGTTTTCGGATAGGTCAAGAACTAGTTAACTAATAAAACAAAGCACTTAACGTTTAACATACAGATTTCATCTAAGATTTAACAACAACAAAAACAAAACAAAACAAAATAACAAAAAAAAAACAAAATATAAAACAATCAAAAAACCAAAACAAAATAAAAACAAAAAAAAACACAAGAAACTTGGTAAAGCTTTGATATTCTTTTTTGTTTTGGGAACAAACAGAAGTCTATCGAAAAGACCCGGAAATTTCTATCGGTATACATAGGTCTCTTAAAGGATCTAGCCCAATAGCCATAAGCAAAGTGCCCCAGGCGGTTTTTGGAAAATGCTTCCGTGTGCTGATTCCTCTCCATGAAAAACTTATTGTCGCGCAATTTTAACCCGCTACCCCCACTTGTATTGGAGCTATGGGGGAAACTACCCCAGACGTTAAAATTTTTTTTTCTAGAAAACTATTGAAGATTTTTTTATGAAATTCAAACTGTACGTAGATATTGATAAAACGCATAATATATATTTTTTTCAAAAGTATTGTAAGTCTATAAATGATGAAAAATATTATTTTTATTTTTTGAGGGTGGTTTTTTACATCAACCCTTAAAGTGACACCTTTTTTCAAAAATGTGATAAGTGCATTTATTATCTATCTTTCATTTAAAAAAAGTCGCTTCAAGAAATTAGTTGTCGCTCACCACCAAAATGAGGTCATTCAGGGACAGGTTTGTAATAAACAGCCATGAGTCAATGCATTTCGTAAATGCATTTATTGCTTTATGGCTGGTATATATATATGGTACCATAATATGGTTTTCGTCAAGAAAAAAAGTCCTGAGACAGAAATTAATTTTTGAAATTTTTTAATAGGCCTGTTAACAATATATTGCTGGGATCTTTTATCCATTCTTCATACTAATAATAAATTCTACGAAAGTTTGCTAAATAATGCCTACTTGTAATTATTTTCCATCTCAGATTACCTACAACTAATTTCTTGAAGCGACTTTTTTTAAATGAAAGATAGATAATAAATGCACTTGTCACATTTTTGAAAAAAGGTGTCACTTTAAGGGTTGATGTAAAAAACCACCCTCAAAAAATAATATTTTTCATCATTTATAGACTTACAATACTTTTGAAAAAAATATATATTATGCGTTTTATCAATATCTACGTACAGTTTGAATTTCATAAAAAAATCTTCAATAGTTTTCTAGAAAAAAAATTTTAACGTCTGGGGTAGTTTCCCCCATAGCTCCAATACAAGTGGGGGTAGCGGGTTAAAATTGCGCGACAATAAGTTTTTCATGGAGAGGAATCAGCACACGGAAGCATTTTCCAAAAACCGCCTGGGGCACTTTGCTTATGGCTATTGGGCTACATCCTTTTGATGATAATCAACTAATCAAGCTTCTAGTTCTCATGCTCTACCAGATTACACTAGTTTAAGCCCAAATACGACTTCTACAAAAAATAATAATTTATAACACTTCTAAAGAATGTCTAACAAATGGCTTCCTAAGGAACTCATTTTGAGCTCGATGCTGTCTGAGTAAATTAAAATCATAACTAATTCTCTTCCATACTTCCAAACTATATAAGGTTTGTAAAAGTTTACAGAAGAATTTTTGTAGAGAATGCAATTTTCTTTAATTTTGTTCGGAAATACTGCAACGAAATGCACTTCATTAAATTATGTAAGATAACAGTTTGGTAATAGACCAGAAATCACAGATGCAAATCCAACTCTGGGTCATATTTCACAAATAACACTCACTAAAATTCACAACACACATTATAAATTAAAGTACAATAAATGTAAAAATCACAAAACGAAAAATCCAAATTGTTAATTTTGTATCTCCAGATACGTATTTCAAGCGCCATGCGTTTGTCCTACAAAATTAACAATTTGGATTTTTCGTTTTGTGATTTTTACATTTATTTTACTTTAATTTATAATTTGTGTTGTGAATTTTAGTGAGTGCTATTTGTGAAATATAATAATTTAGTCCAAAGTCCGGGAAATGTAATTCTTTATCAATTCTCGGTCTATTCTTTTGCATTCACATGAAGATCTAAAAGCACAAAACTGTCAAATTCTACTAAGATCTTGGGGAGGGAGGGGGGTATTAAAACCGGGCTTTATTAACTAGCCATCTACAATAATATATAAGATTTGAATATATAGATTCCAAACAAGCTTTTTGCAGTCAATCAAGTTCGAAAGCTCGTAGATCAAATTTGCATATACAGGTCAAAATTTGGTTCAGTTGCATTCCGTAAATTATCCATTTACGGAACGTTTACAAACAACAATATTACGAAAATAATAGAAGAAATCAGGCCTTTTTTAGTTTTATTTTATTGGCATCCTTTGAAGCTCTGCATGCCAAATAAACATATGGTATACCATGGTGTCAGACAATTAAATCAAATATTTTAAAAGATCATTCAGAAGCTCTGTACCTAATCCAGATTTTGATCAACGGAAACTAGATTGTGATCTTGGAAAGCCTGGCCTTATATTAGTTGTACCTGGTCTTGAGTATAGTAGTATATCAATCCAGGGATACCTGATCTAGATCTAGGTGTTCCAGACCTACAAGAGCCTAATCGTGATCTATAGAGTCAGATCAAGAACGATGTGTCATCTCTTAAATAGTTGCACCCTGTAAATTAGGTTCTGAAAAATATCGTTTTCGATTTGGCTCTCAAAGATCTAGATTACCATTAGGTATTCGTAGACCTAGATCAGACACTTTTTGATCTAGATCACGTATTTCTCGATCAAGATCAGGCCACCTAGATAAAGATCAGGTTCTATTACAGCGATCGTGGAACTTTTTTTGGCGTTACCCCAAAATATTTTTGCATAAGTCGATATTACCCCTATCATTTTAAAAAGGAGACAATCAATTTAAAAATAAATTATAATTAACAAAAGAAATTATAGTCATTGTTCGTTTATCCGATTTTCATTCATTGACTGAATATGCACTTCTTGATACCGCGAAGTTTTACACAAAATTAAATGTTTTACCATCAAAATTTTTGTCTAAGAATATTTTGTCCGGGGATCAAAACGCATGGAATCAAAACTTTCCCCCATTCGGATTTTGAGTAAATGATCTTGCTTCATGCTAGATAATTTCAAAATTGGGACTTTTTGAGGAAAGAACAATTTGAATAAAGTCTTTGGAAATACTAACACATTGATAAAATTGATATGCTAAAAAATGTTCTTACTACCCTCAAAAATTTCATTTTTACCCCATTTGAGGTAATTTACCCCGGATCAGGATCAATCGAATCTGGATCAGGTATACCTAGCTTAAGATTAAGGTCTCCAAGATCACGATCTAGTTCTTGTCGATCAAAATCAGGATTTTGTCGATCAAGATCTGAATCATATAGATCCTGTTCTGCAAGAGTTTCGAAACAAAGTAGTTGATTTATGGATATAAGTCAAGTCTCTGGACTCTCACCATTATTTGACATGTGTAACTTTAAGGGTTGCCAACAAAAACGAACTTAATTAGCCATGATTTATTCAAATATTGTGGCACTACTGGTATTTGAAAAATTCAACAATCTACTTGGATTTAAGGCATTGAAAATAAGAATCAATTGCCATCATTAAAATTATGTTGGTACCAATTACCATTACAGGATGCTATTGGTTAATGATGGTAATTAAATTTTCTCTCCTCAGAACAAATAAGAAGATTGAATAACATGGAGTATCAGACCTTTTTTTTTCCGTTTTACGAGTCCCAGGATATTCCTTCCTTTTATCACTGCGACCAAGGAGGTTTATTGTGATGTGACCCTCTGTGTTTACTAGGAGAGCTCCAGACGTTTAAAGAAAGCCAGCACCTGCCTAGGGGCAGTCTTCTACCAGACTTTGGTGCTTAAATTTTCCATCCAAAAATCCCGTTTTAAACAAGGATATAATAAAACCATCTAATTTTAATATTAATATAAAATTTTTAAAGTTTTTTTTTGTAAGCAAGGACACTTTAATCCTTAAACCAAACTTACAAGCTCTCCATCAATAGAGACACCCACTCTTCATGAGCAACTCGACTTTTATCAATAAATTAATCGTTCAACTCGTTACATATTTTGTAGTTCCGCTCACTTTAGTGTGGTCGAGGTTGTGTATTATTGGATAGTTTGTAATTAATGAGAAAAGTTTCCTCTCGAGCTTAAAAGCCCCGGTGTATGTTAGTTCCCAACTTGTCCGGAGAGTTGCGTTAATAGAAAACAGCCGAAATCAATTTCAACTTTCGAAAAAAACGTTTTCCACCGCTATTATATAGTTTTAAATCTCGTATAAAACAGGCAGGTGGAAAAAAAAAACAACCCCTAATTTATTATAGGGATTTTATATTTTCAATGGACTATTAAATGAGAGCGTTATATTTGGGCTTTAATATGAATTATTGATGCATATCAATTTTTCCAATCATTAGTTTTGTATTGATCGAGTCGAATCGAATCAAACCCCTTGAATCGTAACGTATAGACCTGTGCTTTGCACTTAAGAATTACCCTTATTGGCTAATAAATTGTAACAATGGGTTTATTTTTTTAAAGACTAAAATTTTGTTTGTGTGAGTTCAGTTTGAGGAAGAAAACGAGGCTGTTATTAAATGTTATTTTTTGAAGTGAACCTTTGTCAGCGATTTTGTCCAGAGGCTCGACTACCTACGTACAATTTGTGCCGCCCTATACAATATAATAATGAATGGTAGATGAGTCGAATCGAGGGTAGAAATGTAATAACAATAATAATACTTTACCTGTGTGTATTTTAGGGGTTTTGTGAAACTTTTTTTCTTCGAAACTTATTTGAAATATCTGGATTTCGAAGTGTTTCAAGAATTTCAACAGTAGGTAGATATCTGGTCTTGTTAAAGTTTGTTGAACGACGAAAAAAAAATATGAAAAAAGTTTTTCTTGACCAATAAAAATCTAATAATGGAACGATAAAATTGAAGTTTGGTGTATTTCATAGATATGGGGGGGGGGTGATGTGGAAAGGGGTTGAAATGTCGATTTTAATTTAATTACAACATTTATTGTATGTATAAAACGTTCGTATAGAAAAGTCACGAAAAAATGACTTAATAATTTCGTCGCGTTTTATTTGTCGACTGAATGGAAGCTTAAAATGTAAAATGTAAGTGTAAGAGCTTTAAACTTTTATAAGTATTTTTTTTTTTTTTTGTTGGAGCAATTTGAAATAATCAAAGTTTTTACAGGCGACTTTTCTCGATTTGAGATTTTTTTTTTCCGTCGACGCTTATTTGAATTTAACGCATTTTCAGTTGTAACTTTTTCACGTTCGTCGTCCTCTCACTCACACACAATGTTCGTGTGTTAACTTTTATGATTCACATTTGGCGCAAGAAATTTCAATAAGTGTGGAAGGAAAATCTTTTTGTTTTCCTTTTATTTTCGATGAAGAAATCGTTACGTTTTTCTCTCGAATGGAAAAGACGAAGAAAAAAGCCAACACGAGTTGAACTTTATGACTGAAAGTTTTAATTCTTCAAAAAGAAAAAAAATTCTTTACGTTTGTAATTAGATGTTGGTACATTGTCCGGTAGGGTGTCCCAAAACATAACAGAAATTTTTTTTTTCGCGAAAAATGAAACTCATGCCGTCTGATTTATTTCCTTCCGACCTGAGTAGCTTAAATAAAAATTTTTTCCAGTTTTCCCGAAATTTTTTAAAGGGTGGAAAATCAGGACTTGTAGTTACTTCACTAATTTCGAGCTTTAAGTACACTTTTGACACTAACTCATACAGGTTGTCTGTCAAATTTTCGTTCTAGCAAGACGAAAGCACCATTAATACAAATTGTAACCAAAAACTTTTTTTGAACTTTTTCATCGAAATTCCAAAATCCGTCTTAAACTTCTGAAGAACTTTTCAATCGTGACATAGTGACTAGTTTTGGACACCCTCATTGTTGTTGGAGCGTAAAATTTTGCTAATTATCTACACTTGATGAATGTTACTTTACTTTTTAATTAAAATTAATTAATTAATTTTAATTAAAATTTAAATTTTTTTTTTTTTAAATTGAGGGGTGGGCAAACGAAAATTTTTCCATGGGCAAACGTGGACAATCAACTAGTTTTTTTTCTAATATTTGCAGTTGGAGGCTCTATTTCTCAACATTGTCAAATTTTCAACAAATTGTAACACCCTGTATAAAAAAACAATCTTTTTTATTTAATTTAATTTTGATGGGAGGAAAAACAAAAATTTTTCCTGAACGCACAAAGGGCAATCGATCGGTGCATTATTTTTGCAATTTTATGCAGTGGTGTGCCAGGTGGCAAGTTGGGGGTGCCAATTTCACACGGTTTTTTTTCTTTTTAAAATAAGTTTTCCACCAATGGTGGGCAAACGAACATTTTTCCTGGACTAACGAATGAGAATTTTTTTTTAAATTCAAAAGTGGCGGTGCCAACTTCACAGAGCTGTATCAATATAGCAGTTACAATGGATTCAAATTCGTAGCTAAGCACCGCGCCAAACAAAAAGAAGAAAAGAACGAAATTGCAATATGTTAGACAAAGATAAAAACTTGACAAAAAGATCCAGTGTTTAAATGTACATCGGCACGGGTTGACATTATTAGAAAAAAATTGGTTGTCTGTAAAGTCGGTTAACGGACGATAGTTTTACGTGATAACGTCATAAAGAACACCTGATTGATGAAAAAATTCATACTTTTATAAATTGAATTATTATCATTGAATTATCATTATTTTGTATAATACAAAGGAGTTAATTGAAAATTTAAAAAAAAAAATACAAAATGAAATCAGAAAAGAAAAACACAAAACACGTTGTCTAGGATTCAACAATAATATCGTGCCTCTCTATCACTTGTATCGCGTTCTCGCTTGCACGCACGCACAGGCTCAAATGGAACGTGACAAAATGGCCGATCTTTTTCAGACTGGCTGCCCTAGTTCATCAATCAAAAAAATCACTTTCATTTTCTGGGACACCCTATTGCCTGGTTATTATATAAATTCCCCCAAAAATCAAGAAAATGAGATGCGTTACATCTAATTGCACTTTTTTTTTTAAAAAAAGAAAATTAATTTCGTTTTAACCGTTTTTCTCACTGTACATAAATTTATACACACGCTTGAGGACTTCTTGTCTTCTTTTTTTTCTTCGACCGGATACGCATTAATTCGTTTAAATTAAAATCGCTCTCCTTTAGTTCGTAACTGCTGGCGTCTAAATGACACAAAGATAAATAAATATTTTTAAATTGGAAATATCAAAGAGGCCAACGTCACATCTAAGCCCATCTCAATCGGATGAGACGAGACACAGCCGAATCAAATATTCACAAAGACCATCCCGCACTATCCAAATCTAACATAAAACCTCCACCGGTCTGACCACGTGGGATTAATATTCCACTTTAAAATCACAAAGGCTATTTTTAGTTACGGCTCACAACAACAAAAAACGGCAATTTCCCTTAGTTAGCAAAAGATAAAAAAATTCTTTGTCTAAACCAAAATCTTGGCTCGTATTTCACTAGCGAATTTTAAATTATATTTTCATAAAGCCTGACCTGCAGTTCTTGTCATTAAAGTCGCATAAGTACACCTGATTCTATTCGGGGTTTTTTTTTTCTTTCAAAAACCACCCGTTCATAATGCTCTAAAAGGCTTACAATATAATGCTATTAGTCGTCCAAAGGCCAACGTAATACGCCAATCGTTCCCGTCTAAGCCCATTGTGTGACCAGAAGAATCTCTCCAAGAAAAGCCTATCAACAATCCCACCATTTATTATCCCCACAAAAAGACGAAAATCTTGATACGTAAAATCAAACAACCAATCAACAAGTTAAAATGTAAAATAATTAATTCAAAAAAATAAAACGATAAAAATTCGTGGAAAATGGGTGAAAATTGCGTGCGTCTAATGATATAATTTTCGATTAATAAAACGATTTGTTCAGTATTTTTGATTTCGAGAAATCCCTAATGATTTCACTGTGAATTTTTGAACTAGACCGACTGAAACTTTGACTCAAATCGAATTTGGTTTGAGCTTTCGTGTGACATGAACCGTGGGGGTGTGAGTTGCCGTAAATGAGGGGGGGTACCACCCGTTCAATGTGAGAACTCGTATATATATATATACATATGTGAATGTGGTGTAATGAAAACTTAACTAATAAATTATCAAGTCGTAAAACTAATTCAACTTGATGTTACATTAGTGAATTTATGTGAGTTCTTAAAATTTATTAAGTTGCGTCCGTCTCTCTTACACATAGATATATCCCAAACATGCACATATATACAAACACACTTACACACACATACATGAATATTACATTACATTTTATAAACTCTAATTATTTTCGGTCGAAAGTTCTCATCGGCTTTCATTCTGAGATTTTGGATGGGGGCAAAAAAAATGTTATTTATGAATGGAGCAGGCCATAATTTACGGGGTTCGTTGCGTCCCCATTCGAAAATCTCACAGACACGATAAATCTATATTATAAACTCGAAAATGTCGCTTCTTTAAATCCTTCTTAACTAAGTGGGAGAAAAAACTAGATCATTTCAAAGAAACATTATAAACGCAGAGTTGAATCCAACTTGATTTTAAAGTAGGTCATTCCCCTGGAATCTTTTACTAACACCAAATAAACCTGCTCATTTTACCTTGTAACACCAAGATTGAAAAACCGACTTCAAAATAAAAATAAAATCGTAAACAAGAAATGCACTAAAAAGTAACAAAATAATGGCGTATACTTGCAGTGTCTGGAACTTACAAATTATTGGGATGATATAATGTACAACTATTGATATTTTTGGAGTTGGTGTCAGCCAAGGAAATACGACTATATTGGTACTTAGCAAAAAACGAGAATATCTTATGATAATTATTTTTCAAATGAACTTTTAAACAATATACTCGAACTGTTACAATATCTAGCGACCTTTAAACTACAAAATACTAATACCAACTAAACCTTTTTAAAATGTTTACAAATTACTATTAATATTTATTTTATTGACTGACACAAACTCCAAAAATAACAATAGTTGTACATTGTATCATCCTAATAATTTGTAAGTTGTAGATACTGCAAGGATACGCCATTATTTTGTTACTTTTTAGTGCATTTCTTAAACCTTTTAAACGCGCTGCTCATATGAGGCAGCGCCGTTTAATATTAAAAGTTACTACATCATCCCTTTTTGCCCTTAAGGGTTGACATTTTTGGCTTTTAAATGTAATAACAAAACTAAGTGGATTACTCTTTCCAACAGAAAAAAATTATCAAAATTCGATTAAATGTCACTATTTCATCCCCTATTTTCATCCTTAAGGGGTGGATTTTTTTCTTCAAATTGAAATGTGAACAATTTAAAGGTACGTTGTACGTAATAGAAACAAGATTTTCAAAATTGGGTTAGCCAGGAAAAATGTATAATATTATTTCATCTCTAGTTTTTAACCCCTTATGAGTAGAGTTTTTTTTTTTATAAATGGATAGGAGATTAATTTAAAGTTGTGTTCTACAGATAAAAAAAGAATAATCAAAATCGAGCTAGCCAATAAGAAGTTAATATATCATTCCTTAGTTTTCAACCCCTTAGAAGTGGAAGATTTCCCTCAAATTAAAACTGGACCCCACGAAAAGCACCAGCTTTCAAATAAAAAAAGAATTATCAAAATCGAGCTATCCAATAAGAAGTTAATATTTCATCCCTTAGTTTTCAACCCTTTAAAAGTGAAAGGTTTTCCTCAAATTAAAATGGAATCACACGAGAAGCACTAGCTTTCAAATAAAAAAAGAATTATCGAAATCGAGCTATCCAATAAGAAGTTAGTATTTCATCCCTTAGTTTTCAACCCTTTAAAAGTGAAAGATTTTCCTCAAATTAAAATGGAATCACACGAGAAGCACTAGCTTTCAAATAAAAAAAGAATTATCGAAATCGAGCTATCCAATAAGAAGTTAGTATTTCATCCCTTAGTTTTCAACCCTTTAGAAGTGAAAAATTTTCCTCAAATTAAAATGGAACCACACGAAAAGCACCAGCTTTCAAATAAAAAAAGAATTATCAAAATCGAGCTATCCAATAAGAAGTTAATATTTCATCCCTTAGTTTTCAACCCTTTAAAAGTGAAAGATTTCCCTCAAATTAAAATGGGACCACACAGGAAGCACTAGCTTTCAAATAAAAAAAGAATAGAAGTAATTAACATAAAAAAAACAGTCGAATTGAGAACCTCTTCTTTTTTTTGAAGTCGGTTTAAAATTGTACTAACAGTTTAAACTGTGTAAGAACACACCTGAATTTTACAGGTCAAGCTGCTCCCCTAATTACCTCATAAATTTTCGACGTTTTTTTTTCTCTCGTCGCTCATCCGTTTAAGATAATCATTGAACCTCAAAAACTCCTAAAAAAAAAATGGCCCAATTATGCGTTGTCGTTTCACGGTCTGTCGACCAGATGGTCAAAGACCCACCCCGGTAATTTAGAGCTAGGCCACAAAACGAACTTCGGGCACAAGCCTAAACTCATCTTGGTTTGAAAACCAAACAACCAGCTATCAAAACTCCCGCAAGATATCATCAATGCGGATGAAACAATTAATTTCTTTAGACCTATGATTAAACGGGGTGAGATTGAATTATTAGTTGAACGACGACTGGAGGGTGAGTTTGATCAAAAACAAATAACAGTAGCAAGAAAAAAAAAACAATAGAGATTATGAAGAAAATTTAGATTTTCAATCAACAGAAGATACTATGAAAACGGTTTAAAATCGGAGTTTTTCACATTAAACGAATTTCGTGTTAAAAGAAACACAATAACGCAAATTCAATCGATTAGAGATTGGAACTAGTCAATAAATTACTGTTATACAAAGTGATTCTAAAACCAATCTGGATCTACGACAATCAACTATGAAGAGCAACTCCAATATAGAAATCTACAAATGGCGTCACAATCAACCTGCTTGATAACAGCAATGAGTAATAAAGGTAATAATAATCTGTATGCATCCGATTTGCATTTAGTGCAGAGACAAATTAGAAACAAAGAAAAAAAAAACACTTATGGTTAGGGATTCATCAAGTTTTAAATAAATTGTGCTTGATATTTTGATTTGGAAATGAAATAATTTGTCAAGTCAATGCTTGAAAATCAAGTCAAGTAATGAATTTTTACACTCAATTTTAACTACAATAAGTTGTTACTCTCCTAAATTATTGTAATCGGATTTTTACGTGTTAAACGATTTTTGGTACTTGTTAAAAGAAAAATTTATAATATTATAGATTAAAGTATTATTTCTTGTTAACCCAATTTCGTACTAAATGTTTTATATATTACCGATTTTGATCAATTGTTAATACCTTAAAGCTGCTCCTAATTTAATTAAAAAACTAAATTTACTTCTAAGGGTTTAAATAAGGGATGAATAAATAATCTGTGTCTCATTTAATTTTTCATTATGGTTTTCCGCCTTAGAATCAAAGAATTACTTCTTGGCTCGATCTTGAAGCTACTTGACTTGAAATCAAAATAACATACAAACCCAAATCAAGATTGTCGATTACTTGACTTGATGAATCCCTACTCAAAATACTTGACTTGATACACTTAAAATGGTTGCTTCCATTTTAATTTCTGGAAAAAATGACAGTCCTTATAATAAAAGGCCATCCATAAATAATATCATAGGAATTTCATGATTTATTGACTCTCCCGCCCGTCCTTGCCACAAATTGTCACATTTGTAAGACACCCTCCCCTCAGGTATAAATTTGCACTTTACATAATATGTACATACATGTATTCCCTATTCCCCTATAAACGTCTTCTGAAGTCCCATTTTTAGTACCCCACACTTACTAGTATCTAGGATTAATTGTATGAAGACTGGACATCAATAATGGGCTAGGGCCAAAAAAAAATTGAGTTAGACCTAAAATGCCAACTAAGTACCACTACCAACATTTTTTTTTTCATTTTATGGGTCTGAGAATATTGCTATATTTATAGAATATTGTCACAAGTCTAATAATGTGCCGCCATTTGTCTAAGGGAGTGTCACCATTTTATGACTCTGGGGGTAGTGTTACCTGCCCTCAGCCGTGGGTGGGCCAAACCAATTACCAGCCAAATGGGGGAGCACCGTGATCACAGGATGAGAGAAACCTTGTGAAATTCCAGGAATTCCAGAAGATTCTTTCTTTAAGAGCTTCGTCTTTGAAGACCACCGGGCACGAAGGATTAAACAAAAGAATGGAAATTTCAACCTTAGTAATAATAAAATAGAATATTCTAGAAAGATTCCGAAATCTTGTATAAGCCCCGGACAAACATAGGCGAGTCAGTCTTGAAATAAATAGTGCACGTGAACAGTGTTAAAATAAATCGTAAACGTCGACAGTCTTTCGTGAAAGTGATCAGTGTGAAATAAATCTTCGACGACTCTTCAAACAAATAGTGAATATTGTTAAATAAAGTGAACAGTGCAATAGTGAGTGACAATTAGTGAATGAGTGACTGTGAACACTGACTAGTTAAACGGTGAACTAACTAAATAAAGTCGTCATTAAACACAAAATGTAAAAACGTTAAAATATATTTACCAATGAGATCTATTATGATGTGACCTTTTGTATTAACTAGGGGAGTATTAGGCTTTTAAAGAAAGCCAGCACCTACCTAGGGGCTGCCATGAGTTCTCTTCTTGGAGTACTTTATGAATTTCTTACCTTGTCTATGACCCGGAGTATTCCTCCAGTGTGAGCCCTTGGTTGCCAACAACTTAATACATACATTTACCTAATACATTAATAGAGACTATCAAAGATAATGCACACGGAAAAAAATAGTGGTGTAAAATTTACAACACTAAACTAGTAATATTTTTAGTTCATTTTGTGTTCACTATAACCACAAATGTAACATTAGATAACACTCTGTGTTGTATTCAGCTCTAACGTATAGTATTTTTTACTACCATAGTGTAGTAAATATATGTAGCTGTTACAACTGCTGAGTGTTGTATGCATGCGGCGCGTACAACATAACCAATAATTTTGACAAATAAATGCAAGTGTCAAAAATTCAACTACATTTTTATTAGTTCGTGTTGTAAAAAATACTATAGTTTTTTAATTACACTTAACTGATAATTGTTACCACACGTGGTGTCATCTTATATAATACTAGTTAATGTTGTAAAATTAACAAGGAATGTTGTTAAATTTACAACACATTTTTTCCGTGTGGTATTAAGTCCAATTTTTAGGTTGCTGCCAATGGCACATTAGCTTACCATTTCGGGTCTAACTCATTTTTTTGTTTTTTGGCACTTAGCCCGTTATTGATGCCCAGTCTTCAAGTAGTTCCCTTATCAAGGATCCATCAAGTCAAGTACTTGAACATTGAGATGTATATTAAAACTTTTAAAAAAAGAAACTTACGAATTCAATGTTTGATTTAATAATTAAAGATTATTTGAATTGAGTTTGACTTGATTTAAACCCAAAATTAAGTCAAGTAACTTGAAAAACAAGTCAAGTAGATTAACAATCAAGTCAAATAGTTAATATTTCTTTATTATTTTTAATCATCATTTTCACCTTCTAATTCTTTTTTTTTTGAGTTTAAAATTTGGTGTTCAAATCCAATAAAGTTATTTTGCAATAATTAAACTGGTCGTGACTCCAAAACAATGTAGACGTACAAAAAAAAAGTTGACACAGCAAAAAAATGACAATTCCAATTGATCGTTTCAAGAAGCTTTGTGGTCGCGTACTTAAAAAGTACTTCAGCTCAATCTACTTTCGTGTTAATCCATTTTACCAATATAGTAAATGCAAAACAAAAAGAAACCGTATAAAAACAATTGAATTGAACCGCGCCAAGTTCAAATCCATTCAAATAACAATACGTTCAAATCGAGATTTGTAATGGAAATAAATGACGATGAATAAAATGTGGACTTGATCGTGAGATAATGCCACCGGATTATTATTCTATATAATACATTTTTTTTTTGCTTCTTCGCTTAACTACATCTTGTCTATATCCTTATATATTATATAATACGTTGGGGGTGTTCTTCGTCGTTTCATAAATTGATGAACTTAGAAATTGAAACGACGACGAGATTAATTTTTCATTTCGTTTTTCTTTCTTAAGAAATTAAAGCCAAAGAAGTTCTAGCAAATAATTCCACACGGTACCGGGGGGGTTTCTCACTCACTTCACACTGCGATTATATTCACCGGTTTTTATTTTGCCGTTTTTCCGTGTATTATTTTTCCATTAGTCAACTTGCAACTTTTCTTCTGTAATTGTCAAGTTTCAATATTTGAGAAATTGATTAGAAAATAATTGGATTCGTTTTTTATTTCTTCTCATTCGTCCGCTGCAGTTTTTACTAGTTTCAATTCGAGAGATTTTCTTATAAGTTGGGCGCGGGTAAATTGAAATTTTTGAATTCCCACCCCGATGGGGTTGGAGAACGAAGAAGAACGGAGCGAGTAAGTGACAAGTGTCGAATGTAAGTAGACACTTGTCAGGCTAAATATAAGAACGAACCCCCCACCAAAAAGATTCGTTTTTCATTTTCTCTTAATTATTGATTTTCCTTCATGTTCATTTGACTGTAATTTTTCTCATATTTCACCCCCCTCGACTAATTTACCCCGTACTTCTTAAAACCCAAGTAATAAACAGTTCAAACAAAATGCACATTTTAAAACAAAACAAAAATTAAGACCTAGATGTATTTCAATTATAAAATTGGGGTTGACTTCATCCCGCACTCCTTTCACAGGAGTGGATGTCGCATTGCGACTTGCATTAACTTAATTAGGTACATTTCATCTCTTTCATTAGTAATTTTCAAAAAAAGAAACATACAAGTTTAAGGCCCCCCAATTTTTTTTTAGATATGAATGCACAATTTTAATTTCTTCTCTTAATAGTGTATACAAGAAAACATCATTAAGAAGAACGTCTTGAGAATTTGAAAATAGTTGGACGACAGATTTGGAGATAAATTTAAATAGTTGGAACGCGAGAAATCTTTTAATTAAAAAGATTACAACTTAATGGCATCAGTGCAGTACGAAGTCGGGGAAAAAATTGGAGACTTGAACTTTCTTTTAATTGTTATCTTAAAATGTTTCGTAATGTTTAACGTTTTAAACGACCTGAATTAGATATTAAAATTCCAATTTTTCAATCAGAATAAAAGTGATAAATATTAAGGCCTGGATTATTTTCTTTAATTGAAATTAGTTAACAAGTCAATCGTAAAAAAATACTTTTTACAGCATCTTAAGCCTTTTAAGCTTCACATCTGTGCATCATCAATAAATAGAAGTCTATAGAAGTATATTGAAGTCTATTAAAGTCTATTGAAATCTATAGAATCTATGGAAGGCTATGAAATTTATGGCGACGACATACATACATACATTGCACATTACACATAGCGATCAGTAAGTGTAGAAAAGGCTTAAGAAAAAGGATAACAACACATTATTCAATAATTGTACGCCACATTATAACCTTTCTATTGGATAACCTATACAATGCCCACTACCCTTAAATCAAATCAATTGACTTGATTTAAAAATTAAATATTAAGTCAATCAATTTAATTAACCACGATCAAATCTATATATTTCAGACATACCTTATATCAGAGCTTCTTCATTTTTAATATTATCTGATACAACGACTCGACCCTAGACGCTATCTTTGTATCCATGTTTACACTATAAAAACTTTGAATCACACTAAGTTTGTTAGATCAAAAAAATTGAAAGAAAAAAATTAAGATTTACATTTTGGTCGATTACTCGATAACCGTAGGAAATTAAGAAAAAAATGTTATTATAAAAATTATTAAGAATTTTCCTGTCTATAAAAATAGTTATTAGCAACTTTTTCATAGGATCAATAGTTTATGAGATATCAACCGTTAAAAATAGAAAAACTTAAATTTTAACTTTTGTGGATGATATCTCGAAAACTATAAGTTTTAACCAAAAACTTGTAAGAAGTTAAATTAAAGATTATTTAATTTCCTATAAAAAGTGTCATTAGTAAAATTCTACCCGATTAATATTAATGAAGTTGTAACAAATCATTTAAGAGCGATTGATAAAAATTGGATGTTTGGGTGTTTTAAAACCGAAAATTTTGAAAAAAAATGAAGACAAAAGATACAAATTTTATTCAAAAATTAATGATCTTTGTTTTAATAACGCATAATTTTTTTCTAGAAATGCACTGTTTTCACAATTTATCCTGAAGAAGGCAAAAAAAAAATTTATAAAAAACTTTTACGGTTATTTTTTACGAAACTCGGTGTATTACGAAAAAAATTTTGTACATTATTTGTGGTAAATAAAGATATCTTTAGATTTCAAACAATTTTTTTCATTCCTAATTGAATTGTTTATAAATACTACCTTAAAAAGTCCAAAATTTTAATTGTAAAATTTTTAACGTTCAATATCTCAAAATTTGTCAATTTTGATAAGAATTTAGAAATTACATTTTTCATAGAAAATTTAATTTTAAGTAATTTTAATAACGACAATTTTTTCTATAAAATCAACAGTTTTTGAATTATGACGAAAATAGTTTTATCTCCTCTTTTGGTTATTTTTTTCGCTTACAAGTCGGATGATATCTCGAAAACTATAAGTTTTAACGAAAAACTTATTAGAAGTAAAATTAAAGATTATGCAATTTTCTATTAAAAGTGTAATTGGCAAAATTTTACCCGATTAAAATTAATGAAGTTGAGATATTTCAGAATCGATTGATAAAAATTGGATTTTGGGAGTTTTAAAACCGAAACTATTGAAACAAAGTGAAGACAAAAGATAAAAATTTTATCCAAAAATTTATGATCTTTGTTTCAATCAAGAATAATTTTTTTCTAGAAATGCCCTGTTTTCATGATATACCTTGAAAAAGGTGAAAAACCTTTTATTTAAAAATTTTCACGGCTATTTTTTACGAAACTAGGTATATAATGGGAAAAAAAATTTACATTATTTATGGCAAATATAAATATCTTTAGGTTTCAAACAAATTTTTTCGTTTCTAATTGAATTATTTATAAATACCCCCTTAAAAAGTTCAAAATTTTAGTTTTATCATTTTAAACGTCCAATTTCTCAAAAACTGTAAGTTTTAAGACAAACTTACAAATAACATTTTTCATAGGAAATTTAATTTTAAATAATTTTAATAAGAACAATTTTTTCTGTAAAATCAACAGTTTTTGAGTTATGACAAAAATAAGTTTAACTCCTATTTTGGTTATTTTCTTCTCCCCCTTCTTCACTTACAAATCGGACGATTTCTCGAAAACTATAAGTTTTAACGAAAAACTTGTCAGAAGTTAAATTAAAGATTATTCAATTTCCTGTTAAAAGTGTCATTAGCAAAATTTTACCCGACTAATAGTAATGAAGTTGTAACGAGATATTTCAGAATCGATTGATAAAAATCGGATGTTTGGGTGTTTTAAAACCGAAACTATTGAAACAAAGTGAAGACAAAAAATAAAAATTTTATCCAAAAATTAATGATCTTTGTTTTAATCAAGAATAATTTTTTTCTAGAAATGCCCTGTTTTCACGATATACCTTGAAAAAGGTGAAAAACGTTTTATTTAAAAATTTTCACGGCTATTTTTTACAAAACTAGGTATATTATAAGAAAAAAAATTTACATTATTTGTGGCAAATATAAATATCTTTAGGTTTCAAACAAATTTTTTTGTTTCTAATTGAATTATTTCTAAATTTCTAATTTAATAATTATCTAAATTAATAATTTCTAATTTGCAATTAATTTCGTGAACATAATTTATATCATGATTACCCATTTAAGATTTGCCCTGTATTAAATGCATTCAAAACGTCTGAAACTTTAATTTTTAAAACTTTCATTTATACAGAGGAATATTGACTTAAATCAAAGAACCTTTAAATAAAGCCTCTTAGAACCAATCAATACCAATTTTCCAGTGGTTTTAATTATTTCTTTTTAATTATTGTAAAATTACAAAAATCAAATTTGAATTTGGAGCCGTTACTGAGTTTGCGCCAGCCAGTGTTTTGTTCGAGACAGTCGAAGCGGCCGCTTTGTTGAATTTAAAGATCTGTCAAGGGTCCCAATTTTTCCTTGATTTCCTGGTTTTTAAGTTGAATCAAATAAAAAAATGTGTTCAACATTTCTCCTGAATGTGTTTTAAGTGGTTTGTGACAAAAAATTTGTTGTGATTCGAACTTTTTGTTGCCAAGATGCAAATAAAGAAACACGCGTCTGTTGTAGATCGCGCGGGCTGTTCGATTTTAACCTAAATCTTGACACTTGGTAAATATTTTATTCAATATCTGATTTATAATATATAGATTAAGAAGATTTGATTTTTATTAGTGAAATTTGATGGAATAGAATTTCCTTGTTAGACTCACTCAATGCACCCTTATTATCCATTTCACCTTTCTTCATGAACGCATTTGTATGACGTCTCTATTTACGAGATGCAAATGGCTCAATCAAGACGTATTCAAAATTGATAAAAAGAGCGAAAAATAAGCGTAACAACTCTCTCATTACAATTGCACTTATTATTCCAATTGATTTCGCTCAAATGCTTAGATCAAATTGAATCGACGGGTTTCTTTCCTGGAAAGCGTACACTCGAGATAAAATTATTGCATCACGATACTACGTAGGTATCCTCATTGAAAATCAATATTGCTCCAATTCAATCAATATATATGTATATGGAAGCCAAGTGAACAGAGATTCCAAAACATTTTCGGTTTCTCGCGCCCTTAACATACTAGAATGTTGCGCCCCAACATTTGGGTATCTTAAGGCAATTTTTACCTACTATTATTATTATTACTAGGGATTTAAAACTCAATGTATCCAATTATTGAGAAAAAAAATTCAACAACCAGCCATAAAGAGTATTTAGAAACGTTTTGTACATAGCAAACAATACTTTATGGGATAATACCATTCTTTAGCATGATTAGGGTTGTTAAGCGTATTCCGGTTAGTCTCATGGGGGTGCTTTTAAAAAATTTAAACTGCAGATGCGTCCGAATCAAAAAAATGGGACTCGGAAATGTACAATATCTATATCCAGCCACTTTTCCGTCAAGTTTAATTAACTCAAGTCGCGCGTTTCTTTAAAATAAAATCAACTGATTGAAAAATTTGCACGTAAATGGAAAGAAAATAAATTCAATTTAGATTCAAATCGGGGTAATGTTTTTATTTTTGTATAAAGAGCGAGTGTAGTGCAACACTTTTTATTTATTTTGATTTTATGTTTCATTTCCACTATATAGTATGTACGATGGTGCATTTACAATGGGGAAAATTGAAAAGAATACAGGAAACATAATTTTAACGAGAGTTTTGAGTTAATTTATATATTGGTATATTATGTAGTGTGACGTAAAATTTCAATAAAAATATTAAAAAAAACAAATAGGATGCCGGATACAATGCTTATAACACCGGTCTGCAACGAAATCTTTCTTCAAAAAATTTTATCATAAGTATGAAGGTTTTAATGTTCTAAATCTATTCCCGTTGCCCAATTTTTTCTGTCACATCTAGATTTTGTGTTATGATTTTTTTTTTCAAAATATTTGAAATTTCTGATTATTATTTCAAATTATGCGCACTGTATCTAGTCGTCTCTGCTTCGCATTAGTGATACACGGAAAAAAATGTGTTGTAGATTTAACAACATTCCTTGTTATTTTTAACCCATTAACTAGTATTATATAGGATGACACCACGTGTGGTAACGTTTACCAGTTAAGTGTAATTAAAAAACTATAGTATTATTTACTACACGTACTAGTAAAAATGACTCCATGATAATATAAATGTAGTTGTAATTTTGACACTTGAATTTATTTGTCAAAATTATAGGTTATGTTGTACGCGCCGCATGCGCACCATTAAAAAACTTTAAAATATAATTATAGAAAAAGGTAAAGATGGCTATGATATTTTTTTTCTCAGCCGTTTTACAACATAATGGAGTAAACTGTACATTGTTTATACTATTATATACACCAAAAATGGTAACGATTACAAATTTGTTAAAATTCGTGGCGTAACAGAAACGCCAAAATTTGTTAATTGTACAACACTAAGCAGTTGTAACAGCTACATATATTTACTACACTATGGTAGTAAAAAATACTACTACGTTAGAGCTGAATTCATCATAGTGTGTTATCTGCTGTTACATTTGTGGTTATAGTACACAAAGTGCAGTAAGAATATTACTAGTTTAGTGTTGTAAATTTTACACCACTATTTTTTTACGTGTAGTATTAGTTAAATAATTCTGATGTGTAACATCTTTCTCTGTAATTTGTGAGAGTGATTTCGTGAAATGGGATGAAAGTGCCTAACAGAAAGCCAGTGAAGCGCGCGCTATTTGATTTGCGTAGTTTTCGAGAAAAATTGAATTTTGTTAGCATGACATTTGAATGCGGCCATTTTTGGGACTACGAAGTTTTGACAGCTGGTCGCAACTATTTTGAAAGTAGAGCCCGGGGGTGCAGATTCCGGGAAAATTTTGGGGGCAGAGCCCTCAAAATAAAACCATCCCAACTTATTTTTTAAGAGAAATTAGCAAGTTAGGTATAGCCATCGCGATGTTTTTTTGGTTTCATTCTATATCCTTGTTTAAAATACTGAATGTGCACTTACTGACACCGCGAAGTTTAACAGAAAACCAAATATCTGATCTGTATAAAACTTTGTGGTGTCAGTAAGTGAACATTCAGTCTGATTCAGTCAAATAAGTTACATCTAGTTTTTTCCGTTTTTTTCTTTCTTCTTGGATAATTTTTGCGTTTTGAGATTATTAATCTAATAAATTCTAAAAATATCTATCATGTATGACAGTAGATTATAAACAAACCATTGAAATACTTTAACTAATCTTTAGTAGAAAGTGTATACAATAACTAGTGGAAGTATTCATAAATTTATTTGTGTACACTTTCTCTGATTAGTTTAGTTAAAGTATACTTTAGCTAGTGGGAACATAGATCGACTTAGTCAGCGATCGGGGAACTTTTTTTGACGTTACCCCAAAATATTTTTGCGTAAGTCGATATTTATTCCTCTCATTTTGAAAAAGAGACAATCAATATAAAAATAAAATTTAATTAACAAAAGAAATTATAGTCATTGTTCGTTTACCCGATTTTCATTCATTGACTGAATGTGCACTTCTGGACACCGCAAAGTTTTACATAAAACTAAATGTTTTAACCTCTAATTTATGCTGCAAATACGATTTGCAGTTATTCTATGAGGACTTTTTGTCTGAGAATATTTTGTCATGGGAATATTTTGTCCGGGGATCAAAACGCATAGAACCAAAAAACTTTCCCCCTTCGGATTTTGGGGATCTAAATATGATCTTGCTTCATGTTTGATACAATAATTTCAAAATTGGGACTTTTTGGTGTAAGAACAATTTTAATAAAGTCTTCGAAAATACTAACACGTTGATAAAATAACTATGCCAAAAAAGTTCATTTTTACCCCATTTGGGATAATTATGGGACCACTGGACTAAGTTGATGCATTAACAGTACCAGTAATTATGGTCGTACGTAGGGGAAAGGGTCAGTAGCAATGCTTGCCGATTTCTGTTGGTCGATTCACCGAAAAACTTCGATCGAAACAATAAAATGGAAGAAAACTACAAAATAACTTGGATTTTATCATCATTATGAGATATATCAAATTTTCCATGTCAAATTTAAACGTAGTACAGTCAAGTGCCCTATCTTGGGACACCTGAGAAATTTGGTGATTAGTAATTTTGGTAGTCCTGTGGCTCGGTGTTATTTCCTCTTAGTTATGGGGGTCATCCATAAACCATGTAATGCTTTGTTCCTACTTTTTAGACCCCCTTCCCCTACTAAATAACGCCATATAGACTACCTAATATTATATCTTTTAATCGAACATAACATTAGAGCATACTCTCCTCCCCCCTGGTAGAGTGTGTTACGTGGTTTATGGATGGTCCTATGCTAGCTTATCAGTTTAATTTGGTGATTTCAATCAAAGTTGATTTCAGAGTGAATGAATGTGTTTGGAGCTGGTAGAAGAGGTTTTGTAAAAATCCAGAAAAATGATCATGTCACTATTTTGGTCGTTTGATGAATTTTTCTGTGATCCTTTTTCACGACTTTATGCTTGTGATTGAATAGCATTCTAAACTTTTATTAAATTCATTCGACTATCCTAAGTAAGAAACAGGAGCTCTAAATATGAAAATATTGGAAAAACCAAGGTTGTTGAATTGCTAAGGCCTTAACTTGGCACAAACATTGTTTTATACTCCTATTTTTTTATTAAGCCTCTTCTACACTTACTGATCGCTATGTGTAATGTGCAATGTATGTATGTCGTCGCCACAAAGGCTCTAGCCCAATAGCCATAAGAAAAGTGCCCAAGGCGGTTTTTGAAATATGCTTCCGTGTGTTGATTCCTCTTCATGAAAAACTTATTGTCGCACAATTTTAACCCGCTACCCCCACTTGTATTGGAGTTACGGGGAAAACTACTCCAGACGTTAAATTTTTTTTTCTAGAAAACTATTGAAGATTTTTTTATGAAATTCAAACTGTACGTAGATATGGATAAAACACATAATATATATTTTTTTCAAAATTTTTGTAAACCTATAAATGATAAAAAATATTATTTTTATTTTTTGAGGGTGGTTTTTTACATCAACCCTTAAAGTGACACCTTTTTTTAAAAATGCGATTAGAGCAATCATTATCCATCTTTCATTTAAAAATAGTCGCTTTAAGAAATTAGTTGTCGCTCACCACCAAAATGAGGTCATCCAGGGACAGATTTGTAATAGACAGCGCATTTCGTAAATGCATTTATTGCTTTATGACTTGTATATATATGCCATAATATGGTTTGGTCTGGGGTAATTTTCCCCGTAACTCCAATACAAGTGGGGGTAGCGGGTTAAAATTGTGCGACAATAAGTTTTTCATAAAGAGGAATTAACACACGGAAGCATTTTTCAAAACCCGCCTGGGGCACTTTTCTTATGGCTATTGGGCTAGAGCCTTTCATAGACTTCAATAGATTCTATAGATTTCAATAGACTTCTATAGATCTAATATAATTAGTAATAAAAAAAGTAAAAAAAATATTGATGATGCACAGATGTGAAGCTTAAAAGGCTAAAGATGCTGTAAAAAGTATTTTTTACGATTGACTTGTTTCAAATATAAATGGACATATAGATTGTTCAAATTATGGGAATGTAGAGCCTAAGTATCCTTTAGAATCTAGATATTTTTAATATTTATAAAGGGGTAGTTATTTTAGGTTGATGTGCAAATTGTACCAAGTTAGGGCCTTTAACTGTACTTTATAACCCGTATTACTCTTCTAGTACCATTTTTTAATTAAATGAACATAAGATTAAAAATATATGTGCTATATTTATTTCATTAAGGAAAAAGAAATTTTTTTGCAAACCAGTCGAATGGATGATTTTTATTGTTGAGTTTGATTCGCTGGTCATGGGTTAAAAAGTCTGACTGCTATTAAAGATATAGCCACGTCCTAGCAATGAGTAAAATTGTCATCAAAACTTAATTGAAATCGTGATAGTTACAAATCACTCGTAGAAAACTTGATTAAAACTCGAAACAATGCAAAAATTCCCCGAACAAAAAATATGGTTGGTATTTTAATAAGACTAAAAAATGCAAAATCTCGTACAAATATATAAGAAAAAAAAAATTTAAGACGACATTCAGTCACATCAAAATTCATACAATAGGTATGTGAACTATATGCCAAGAATAAATTATAATATCCCTAATATAATTTTATAACGGTATGTATATTATTTTAAAAAAAAAATATCTTGTCGTGCATATTAATTTTTTTCACTGGAAATTCGCCCAAATATCAATGGTTTGTATAAAATCCATCATTTTCCTACTTTTGGCATGAAACAAGACCAATTTTCCAACGTGTAATTTTCGCGATATGAAACGCCGTTTCTATGGATACGTGGGGGAAATTATAACAACCAAAAAAAAAGCCAAATGCATTTTTCATGTGAATCCCAAGCACACTGTGATCCGACCTTCATTTAATAAACCTGGCCATAAACTTCCCCCCAAAAAAAAAAAAAAACAGAAACCAGGTGTGTCGGATTTGCGACATTTTTCATAATAAACCCACCGCGTGACATACAACGATGTTTTTCCTCCAGGTTCCCTAATTATTTAAACATGTGGAAAATTATCTGTTAAGTTATATTGTATCGGTACAACAACGCCCATACATTTTCCATTGTAACATTAAATGTATTATTATGATAAAGTTTTCTTCTTATATACACACTCTGTGTATATAACATTATATTCAGTGAGTTTGGAAAAATCAATATTGACTACCAAACGCACACAGAAAAACCAAGTTACAACTTGAACAGCACAACATAAATATCAGGAAAATGTTGCGAAAAATGTAATCGAGTCCCAATCGAACGAACAATAAAGAAATTATCTAGTCTCACCTTGGACTAATGCTCGGCTCGGTGTAGATCTCCAAAACATGAGCCAAAAAAATGTTCATAAAATTTAAAAATTTTCACTTTTCATCATCAAATCAATTGAATTGATTTTTAGGATCAATCACCAAGACACCAAATTATTTAAACGATCAAAAGTATTAACGTTATTTGTTCGATATTTGCGAGAATAACCCAAAATGACAGCCGGGCAAAACACAGTTGATTTAAGTAATTAAGTTTTTCGCTCGAACAATTTACAAGGAAAACATTTCACACGTTTTCCTTAGAGGCAGTTTCGCCGAAAAGCCGGGGCCCGTGTATTTTTTTTCCACTCACAACACACACACGTAGTAAAAATCGCGAGCGCTTCTCGAAACTAAATCAAATTCATGTTTATCTTCGACTGCTTCCGTTAATTTCCTCAAGATTTTACTTTCATTTTCATTGAAGTGGAAAAGATAATTTACTTTTCCCAAGCGATGTTTACACCGAGTAAATAAACATTGGAAAACTCGACAGAATTGAATTAAAACATCAAGCCAGTCCACCACACAAAAAACTCGGAAACGTTACCGGTTTAAATGTGGAACGTTAAAAAAATTTGGACGAGGAAAATTTTTTTAGGCATGAAATCTCCAGAAAAAAGTACGTGAGAATCAGGCGCATACACATGCACACACACGATGAGTCGAGTATCGGAACGATAGTCAAGCGAGTGCAACTCCTAACGTTGCCGCAATGAAACTAAACCAAGTTGGTATCCAAGTGTAATGGCCGCAATCGAAACGACCCCGCCAATGGTTCAAACTGTAACAGTGTGCGTTTACATGTATACGATTATATTAGTGTTCGACTCGAAGAAGGGGAATGTTGTTCTCGGTAAAACGATCAAGCCCGAGCTACGACCTATGTTCTTTTGTTCTCATCCGATTTTCTCCCTTATAACCTCATTTTGTCACTTCAAAGTATTACATGATCAAACCAAAAGATTGTCTGCAAGTCTATTAAAGGAATTGTTGAAAGTGTTTGAATGATTTAAACAAATTTAAATTGGAAATCCAAGGAGGTAAGGTGAGTCGAAGATAGTACCACACGCCGGTTTCCGTAGTGTTTTAATGTGGAGTAGCCGCCCTGCGATCACGTGACGCATACAGTGCGCACGCAACGCGTGCCAAAATGCAAGTGTATAATTCTAAAGGTGTCGGATGCGAGCAGGTTGTAAACAGAGTCCTAGTGAGCTGTAAGATGGATTGTTCTGAAACTGACTTTCTCAAGTTGACAGGTTGGCGATCGTATCGAGAGACGACAGAATTGTTCTCGCCTAAATACGCTTTGAGTTAGTGCTCTCTCGGCTAGCCATACATTGCCATGACGATAAATCAAAACCACTCACAGTGAGGACGGTTGGATTGTTGAATGTGTACCGACTATATGTACATATATGCGCCCCGTTCCTGGAACACCACTTGATTGTGTGTCGAGTATTATCATCACGGTGCATCCCCGATTTGCGAGCGTCTCTCGAGCCCTTAATTCTAATGAGTCAATGGCACTTGCTGCTATTTGTACTTTGTGGGGTAAGAGGCAGATCGGCGTTGATGACCTACTAAAAAAAAAGTTACGAGATATTGGAAAGATTAAACATTGATCCTGAGTTTCATCTCAGAATCATTAACAAGTTCTTCCTGTTCAGATCTAACTGATATCTATACATTTCCAGGAAACAACATTAAAATCGAAGGCAGTACTTACTGGACAAGACTGTTGAGAAAAGCCCGGTATTCAAAAATCGAGAAACCATTTTTAATATCAATTGGCAATTATAAGGAACTTTAAAACCCGCATATAGTCAAAATGATGAAATCACAATAGACTTGAATTGATCTTTAACTTAATTTCATCTTACATAAAAAGTTTACGCAATACCAGAATGATTTTTATTAAAAACTAGCTGGTCCCCGCCCGCTTCGCTGAGCGTATCTAAATTATACTGATTGAATAATGGAAACTTTCATCCCATCAACAAAAAAGACAGATTGATATTTCTAGATCTTTGATTCATAGAAAGTTCATGAAAATCAGATAAACTACTTTTCCAGAAAGATATTCTATATAGCTATCTAGAAGAGCTATCTTATAGGTTCTATACGTTTTTATGAATACTAGTGGTCGCCCAGTGGTCGAAATTCGACCATAATTTGTTACAATTTTTACATACCTAAGGGTACACTTCACTTGTAACTGCCTCAAAAACTTTAGTTACTAAGCTAACTACAGCAGATAATGAATTGCATTTGCGAATGTTTGAAAAATAATTTCTTGACTAATTTTTTCTTCAAGGTTCATTTAAAGAAAGTGCATCATATAATGATTGAAAATATTTATTTTAAGTTAAAGAAGGAAATTGGTGTAGAGCTTTCAAAATATTTATTTTTTTTCTTCTATAAATTTTTTACAAAATTATTTCAGAATATTCTCTAAAAATTTCAAAACTAAATATCAATTCGTTCTTATCATACATGTTTTGAGGTCCCCTGAGTCCAAAAAAGTAGTTTTTAGAAACATGCCTGTGTGTGACAGCCATATCGTATCGAACGCTTTTCCGAATTTCACCAAACTTGGAAATTTTCCTTCATATTATATCTTGTTTTGCCGTGAAGCTTTTAGTTGAAATCGGTTAACCGAAAGCTCCACTTTATTCTCGGAGTTTTTGAGCTTTTTCAAATTTTTTCGAAAACGGCTGCAAAGATTTTCTTTAAGCTTATGATAGTTCTTTGACTTATTAATGGCTAAAACTTTTATTTGTAACTTTTTCTTGGGAAAATTCGATTAAGGACGGTTCTGGGGTGAAGGTTGGGAATTCATAAATACATATATGTTGTATACTTGTATGCATATAGTTCTGCTATGTATAGTTATAAGGTGCTTATATATTTCTTATAACCAACAGCGAGTTTCATAAATGAAAGTAAAAGAAAGTACTGTGACGCCACGCAGCAGATATTTTTTTTTTTATAATGTTGTATGTCAATTCAAATTACAGTATTCTGAAATATTTTTTAGACAAACAAAAAAAAAATATGACTATGAAACATCAGAAGTAATTTCAAGTGAGTTTCCTACGTTCAAAAGTAAAACAAAAGTACCTTTATGTTTAGATTTTTTCATTTAAAAGCCAAAGATAAAAAAATGGAAATAAGCTGCATAAGTCCTGTTTAAAACTTTGAATTAAGCTAAGCTTTTTTTTTCAAATAGTACCTACCTACCTAAATTAATTTTTTGTGTAATTTATTTGAATGATTTTGCCAAAAGAATATATAGTATGAATTATTTATACGTTATATAATAATCAAGAAACACCTGATGAAGACCAAATAAAATGGTTGAAACGTTGTGTATTTGAAGTTATACGTATCTTTTAAATATATTTTTAATAATATTACTCAATAATCAAATAATCAGTTATTTGTTTCCTTCAATTTCAATAATTACAATTTCAAAATTTAAATTCCTCTCACAATATTTTGTTTAAATAATGACATTTGGAATATGGTTGAAGTCTGTAGTCAAACTGAACAACTGAGATTTAAAAATCTACATATTTGTGTGTATTGTGTGTCTGTGTGTGTCAAACGCATGGTAGTGTGTGTGACGTCTTATTTCATTAATTTAAGGTATTTTGAAGCATTATTATAAAAAAATATTATCTCAAAACGCAACTTCCTCATATAAACTTCAGTTGTGCCAAATTTCATACTCCTCCGTTCGTATAATATTCGGTAAAAGGGGTTTAGAAATTTTGCTGCACGTATTAATGTATAGATTATAAAATACTTACACTTGTGTTCCTTAAGTAGCAATTTAAATCGAAAATGTTGAATGTATTATATATTTAACTGAGTTTTTCGCCAAGTTCAAAATTTTCAATAGTGAAAAAGTTGAGTAAGTAGAGTAATTGTTGACTGTTTGAATATAATTTAACACGCTTATTTCTAAACATTATAGACATTCAAAAATTTTTATTATTATTTTTCGGATGTTCAATTAAAAATCATCTTCAACTGTAAATTGTAATTTTTATTTTAATCCTAAAGAGAAAATATGTTAAAACGCTATTCCATGAACTTTAAAGATCTATTTCACGAACTTTTTTTAACACACGGTTCTTGCAGGATTCAATTGTCATGCTATCCTTTAAGTACCGTGCATTATTCTAGCATAAGAAATAATCTATATTATTATCTGATCCCTCAACTACCATATTACAAAAAATCATGTCCATCTTTTACTCTGTGAAAAACAAAAACATATCTATCCCACGGGAGTAGAACATTTTTCCTGGATAAAAATGAGATCAAGCCTTCCTGAGGAAAATTCGTTAAAACTCTTATTCATGAACTTGTAGAAAACTTCTTTGAAATACTCAGTTCCTGAAGGATACTATTTTTAGCTTATCCTACGGGAGCGGTACAATATTTTAACACAAAAAGTAGCCCATATCATTCACTGACTCTTAAACCACCATATTGCAAGAAATTATGGTAATCTTTTGTTCTGTGAAAAACAAAAACGTATCTATCCTACGGGAAAATACATTTTTCTTGGATAAAAAGTGGACTGTATGAAAAGAAAAATTATGATTTTGCCTTGAGGACCTTATGAGTTATTACTATAAATATATTGTAATCAGATAAAAATGTTTAGTTTCAGCATGATTTTTCTTCGAATCAGTTTTTCTCTATTTTCCCGATAAAATGAGAAATTTTTCCGAAATAAAACGTATTCTAGGTAATGATTCACATAGTTAGCTATCATCATACTTAAATATCACCAAAATCTATTTTCAACAAAAAATAGAGTTTATGCATAATTTTTTTCTCCAACCTGTTTTTCAATTTCCCGAGTACCTAAATGAAACATTTTCCCGTTTTAAAAAGTATTCTATTAAATGACTCAGATTGTCATTTATCATCATACCAAATTTAATTAAAAACCTTATTTATTTGGGTAAGAATTAATAATAAGTTTCTAAAAACAATTTTGCAAATAATGAACTATTTTTGAAACAATCTTTATTACCATTAAAAAGGTTATAACGGACTATGCTTAAAAGATAAACATATGTCGTCGCGGACTTTTTTGTGGAACTTTTTAAGAGGAACAATTTTGCTACATATATGATTTTTGCGTAACTTTAACCGTTTACCCAGGGCAGACCACGAACGCTCTCAAAAGGAAAAAATTTTTCCTGATTTTTACAACATTTTCCATCGATTCACTGCTCTTATTGGTCGTAGCGTGATGTTATATAGCCTAAAGCCTCCCCCGATAATTAGGCTATCCAACACTAAAAGAATTTTTCAATTCGAACCAGTCGTTCCTGAGATTAGCCCGTTTAACCAAACAATCAAACAAACAAACTCCTTAATTTTATATATTAGGTAGTATAGATTTAATGATTACGAGTTTTGAGCATTAGAAGCTTATTGCAGTGTCTCAAAAACGATGTTCGAATGCCCCTTTAGCTTTCTTTGAGAGAAGAGAATTTCGAACCGATAGCATGAAAGCAAACCGTATGCAGCTTGTGAGCTTTCATGGACTTAAATGTTTCACTGAGGACAAATAAAAGTTGATCATTCCACCAAAAAACTACAATTGATTATCACAGTTAAAATAAATAATAAAAGAAAACTTACGGTCGTTAATTAATAATTTTCTTTATTACGGAAAGATATTTTATATTAGGAACTTAACAATGGCGTATGAAAATTTAAAAATTCTAAACCAACGTAAAGGATACCAAAAACCATAATAGAAATAGACTTGAATAACAAATATAATTAATCTAAGCAATCGAAATGCAAAGAGTTTAAAACATATTGATGGATTGTTGCAATTCAAATCTCACATTCATTACATCAAATTGATTAATTGATCGTTTTCAATGTGCAAAGATCAGATAATTACCATAAACGCTCTAAAATGTTGATTTCAATTCAATTTTTGTCTACAAAATATTAATATTTGACGTAAAATTTGTTGTTACCATGAAAACATCAAATAACAGATCTGACGTCATATTTGCATTAAGATTTCATACAAAAATACCTTCCGAGTTTCTCGATGGTATACCAAAAAGTTTCTTTCACATAAACCTTCTTCTGACAATAACGAACACATCAAAAAAAAAAAAAGAATTAATCAAATCGGTTTCGGAAATTTATACAGGGTGTACCAGCTAGACCGGCCATTAGAAGTTTCCGGAGAACCTGAAATAATAGAAATCTAAAAATTGGGATTAAAACCTAACTGCATTGGAGCTACCTTTCTAAAATATTTTTAGTTTTCTGGCACTTCCGGTTATACCGGAAGTGCCAGAAAACTAAAAATATTTTAGGAAGGTAGCTCCAATGCAGTTAGGTTTTAATCCCAATTTTTAGATTTCTATTATTTCAGGTTCTCCGGAAACATCTAATGGCCGGTCTAGCTGGTACACCCTGTATATATATATACAGATTTAATAATTCGAGTTTTGAGCATTGATTACCTAGCTTTACCTAGTCGGTACGGTCGTTTCTATCGGTATTCCCTTGTAGAAGTGCATTAACGCACAAGACGCTGAAGGTGCAATTTAAGCATCACTCGATTCCCAGCGATTTTGGTCACGTGGCACGATTTCGATCAATGTGCTTCCAGAATTTTGTATCGGACTTATTGGATCAAAGTCGGATTTTTCGTTAAACAGCAGGTTCTAGGGGTTCAATATCGGAGCTAGTCGGGCCATGGTGCTCAGAGTCGGAACAATTTTGGCACAAAATTTCGAATCGGGAAAAGATCCATCAAGAAACTTAAACTGATTGAAATTGTATAAGAGTCTGAAAATGGCTAAAGTTTAATTCAAAAAATCTACAACTTAAACTTTTCGTAGGAGCTAGGAGACACATTCAAAGCTTTTTAGGAGTTCATTCTTAGATAGGGTCTTATACTTAATAAGATATTCGATTAGAATGTAAGATTTTGACGGTTATAGATTGAAATAAAACTACAAAAAGCTTAAAGATTGATTATTATTTGACTTGAGGATCTTGAGGACTTTGAGGATCATCAATAGTTCATTGTTTCAGTTCTGGAATTGTTTCTGGTTTACCGAAATAAATTTTGGATTTTACAAGACCCTAGAGCTAAAAATCGCATGGCGTCAAGTCTCAAGATCTGATTAACGCCACCATTTATAGAAATAACACAATCAGGCAAACGTTCGCTTAACAAATCTATGGTTTTTCTTACTGTATGTTATGTGGCACCATCATGTTGAAACCACATTTCTTCGAGGTTTATATGTCGTGTAATTGATTCCACAAAATGTTAATAATCCACAATATCGTATTCCATTTACAGTTACAGTTTGGAAAAACTCCCAAAATGCGACAATTTCATCACTTTAAATGTTGTTAGAAAAGTTTTCATTCATTGTTTTGTATAAAAAAGCCACCATTGAAATCCATAATACTTACTCGAGTCGAAATTTTAGACCTCTTTTGGTCCTAAAATGGATCTTTTACCCCTTTACCTCTTTTGGACCTCCAAAGAGTAAAATGAGCCTCATCTAGACCTAAACGATATTCCATCGTCTTCATTTTAACCTACATGAAATTTTGATTATATTGTGTGAACATATCGTCTCGTCCTAAAAAAAGGTTTATGATCATAAAATATGGTTATAAATTTCCTTTTTTTTTTAAATACCTATTGCAAATATTATTTACTAATAACCCAAATTTTTGATCTCTCTCTTTCCTATACTTAGATGCTTAATATAATATTGTGTATTCTGGTATCCATTACTGGTTTGATCCTTAATCCTGTTCACTCTTGTAAATTTTTACTCAGTCTCTTTTAACCGTTCGAGAGCTACACGAGTTATTATACAACAATTGAATAAACTTATTTCACTATTTGATTATTTTTCAATATTGTCTATATCAAAAGGCCTAAAAGTGTAAACGTAAAAAATTTAAAAGTGAAAAAAACCGAGTTTCAAAGAAAAAGTGTGAAGAAATTTGCTTTAATTTATTATCTTGAAAGTAATCAGAGAGATGTTTTATATAATTAAATAAAATTTCTAAAGAAATGCATATGGTTGAGTATATTGTGGATTATAATAAAAGGAAATCCTGGAAAAAAATAATGGCAATGGCGAAAATAAAGGAGCTGGTAAACAAGGACAAGGAAATTAAGAAACGATATTTGTAATATTCTTATTACTTTTAAATTTATCGCTAATATTAATAAAACTTGTATATTTAGTGAATAAAAAAACCAAATTTTAAAATAAAAAGCTTATTCTTTTTGAAAAAAAAAATCCCTTCCAATAAAACAATAAAAGAGAGTGACAAAGAAAGAGCGGAGAAAAGAGAGAGAAAGCGAGAGGCTCATTTGAATTTTTTGTTTTAGACTTCTTTTGAGCCTAAACATGGTTATTTGTCCGATAAATGCCACTTGTAGGTTCAAACGAGGTCTAAAATGCAAATGGTCATGGTTCAATGTATTTGAACCCAGATTTTGAGGTCTAAAATAGATCTAAAATTTCGACTCGGGTACTTTCAGGTCTTAATAGTTGAATAGTTGAAAGAATTTTCAGGTGAAAAGACCACCTTTTTATGTTTTAACAATTTATTCATGTTTAACCCCAGAGTTTCGTCGGTGCTATTCCGACTTCATCAGTTATCTTGAAAAGTCCGTTAAAATTGTCATACCCAATTTTATTACGACAAAGTTTTTTATTATTCGCTATTATTCAGTAATTTTTTATACGTTTAAATTATAGTTAAACTTTTTTAATAAACATAATAAAAATATCATTTGATTATAAATTTAACAGTACAAATTTCAGGTGTCATTATTGTGTTATAATTATATGTTAGATACCTGCTGAAGTCGGAATAACACCGACGAAACGTCGTAAAAAAGAAAAATAAATTGTATAACAGTGGTCTTTTCACCTGATAATTACGTCAAATATTAAGAACTAATTATTATTTTCTTAGCAATCCGGTCCATTTAAAGATTTATTTTATTTTTTATTAAACAAAAACAAATACTTAGGGTCGACAATATAATATAATACATTATAATAGATATACGACCAGCCCACTCACTTCCTTTCCAACATTATGGTTGCTTTCCATTTATTAACACAGAGCGACTCTGCGTTACTCTGCGAAACACTGCGAAATGAAACAGAGTTATCTCAAAATAATACTAGAGCGACTAGAGCAAATACTAGACTGCATTTTTGGGTTTTTTAATACCAACCTGAAGAACCTGAATAACTAATAAGCATAGGGAATCATAGGCAGAGAAGAGAATTCTTCTCTTTGTGTTGGTAATCCTGGGCAAAACACGGTGAAACACGGCCAAACACGGCTTTTTCGAGTGTCGCGCAGTGTTCAGCCGTGTTCGACATTCTAATAAATGGAACGCTGTGTATCGAACACGGCGTTACACAGAGGTCGTTTTTGTGTAAATGGAAAGCAACCTATGCCTATATCGAAGGCAAATATTAATTTTTTTTGGTAAAATATGTTACGAGGGATCTAAGGCAATCATCGCAAATGTGGCCTCGGCTTCATCGACGGCCATCATTTCTCCCGTATCTAGGACAGTTTAGTGTTCTATTATGGGCTACCCAAAAATATTACTGTCGAATGGAAAGTTATTTATTATTATTTACGAGAAATATATGTAGATGTTTATTTAGGGGCTGCAATCTCAGTATATTAGAATCTCGCTGGCAATATTTCAGCTGGCGCTTGCACTGAATGGAATATCCTTGGGGAATTTATGGGATTATGTTGTGTTATTAAATGGGAATATTACCTGGTATACCTGTTTGATGCCGAGAATGAAGTAAGGTAACTTTTATGGATTTTTTAAAAATGATTCTTGATTGGAAGCAATTAAAACAATTTTTGGTTGTCTTTTGGGAACAATTTGAGCTATAAATTTCTTTAAGATAATAAAATGAGCGGAGAGTGAAGAAAAATGAAAAGTTGAAAATGCTTCGGGAACAAAATATTATTCTGCGGAAACGGTATAAAATAGTTAATATCCACGAGAGTCGTTTCAACTATGAATACTACGTGGTAAAATGGAACTTTCGAACTATTACAAAATTTCAACTAGTCATACAAGAGCTTGTTTTATGCAGTACCTCACACACATACAGACACACAGAGAGATCCATAGGGGTAGGTTTGAAACTAGAGAGGATTCTCCCCGTAAATTCCTTTAGATTTACACGAAAAGCCAGGGGGTAATATTATGATACGACCATCACGTAGTACAAACCACCGACCAAGCACAACCATAACCACAAATATTTGAGGGAGATGGGGCGCAGTGAGAGACTAACCTCCATCACACCCTTCCCCATACTCTCAAGTCCCATTTTTCATGCAAGTACTTAAAACAGTGTTCACGATAATATATACCATACCTATCCTTTAAAAAACTAAGCAATAAAAGCTCGATTATATGATATAAGAAAAAAAGTTTTTACACAGGAAAAAAATCGAAATACAAAGAAATTTCTTAAGTTGAGAAAAATTTATGACATAAAAGAATAAAAGTTCAAAGCTTTAACTATAGACGAGATAAATTAAATTCTTTTTGTTTTTTTTTTCTTATGTTATTTTAAATGTAATATAAGAAAATTGTTCGACGAGACGATGGAATGGGGGTTGAGGAAAAAATTTATTAATAGAAACAGATCTTTAGAAATATTGTTATAGAAACGAGAAATGTCAGATTTAATTGTTTAAGAACAAGAAGATGAAAAGGAAAATGATTATGATAATGGTACGTTAATAGTGTGAGTGGATGGGATGGGGTGAGACGATGGTAGTATTCAGTAGTGTATGTTGTGGTAAGTTTGTAAAGGGAAAATGTTTGTTGCCGAAGAATAGGGATGGAATCGTGATAAGGGATGAGATGATAAAGAGCAACATGTAAGGTATTCTGCCCAGGTATGTTAATCAAAACAGAGCCGCAAGATATATTAATAGACCTCCCCCATCCAGTCGGGCATTCTGTTGGAAATGCGTTTCAAGACACATCCCGAAATGGGATCGGGAATGCGTCGAGAGGGAAAGAAACGTGGGGCTAGTCGACAAGATACGCCGATGATAGGCACGAGGGTGAGACTCAAGTTTGAATAAAGGTATAGGTAGGTGTGGGTACACACGACACCCACGCGTCGCGTCGCCCCTCTACGATCCAGACTTTTACACACAACAGAACAAGGATTGAATCGGGAACGACAAAGTATAACAAAATGTATATATATGTAGAAAATGAAACAGGGACAAAGCCGAAACGCGAAGACAAAGAGCGTAAGGTGTTGCCGAAAATGCTTCGATTCGACAAAGATACAACACACTTAGAACCGATTACCAGCATGAAATTACATTTTCGTCATTCCCAGAGAATTTTAAACAACATGTACGAAGAAACATTTTCGGATTTGGCTTCCCGTTTTTTTTCTTTCTTTCTTGTTCGTCCTGGTTTTATATCGAGTTTGAAATGTTTTTTTTCGGTCGAAAATAAAAATATTTATTCATCACAAACAAAACGACGAGAAAAAAATTTTTTTTGCATACTACCGTTATTATCAAATATTTTTTTAAGGAAATAATACAATCGCCTTAATTTTCGTTACAACCCAAAACTTATCCCGACAAAAAAACTCATTTCAAGCTTCGTTGCACATTAAAGTGCATTCCACCACTCTCGGTTTTTGTGTGTACTACCCTAAAATAAACATGAAATAAATCACAGTGTAATCAAAAGTTAATTTAGACTCATAAGGAAATACATACATCGATCTTCTATTAATAATAAATATCTGGTGCGAGGCGTCACACAACTTTCTTTTACTTTCATTCTAGAAAATACTCGTTGTTAGTTAAAAGAAATATAAGCACTTTGTAACAATACATATAAACAGTACTATATGCATACAACCTATAGGGCTATATGTATATACACGAATTCCCGACCTTCATCCCAGACCCGCCCTTATTCGAATTTTCCCAGGAAAAAGTTTCAAATAAAAGTTGTAGCCATTAATGAGTCTAACAACTATAAAAAGTTTAAAGAAAATCGTTGAAGCCATTTTCGAAAAAAATTGAGAAAGCTTAAAAACCTCTAGAATAAAGCGGAGCTTTCGGTTACCCAATTTCAACCAAAAGCTTTGCGGCACAACTAGGTATAATATGGAGGTCAAATTTCAACTTTGGTGAAATTCGGATAAAGCTTTCGATAAGATATGGCTGTCACACACAGACATGTTTCTAAAAACCACTATCTTGGACTCAGGGGACCTCAAAACATATATTTCCGGCGAAAGCTCGAAATCGAAAATTCGATCCAATTACAATGCTTCCTTTACTATTAAGTAGTAAAAGAAAGTAATATGTATACACTATACAGCTTATATGTACATAGGTATAGGTATACGAATTCCAAACCTTCACCCTAGAACCGCCCTTATTCGAATTTTCCCAGGAAAAAGTTTCAAATAAAAGTTGTAGCCACTAATGAGTCTAAGAACTATAGAAAGTTTAAAGAAAATCGTTGGAGCCATTTTCGAAAAAACTTGAAAAAGCTCAAAAATGCCTAGAGTAAAGTGGAGCTTTCGGTTACCTGATTTCAACCAAAAGCTTCGCGGCACAACTAGGTATAATATGGAGGTCAAATACCAAGTTTGGTGAAATTCGGATAAAGCTTTCGATACGATATGGCTGTCACACACAGACACACACACACACACAGACACACAGACACACACACAGACACACACACAGACATGTTTCTAAAAACCACTTTTTTGGACTCAGGGGACCTCAAAACATGTATTTCCGATGAAATCTCGAATTCGAAAATTCGACCCGATTACAATACTTCCTTTACTATCTATATAGTAGTAAAAGAAAGTAAAAATAGCTGGGCATTACACTTACATTCCTGTGTTATTGGTTTTTCAACCCAAATATAAAAATTCAGCCATTTTGAAAGTAAAAGTTGAAAATTGATTTCAAAACATTAATATCTGTTAAACTATTTCTTCAGAAAGAGCTATTAGGTTCGTTCGCGGTACTGATCCGGAACTGGTAAAGAACAGAGAGAATCAATCCAAGTGATTAGATAGGATAATCGCCAAACGCATACACGCTTATGACTGATTAAGGGTTATTTTCCCGTGAACAAGTTTGAAAATGTTCGGAAGTAAGACGAGTATTAACGAGAACCCACGAAAATTGTTATATGAATTGAAGTTGATGCCTCGTTCACACGAGTCAACTTTAGTTAATCGATCAAAAGTGGAATGAAAAACCTAGTGTGATGACTTGTTCAAACTTTTTTTGATCCACTAATAAGTTGATTACGGTTCTCACACGAGGTTTTTCATTCAAATTATTTTGATAAACTAAAAACGGCCTACTAAAATTGACTCGTGTGAACGCAGCATGACAGCGAAACTGTATTATGATTAAGCCACAGTTTAGCAAACTGCGCATGAGTAAAAGAATCTAATTTTTCATTCTAACAAAAATCGGTGGATCGCTAAAACCAATTATGAATCGATAACGAACGCATTTCGTGTGAACCGCGAATATCGGACCGTAACTCGGCTCATAAACTTGCATGCCCTTGGCGATGATCCTAAATCGGTCTTGAATTGATCCGTTACCGATTTATTATCACATCCGCGAACGAACCTATTAGCTATCCCATAGTTTCTATACACTTTCGAGAGAAAAAAAAACCACTTGCTACTATAAAACTTGAGAGGCTTTTATACCAAATATCATTAGAAAGCGTTTAGCTATTTTTGCATTACAGAACATTTAATAGTTATCCTATAGGAACCATACCACCATTTTTTTGAACAATTAATAGACAATTTGTTGTCTTAAGATCTAAGATATCTTTAACAATATTTCATTGAAGTATCATATCAAAAAATTATTTACCCCACAGAACTATCTTCTAATTCAAAATATAGTATTTCTTGGTATCTATTGTCTTATAAACTATCATTATATGAAAAATTACGTTTATTCATTTTATATTTTTCATTCTATTTTGGACACCCCATTTTCACTCCTTTTGGGACACCTTTAATTTTTTCCCTTTTAGATCTCCCACTTTTTTAATACTTTTGGGACACCCCCACTTTTACTTCTTTTGGAACACTCTCATTTTCAAACTTTTTTACACCTTTTCAGATACCCACTCTTTTTATCCCATTTGGGACACCCTATTTTGTCATCCGTTTAGAGACATCCTATCTTTTCATCCCTTTTGGGACACCCTCGATGAGTAAAAAAGATATTGAGCTTATACGTCGTGTCACCACTACGAATTAGGGGTAATGTGAAGCAAACAAATGCGTATATCTAAATGACTTTCCTTCCCAAATTCCCTCGAGGGACTCTTGTGGGGGTTGCGCTGAAAATTTAAAAGGTAGTAATCTCTTTCTGGGGTTCGGACAACAACTACTCCAAGTTTCATAGAAATCGGTCGAACAGATTAGGAATGCATAAAGGACAGACAGACATACAGGCATTCGTTTATGTATATATATAAAACTACTTTTCAAGAAAGAGAGTTTCAGTCTTACATCAGATTCTATGCGCGATTTAGTAAAAAAAAAGTACCTGTATTCTTTAAGAACTTGAAAGTCTTTTATACTAAATGTCATTTATAACCGTTTCGCTATTTTAGGGGCATCCATTATTTGCACGAGGCGTTTTTTGCGATTTTTTAAAATTGAATGTGATATTTTTATAAACGTTTGTTTTCTTAAAAGAAATACGTGATATTTGTGAGACCGTCCCTTTCCCCAAAGTAAGATTAGATGAGATTCGGCTCGACCCAATCGGCCCCTAAACGCCACACGTAATTACTGGAGGCTCCATTAAAAGAATAGATTAGTAGCTATCCTACAGGATCTTTAGCAAAACTTCATTAATATTTGTTCCGTTAAATAATTGTTAATTTTTTGAAATTTTTAGTTTATTATTTTAATACGTTTATTTCTAATTAACATCTTCGACAATGAACAATGAAAAAATTCAAATATTTAAAAAAATTCATTATTAATTTTATCGGGTGTTAAATTGAAATTCATATCTATTTTCCAGAAAAAATTGTCAATTTTTCAATTTCAGCTTTGTAGAGATTTCTTTCGTTATTGTGTAAAATTGGAGGAAAATGCGTTAAAATTCTATTTTACGAACTTTACCGAAACTTTTTAAATTTACGGTTCCTATAGGATACAATTGTTTTGCCACCCCATGAGAACCATGCATTATTCTAGCCTAAAAAGTAAGCAATATCATTCTCCCCCAAACTACGACATTGCAAAAATCATATCAATCTTTAACTGTGTTAAACAAAAAACATATCCCATCAAAAAAGTCCCACAGGAACGGTGCATTTTTTCGAAATGAAAAGTTTATCGTGTCCTAAACACATTCTTTTAAGTACTAAAATTAACGTCGCTCGGGACTTTTAATTTTAAGAATGAGGAGGGTCACTTATTAGCGTGGTGGACTACATAGTTGCCCGAATCCCAATGAAAGTCTAAGATGTTTTTCATGGGTTTTCTGATTCGACTTGTGCTAATGACCATAGTAGTTGATGCGACCTTAATTAAATCCCCCCCCCCCAAATAAAGAAGTTCCCTACAGGACCCATGAATTTTGTAGGATGAACAACCGTTTAATTGAGTATAATTTTGAGTTTTGTCGAGAAGTTTAAAGTTCAGACAAGGATGAATTATCAAGATCTTTTGGGTAGTCAAAATTGTAGCCAATTTTGAAATACTGAATATGTTGAAAGCCTTAATTTTTTTTTTTTTTGTAATTCGAGTTAACCAGTTTTTGACATCAAATCAAAAATGATTACAACCAAGAGATAGGTAATTGAAATATAAGTTTAAATATCTTGCATCGAAGTTTCAACCCCCAACGTTTAGTCTTTAAATTTCTAAGATCTTTAAGATTCTGTTTTTTATTTTTGAGTTTTAAGTCGCTTTACCATCTAAGGTCATATCACGACTGTCTAAACACAGAGAATTTCTGTTGGTCAATTATATCTTAGGTCTATTAGATCGGACCCAAAACCACTTGACGCATGAAGCGATAGATCAGCTCTAACCACAGCGCCAATAGCTGGTTCTATGATGTTTTTGTTTCATATCTATGATGAAATAAATAAATATTATAAAAAAATGAAATACCGACTTCAAAATATACAAAAATTCTTAAACAAAAAATGCACTAAAAAGTAACAAAATAATGGCGTATCCTTGCAGTATCTACAACTTACAAATTATTAAGATGATACAATGTACAACTATTGTTATTTTTGGAGTTGGTGTCAGTCAAGGAAATACGACTATATTGGTACTTAGCAAAAAACGAGAATACCTTATGAAAATTATTTTTTAAATGAACTTTTAAACAATATACTCGAACTGTAACAATATCTAGCGACCTTTAAACTACAAAATACCAATACCAACTAAACCTTTTGAAAATTTTTACAAATTACTATTAATATTTATTTTCTTGACTGACACCAACTCCAAAAATAACAATAGTTGTACATTGTATCATCCTAATAATTTGTAAGTTGTAGATACTGCAAGGATACGCCATTATTTTGTTACTTTTTAGTGCATTTTTTGTTTAAGAATTTTTATATATTTTAAAGTCGGTTTTTCATTTTTTATAATATTTATTTATTTCTCGCGTTTTAGCGATCTGAAATTGGATAACTGATTTTATTTTCTTGAAAATGATTAACCTTCCAAACGCGCTGCTCATATGAGGCAGCGCCGTTTAATATTAAAAGTTACTACATCATCCCTTTTTGCCCTTAAGGGTTGAAATTCTTTGCTTTTAAATGTAGTAACAAAATAAAGTGAATCATTCTTTCCAACAAAAAAAAAAATTATCAAAATTCGGTTAAATGTCACTATTTCATCCCCTATTTTCATCCTTAAGGGGTGGATTTTTGTCTTCAAATTGAAATGTGAACAATTTAAAGGTACGTTGTACGTAATAGAAACAAAATTATCAAAATCGGGTTAGCCAAAAAAAAAATTATAATATTATTTCATCTCTAATTTTTAACTCCTTATGAGTGGAGTTTTTTTTTTAAATGAATAGGAGATTAATTTAAGGTTGTGTTCTACAAATAAAAAAAAAATATCAAAATCGAGCTATCCAATAAGAAGTTAATATTTCATCCCTTAGTTTTCAACCCCTTAGAAGTGGAAGATTTCCCTCAAATTAAAACCGGACCCCACGAAAAGCACCAGCTTTCAAATAAAAAAAAATTATCAAAATCGAGCTATCCAATAAGAAGTTAATATTTCATCCCTTAGTTTTCAACTCTTTAGAAGTGAAAGATGTTCCTCAAATTAAAATGGGAACACACAAGAAGCACTAGCTTTCAAATAAAAAAAGAATTATCAAAATCGACCTATCCAATAAGAATTTAGTATTTTATCCCTTAGTTTTCAATCCTTTAGAAGTGGAAGATTTCCCACAAATTAAAACCGGACCCCACGAAAAGCACCAGTATTCAATTAAAAAAAAAATTATCAAAATCGAGCTATCCAATAAGAAGTTAATATTTCATCCCTTAGTTTTCAACCCCTTAGAAGTGGAAGATTTCCCTCAAATTAAAACCGGACCCCACGAAAAGCAGCAGCTTTCAAATAAAAAAAGAATTATCAAAATCGAGCTATCCAATTAAAAGTTAGTATTTCATCCCTTAGTTTTCAACCCTTTAGAAGTGAAAGATGTTCCTCAAATTAAAATGGGAACACACAAGAAGCACTAGCTTTCAAATAAAAAAAGAATTATCAAAATCGACCTATCCAATAAGAATTTAGTATTTTATCCCTTAGTTTTCAATCCTTTAGAAGTGGAAGATTTCCCTCAAATTAAAACCGGACCCCACGAAAAGCACCAGCTTTCAAATAAAAAAAAAATTATAAAAATCGAGCTATCCAATAAGAAGTTAATATTTCATCCCTTAGTTTTCAACTCTTTAGAAGTGCAAGATGTTCCTCAAATTAAAATGGGAACACACGAGAAGCACTAGCTTTCAAATAAAAAAAGAATCATCGAAATCGAGCTATCCAATTAGAAGTTAGTATTTCATCCCTAAGTTTTCAACTCCTTAGAAGTGAACGATTTCCTTCAAATTAAAATGGGACCATTCGGGAAGCACCAGCTTTCAAATAAAAAAAAATCTTCAAAATCGCTTCACCCAGTCGGAAATGCTAAGGTAACAAACATAAAAAAAAACCTCCTCCTTTTTTTGAAGTCGGTTAAAAATCATCAAAATCAGATCACAAAGGTAAAAGTTGTGCAAGGTCAGACATGCGGGAGAATCAATCAGTGTAATTTCATTTTTTTTTTTTTTTTTTTTTGGTAACTAAGCTCATTATTTTCTCATCTGATTTATTGCCGTTAAATTTTTAAACGTAACTACCTTTCTTTCATTGGTATCCGACATTTTTAAAAACAAAACACACCTCACCTGTTCCTGTCTTATTACTTTCATAATTATTAAAAATTACCCCTCTAATTAATATACGTAATGAACCATACCGAGTAATTGACTAAGGGTGGTCCGCGTCTAAGCTGATTACAGCCGGTTTTTAAATTTCCACTCTTTCCAAAGGAAAAACCCGGGGGCTGAGCAGCTGCCCAGATATGTTTCTATTATATTACACAGTACTTTTCAGACCAAACATAATTTTAGCATCTCTCGTTTTATTCCTTCACTCCCATTTCATTTGAGCGGCACACGAAAAAAAAAACCGTCTGCACTTTTATTAAATGTTACGCTTTTTCTCTTCGTATCTGATAAAAATAATGCACATGAAATGTAGGTACTTGCAATGCTCCTTTTGGGGAGAAAAAAAAGCTGGGGATATCAATGAGAGATTTTTCCCAGCACCTCCACCATATTGCTTCAGTTGCATTATGTAAAATGTATATATTGGTTTTGGTAAGTTTTACAGATAACTAAAACAGGTCAAATGGGGGAGGATTAGATTGTGGTGGAAAAATGATGTAACTATATGTATGTATTTCCCCAACAAAACAAAATCAAGTTAATCGTTTAAGTAGATTCAAACGGCTTTACAAGGTAGATGTAACGTTACTTCTTAGAAATAGTAAAACAATTCATTCCACTTGTCGTAACCATGTGACGCACCCCCTACCCCTCGATCGCATAAAAAGGATACAACAGGATGAGTTTCTCTTGTTCTCTTTTTCCTCGTTCTCTTTATATTATGTACAATTCTTTCTCCGGTGACTATCAGCATTCCCATTCCCAATCTTCCATGTCCAATCCCATTATGTATCCCCGAAGAATTCCCTGAACAACAATAAGAGCGTCATTGTTGATAGACAACAATAGAAGGATTTTGTATTCTTAACACCTGTTTTCATTGCAGAGGGTTCGGTCGTAACGAGCGTCGAATGAAAAAAAAAAAAAAAAAAAAACGAGGACACAACAAAATGAAACCTAACTGACATCCAATATAAGAAAACGCGACACAACAATTACAAGACTTTAGAGTTCCGTTTTTATAACCCGGGAACGGAGCACACAGGAAAAAGGAAAAGATGAAACGTTTAAAAACCCCACATGTACAGAGGCCACAGTGATGAAGGCGAATAAAACATTTTCCAAATAAAAAAAAAAAAAAAAAGAAAAATCGACAAGAACACGACAGGGTTGTTTATTCTTCGATTCCTCAACATAAACAACAAATGGAACGCTGGATGTTTTTCTTGATGAAATAATATAAGAACTTGATTCACGGTACATGTATAAAATAATATTTAAGAATGGAAGATGGTGGTTCGAGCGTCGATTTCTATTTATGTGTGTATGAAGAAAAATATCCGCTCCATCGAAGTTGAAGAACAGAACAAGAACAACTTTTCACGACCAGCTTTATTTTTCTCGATTTTTCCATGATTTTCCAAGGCACAAAATACAAACGAACAGAAGGAAGAGGAGGTGAAAAAAAAAATAATTCGTTCTGATCCTGGGGAATATCAACAGGTGCTCGTTGGTCGGTTTTAAAGAAGACGAAGAAAAAAAAAACAAATGGCACTTTTTAAATACAATTCACGAAAAAGAAAAGTTTATAAGCTTCTCGTCGTCGTCTCCATCTTTATTTCCCACATCCAGGTGAGTAGGATTTTTGCACGTTGTTACTTCTTTACTGATAATAATAAGAAGAATTGAACTCACACTATGTCCTTAATGAAAGCATTAACAGTGGAAATGTTTTTATATAACATTTTTTTTTCTTGAAATTAATTAGAAAATTTATAGAGCTCCATCTTCATAAAACATTAATTAATTATATTTTTAATAAGGGTGGAATAAAGGTTACTTAAAAATAACATTTCTTGTAATTTTAACTGGGGAAATTTAGAATCCCTGTTTGGGATTTCTCTATATAACTGGTAATTATACGTGTATGTTAATATAATCAAATAGATCGAGTGAGCTCTGGTATTTAGGTTGCTGGCGTTGACATACCACCCCCACCCTCCCCTAAACATCAAACCATCCTGCCTTCAAGTTTTCATTGTGAGATTGACGAATTTCGAGTCGACATTGTCCTGAATTGTTGTCAACCGTATTGAATATCATCAATAAATTTGGGAAATTCCTTTAAAACATTAGTGAACCAGTGTTTCTAAACCATTGCAAGTAATTTCGTTTCTATTGATATTTTTCTAGAAGTGCAAAAGTAAAAATTATGGAAACTCGTAGACGCTAGACTGGTTGATAAATCGAAACCCTGATATTTGTATATGAGGGTTGTGCAATAAGTGCTAAGAAAAGGATAGAAAACAAAATATTTTGAGAATTTTTGAAGTTACACTTCTTTAGTCGCGTTATGAAAAAATGATGATTTGAATTATTGTTTTATTTATTTACTTATTATTTTTTTTATTATTATATTTAAATTTAAAATAATTAATCCTTTAAATATATTTTTAATATTTTAATTAAAAATAATTTTATATACAAATGACACATATTATTAATAAATAAGTTGTTACTTTTCTCGAATTTTTCAGTAGCTGTTATCATACTATTTGGAGTTTAGTGATGAAAATGACATCTGCATAACATACATACAAACTCAAGGCTACAGAAAGACAAGAATGCTGAGCATGCATCAGAGAGCCTGATAATAAATGGCGAAACGTCGCGACCTGACCCTCATATTGCATTCATTGTAAATCCCGATCCATTCGTCCCCCCCCCAACTATATCTATCAATTCAAAATAACAAGGATCTAAAGAAATATTAACAATTAGCATGGATATCAGCTAGAATATAGAGCAGTGGTTTCCAATTTATGGTTCAGAAACTGTTTTTCATTTTTCAGGGTCCGTAGTTAGGAGTTTTTTAAAAGTTTATGATAGTAAAAAGATTAGGAGCCACTGGTTTAGACGCTTTTATACAATTTAAGCCAAAATCTACGAATTTTTCCAGTCAAATAGTTGTAGATTTCTTCAAAATGAATCAGTGCTTGAATGAGTTATGAAATATCTTACAAGTTCAACGCTTGACTTGATTTATAGTAGATTCAAGTAGTTTGAAAATCAAGTCAAGTAATGTCTAAATTTTGAAAATATTCTATAATGGAAGAAATTTGCTCTTTAAGTTTCTTTTTGTTGGTAGCTCTTAAAATTGTTTATGTTATTTAAAATTAGTAAATACAGGATTAAGAAAATAAAGGTAAATAAAGGTATAAAGATAAAACCCCTAAAAATACCTAACTGGAAAACCCATGTGCACACTTTTCCAGAAATTCTTATAAAAATTAAACAAAGAAAATACTTCAAGGATCAAAAGATACAGTGGTACCTCGACATACGAGTGCCCCAACATACGAGTTTTTCGAGATACGAGTCGGCGAGCGAGTGATTTTTGAAGTTATACTTCTTTAGGCGCGTTATAGAAAAAATGATGAGTGAAATTTTTAGATGGACGGCCATCTTGAGACAAAAATTAACAAAATGAAGTTGGTCGCAAAACTACTCGGTTTCTTGGCGCGTGTAATTTGAATTTTTGTTTTATTTATTTACTTATTTATTTACATTATTACAAATGACACATATTATTAAAAGTTTACTTAGGTTACTTTTCTCGAAGTTTGCAGTAGCTGTTATACTATTTGAAATTTAATGATGAAAATGACATCTGCATTCCATGCATATTCTTGGTTATCACGAAATCTGAGATTCTGAAATGATTCAACCATCTTAGAATAATAATTAGGAAAACAAGTCATGAATTTAAGACATGTACTTTGAAAAGTAGCTATTTACTTTATTTCACAATTTCTATGGAGCTTCGTTTTCATGGCATGCATGAATTGTTAACCAGAAAAATGATCCTGACAAATTTTATGAACGTCATGCAGCTTTCTTTGAATTTTATTTTCATTGTAAACCATACTTTTTAACAGTATTTCAACCATTAAATAGTCATAAAAATACAAATATACTGCACAAACGGTGACTCGGAAAAAAAAGTGTTAAACGTCAGATTACTTTTAGGCTATTAGCACGTCGCGTTGTTCTTAGAGGCGTTAGTATTGGTCTGTTTTATCATCACAGCGCAAGTCCGTAATGCTAAAGTGCATTTTGGACATTGCCCCGTCATCTCTGTTCAACGCGTCGTACTAAAATTCAAAAGAACCGCACCTCTCGTAAAAGTGTCCGCTCCAAGAATAAATTTAATTCAGTTGTAATTTAAATTGAATATTTTGATTAATGGATGAATCTTAACTAATGGATGTTCCCTTAAAAGAATAGATTAGTAGCTATCCTACAGGATCTTTAGCAAAACTTCATTAAAATTCGTTCCGTTAAGTAATTGTTAATTTTTTGAAATTTTTAGTTTACTATTTTAATACGTTTATTTCTAATTAATATCTTCGACAATGAACAATGAAAAAATTTAAATATTTTTAAAAAATGTCATTATTAATTTTATCGGGTGTTAAATTGAAATTCTTATTTATTTTCCAGGAAAAAATTTTAATTTTTTTAAAATTTAAACTTTGTCGATTTCTTTCGTTACTGTGTAAAATTGGTCAGGCCTTCTTGAGGAAAATGCGTTAAAATTCTATTTCTTGAACTTTACCAAAACTTTTTAAATGTACGGTTTCTGTACGATATATTTGTTTGGCTATCCCATGGGAACCATGCATTGTTCTAGCCTTAAAAGTAAGCTATATCACTCTCTCCCAAACTACCACATTGCAAAAATCATATCAATCTTTAACTCTGGGATAAACAAAAAACATCTATCTATCCCACGGGAATAGTACGTCTCCCTGAGTAAAAAGTAGATCAAGCCTTCTTAAGGAAAATGAGTTAAGACTCTTTTTCGTAAACTTTAACGAAACTTCTTTTAAATACTCGGTTCCTATAGAATACATACTTGTTTTACTATTCTATGGGAACCAACCTATATCATTCTCTGACTCCTAAACAACCGCATTGTAAAAAAGGAAGTTTATCTTTTGCACTGTAAAAAATAAAAACATATCTATCCCACAGGAACCGTACATGTTTTTTTGGATAAAAAGTATACTATATATTACACCGGATTAATAAAAAAATTCAAATACCTATTTAAAAAAATTCCATTTTTAATTTTATCGGGTGTTAAATCATATTTATTTTCCAGTTAAAATTGTCAATTTTTTAATTTCAACTTTGTAGAGATTTTACCCAGAGACCAATTTTACACAATAACGAAGAATAGAGATTTCTTCGTTATTGTGTAAAATTGGTCAGGCCTTCTTGAGGAAAATGCGTTAAAATTCTATTTCACGAACTTTACCGAAACTTTTCTAATATATACGGTTCCTGTAGGATATAATTATTTTGCCATCCCATGGGAACCATGCATTATTCTAGCCTTAAAAGTAAGCTATATCATTCTCCCCCAAACTACCACATTGCAAAAATCATATCAATCTTTAACTATGTGATAAATAAACATACCTATCCCACGGGAATAGTACATCTCTCCCGAGTAAAAAGTAGATCAAGTCTTCTTAAGGAAAATGAGTTAAGACTCTATTTCGTAAAATTTAACGAAACTTCTTTTAAACACTCGGTTCCTATAGAATACATACTTGTTTTATTATTTTTACCCTTGGGAACCGTTCTTTATTCCGGTATAAGAAGTAACCTATATCATTCTCTGACCCCTTTACGAAAAATCTGCCTCTTTACGATTACCTTTTACCGATGAAAATACTCCTGTCCAGTATTTAAAAGTATATATATTAGGAAAAACTCTATAAACCAAGTTTTGTCTATAAAATCCGTAATTACCTGGCTTCAAAAGCTTTTTTGAATGTGACCCTCGAAATCGTTTGTAGGTGCTAATTAAATTATTGATCAAATCATCGAAGTGACGATAAACTTTTTAGTGTTTCCGTAAATGAAATCAACACATCGCATCGGGGCCAGTTTATAAATATTCAATATTATATAATATATTTGTTTGGAGTATGATTTACGACTCCGCGGCATTATTAATAAATTAGTTTGTGATTTTAATTAGCTCGGTCATAGAATTATTCAACGATGAAACTCAACACAAAACCACGCAACTCTTCACATCCACAAACTAATTAATTCGAATCGAAATTATCGATTTTGCAGAGACAATTCTTTTCGCATTAAATGCACATGATTATATATGACGGTGATTAATTCTTACGAGTGCGATGATTTTTTCCAATATTTCATTCAATACCCGCTGTATCGGAATCCTTATCGGAAATAGACACTCGACTTTAATTCCCGCAAGCTCGTTCCATCAATATTCCTCCACACATCGAGCGTCTATTATTAAGGGTCGTCACGCTATCGGTTCGATCCAATCCTAATAGAATAATCAACAATCAAACATTTTAATTTATGCGATATTTGTTTAAATAATAATTCAATAATATATTCATATCACATATATGCGCGGGGTGGTAGAGGGGTTGGGGATGGGGGTGTCTAATGTTGTGGGATGGGATGTTGTCTCTTTCGTATCATATCGTTTCGACTCGAAGCTTTGAAAGCTCATCCTTTATGGCGCATGAATCCACCTACTCGATAACAATTGTTGCCCGGTCTACCTGGTCTCCCCATTTCCCATGACTGGTCGGGCTGGGGGTGTGCGAATTTCTGACTCGTTCCACTCACCCTGTTGATGACCCCGACATGTATTGGTATCTCTCTATAATAGTCTGTGTAGAGTATTTTGAATTTATAAACGTACCCTAAAGCCCAATCGTCCATCCAGGTTGAACGTTGTTTGTTGCCCCACCATTCGCAGCCCACCATCCAATTAACCCGACCAAATATTCTGCTCGACGTTTATTTTCAATTTTCCCCAACACACAATGATAGTTGTTTATTGAAAATTATCCAACACTTCTGGTTGTTAATTGTTAATTTAAAACCAGATATTATATTTTAATTGTATTTGTAATAATTTGTTGTGAATCTATTTAAGGGATGAATGTAGTCGTTGATTAAATATTGGCAGCTTATCATTAAAATATATAGATATGTACATTGCGATTGAGCTTTGTCTCTCTGTTGAGCTTTGCCAACTGTTCATCTTTGTCTCAACGTGTAATTTTGTTGTTTGTTGTTTGATGAGTGAGTTTGTTACGCTATGAATTTATGATAATAACCGGATTTATTTGCTATTCTTTCATCTCGAGTTCGAGCTCGTGCCATCCCTCTCCCAGTTTTTTGTTGTCGCTTTATTTCCCATTGGACGAACGGGCGCTTTATTTGCATTTTTTTCACATTATTCATATTGCTGATTTAATTTCAACTGTCGGTCGACTAAGACTGTAACTGAATCAAAATATATATACAGAATTATTTCGACTTGCGAAATTGATTGATGGACTTCATCAAAATACAGTGAAGACTGAATTATCGGCAGGATACATAAAAAAAAATTATTCTCATTTATAGTATGGCTGAAGACCACGGTTGAATATTTTAGAACGAAAAAAATTAAAGAAAAAAAATAAATTACGGTCGATCTGAGGTGGGGAAGTGTAAAGGGTCGGGGGGGGGGGGTTGGGGAAACGGGATATCTCGATTTCCGACAAAACTACAAGTCCTATAGAAATAAAGTTAAATGGCAAAGTTGTAGATAATAAGTAGATCTACAACTTTTGTGCTAACACTATTTTCACATAACCTCAAAATGTATATGAAAAATTCAAATTACTATGTTATTGGTTTTTAAATTTTGTCATTTAAAAGAAAAGTTACAAGAAATTTGGTTTAAACATACCTTTTAATATCCCAAACACACTGTATTGTTTTTTTTTTTTTTAATTAAAAATATTAATTTTTTCAACTTATAATGACTTAATATCGAAAAAGCACTCTTATTTTCAATCGAAATTTTATACGTCAAAACATCTGATTTTTTTTTAAAAAGTCGGTGAGCTTTTTGTTCGCTGAAACCTCTACTTTCGGATGGTGCAAAAAAATGTACATAATGTTAAATGTTCCCAAGAATGCAATAATTAAAGTGTAAATTTTAATAACAAATTGCTCAAAGTTTTATTTGTCAATAATTGCATTATGTACAATTTTGAGCAATTTATTAAAATTTACACTTTAACTATTGCATTTTCTGGGAAGATTTACCATTGTAATGTAAATATTTTTTGCACCATCCGAAAGTAGAGGTTTCAGCGAACAAAAAGCTCGCCAGCTTTTTTAAAAAATTTGATCTTTTGACGTGAGAATTTTCGAATGAAAATTAGGGTGCTTTTTCGATATTAAGTCATCTTAAGGTGAAAAAAATAATATTTTATATCAAAAAAATTGAAGTGTGTTTGGGACATTAAAAGGTATTTTTTTTACTAAACATGAATTTTTTTTTGTAAAAGATAAACATAAAAACAAAACAAAAACTTGGTTATTGGAATTTTTTACATTGAGGTTATGTGAAAAAAATGCTAGTACAAAAGTTTTAGGTGTACTTATTATCTAAAACCTTGCTATTTAACTTTTTTCCTCAAAATTTATGTGAAAAACTCCATTAACCAAGTTTTTAGTTTTTAATGTTGATCTTTTACAAAAAAAAAATTTTTATAGAATTTTTGAAAAAATTTACCCTTTTAATAATGCGTCTAAAAGTCAAATGGCAAGGTTTTAGTTAATAAGTATATCTACAACTTTTGTACTAGCATTTTTTTCACATAACCTCAATGTGAAAAATTCCAATAACCAAGTTTTTGTTTATTTTTTGTTTATCTTTTACAAAAAAAAAAAAATCATGAAATTTAGTAAAAAAAATACCTTTTAATGTCCCAAACACACTTCAATTTTTTTGATATAAAATATTATTTTTTCACCTTATAATGACTTAATATCGAAAAAGCACCCTAATTTTCAATCGAAAATTCTCGCGGCAAAACATCAGATTTTTTAAAAAAGCTGGTGAGCATTTTGTTTGTTGAAACCTCTACTTTCCGATGGTGCAAAAAATATTTACAATACAATGGTAAATCTTCCCAGAAAATGCAATAATTAAAGTGTAAATTTTGTACAAATACCTACAACTTTGAGTAATTTATTAAAATTTACACTTTAATTATTGCATTTTCATATATATATTTGCACCATGAGAAAGTAGAGGTTTCAACGAACAAAAATCTCACCGACCTTTTAAAAAAATCATATGTTTTGACGTAAGAATTTTCGATTGAAAATTAGGGTGCTTTTTCGATATTAAGTCATTATAAGTTGAAAAAATTAATATTTTTAATAAAAAAAAAAAACAATACAGTGTGTTTGGGACATTAAAAGGTATTTTTTTTTACTAAATTTCATGATTTTTTTTTGAAAAATAAAATAAAAAACTAAAAACTTGGTTATTGGAATTTTTTACATAAATTTTGATGTTATGTGAAAAAAGTGTTAGCACAAAAGTTGTAGATCTACTTAATATCTACAACTTTGCCTTTTAACTTTTTTCCATAGGACTTGTAGTTTTGTCGAAAATCTAGATAAACCGTTTCTACCCTTACCCCCCCTTCTTTTCCACTTCTCCACCTCAGATCGATCTTAATTTATTTTTCCTTTAATTTTTGTTATATTCTCCTCATTTTCCAATGAGTTTCATCCTACTATTGACAATTATTGATTTCATTCGTTAGAATGCATAGCTTAAAACAAATAGTTCGATTTATTGAGGTAATTGGAGTTCGACTTACAGAGGTCGAGGTTATTGCTTGCAGAAATGCTCAACTCTTTGAAGTGACAATATACAGAATTCAATCAGTACTGGAATATCAGTTCTACGAACAATTGTAGATACTCTGAGATGATTGTTTCTAACATTTATCTGTCTCGAAGACTAGCAGTCTAGAATATGGTGGGGGATTTCCAAGGTGGAAAACTCCCAGATATATACAGCATATATTTATGTGCTTTAAACACACACACACACACACACAATATTAAAGAGCACAGCAATTTCGAGAATAGTTTGAGAGAAAATATCCGCAGGCCAGAGCAGAGAGCGTTTTAGTCGCCGTATGGATTAATTCACACGCTCCATTTCGAGACGAAACGATTTTCCAAAAACCACATTACGTACAAATTATCCACCCTTAATATGCTGTCGCCACCCTCTCCACAATACCCTAATGTAGCCGTTACAACACTGCCATCCCGATATTACCATGTGTTAGACTAAAGAAAATAGAACAATCTCACTCGATGTTTGCCCATGGGGTGATTCCAATTTTTGGGTCATCAATATCTATAAATAGAGTGATATCTTGAGGGAATGTTATAGTCATGAAAAATTGTCTCTGGAAGATTCCCAAAATATTACCTTTATTTCTACGTTATTTTTTTTAAAAGTTAGACAAACCCAGGAAACATGGGAACGTCAGTTTATTTTTTATGTCAATTTTGGATTTGGGACCTAGCAGTCTTCGTTATAGTCCAAATCGTCGGCTTAGTTCCTGCTTTTTCAAATTTATGTGTGTACTCTACGTCAGGTGTTTGTCTAGATGGAAATCCAGGTATCGTACTGTTGGAGAAGTTGTTACACTTGATTTAACAATGTTCACAATTTATTTAACACTGTTCACTTTCACGATTTATTTTAAACTGACTCGCCTATGTTTGTCCGGAGCTTATATAGAATTTCGGAATTCTTCTAGTACATTCGATTCTATTATTCCTTGACCTTATCGCCACATATTTCTATTTGTTTCTTGGAACGATCGAATATGCTAGAAACTTCATCCCTTTTTAATTCATCGAGTAGTCCTTTTCATCAAAACCTCACGGCAGGTGGTCAAAACGTCACGTCTTCTTGAGAAAGAATATCTTGGTAATACTCCACTTGGCCACCCCCATCCCACAACAACGCCGTTCCCTCATTGGCTTGGTTAATCAGGCAGGGGATACTACCAGACTCTCAAAATGACGACACCCGTCCATCTTTAAGATCTTAGTATGTGACAATAATATCCAAATTTAAGAGTCAATTACTCACCTTTTTTATATCACCTGGCTCTACCTTAAATAGTTTTTAAAAGCATTTGATTGTTAATAGAAATTTTTTAATTTAATATTTAGTCTTGTTTGTCTGTCTATAACGGATCTCAGAAGTTGTGGACTATTGAAATGTTGATATATCAACAATACAGAATCTTATGGAAAAATCAATTTCTACGTTGGGTCTGGAAAGTCTGCATTTAGGTTTTGGCAGACTTAATTCAGAATTTAAAAATAATGTGAAATTCTGAGCAGAACCTCCAGGTTCTGCTACTAGATCTTAAAAATTAGTTCGGTATGTCGACAAAACTAAACGATCAAAGGAATTAAGAATTTGAAGAACCTCAACAGACTTTCAACTTTGTCGCGGGTAATTATTATAACGATAATAAAATCATCTCAATTTTACTATCAAATGAAATTTTTCAAATTTCTCAAAAATATGATATCATCAAGTTAAGTTTACTGCAATGAATTGAGCATAATATTAAAACTTTTAAATTTTAATACCAAATACAGTGGTACCTCGACATACGAGTTTAATTCGTTCCGCAACCTTGCTCGTATCTTGAATTACTCGTATCTCGAATTTTATCTTTTATCTGTATTAAAAGGATCAGATGCACGACCTGTTGCAACTTTTTGAGACAACTTTTGAGCTAAACCGAACTCGTATCTCGAATTTCGCTCGTAACTCAAAGCAAAAAATCACTCGCTCGCCGGCTCGTATCTCGAAAAACTTGTATTTTGGGGCACTCGTATGTCGAGGTACCACTGTATTGTATACCTTTACAATTAGATCAACAATTAATTTTTGTTGGATACAATCTAGTTAATAAAAAAATCTTAATTTTAAATTCTCAAATTTTCAACAGTCTAAAAAATGAGTAGCCTATGAATGACTCGATGTTTATTGGTCGACTAGAAATTGTAAGCTTTCTTATTGGACTAAGACTGAAATTTTCATACGTAACTTTGATCAATGCACTAATTTATTTGGGCATTTAAAAACTTTAGGACACCATGAGATATTGGGTGAGATGTAGTAGAACCCCCCCCCCGCCTATTTTAACCGTATTAGTGGCTACAAAATTTTCAGTAGTAGTGAAATTTTATTTACGAACATGACAGAGCCCCCAATAAAAAAAAAATAAGAAAAATTGAAGACTGGACACCAATAATGGGCTAAGTGCCATTGCCAACAATGTAAAAAGCGGGCTAAATACCTAAATCATTAATAGTAACTATTGATGTGTGAAATAGGTTCTTGGCAATGGCACTTAGCCCATTATTGATGTCCAGTCTTCATTTGATACCTAAACTCTTTTTAACATCAATAGTTTTTAAGATATATTCTTTGAATTTAAGAGTTGACGTGTGATTTTTAATAAACCTGCCCCCCTAAGATGAGATTTAGTTAAAATTTTACTCGACCTCAACCCCCATTTTTATCTCACGTAATTTATTAAGGCCCCCTTACATAAGATTTTTTTTGTTTTTTTTTTTTTTATTTTACGTAACTGTGGATCAGTTTATTGTAGGAACAATCTAAAAACAGAGATTAAAAGGAAATTTCAAGCTCTAAAAAAAAAGATCCTTGGAACAAAGTTCCTCAGATAAACCATTTCAGCGATATTGGAGTTCAAAAATAGCACTGATAAATTTTTTTAAATATTTTCCTTTTAGAAATTTTCTTTAAATCCCATCTTGCTGATTATTATTACTATGAATTATTCCAAAATCATGAAAATTTAAAATATAAAAAAAATCCTGTGTGGAATGGAAAATGCGGAAAATGGATTAAGTGGATATAAAGAGCTCGTTTTGGGGTCAAAATGTTTGTTTTAATATTATCCACGAGCAATTTGTGGACAAAATAAGAAAAAAAAGTTTTTGAAACACCTTATGTATAGGTAAACGAATAGTGTTAGTATAAAAATTAAAAGAATAATTTTTCTAAAAATGGAAGCTTAAATATCAGTTTAAAAAACGTAGTAGCCTATGATTGAATCGATGTTTATTGGTCGACTAGAAATTGTAAGCTTTCTTATTGGACCAAGACTGAAATTTTCATATGTATCTTTGATCAAGGCACTTAATTATTTGGGCATCTAAGATTTATTTTGAATACATGTAAAAGTGTAATAGTATCAAATTTTGGACACCATAAGCATTTTTTTAGCACCCTAGAGATTCATATTTAGATAATCGAATTAATTTAATGCTTGACTTAACAAAGTTGCATTCAACGTAAGGTTGATCTAATTTTAAGGGAAGTCGTTTGAAAACCAAATAACAAATAATCTTGCTCGTATCTTGAATTACTTGTATCTCGAATTTTATCTTTTATCTGTATAAAAGATCAGATGCACGACCTGTTGCAACTTTTTGAGACAACTTTTGAGCTAAACCAAACTCGTATCTCAAATTTCGCTCGTAACTCAAAGCAAAAAATCAATCGTTCGCCGGCTCGTATCTCAAAAAACTCGTATGTCGAGGTACCATTGTAGTTTGAAAAAAAATCCTAAAGTAGAAAATTCTTATAACGTTAGTGGGAAAAATAAAATACTCGAAGAAGAAAATTGCATAGGTTTATGGATTTGAAAATATTTATTGATAATTTTCAATTTGTTTAACTTGAACTCAAACGATTCGTTTCTTCATTTATGTATTTACCACAAGCATCCACTGGAGGGATGAACTAATACAATTGCAAAACGGGATACACTCGTAAATGCATTTAGCTCAATCGCTTTTCATATATTGAAAATGGTCATTTTAATAAAGGGGATGTAAATGATGTCAAAGCGTCGCACTGATCTCAGCTGCCACTTACAACAATCAGCCTCGGTTTTGCGAATAGAGGGTTGCAAAAGACACACACACATATTCTCTTACAAAGCGGCCGATTGTAGGTTGGGGTCGTCCCGATAGCTAGGAGGTATATCCGCAACACACCCTGTATTAGCAGTCAACAATTGGATTCGGATATGAGACGGGCTTGGACGTGGGAGGCGGGGAGTCGGTAATTTGGTAACATTCGGTTTGGAGCAAAGCGCGGTTTAATGAAACCACAAATTAACCTTAGGTCATAACCCATCAGAGATACACACATACACATACACATACAGATATATACGCCTACGGAACTCACCACCACGACCCCACAATTCCTCCGCACCCCAAACCCATGACTCTTTCAAACCTATATATACATATACATACGCAAACATAGATTCATCCATTTATGAAATGTTGCATACATTCGTTAAATATGCCCTCGGTTATTTACCTTTAACTGTATTTTCATCCCTTTAAATATGGACACTTTGAAATTTCTTGATAATTAAACATGAACTTTGTAGCGCAGTGTTTTTGGGTGGTGAATTTGCACTCGTTTATGTCTGTATGATACGATGAACTTTATGTTCACATCAAAAATCGAAATAAAAGATCCATCGACGTGCATCAAGCTGCCGAGCAACTGTCAAAGATGCACCATAATCTTATAGACAGGGAAAGTTTATCGTCTCGGCCTTTAGGGGTAGTTCTAAAGTTTAATTTTGAACTATTTGACAGGTTATAATAATATTCTTTACAAACTATAACTCAAAAATCTTAAGTAGATAATTATTGGGAACCTGATTCTATTGGAAATTTTTATTTCCTTTGCGGAACCTCCAGAGTCTCTCATTTTTTTATTTTATTTTTTTTTTATTTCGACTTTGTTATGAGATCCCAGGATATCTCTTAAGGTGTTGGACAAACCATGTTCTTGTCGTTGGTCAGTGTAGGCGTTACACTCCTGAATCATGTGCCTGATTGACATGGCTTCTCCGCATCCAGAACAGGAGGGCTGTTGTTCGCCATTGAGAAGGTGTTGGTGGGTTATCACAGTATGGCTACAGTGATCCTGAATTTTTTGAAGAATTTATTGCTCCTTTCTTGAAAACTTCTCCCATGTCCGAACCTTTTGTTTTATTTCCAGAAGTTTTTTAGGGTTACTTTCCCAGACGAGGTTCCATTGGAACCAGATATTTCTTTTAACTTTTTAACTTACTGATATTATTCCGATTTGTTCAATTTAAGCTCGTTGCTTCGTCCGCTTCCTCATTGCCTGGGTTTCCTAGATGACTTGGGATCCAGATTAATACTATTTGGTGTTCCTTTTGTATCAATCTCTTTGCATAGACCTCGATCAATGGGATTGTCTTCCAAACCTGAACGTCTGTTTTTCTTTCTCCTATGATAGTGCATCCCGATTGGTTGAATCCATCAGTAAAGGACCTAGTATAGTTAGCGTATTTGGTGTTTTGAACCTCAAAGTATAGATTTTGGAAGATACGGATTGGAGTGTTGGAGATTGGGTAGTCACTGTCAAGGATAAATCAATTAGAAGATTTATGGGTAACTATAGAGGAATTGGTTTAGGGTTTAGAGTGATCCCTTCAGGGAAGGAGATGTACAGTTCACTGAGGTATCTTGTAAATTTCAAACTGAGAGGTTGGGGGTACTTAGAGCATCTTTGGTGGAACTCTTCGATGTCTAGGACTTCTGTTATAAATGCTGGGAATTGATAGGCAGTGAAAGTTCTCCTGCTTCTGATAGAACACTGTTGATTGAGCTAGTTCTGAAAGCTCCTTTTTCACTTTTTAAGGCCCCAGCATGCATCCGATCAAGGAGATCCAGAGTTGTTGATAGTGTTGATGGGTCAATCCTCATATAGGATTGACCTAATAAGCCTTTGATAGGATCTGTGATGTTGCTCCCCATGTAGTCCTTGCAAGGGTTTTGATGATGCTCAGCCTTGTAGATAATTTTGATATCAAATCTCTTACGTGTGGTGTCCAGTTCATCTTCGAGTCAAAACTCAACTCTAAAATTTTCAATGTTACGAAGATTTTTATAGTTTTGGTGTTTAAGTAAATGGGCTTCTGAAGACGTTCCGAGTATTTTTTAGAGATAACGATTACTTCAGATTCGCTTAACGAAAACCTAAGACCTGATTTTTGAGCCCAACTTTGTATGTTATCTACCTTCTGTTGCATTATATTAGAAGTTGTTAAGTTTTTTTCCTCTTTTTCATTAATAATAGGTCATCAGCAAACAAGAAGGTCTTACATGGGGATAGAATCTGCTCCATTAACTCGTTTATTATGATTAAAAATAGGATCAGACTCAGGACAGAAGCTTGAGGGAGTCGGTTTTCTAGATGTTGAGGGGATGGTAGTGAGTTGCTTACTGTCACTTGGATATATCTGGTATGTAGAAAGTTTTGGATATACTTTTTCCAGTAGAGTGAGAATTCTATGCTACCAAACCTTTTTTTTTTTTGTTCCACGTGTCTTAGGATATTTTTTTGCTTTATCACCGCGACCAATCAAGGTCTATTGTGATCCTCTGTTTTTATTAGGGGAACATCAGATTTTAAAGAAAGCCAGTACCTACCCAAGGGCTGCCATTGCTATCTCGCCAGTCTGCCAAGCCATCTCAATCGCATATTTTAATTAGTGACAACAAGACAAGACGTCTCAGTGTCCAACAAAGCTCTAAACTGAAGATTTGCATCTTTGAAGCACTGAGCTTTTTTAACTAAGAAATGTTAATAATGAAAGTTGAGGGATTTTTCATTGAAAAAAAATCTTTTTACTGCCTCAATTGTATTCAAAAATGATACAATCTAATTAAAAATGTTAATTGTTGTTTGATATAAAAATATATAAGAAAAATAAAATAAACAAGACAGAGGGAAGAGCTTGAGCTTTTCATGGCATTAAAACAAACGAACTTATTATTTTGTCTCTCTGGTATTTTAGATATTGCAAAGCTTTCCTCTAACTAGATTTCTATTCGAAAAAAAATCTTGCGCTCACAGACAAGACAACCTTTAGAAAATTCCCCCCTCCCCTCCCGTTCCTTAACAGTTATACTGTATGTCTTATAATATTCATAATATAATACACATAGTATATAATATTATATATTATATACGCACACACCGTACCACAAGTCATTATAAATACAGAAGAGGTCCAGACAGATTTTCTATTATCTTTTCATCTTTTCTTAAATTAATTCATATTTTTATTCGGTTCGTTCGTTTGGAAAATATGCAAAAGGGAAAAATATGAATAACGCAACCGGTACAAACACACACACACACACAATTTTCTGTATGTGTGTGAATCTTAATACTATCTGATTTGTGTGGCCTTAAATCTCAGAAATTGGTGACAGGAAATTCACAAAAATTTGAATTTGATCTTGGAAAAAATGAGGAAATTAAAATTGTACGTTCTCTTTGTGAGCGTCTCTTAAAATCTTTTCACCTTTTATCTGATGAAATCAAAGCGAAGGTTTATGAAGGTCTTAGGGGGTAAATAGTACAACTTTATTTTAAGTACAATGAACAACAAAGTGAGGGGGGCTTATTTTCTTTGCATATAATTTAAAAATGGCAAGCACAAAACGTAACATTTTTTCGTCATGGAATTATTACAGAACTGTGACGTAATTAAATGTTACGTGATCATTAAAGGTGGTAGACTATAAAAAAATTACTCTTAATTTGATATGGCACCTTCAAGATGAGAGTTTTCACGGTTTAACTAGTCAGTTTTCACAGTAACTTATTCACCAATTTTCACTCACTATTGCACTGTTACACTTTATTTCACAATGTTCACAATTTATTTAACACGATTCACTTTCACTATTTATTTTGGCACTGATCACTTTCACTATTTATTTAAACTGTTCACGTTGACGATTTATTTTCAGACTGTCTCGGCTATGTTTGTCCGGGGCTTATATAAGATTTCGGAATCTTTCTCAAATATTCTTCGGTTCTATTATTCCTTGGTAGAAATGTCCATTCTTTTGTTTAAGCTTTCGTCCTAGGTGGTCTCGAAGACGAAGCTCTTAGAGAGAGAGAATATTCTGGAATTCCTGGAATTTCATAAGATTTTTGCCCATCCTGTGATAACGGTGGTCCTCCTCATCACTCTCAGAGTCATAAAATGGCGGCACTCTCGTAGGCACATGGCGGCACATTCTTAGACTTGTGACAATATTTTTAACACGACAATAATTTCAATTCAATAAAAAGGTTATAAAAGTAACTCAACTGGGATAAAAATCAACGTTCCTTAAGGCACAAATTTACGTTCTTAAAGCTAAAAATTTGCAAGTTAAAACTAAGACTTAGCCGCAATTTCTTTTTTGAACTTAGTCAAGTTTGATCTGACAAAAATAGTCTCAAATTCGCACCAGACAAAATTAAACATATTGTCTTCAGTTGATAGAGGAAAACTCCTGACCCACACTCCATAATTTAGAGTGGTGTAGAAATCCAACAAGTCAAGGACAGTGTTTGGGACTTAGATTTGACGAACGAATGACCTGGCTCCCACATATTAAAGAAGTGAAATTTAAGGGTCTGAGAAATATAAACCTAGTTAAAGCCATTTGGCCATCGGCAGCAATGAAAAAGCTGTCCAACTAGCTAAAAAAGTCGCTTCAAAGGAAACTAGGGGTCTTGGGCTCTCTAAAATATTTAAAATCTACTCTTATCAAAGATTGGTAACGTCATTGGGACCTATCATTTGACAAACTGAAATAGATTAAGCCTTTGATAGGAATGATGGCTGATTTTGGTAACCTCGGAAGAGTCAAGGAGGTAACACAAGATTAAGGACGAGCCATACCAAAGTTACTCACGCTCACATCTAATGTTTGACTCTGATAGCCCACCCTCTTCCGCTCAGCAAGACCGGTTCCTCTCTGGTTTTAAGCAATATGCCTTTTTAGAGTTTTTGATAATCCATTTAAGAGACTAATTGACCGGTAACTGTTTATATGGTTCTGGGTTTTCCCTGGTTTGTGCACCACAGGAAAATATTCTGTTCTTTAGCATGCGTTCATAAGACTACTTCTGTGGTTACTTCTAGTTACCTTGGATGGGAGAGACTTTAGAAAGGTATTATAGGGAGCTTTTCGAGTAGGCATTTTATGTAGAATTTACTTAACTTCGGATTGGGATGTTAGATAGGACACTTTCAAAAGGATGATTAGTGACATTTTGTATTGGAAAGTCATCATCGTAGTCTGATCAGGACAGTTGCGAGAGGTATCACTGCATGTTAGGATTCCATTTGTAGTCGCCACATCACTCTCCTCCTAGTGACTTGGTCGTGGAGCCGGGACTCCTGGGGACCGGTTGTTGTGGCTCGAGTCCAAAGACAACGTGGAACGGGTATGGAGTAGTACAACCAAAGCCTAGGATTCCGCTACTCCATAGTTGAGTCCTTCGTGAGGGGGTCCGATGAATGCAGCGACTGTGTGGCATCTAAAATATGAGGCGAAACTTGCAGGTTTAGGCAGAATGGCCGTTCCTTGCTGCTGCTTGCGTGCTGAAATTCGGGGTCATCAGAATGTAAGGTGGGAGGGAGGGGTTAGTCACATTTATTTACGTATATAAAATATACAATTAAAGTGGCCAGAACTGGCCTCGTACAAATTAAATTGCTTACGGTGTATAACGTCGTTTTGTCAGGGCAGTTGCGAGAGGTATCGCTGCATGTTCGAATTCCGTTTCTAGTCGCCATAAAACTAAATTTAGCTCATGATTGATTTAAAATATTATACTTAGAATAATATATAAATATTGTTACATGCTTAAGATTTAAAGGTGTGTGCGTGTGCAGTCTTGGGCCTCGCATCTAGCGTCTTGTAGGCCTGGCGTCCTACTGTGTGCTCACCGAAGCATGAAAGGTAAAATAGGCTGTGGCCCGTTTAGGGACTTTTTTGGAGCCTTACGTCCCGTTTGCCGAGTCACAATATGCTATTAGTTCTCTTCTAGGAGTACTTTATGAATTTCTTAGCTTGTCTATCCCCGGCGTATTCTACCAGTGCAAGGCCTTGGTTTTGGTGTTCCAAGAAAAGAATTTTTAATTTTGCTTTTTGTGATTCCACAAAAAGGTTCAGGACCTATGAGGTCTGATGAGGCGCCATTTTTGACTAGTTGATCGGCCTTTTTACTATCCCTTATACCTTCATGTCATGGAACCTTATGATGTTGGTTAATATATCTATCGTATTATCGATGCTCTTCATAGTATATTCAACAGTTTTTGGTTTGAATCTTTTCTCTATCATGCATATGATGGCTTATGGAAATTTATAGATTTTGATATTAATTATGAAAAAAAAAATCAGCAAATTATGATCTGATTTAACGAACAACGATCTTTGTAAGGTGATTTTTTTTTCTGCGATGAATTGAAAGTTCAAAGGTTCATATAAAAAAAAAATTTATAATTCGAAGAGGAATAACCTATATATTTTAATTAAAATCAACTTTCAGAGAAGCAGCTTTTGCACACACACAAAAAAAATTAAACAACCATTAGGAGAACTCGGTGAGGGTTTTTTTTTTTTAAATTTTCTCCTCGTGAAATAGTGAAATAATTCGTGGTTGAAAAGCACAGCGTCATCGCCAGGTAAAATGCCGCGGGTCGGGCAAATAAAATAACAAAAATTTTCTTCTATTATTTTCTCCATGCACACATTTTCTAGATGCCTCCACGATGGCCGTTTGGTTATATACAGTGTATCTCGTGCATGATTCAATGCGAAAATTTGTCGACACACACATACACACACACATACACATACACCCTTAGGTGGCCCAGCGTTCGAGGGTTGCTGCTCGAGACACAAATAAACCTGGTGGCTGAAATGAAAATACGCCAAAATAAAAATTATGGAAAATTAATTTTCATGGTTCGGTTGATGATTTGGATGGGAAACGAGACTGAAATGAGGTGGAGGGTGTCAAAGAATGGGAACACGATAGTATTATATTAATGAAGTGATTTTTTGTCGGCACTTTTTCACCCTCGAGGGCAGCATATTTTTAAAATCAAAGAAATCATTTAGCTGAGAATGGGAGTGAGGAAATTTTAAGTTGATTTCAAAATTAATAATTTTTAGTGCTCTTATTCTTAAAAATTTTAAGTTGATTTCAGTTGTTGAAACGATAAAATTCAAAGCACAAACTCAATTATAGAAATTTTTTTCTTCGCTTGTTTCCACCCTTATATTTCCTTGTTTTTCATCCCCCGTGCAAACATTAAATAAAACAATTACGTTTATATAATATAGTAAAATGTTAATGTCTCTAATGACGCATGTTTCACATACGATTTCCTCAAATTACCAAATGATTCGTATCAGTCTTTTTATGAGAAAGTCTCATTTTCACATTGGTATATATATACAACTTATACATAATTACAACCCCACACCCCGTTTACAACCCTTATTTTGATCTGACTGTATGGAATAATGTATTACACAAAAAGCCATAAATGGCGTCGCATGTCAGACGACAATTGAAAAACGTATTCCCTCAACCCCCACAAACAATTTCTCCAGGATCATCCCAAAATGTCCTCGATAAACAAAACCCAGTATGTCCCGACATGCATTAATTCATATAGTCTAAGAGCTAGCAACGTTTTCGAGAGAGAATTTTAGGTCGGCCAATTTTTTTATATGTTATCTCTCGCACTATCTCGGACATCATACGGGCTGTTGGTAGGGGTTGCGTTTATTAGTGCGCATCGCACCTGTACAGGTAAAATATTGAAATTTTCAAAAAAAATAAAAAGTTTCAGATGAAATTTGTAGAAAATAACATTTTATATAAAAAAATGTCCAGTGACTAATTTTTGCAAAGTGGCTAGTTGGCCCGCTACCAGCTTGGAAAGGCTGGCTCGACCTGACGTCATTTGTGTGGCCGACCGTTCAGAGATACAGCCGTTGTGCCGACATGTATACAATGAGTTTTACAAGCTTGTAGCGGGCAAACTAGCCACTCTTACGAACATTAGTCACTGGACATTTTTAATGTAAAATGTTATTTTCTACAAATTTCATCTGAAACTTTTTCTTTTTTTCTGAAAATTTCAATATTTTACCTGTACAGGTGCGATGCGCACTAAAAGACGCAACCCCTACCGACAGCCAGACAGCCCGTATGATCGGAATAGTGCAAAAGATAACATATATAAAAAGTGGTTGCGTGTACTTATGTACGCGCGTGAGAAGTTATACTTCTTTGGTATCATTAAAAATTAGTTTTTATTAATTTTATTCAAATAATCAATTTTAAAAAACTGTAATTTAATATTTAATAAAAATAGTATATATATTTAAAGATATAATTATTAAAAATAAAATTAAGAGAATAATATTTTAATTTGTATCAATAAATAATATCCAAAGAAAGCTGCAAGACGTTTATAAAATTTGTCAGGATCATTTTTCTGGTTAACACTTCATGCATGTCATGAAAACGAAGCTTCATAGAAATTGCGAAATAAAGTAAGTAGCTACTTTTCAAAGTAAATTTCTTAATCTTATTCATATCTTGGGTTACTAAATTATTATTCTAAGATGGTTGAATCATTTCAGAAGCCCAGATTTCGTGATAACTAAGAATATGCATAGAATGCAGACGTTATTTTCATCATTAAATTTCAAATAGTATAACAGCTACTGCAAAATTCGAAAAAAGTAATAACTTATTTATTAATAATATGTGTCATTTGTATATATAATTATTTTTAATTTAAATATAAAAATTAATAAATAAATTAAACAAAAATTCAAATTACGCGCGCCTGGTTAAAAATACCGAGCCGTTTTGCGGGCAACTTCATCTTGTTAATTTGTGATGATAAAATAGAACGCTACTAATGCTTCTAAAACCGCGCCGCGATGCAGACGTCATTTTCATCATTAAACTTCAAATAGTACCGATAACAGCTACTGCAAAATTCGAGAAAAGTAATAATTTATTTATTAATAATATTTTGTCATTTGTATATTAAATTATTTTTAATTTAAATATAAAAATAAATAAATAAGTAAATAAATACAACAAAAATTCAAATTACGCGCGCCAAGAAACCCAGCGGTTTTGCGACTAACTTCATTTTGTTGATTTTTGTCTCAAGATGGCCGCACATCTAAAAATTTCACTCTCATCATTTTTTCATCACGCACCTAAAGAAGTATAACTTCAAAAACTGGCCGACCTAAAATTTTTTTTCCGACGTCGCTAGCTCTCGTACTAATTTATATTACTATATATACAGCGAATGAAACATAAAATGCGATGGCAAATCGGATCAAAAAATTTTACAAAAATGTTTTGTTAGCACTTAGCGAGAGAAAGAATGCGAAAGTCTTCCATGGGGAAGCTTTTCGACGGGGAATTCAAACGCGCGATAGAAACGGGAGTGTGAAAGCTGCATTCGCCACTATTTTTATCTCGCACTCACGCTCACATCCACCACTCAATTCTCTCTATCGTCTCGTGTCTCGACTGATTATATATATATATAGTTATATATATAATAATCCGATTAACTTGTACTACATTTATGTAATCCGCGATTATTTAAGCTCGGCAATGGTTTTAATTCATAAATTGTAACAAATATTGTCGATATTAGAGTCATCTCAGTGAGTTTCAACAGAATATAATACCATGATATAAAATAATAACAAAAAAAAAATGAAAGAGGAGGAGATCAAAATAAGTGGGACTAGTTTCGTTTTGTTTCAGAAGGATAATAATTGTTTCGGATGGGCTAATGAGTGTTGCACGCACAAGTCCTTGATTCCCTGCTCGGTAATTTGGAATTGATCCAACCGCCCGTCATCATCCAGAGCGGATGATGCGGTCTGTATCAGTGTTTGTGTGTGTGTATGTGTGTGTGTAAATGGACAAGTCTCATGCTCCCTGCAGTTCCCACAAGCAGCAAACAATACGGGGTACCCAATGAACGCCCGTCTGGACGGGGATGTTTTTGCTGTCTGGTTTCGGTCTATCGTCTCGTTTGGTCACCTAACAGGAAATTGTCACGAAACCTCGTCCCACTGCATGTTGCCGAAGTTCGACCCCATCATATAGTATACTAGCGGAATTACCGGGCATCGTGTGTTCGGGAAGGGTGTGATTAAAGAGAAGAAAAATTTGAGATTAGATATATCTTCGTTTTTGGAAGGTTATGAATTGGAAAAAGTGACCAACATAAGTTTATGTAAGACTAGTAGGCTTTACCTGGGAAAAAATGTTTTTGTCTAATCATATATAATCATATATAATCAGATCTGAAAATTTCCCAGGTATGATCATATATGATTAGACAAAAATATTTTTCTCAGGCAATCAATTACTACAAGCAAAAGTACATTTTTCGAGAGTATTATTATAAAAAGTAAATAAAATAATAAACGCCAAGTATAGCGATAACTAAAAAGATATTACAATACGAGTGAGTGTCTGAAAAAAAAAATGTTTTATAATTATAAATAAACATATATTAATATATATAATATATCTATTATATAAAAATAAGTCGGGTTTTCCTTCCTGACGCTATAACTCCAGAACGCACGAACCGATTTTCACGGTTTTGCATTCGTTGGAAAGATCTCGGGCTGTGTGAGGTTTATAGCAAAGAAAATTCAGGAAAAATTTAAACAGAAAAGCGGGAATATCTTTTTTCACATACAGCGCCATCTCTGACGATACATAGCATGTACTACAAACCAATATTTTAAGTAGATAGCGCCGGTGCGTGATACATTGCTTGACAAGCAATGAGAGTTTTCATAGTGCAAAAAATCGACATAATTGTACTCTTCCCGTGGGATAACAAGACAATTGTATCTTACAGGAATCGTGTATTTAATAGAAATTTCGTTAAAGAACGTGAAATAGAGTTCTAGCACATTTTCCTCAAGAAGGCCTGATCTCTTTTTTATCCAGGAAAAATGTACTACTCCCGTGGGATAGATATGTTTTTGTTTGTCATAGAGCAAAAGATTGGCATGATTTTTTTGCAGTAGGGTAGATGAAAGGTCAGAGAAAAATATAGATTATTAATTCGTATGTTAGAATAATGCACGATTCTCAAAAGATAGCAAAACAATTGTACTTATCCTACTGCAGGAATCGTATTTTTAAAAAATCTATCCCTAAAGTTCATGAAATAGCGTTTTAACACAATCATTCCAAAAAAGTTTAAATAAAAATTACATTTTCTACAACAAAATATGATTTTTAATTTAACATCCGATAACATCGGTAAATTAATAATGAAAATTTTTGAAACATTGAAACTTCTTTCGTTGTTAATTTTTGAATGTCTATAATGTTTAAAAATAAACGTGTTAAATTACTATTGAAAAATTTGAACTTGGTGAAAAACTCAGTTTATAATATAATACATTCAACATTTTCGAATTGAATTGCTATTTAAAGAACACAAGTATAAGTATTTTATAATATTCATAAAAACGTATAGAACCAATAAGATAGCTCCTCTAGATAGCTATATAGAATATCTTTCTGGAAAAATAGTTTATCTGATTTTCATGAACTTTCTATGAATCAAAGATCTAGAAATATCTATCTGTTTTTTTTTGTTGATGGGATGAAAGTTTCCATTATTCAATCAGTATAATATAGATACGCTCAGCGAAGCGGGCGGGGACCAGCTAGTAATCATATATAAACAGATCTGAAAATTTCCCAGGTATGATCATATATAATTATATATGATTAGACAAAAATATTTTTTGTCGGGCACTCACTCATATTGTAATATCTTTTTAGTTATCGTTATATTTGGTGAATATTATTTTATTTTATTTAGTTTTTATAATAACGCTCTCGAAAAATGTGCTTTTGCTTGTAGTAATTGATTGCCCGGGAATAATATTTTTGTCTATTCATATATAAATATATATGATCATACCTGGCCTATTTTCAGATCTGATTATATATTATTATATATAATTATACAACAACATTTTTTCCCGGGTAATTTCAAGACTATATAACCTTACTACCGTTTTCAATTATCTACCTACAATAACCTGGCTTTACAGGTATCCAGAAATCTATTAGCTATCATTAATCAAGTAAATCATGTCATACATTGTATAAAATCTTCTCTGACATCTATTTTAGGAAATTTAATGGCTTTAATAACTTGATTGTCAAGCTACTTGACTTGAAATTAAATCATACTTTTAACGTTTATAATATAACAAGGCAAGTATGGCTTCGAATTTTATACTATTGTGAAGGCATTGAGCTCAAGCTTCAAGCTCAATTTTTTTTTTTATAAAATAGCCATTTACTTGACTTGATGAATCCTTACCAACTAATCATACTAGTTTTATAATCTCGAAAGTTTGTTACTCAATCACGCCAGAACGGCTAAACGGATCGGGATGAAACTTGGCACAGAGATAAATTATAGTCTGTAATAACACAAGGGCTACTTTTTATCCCGGAAATATCTGCTGCGACGCGTCACAAGAGTTTATTTGACATGAAATTCGCTGTTAGTTAAAAGAAACTAAATAAAGCTCACGATTGATTTAAAATATTATACATAAATATATATAAACAGAATTATAGATAAACAGTTTTTATGTATATAAGAACTTCCACCATCTACCCCGGAAACCCCTTTATTTGAATTTTTTCAATAAAAAGTTTCAAATATAAGTTGTAGGTGTTAATACGTCTAAGAACTACAGACGTTTAAAGAAAATCGTTAGAGGAATTTTTGAAAAAAGTTTAAAAAACTCAAGAACCCATAGAAATAAAGTAGGACTTCCTATTTAGTTAAAAGAAACTAAATAAAGCTCACGGTTGGTTAAAAATATTATACAATACATAGAATAATATATAATAGACCAGTGCTTCTACCTTCTGAAAATGGTAAAGAGTGAAAAAAAATTTAGTAGGTTGAAACCCATTGGATAAGGAAGAGAATATAACAAAAATGAAAGGAAAAATAAACTACGGTCGATCTGAGGTGGGGAAGTGGAAAAGGGAGGGTAGTTAAGCGTAGAAACGGTTTATCTCGATTTCCGACAAAACTACAAGTCCTAGGGAAAAAAGTTAAATGGCAAAGTTGTAGGTAATAAGTAGATCTACAACTTTTGTGCTCACACTTTTTTTCTTATTACCTCAAAATTTATGTGAAAAATTCCAATTACCAAGTTTTAAGTTTTTTATTTTTATCTTTTACAAAAAAAAATGTTCATGAAATTTTGTAGAAATTTACCTTTTGATGTCCCAAACACACTGTTTTTTTTTTATTTAAAATATTAATTTTTTCATCTTATAATGACTTAGTATCGAAAAAGCACCTTAATTTTCAATCAAAAATTCTCACGTCAAAGTATCTACTTTTTAAAAAAAGTCGGCGAGCTTTTTGTTAGTTGAAACCTCTACTTTCTGATGGTGCAAAAAAATATACACATTACAACGTTAAATGTTCTCAGAAAATGCAATAATTAAAGTGAAAATTTTAATAAATTGCTCAAAATTGTATATAATACAATTGTAAAAAAACAACTTTGAGCAATTTATTAAAATTTACACTTTAATTATTGCATGTTCTGAGAACATTTAACGTTGTAATGTATATATTTTTTTGCACCATCAGAAAGTAGAGGTTTCAACTAACAAAAAGCTCGCCGACTTTTTTTAAAAAGTAGATATTTTGGCGTGAGAATTTTCGATTGAAAATTAGGGTGCTTTTTCAATATTATTTCAAAATAAGGTGAGTATTTTAAATAAAAAAAAATTATACTGTGTTTTATATTGGTAAATTTTCACCAAATTTCGTATAAATTTTTTTTTTGTAAAAGATAAAAATTAAAATCTAAAAACTGGGTTATTAGAATTTTTCACATTAATTTTGAGATTTTGTGAAAAAAGTGTTTTTACAAAAGTTGTAGCTCTTCTTATTATCTACAACTTTGCCATTTAACTTTTGTCCATAGGACTTGTAGTTTTGTCGGAAATCGAGATAAACCGTTTCTACGCTTAATCCCTCTCCCTTTTCCACTTCCCCACATCAGATCGACCGTAATTATAATAATAATTTTTTTCTGTTCAAAAATTACTTTATTATTATGACCTTAATACTTAATACTTATTATTTACCCTGGTCTAAAATTTATATTAACAGAACTATTGATATACAGCCCCTATGTATATACGAACTTCCACCATCTACCTCGGAAATCCTTATATTTGAATTTTTTCAAGAAAATGTTTCAAGTAAAACTTGTAGACATTACTGAGTCTAAGAACTATAGAAAGTTTAGAAAAAAAAAATCGTTGGGGCCGTTTTTGAAAAAAAATTGAAAAAACTTAAAAACCCATAGCATAAAGAGGCTTCTTGCCAACCGATTTCAACCAAAAGCTTCGTGACACAATACGATGCAATTTGAGTTCAGAGAATGAAATCTAGGATACTTATCCCGGAAAAATGCATTGGCCCTATGAGATCATTTTTACTCTTCCACACAAAAACTGCTGGACGTATTTTAACAAAACTTTACAGTAATATAGTTTGAACATCAAAATAAACGTAGACTTTATTCTATTTTATATAGATGAATGGATTTTAATAACAAAGACAGAGGCAATGATCAGCGATGAAAAAGAATGAAACATTTTACTATGGAAATTCTAATAATGGACATTGGACATGTACACCTTTTCTTTATTGACAGCCAACGGTTTGGAAAGTTTGTAAAAGGTTCGGCAATCGAACTTTCTAGGTCGTTCGATAGTTCGATTGCCTATATAGAGACATTCAATCACTCTAATGGAAGTGATTTGTAGAAATTCATGCAGTCAATACAAGAGATTTAAAAAGTGATTGTAAAGTGATTTTTTGTGATAAATTCGTTTATTGAACGTTTTATAAATGTTCATCGATTAAAAGAATTCTTAACGATAGGCTCGATACAGGTTTAAGAGAATCACGTTACAATACAAAGCGTAAAAATTGGTAATATTTAAATATTTCAAGATTTGTATTTCTCTGTTAAATTGTTTTAAACTAATTTACCTGTTCACATAAAGGTAAAAATTTTATTTAGTTTTCAATCTGTAGATATTTTCTTTGGTACATTCCTTAGTCGAAAGCTTTTCCTTTCGAAATTTATGTTTGAGGTTAAACAAATCAGAAAATGTATTAATTAAATAAATGAAATATTCACGCGAGTTCTTAACATTTAAAGTATACATTTATATATAGATTGAAAGCTGTACATGAACACAATTTATACGGTAAATATTTAAACGTTTAAATGCTGATGTCTTGTTATGAAATTCTTTCAAAATTACATATTTGCGTTTGTCGAAAATATAACGAAATTATACGATACTTGAAATATTTCGTATGGTATTCACTTTTTGTCGGCGTATTTTTCATTGTGTGTTGGATATTAATAAAATGTTTTCAACCCTTTCAATATCAACTGGTTTTACGAGCTTTTTACGTGATTCATACTATCAGAATTTAAAAAAAAAATCATCACACTGTTTCAATATTGCCATGCCAATGATAAAACTCGTTACCATATTATATTTGTCGACGTGACGGCAGGAGGTGTTTGCTGATTTCATCCTATCAGCACTTTGATCCAGTCTTGAAAATTGAGTAAATAATGTTTAATCAAACTTTGTTAATCTAAGAAATCGTAGGCACAGGAACCACCAGGAATGGGCGTCTGATTTTACTTCTTTCGTCGTAAATAAATCATCTTCGTTGAATTTCATCATTACATTTTGAAAACGTGATGAAAAGATTTTAATAGGATTTGCCTGCTAAATTTATAATTTGTTTTAAATTAAGTAAACATTAATGTTATATATATATATATATATATATATATATATATATATATATATATATATATATATATATATATATAAGGGGCGGAACTGAAAGTTTTTAGATGAAAAAAATTGATACGAGCCAAAATTTCGTCAGGAACTTGAGTAAATGAAAGGAGAAGTTTATTAGCACGAAGCTTTTCTTTGAAAATACAAAAAAAAATGTTTAGTATATACAACCCGTCTTACGTTCGTGTAACACATGTTACATATACACCAAATTTTCACAAAATCAAAGCCATCTTTTGAAACGTATTAAATATATTTTCATTGTCTTTTTGCTTATTCGATGTTTGAGAATATGTTTTAGACATTGAATTCAAACAGTCCTTCAGGCCTTCGAGCGATTTGTACCAAATTGCTAGTTTCATTTTAAGGATCAAACAGATTAACTATAGCTTCCACGTAATTGAATCTGTCGTCTTTTTGTTTCATCCGTCATTAACATATACGATTAGAATTCATAAGTATCATGGCCTAGTCGAAGCCTCTTTGAAATTTCTGTTAATTGCAGTGCAAAAAGCTCGATTAAAAAAAATAATGCAGTGGATAACTGGTCGGTTTTTAATTATTACAATTGAATAGAGGACCGTATTGAGGAAATATCAAAGATTGCCGATTGTCGTATATTTTACTCTTTATTTTGTAAATGTTTTTGTATAGCAATAAAAAGGTCTTTAAGACTGAAGAGATAAATGAGTCGAGCACGACGAGCCTAGGTGGGGGAAATTTTCTAAAGACACCCAGGAAAACGGGTAGTGTCGGATTCGCGTACAGCGCCTAGCGACTAAAACCCCCATCTTACTGATCACCAACCATTTAGGTTATAAACCAAGTGATGAGACAGGTCCAGCAGAGAATTTGCAGGATACGGACGCTAGAGGCGAAGCTAGGAACTTTAGGAGTCCAGAAGGCTAGGCCTTCTGAAACAGTCGGTTTTCTTGCATTTGAAGGTTACAAGAGAGCTAATGGTAGTATTTTAATGGCCAGATATGGACTGCCGCAGGTTTATTGCGTACTATCGGGTTGCCTCGGGAATAGAGGGAAGTTTAGTTTTCCGGAGGATTTGTTCGTTACGAAACCAGGGAAAGTTTAGGGCGGAGCGTAGAAGCCGCATATATGAGCCGTTCAGTTTTTGGATCCTGTTGGGGGCGGCGGAGCCCTAAATTGGAATGACATAGATGCAGATGCTTCTGATTGAAGGCTCGTTTCTTGGTGGACTAGGAAACCTTTGGGTTATCGAAGAAGGGCTTCAGACTAACGAAAGCTCCAATAGTCTTGTTGCGGAAGGCGGTTATTTGCATGATCTTCCTCTTTTCGTGTCGATATTTATAAAGTTTTCTGTTGGAGGGTTCTCTGCGATTGCCTAGAATATTTTGACCAAGGACGTTTTCTCAGGATGTTTTCCTCCGGGGAGGTTGAGACTCGATCTAAACGATGCTGCATCAAAAACTAGAATCGGTTAGCATGTGTTTAGATCCAACCATCATAAAGTGACAAGTTTGCTTGAGTTACAAACTCACCTGCTCAAGAAACGTGTATAAGCACCGCCAAAACAGCCAGGAACGGGTTTTAAGCGATCGTGCACAAAAATGTTTGGAAATGATCGTGCTGGATGGTCGCTTGGAACGAACCTTCTCAACCTGTTGATGGAACTAAACTATGAAACAATGAAACAATGGTTCTTTTACGCAACTTAAAGTCGGAGAACCATGGATGTGCACCTTCTGTATAAAATTGGTTAAAATATTTTTACTCTTATCCTTGTGTGTATTAAGGCACCACTTACCTCTAATCTTCGTCTTCTATACTGTTCCAAAGTCAGAGGCAGAAATCAGCAACTGAGTGTCCGTGTCATACTTGATCTACCACGTCATTATGAGAGATCTCTATATGAGCAGGTACCCAGACTAGTCTCACTTTTTTGTTCATTAAGCTAAGTCTGTGTACAGCTGATCCTTCTTAACATGTGGAATAGACTTTTGTTTCTCTGAATCCCGATAGTTTTTTAGGATCATTAAAACACTTTTAGAGTCGCTAAATATGTAAAAATCCCTGGCTCGAGTGTGATAGAAACGGGTACCTACCTGTTTCTGGGGGTACTTTTGATACTTATAAGCTTCTCCTGTTTGAATATTAAGACTTACAAAGCCTACAAACTCGTTGTTTTCCATCTTAGACCCATCGGTGAACCAGCGACTAGCATTTGTAAGCTCAAGGTGAAATAAAGTTAGAAACTTAAAGTTTGGGTTAAAAGCATTTTGAAAATTTATACCACTATCTAGATCAACAACGGTTTTAAACCATTGGGACTTTAAGGGGTGAGCGTAACACCAAAGACTGTTAGCAGAAGCTATATGATGCTGAATTGGGATCTATCCTGGTGGGATTATCTCTGTTAGCAATTTGTTTATTTAGAACCAATGACAACGGATGTTCAGTGTTGAACAACATTCTAGTTAGATAATTCATACATAAGTACTGGTATCTTAGGTAAATTGGAGGTTCTTTGCTTTCTGCCATTATTACGTTGGTCGGAGTTGATTTTCTATCCTTACTAATATTATAAACGTGAAAGTTTGTACGGATGTTTGTTACTCTTTCACTCAAAAAGTACTGAACCGATCTGGATGAAATTTGGCATAGATATAGATTATAATCCAGTTTAACATATAGTATACTTTATATCCAGAAAAAATTTACGGTTCCCGTAGGATAGATATTTTTTTATTTTTTACAGAGCAAAAGATTAAAGTCCTTTTTTACAATGTGGTTGTTTAGGGGTCAGAGAATGATATAAGTTACTTATTTTACCAGAATAATGAACGGTTCCCAAGGGATAGTAAAACAAGTATGTATTCTATAGGAACCGAGTATTTAAAAGCAGTTTCGTTAAAGTTCACGAAATAGAGCCTTAACTCATTTTCCTTAAGAAGACTTGATCTATTTTATATTCAGGAGAGATGTACTATTCCCGTGGGAAAGATATGTTTTTTGTTTATCACAAAGTTAAAGATTGATATGATTTTTTTTAATGTGGTAATTTGGGGGAGAATGATATAGCTTACTTTTAAGGCTAGAATAATGCATGGTTCCCATGGGATGGCAATGCAATTATATTCTACAGGAACCGTACATTTAAAAAGTTTCGGTAAAGTTTGTGAAATATAATTTTAACGCATTTTCTTCGAGAAGGCCCGGCCAATTTTACACAAAAAAACAAAAGAAATCTCTACAAAGTTGAAATTAAAAAATTGACAAGTTTTACTGGAAAATAAATATGAATTTCAATTTAGCACCTGATAAAATTAAAAATGATATTTTTTTAAATATTTGAATTTTTTCACTGTTCATTGTCGAAGATATTAATTAGAAATAAACGTATTAAAATAATAAGCTAAAAATTTCAAAAAATTTACAATTACTTAATGGAATGAATTTTAATGTAGTTTTGCTGAAGATCTTGTAGGATAGTTACTAATCTATTCTTTTAAAGGAACATCCATTAATTACGTGAGGCGTTTAAGGGTCGATGTGGTTGAGCCGAATCTCATCTAATCTTACTTTGGGGAAAGGGAAGGTCTCGCAAATATCACGTATTTCTTTTAAGAAAACACACGTTTTGAAAAATATCACATTAGATTGTGGGTTGGGGGAAAGGGTTATGCCAAATCTCATGACATCTTACCAGACGGGAGGGCCCCTAAAATAGCTGTACGGTTTTAAATGATATTTGGTATGAAAGATTTACAAGTCCTAAAGGAAGGAATACAGGTACTTTTTTACTAAAAATCGTATAGAAGCTGATTTGGGACAGCTAACATATCTTTCTTGAAAAGTAATTTTACGAATTTTGATGAATTTTCTTTGGATCGAAAGCCTGAAAGTATCTATCATTTTTTTTTCTGTCAAAATAGATTAATTTTTATATTTCGCTATGAACGTAGAGAATCTTTTAATCAATCAGTTACATTTAGATACACTCAGCGAAGCGAGCGAGTATCAGCTAGTATTCCATAGTTATTCTGAGTGCCTTATTTTGGATAATAGTTAATTTTTTGGGAGTTTTCGAAGAGAGAGTCTCCATTCCAAACCGGATCTAATGGGATCTAATAAGAGCCTTGTATAGGTGTACTAAAACTGTGGGGTCAGCTATCCCCCTAGCGGTTCTAAGATAGCTAAGTATGGATAGTGATTTCAAACATTTTTCTCTGATTTGATCAATTTGTACGTCCCACGTAAGGAAGTTTTGCAAATGCAGTCTTAAATATCTGACTTAAAAAAACCTATACTAACGCTGCCCTCTATTAGTGAATTAACAACACTACTTATTAACCAAGAAACACACCTAAATCAAAGTTAAACGTCAGTTTGACAACTTGAAATGTCAAAATCAAATATGCTCGAAAAAAATTTTTTTACATTTAAAAATGTGATTTTTCGTTAAAAAAAAAATTATCTTAGCAACGGGATAATGTTTTCTCGAACTTCAAAAATTTTTTTTTTCAAACACTTAATGAAATGATTAAAAAAAATTGATTAAAACCACATAAAAATAACAATTTTCGGTCTTAAATATCAAAATTTTCTGTGTTATAAAAATGGAAAAAGCTGAAAGCGTCAAAGTGCGTGACAGACTGCTGTTTCAAGCGGCCATCAACAGTGACATACTAATAATCGAACAGTTCCATATGAACTCTCCGGACGTGCATTGGAATAAAATACTGCAACCGAAGACGAAGTCAACCCTGTTGCATCTGGCTGCCCAAAATGGGCATTTAAAAATAGTCAAGTATCTGTTGCAGAATTACACACCAAAAGACATTGATATCGGTGATAAGGATTCGAAGACGGCGTTACACGAGGCAGCACAGGCTTGTCGTTATCATGTCGTTGAATATTTGTTGAAAGAGGGTGCCAATGCTAATGTGTTAAAACGAGGCGATTGGACACCTCTGATGTGTGCTGCTGCTGCCAACGATTTAACCAATAAATTCAAGACAATTGTATCGTTGATCGAAACAGGCAAAGCTGATATCCACCATAAAAACAAGGATGGATGGAATGCTTTGCTTCTATCAGTCCGATCTGGATCCTTAAAGACTGTCAAATACCTTCTGAAACTCGACCCAAATCTGGTTCATGGCAAATGCAACGTGGGTCGTACAGCCCTCCACATTGCCTGTCTCCACGGCCACATTGAAATCGTCAAAGAAATAATCTCACAGTTCAAAAGTTCGATTGATTTAAATCAAACGTGTTGCATTGGTAACACGTGCTTCCACGATGCCATCTACAATGGTAACATGAACTTGATCGACTATTTGGTTAGCGAAGGAGTCGACACGAGTGCTGTGAACAGTGCGGGGTTCACGTGCCTACATTTGGCAGCCTACGCTGGACATTGTCCACTCATTCAGTATTTGTTGGACGAGCTACAGTTTGCACCCAATTGCCGCACGTTGGACAAACATAAAATGACGCCGTTGCATTGTGCAGCGCTGTCAAAAAAACGGGACGCCATGCAGTTGTTGATCAAAATGGGATGCGATACCACCTTAAAAGATGGACATAAACGACTTGCATCCGCCTATTATAATATCGATTAATTTTTATGTTATTGTAAATCATTTTCAAATAAAAAGTATTCCTGTTGAACTTTTTCATTAGTTAAAAAATAGTATGTATATGCAATTAGCATTACATATGAGTATAACTAATAGCCTATACAACAGGGCAATCGTCTTATAGACCAGACTTAAAGCCTTTGAAAATGTTAAAAAGTGAAAAAAAAAATAGTAGGATTCCATTAGAAAAGGGAGAGAATATAACAAAAATGAAAGAAAAAATAAATTACGGTCGATCTGAGGTGGGGAAGTCGAAAAGGGGGGTTTTAAGGTTTTAAACGGTTTTAAACAGTTTATCTCGATTTTCGACAAAACTACAAGTTCTATGGAAAAAACTTAAATGGCAAAGTTATAGATAATAAGTAGATCTACACTTTTTGTGCTCACACTTTTTTCACATAACCTCAAAATTTATGTGAAAAATTCCAATAACCAAGTTTTTGGTTTTTAATTTTTATCTTTTACAAAAAAAAAAATATTTTACACGAAAGGGTCTAGCCCAATAGCCATAAGAAAGTTGCCCCAGGCGGTTTTTGAAAAATGCTTTCGTGTGCTGATTCCTCTTCATGAAAAACATATTGTCGCACAATTTTAACCCGCTATCCCCACTTGGAGTTACAGGGGAAACTACCCCAGACGTTCAATTTTTTTTCTAGAAAACTATTGAAGATTTTTTCATGAAATTAAAACTGTACGTAGATATTGATAAAACGCATAATATATATTTTTTTCAGAAATTTTAAAAATCTATAAATGATGGAAAATATTATTTTCATTTTTTGAGGGCGGTTTTTTACATCAACCCTTAAAGTGACACCTTTTTCAAAAATGCGAATAGTGCATTTACTATCCATCTTTCATTTAAAAAAAAATTGCTTTAAGAAATTAGTTGTCGCTCACACCGGGTCACCTTCCTTATGGCTATTGGGCTAGACCCTTTGGTGAAAACTTGCCTTTTAATGTCCCAAACACACTATATATTTTTTTTTATTAAAAATATTAATTTTTTCACCTTATAATGGCTTAATATCGAAAAAGCACCCTAATTTTCAATCGAAAATTCTCACGTCAAAACAACTAATTTTTTTTAAATTGGAGAGCATTTTGTTTGTTGAAACCTCTACTTTCTGATGGTACAAAATTTATACATTACAATGTTAAATGTTCTCAGAAAATGCAATAATTAAAGTGTAAATTTTAATAAATTGTTCCAAGTTGTATTTGTACAATAGGCATGATGCCAGTAATTAAAAATCACTGAAATTATGTATTTATTTAATGAAACCTGAATTATGGAATACGAAACACGCATTTATTCTCTTATTCAAAGCGAGATTGATTATTATTTTGATACAATAAAACTGCAAAATTTGAAAGTCCGCCATTTTTGTTAAACACCAATCAGAGCGAATGACGTCAATGTTGAATGTAGCGAATGTAGTAGCAGTTGAATGTTGATAAACAAGCCAAGCCGACGACTACCAAACGACTAGTTCCAAATTGAACGACTAATAAACTTCTAGTTACTACCACATCTAGTATTGGTGTTTATGTTGCGTTAATTCAACCACCGTTCATTTATGACGTCACCAGCGAAGCCATTACAGTAACAAGACGTTTTGGCACGAATTTAAAATCTAAAAACTAAAATGCAATTTTTTCCTACTAAACCTATATTAACTGAGGAAATATGTAATTCATTGTAAATAAAATATGTTTCTGAGCATTATTGGGTAGTTTTTAAAAATTCGTCATCATGCCTATTGTATAATGTACAATTATGAGCAAGTTATTAAAATTTGCACTTTAATTATTGCATTTTTTGGGAACATTTAACATTGTAATCTATATTTTTTGCACCAACAGAAAGTAGAGGTTTCAACGAACAAAAAACTCAGCAACTTTTTAAAAAAATCAGATGTTTTAACGTGAGAATTTTCTATTGAAAATTAGGGTGCTTTTTCAATATTAAGTCAAAATAAGGTAAAAAAATAAATATTTCAAATCAAAAAAATTACAGTATGTTTGGGACAGTAAAAAGAAAATTTTCACCAAATTTCGTGAAAAAAATTTTTTTTTTGGTAAAAGAGAAAAATTAAGAACCAAAAACTTGGTAATTTGAATTTTTCACATAAATGTTGAGGTTATGTGAACAAAGTGTTCGAGCAAAAGTTGTTGATCTTTTTGTTATCTACAACTTTGCTATTTAACTTTTTTCCATAGGACTTGTAGTTTTGTCGAAAATCGAGTTAAACCGTTTCTTCCCTTATAAACACCCCCCTTTTCCATCAAAGATCGTCCGTAATTTATTTTTAATTTTTCTTATATTCTCTTCGTTTTCTAATGGATTTCATCCTACTATAATTTTTTTTTTGAGTTCAAATATTATCGACCCTGGTCTATTAAAGAAAATAGTACGTATGCAATTAGTGTTACAGATGAGTATAACTAATAGTCTATACATCAAGGCGTATGTAAATTTTGTCTTGTACTTAAAAAATCGAATTTTTTAATTTTAAATGTTTAGGTTATTAATCTTTAATGAAGCTATTAGATTATGAAAATTGAGAGTGAATTGTGATCGAAATGACTTTCGGAAAATCGTGACGTTAATGAGCAGCGTTTAGTCACAATTGGAAACAAGTCAATTTGACACGATAACAATCAAACATTTATGAAATTTTCTGAACATAATTCATTAGCTGAACTAATTGCAGCACAGCATTATAATAAAATCAATCAAATATTAAAATACCATTAAATTGAAACCGAAAAATACCTCGTCGGAAATGCAACATTCAACCTTCAACAATTTGCCATGAAATCAAACACCAAAAAATGATCGATTTAGTTGTTAAACGAAAAATGTGGAAATAATTGAGAAATAAATTTTCGAGTGAGAATCTAAAATTTTTAACCAGTGCAATAAATTGCACATTTCAACCGGATTAGTGTGAAGGCCATAGAAGGTGTTTAAAAATTAAATAAAATTGTTATATCTAACTGTATTTATACTTTAACTAAATTAACTCGACAAATATTAAAAATCTTCTCATTCTTGTCACTTTAATGTCACTCGGTGCCATTGACCCATTTTTTCTCGCTCTTTTTTTTTCTAGTTCAATTTCAAGCGATCTATCGGTATAGATTTGAATATCAATTGATCGCATGAAAATCATTGATTTCATCAATGACCTTTTCCTTTCATAGATTCGCGAAATTTCCCAATATGGATCAGCCATATATCCAAAACGTAACATTGTCAATGAAGATTTAAATTGTTGAGGTCTTTGATAAATTGGTAATCGTTTTAATATAGGAATATTGCACGTTGATTTTCGGAAGGGAAATTTTTTTGGAGGAAAAACATGAAGGTTATTTGGTTTGTGTGTGTGTGTGTATTGATGAGGTTGTTGAGTCTTAATGGCGAGCAATTTTCTTGAAATTTTACTGGTAATTAATGGAATAATGTCAAGTTGTGAGCATGAAAACTGTAATTGTCTCTAATGAGATCTCATGTGATTGAAAAGAGTTATAATTAGTTGGTGTTTAACTGAGTTTGACTATGATTTGACTATTTTTAAAAATAAATATTTATAAATTTCGTAGAATTTCAATTTGTTACTCGCTACTTAAAACTTTCAAGTGCAATGCTTGACTTGACTTGATATTGAAATATTACACGGAAAAAATAGTGGTGTAAAATTTACAACACTAAACTAGTAATACTTTTACTGCACTTTGTGTTCACTATAACCACAAATGTAACATTAGATAACACACTTTGATGTATTCAGCTCTAACGTATAGTATTTTTTACTACCATAGTGTAGTAAATATATGTAGCTGTGACAACTGCTGAGTGTTGTACAATTAACAAATTTTGACGTTTCTGTTACGCCACGAATTTTAACAAATTTCTAATCGTTACCATTTTTGGTGTATATAATACTATATACAATATCAGAGCCATCTTTACCTTTTTCTATAATTATATTTTTAAGATTTTTAATGGTGCGCATGCGGCGCGTACAACATAGCCAATAATTTTGACAAATAAATGCAAGTGTCAAAAATTCAACTACATTATATTATCATGGAGTCATTTTAACTAGTTTGTGTTGTAAATAATACTACCGTTTTTTAATTACCCTTGACTGGTAAACGTTACCACACGTGGTGTCATCCTATATAATACTAGTTAATGTAGTAAAATTAACAAGGAATGTTGTTAAATCTACAACACATTTTTCCGTGTAACGTTTGGTTTGAGCTTGATTTGATTCTATGCCAAATTCACCTATTGGTGTGTTTCAACAAGACCACAAATGTAAACTGGGGGGATTTGGGGGGGGTGGGGGTGTATGCGACCCATTTAGCTGCAAAGCCTTCACAAAGTAGCAACACCTATATGAGTAAGATTACGCCTAAACAGGCACAAATCCCGCAAAGAGCTTAGTACGGGGACTGCTTCTGCTAGACAGAATGCTGAACCTGGAATAAGCAAGGATCCTTGCATAACAGGGATGAATGAGCAGAACAGGAGTACAATAAGCCTAAGGTTGCAGTGCAGTGGACCGGTCAGATTCACCTACGGCTCAGTTATGGTTGGCAAAGCAGGGATGGGCGATTATGGGTCCTATGGCCAAATTGAACAAGTCATTTACACTACCATTTTCCAAGTTGAAGTGTCTTCCAAGGCTGTCATCTAAGACGGTTAAGTCTAGACTTGTTTGGCAATCGCAGCCCCCAAGGGAGAGTCATTTCCTGTGGATTCTGTGGTCCGTGGACTCTTTCCTGGCGAGCCTTATTAAAGGGTGAGGGGGGAGGGTACGACGTTCAATATTACGCCCGGTAATAATAGTGCGCACTGGACTCCATACTTTATGGGCATGGTGTCAAGAATATTCACCAGGAGAAGGAAACTCCGCTTACTGAGGCCGGTCCTGGAGGGTACTTTTCCAAGCTGAAGTGTTCGCAATAGATAAATATGCCTAAGACTAAGCTTTGCAAGGAGTTTAAATGAAGTACACATCAATATTGTAAAGCCTAATACTTATTAGTAGACATGTTGTGCGATTTGTCTAGAGACCCTCTAGAGATGGTCTATAGACCGTCTAGAGCCATTGTTCTTAGACTCGTCTAGCGTCCTCACTAGGATCTGAATTTTTCAGTCTCATCTTTGCAGTTTACCATGGAGGACAAAACAAATGGAGTTGACTCGCTTCAAAAAACAGCGACGTCACTGTCTCCAAAAGTCTCCCATTCGGATCGGGAGACGTTAGGTCTGCGATTTTTGGTCTTGCAACAGACCCTAGACAGGGATTCGTCTATAGACATATCTACGGAGATGATCTGAGATGCGTCTCAGAGACCAAAATCGCGCAACACGTCTACTAGTGAGTACTAGGCTTAAGTGAGCGTCAAACAGCGCTCAAGGCACTGTCATCTAAGACGGTCTAAGCTTGTTTGGCAATGTCAACAAGTCCTCAGGGAGTTAGCAGCTTGTAACAAGGACTACCTATTATGGGCTCGAGGACATGAGGTTATAGAGGGTAATAAAAAGGATGATCAACTGGCCAAAAATGACGCCTTATCAGAACTTATAGGACCTGAACCTTTTTGTGGAATCACAAAAAGCAAAAAAGTTTAGGAGACCTTGGCATAGACAAGCTAAGAAATTCATAAAGTACTCCAAGAAGAGAACTCATGACATATTGTCACTCGGTAATAGAGACGTAAGGCTCTTAACAAGCCATTGCACCCTAAAACTTCACAAGACCGGTAAGGCCGACACCAACATAGGCCGTCTGTACTCATACTGGAAAGTGGCAGAAACGACGGAGCACATTTTCTGCTCATATGAGGCAGCTTTCAAAAGAAGACTGCAGCATCTCGGAAAGACGGACATGACGTCTAGCGAGTTAGCGACGACAGCCCCTAGGCAGGCGCTGGCTTTCTTTAAAAGCCTGATACTCCCCTAGTTAAAACAGAGGATCACATCACAATAAATCTCATTGGCTGCAGTGATAAAAGGAATCCATAAAGCGGAAAAAAGTCCCTAGGCAGGTGCTGGCTTTCTTTAAAACCCTGATGCTCTCCTAGTTAAAACAGACAGTCAGATCGCAATAGACCTCATTGGTCGTGGTGATGAAAGGAAAGAAATATTCTGAGACCCATAGAACGGAGAAAAAAAAGCTTCCACTTTTTGTACCCAGGGGGGTACAAGCCCTAACCTGGTTTTCTGTCAATGTAAAAAAAAACTGCCAAATTCAAGTCATGTAGAAGGAAATTTACAAAAAGAAAAATCAATTATTTCTAATAAGAAAGCCTCTGGTAAATTCATTTTCAGTAAGTATTGTAAAAAATTTTCAAGGCTTCAAAACAAAGGTCATGTGTGGAACAATAAAAAAAAATATTTACTATAATAAAACGATTTAAACGTATACAATCATTACTGTTATCAAATTATTATTATATTTAGTAAGTAATATAATACAATTGTTAGTGTAATGAAGTGAATATATTTAAAACGAAAATTAATTTTGATTGAAATGAACATGAAAATTTCGTATTTTCCCCTCAATTATACCCGTTGGAAATATATTGGGTAAGCTTATAAGTTGATTTATTAGTTTCTCTGAATGTTTGGTAGTTTCTGTGAAACTTGTGATTATTATCGCAGCCTGTACGTGTATTATCAATATTTATGTGTATATATTTAAATTGTTTCTTCGTTTTCGTCATTGCAATTTCGAATGGTGTGAGTGGGGTTGAGGACTGACTAGCACTGATCACCACTGCTAGATTCGCACAAATTCTCAACAATCACCAAGTGATTTTTGTCTAGCACTTACGATTAGTCTATGTGCGAATTTATTCGTCGGGTGGTTTAATTTTAAGTGATCAAAACAGTGAGTAGAATTCTTCATCTAATTATAAAAAAAAAAAATAGTCAATTTAGTCAAAATGCATTTAGAAAGTGGTTGAATGATGAACTTTGAAATTTCATCAAGTTTTTGGATATCGACTCGTTTTGCAACTCAAAAAATTTCGTTGAAATTTTTTATGCAAATACTTTCTAAAAATGAATTATTATGGGTCGAATTGACAAAAATTTGTCTCAAATTGAACGAATTGATGAGTCAGAGATTTTTTCTGCTGAATTTCAACGACAAATATTGACTTATGATCGTAGAAATTAGTGACATTGTTACGGAATATGTGACAAATATTTATCAATCATTAAAATTTGGCTTGATGACTTGAAAATTTTTAAAATTTAATAAAACCTTAAGTATATACCTTACACCTAGATAATGCCTCAACATAATTGTTAGAGGCTATAAAATATTTAATTTATTATTTAAGTATTAGGTAAACGAACGAAATAAGACCAAAACAAAATATTTGATAAGAACGTTTATCAACGGGCTTTTCTTGTGTTGGAAAATTTATTTTAAAATTTACGATATCGTGAGATATTGAAAAATAGTAACCAGAAGACGTTTTCGAATTTTTTCAAGTGTTAACTTTTTCAAGGAATCACAAATTGATTTAGATTTTGATTTGCTTTCAAGAATTTTGAGTCAATCTTCACGTCATGTTGTCATTTTTAAATACAGTGGTACCTCGACATACGAGTTTAATTCGTTCCGCAACCTTGCTCGTATCTTGAATTACTCGTATCTCGAATTTTATCTTTTATCTCTATTAAAAAGATCAGATACACGACCTGTTACAATTTTTTGAGACCTTCGACCTGCTAAACTGAACTCGTATCTCGAATTTCGCTCGTAACTCAAAACAAAAGCGCTCGTATCTCGAAACACTCGTATGTCGAGGTACCACTGTATCAAGTATTTGGAAGAAAAAAGCGTTTGAATCAAATGATTTGAAATGTTTGTGTAAAGTGTTATTTTAAGGTTTTTAGGTCGTTATAACCGAATTAAAATTAAAAAATTTCTGGAAAACTTTTAATCTCAGTCAAAGCATATAATTTGACAAGTTGCTTGAAATTTTTCTTATCTTGTCAAACTAAATGAAGTGGAATCCTACAAGTCCATCAGCTTACTGTCATCCTTGTCGAAAATATTCGAAAAGTTGCTCCTCTAAAGACTTCCTGGATCCTGGATGCTTATAACTTCATACCCAGCCAACAATTTGGGTTTAGGTGACAAGACTCTTATTTAACAGGTGCGCATGTCCCCAAGCACAATTAGTAGTGTCTCCAGGAAAGTACTGTTCATTGGTCCTTTTAGGGGGGGTCCACGTACGGCGGTTGCTCAAGATCAGAATAAGACTCCCAGATCCGTTTGTCTGTATTCTCCAATCCTATCTAAAAGATCGAAATTTTTTTGTGTAATATGGCGAAACCCCCACAATGGAACATCGGTTAGGATCTGGAGTGCCACAAGGCAACATCATTGGGCTTCTCTTCTAAACAACTCGATCAACGAGAAGGTAAACCTTGCGACCTTCGCAGATGAAACGTCCCAGAATGACCTTCGAAAAGCTTCAGTCTGCAAGTAAAGGATCACCATCAACGAGGCCAAGTCTATCATTCTCCACAAGGAAGGAAACCTGTCCTCCTATCTTACTAAATGGCCATGAAATACTCAGGGTTACGGGGGTCAGATACCTCGGAATGCACCTGGGCAGACACCTCACCTGGGAAAAATACATCCTCCACAAACGAAACCAACTATCACCGTCCAAAAACTGAGGTGGCTTCTGCGTGGAACGTCCCAAATGGACAGCAAACTAACAATATACAAAGTCTTTATTCAAACCCATCTGAACATATGAGATACAGCTGTGGGGAGCCGCCAGTAACTCCAATGTGGACAAGATTCAGGCTTCCAGTCAAAGCTCTTACAATACCTGACACCCCTTGGTACGTCACCAATCACCCCATCCATTGGGACCTCAAAGTGGCTTCAGTGAAGAGTGAGATAGCCAGATTCAGTCAAAAATACTTGCAAAGACTGAACGAATCCCAAATCCCAACTATCTAGATGTAAACCTCCCGGATAATTCTACCACCATCAAAAGCTGAATCGCGACTTAATTCTGGAGTTACCATTCAGAGAACTATTAACACCTGAAGGTACCCCTTTTAGGGGTTGCGGCTTTACCCGCCTGTTCATTCATTATATTCGCATTATGTTCAGGGACAAATTTGCGAATTCATGAAACGAGAAAAAAAAATCTAATCAAACTAAACTCAATCCTCGACTTTTCAAGTCAAGTATTTAAAAATTTCAAGCCTTGAACTGATTATATTTGGGAATCTATAAATTTATTGTTAGTGGCTTAAACTCTCGTTGACGATTTATTTATCACTCATGTTGATGATTTATTTATGACTCAACTTGACTGATCTTGTCCTGGCTTATATAGGAACTCGGGCATTGGGCATAGGAACATTCCAACCCCACTTATTCAGTTACTGGAAATTTCGATTTTACTATCTTTTGTCTTTTTCCCATCCATCAAGAATTATAAGGTGGAAAGTGCTAGAAGTTTTGTTCTCTTTTTTCACTGATTCACTGAGTAATCCTTGATGGGTCAATCTCTTTGCGCCACGGGGGTCCAATCTTTTGAGAATGTTCTAGATGTTTCTTTGTTAGTCGACTACGCCCCGTCTTTATCCTCCGTTCACGCTTCGTTGGGGTACTTAGCGTGAAGTTTCGACAAAAAGCCTAAGACGGTCTTAGCCCACACAGTCGTGAGCCCAACCCCCCAGGCTTCCTAGACTGTGACAATATCAAAATATATTTACAATTGACTAGAGTTTGACTTGAGCTCCAACCCTATATTTCAATCAGATATTTTAAATGGAGTACCACCCCTAAACTTTAGCTGGGATATTTATCCCACATATAATATAATATAATTGTTTATTTATTTATCTTACACTATTGTTGCTTATACACGACACGTTAATAATTAGTTAGTTTTCACAGTCACTTATTCACTATTACACTGTTCACTTTATTTACAATGTTCACAATTTATTTAAGCACTTTAACACTGAGCATGTCCACTATTTATTTTAGCACCGGTCGAAGATTTATATCACACGTAAGGTTATCGTTCGTGAATGTCGGTTTATTCATAACTGAACTGGCTGGCCCTTCTTCTAGCTTATTTATACCAAACCAATCATCATTCTCGAATTTTCTAAGCGATAAATTCTCCATTCTTTGAATATTTATATCATTTTTCTCATCTATTAATAAATACATGGAGAAATTTTTGGAAATAACATGCTATCCCGCTCCTCTATTGGTACATTAATCCGCACAGCAAGAATTCCTCCAACCCTCAGTCATAAAATGGCGCCACGGCGTCCCACTCTTTTGTACAATTCTTATCGCTAGGTGGTCTCGAAGACTAAGTTCTTAGAGAGAGAGAGAACCTTCTAGAAGTTCCAAATATTTTTTTTATCTTTTAAAACAATGCTCTTTCCTCCGCTGGTGATTGGTTAATCTCACCCCAGTTGACAGCGGGTGAAAACACCTCCAAAGTCATAAAAATGGCGGCTCTTCTTAGATTTGTGACAATAAAATCTTAAACATTTAAATCGATTTGATCTATTCGCAAGTTCCTATCTGAATTTTTTAGTTTCTAAACAAACCTGAACAATCTACTTCGTTTTCAGTGTTCGTCGACTGGTCTCTAATAGTACGAGAGCTAGCGACGTGAAAAAAAAAAAATTTAGGTCGGCCAGTTTTTATATATGTTATCTCTCGCACTATCCCGGACATCATACAGGCTATCTGGCTGTCGGGAGGGGTTACGTTTATTAGTGCGCATCCCACCTGCACAGGTAAAATATTGAAATTTTCAGAAAAAATTTCAGATGAAATTTGTAGAAAATAACATTTTACATAAAAAATGTACAGTGACTAATATTCGTAAAAGTGGCTAGTTTGCCCGCTACAAGCTTGTAAAGCTCATTGTAAATGTGTCGGCATAACGGCTGTATCTCTGAACGGTCGGCTACTCAAATGACGTCACGTCGAGCCAGCCTTTCCAAGCTTGTAGCGGGCAAACTAGCCACTTTACGAAAATTAGCGACTGGACATTTTTTATTTAAAATGTTATTTTCTACAAATTTCACCTGAAACTTTTTCTTTTTTTCTGAAAATTTCAATATTTTACCTGTACAGGTGCGATGCGCACTAATAAACGCAACCCTTCCCGACAGCCAGACAGCCCGTATGATGTCCGGGATAGTGCGAGAGATAACATATATAAAAACTGGCCGACCTAAAATACTCTCTCTTGAAAACGTTGCTAGCTCTTAGACTATAATGGAAGCGTTAAAATTCTTGCGTGTTCCATTGGCAATTTGTGTAACTTAAGCTAATTTAGACTTGCGACTTTTAATTATAATATTTTTTTTTCTTCAATGTCAAAATTTTATAGACAACCAAAATGTTATTCAATCTTTAATTGCGACAATTATTCAAATTCGAAAATAATCAAAGTTTTAATTTCAATTCAACAGAAAATTGCGATACTTAAATTACATAGCAATAACAATTTTATTACCGAACAGATTTTCTTGATGAAATTTTCCAATTTGAACATGACAAAAAAAAAATTTTTGGGATATTCCTAAATTTTTTTGTTAAATTTTAAACCTTGAAATAATTCGCGGATCGTCTACTTCCTATTAGAGAATCTCATTAATTTCGAAAATTAACGATTTTTTGTTATTATTTTCAAGAAAAAAAAATGTTGATTTTTATACTAACACCGACTAAATGTTGGTGTTAAATAACACGTTTATATTATTTGTGTGTGTGGAACAAAAACTTGACTCTGTTAAATATTCACATAAAAAGTCGAATGAATCTAAAAATTTAACGAGTTACATCAGAAATTTTAATCTCTATCCAAATATAGTTAACTAGTTTGAACCAAAAAAAAAAAAACATTATAATTAATATTTCAGAAATGAACAAAAGATTGAAATGAAAAACACCGGGACAGGTAAAGAGGTGAAATTTTAATAGGAACTAATTAACAATTAATACCAAGTAATCTCCTGGTCGAGCTGCACTCGATTGTCAACAAATCATTTTCGGCCTTGTTTTCATTCGAAATCATTAAAACGATAGCCAGATAATCGGTAACGTGTCGCTCCCAAAGGACAGAAGCATTGATCCGTGCAACCACTTGCCCATTGCAGAAAATTTTCCTGTGCGCCAAACCTGCAATCATTTTCCGAACGAAACAAAACCTTCAAAAGCTTAACAATACATGCACAATATTTTTCGAGAAAACTCGAAAGATCATAACACAATTTGATTGAAATTATTTACCTCCATGAAATTATGCAATTTTTATTTTTATAGAGGTTTCAATTTGTCGAGCCGCTGTCGTTTGTGGGTCCACGAAAAAATGTTTCGTAAGTATTGAAAATTTTTGCAATTTTTTTTTTTCTGATTTTTTTTTTCTGATTTTTAGCGGTTCGAGTCTTGATTGGGGCCCAGTTTTTGATGGCTTGCCTCGTTTCGTACATGCTTCGAGTCAATCTTTCCGTCAATATAGTGGCAATGGTCTTGCAAAAACCAAAACCGCCAACCACCACTGAATGTTTCAGCTCGAACGGAGGAGAAGCCCTTAATCCCAATGTGAGTATTTACCTAGATATTTGTTGCTAAACATTTTGGCAATGATTATTTTTGACTTTCAACTTCTTTTCGTTCTAAACAATACCTTTAATAACGATTACAAATAATATTTCATGCAATCCACGTACATTCAAAGCAGCTAGTAATATAATGGTGATGTATAGGCAATCACTTATGCATCAATGCATACCAACATTAGCCCGTATAAACACATTAAAATTAATTGTTTCACGACGGAACTATTAAAGATAAAAACATGAAATTTAAAAGCCTTATTCCTAAAATTAGTAAAATTTGAAATTAAGAATTTTTTTTTGGGATTTTACTCTTAAACCCGCGAAAGAGGGGGCTGAAAGTTTTCCAAGAGTCCCGCTCCGATATTATTTCCGTTTTTTAATTCTTATATTATAATGTAAGCCTCTGTTTTTCATGCTGTTTTTTGAATCGTTTATTTAGGGGTTGAAATTAATTATACCCAGTCTAGGTGAGTTGATCTTTACTTTAAATGCTTTTATTAATGAAATTTTGATAAAAGTAAATTTTTGAAATTATACTTCTTTAGGCTCGTTATGAAAAAATGATGAGAGTGAAATTTTAAGATGCGCGCGCATCGTGAGACAAAAATTAACAAAATGAAGTTAGTCGCAAAACCACTGGGTTTCTTGGCGCGCGTAATTTGAATTTTTGTTGTATTTATTTACTTATTTATTAATTTTTATTTTTAAATTAAAAATAATTATATATACAAATGACACATTTTATTAATAAATAAGTTATTACTTTTCTCGAATTTTGCAGTAGCTGTTATACTATTTGGAGTTTAGTGATGAAAATGACGTTTGCATTCCATGCATATTCTTAGTTATCACGAAATCTGGGATTCTGAAATGATTCAACCATCTTAGAATAATAATTTAGTAACACAAGATATGAATAAGATTAAGACATTTACTTTGACAAGTAGCTACTTACTTTATTTCGCAATTTCTATGAAGCTTCGTGTTCATGACATGCATGAATTGTTAACCAGAAAAATGATCCTGACAAATTTTATAAACATCTTGCAGCTTTCTTTGGATATAATTTATTGATACAAATTAAAATATTATTCTCTTAATTTTATTTTTAATAATAATATTTTCAAATATATATATTATTTTTATTAAATATTAAATTACAGTATTTTAAAATTGATTATTTGAATAAAATTAATAAAAACTAATTTTTAATGATACCAAAGAAGTATAACTTTTCACGTGCGTACATAAGTACACGCAACCACTTTTTTTTTGAAATTTCACTCTTAAAGTCGCGAAAGAGGGGGCTGAAAGTTTTCCAAGAGTCCCACTCCGATATTATTTACGTTTTGAAATTCTTATATTATAATGTAAGCGAATCGTTTATTTAAGGGTTGAAAATAATTATTCCTACTCTAGGTGAGTTGATCTTTAGTTTAAATGTGTTTATTAATGAAATTTTGGTAATAGTAAATTTTTTCTCCATAAGATTTTTAGCCTTGACTTTTAACGTGTTTTCTGGACTAGATGTTTACTTATTTTATTAAGGGGGGTATTCTGATTTAGAAATTCGAGAAAACCTTTTTTTTTCATATTTTCATAGTTTAATCTCTTAGAAGTATGGATTTGAGAGATTTTTTTTTTAAATTCAAATAATTCTCGGGGTTCCAGATTATTTTCTAACGCACCGATAAATGAACATAACCTGAAATTTTAAACGCGTTTTTCTCGTTCCTACTTTTTTTGAGACGGTATCCATGATATCTTAAGTTCTACTCAACTTATTCGCTTGAAATTTTTTAAATAAAGCTATAGCGAAAAAAATGAATCACTTCCTAAAGAAGATTGGATCGTGTGTAATAAAAATAACGAATGGGCACATGAACAATGTTCCAGGTGCGGTGAATCTAGTAATGATTGCGTTTACGACTTGAATGAAATATGAACCAAAATTATTAAAAATGTAATTAAGTTTCTTAGACCCTGCACACTATCGAGTAAAAAATAACAGCAATAATTTCTTTATTTTTGTGGTTAAAAAGTTAATTTGACTTCAGATTTTATAGGTGAATTAGTAAAGTTTCAAATCAAAGTCTCAATTACCCCACTTTCCCCAAACACATCAAATGTAGAAACCTTTTACTTTCTTTTACCACTATATATTAAAGGAAGTATTGTAATCGGGGCAAATTTTCGAATTTGAGCTTTCACCGGAAATTCAAGTTTTGAAGTCCCCTGAGTCCAAAAAAGTGGTTTTTAGATGCATGTTTGTGTGTGACAGCCATATCGTAGTATCGAGAGCTTTATCCGAATTTCATCAAACTTGGAATTTAGCCTGCATATTACATCTATTTGTGTCACGAAGCTTTTGGTTAAAATCGGTTAACCGGAACCTCCACTTTATACTAGGAGTTTTTGAGATTTTTCAATTTTTTTCGAAAACGGCTCTAACGATTTTCTTTAAACTTTCTATAGATGTTAGACTTATTGATACCTACAACTTTTATTTGAAACTTTTTCCTGGGAAAATTTGAATAATGGTGGTTCTGGGTTACCCCACACATTATCGAGTAAAAAATAACAGCAATATTTTCCTTATTTTTGTGGTTAAAAAGTTAATTTGACTTCAGATTTTATAGGTGAATTACTAAACTTTATGTTATAAGAAAAGTTTAAGTATCGAAAGTTAGGCGTTCTCAATTACCCCACTTTCCCCAAATACATCAAATGTAGAAACCTTTTACTTTCTTTTACTACTATATATTAAAGGAAGTATTGTAATCGGGGCAAATTTTCGAATTTGAGCTTTCACCGGAAATACCTGTTTTGAAGTCCCTCGAGTCCAAAAATGTGGTTTTTAGAAACATGTTTGTGTGTGACAGCCATATCGTAGTATCGAGAGCTTTATCCGAATTTCATCAAACTTGGAATTTAGCCTGCATATTACATCTAGTTGTGCCACGAAGCTTTTGGTTAAAATCGGTTAACCGGAACCTCCACTTTATTCTAGGAGTTTTTGAGATTTTTCAATTTTTTTCGAAAACGGCTCTAACGATTTTCTTTAAACTTTCTATATTTGTTCGACTTATTGATACCTACAACTTTTATTTGAAACTTTTTCCTGGGAAAATTCGAATAATGGCGGTTCTGGGGTGAAGGTTGGGAATTTGCATATATATGTATAATACATATAGGCTGTATGCATATAGTTCTGTTTGTATAGTTATAAAGTAGTTATAGTTCTTTTAACCAGTTGCATAAATGACAGTAAAAGAAAGTACTGTGACGCCTCGCAGCAGATATTTTTTTGAATGAAATATTTTTGTTTGCAGTATGGAGAACGTTACGACTGGGGCAATCAAATCCAAGGGATCATTTTGGGTGCCTATTTTTGGGGATATATTCCTGGATGTGCGATCGCCGGATATTTAGCCGAAAGATTTAGTGCCCGAGACGTGGTCGGATATTCGGTCGCTCTCAGTGCAGTATTGACGTTTTTAACTCCGATCTCGGCCCACTGGGGCTACATTTCCTTAATGATCGTTCGCCTCTTACTTGGATTCCTCGGTGTAAGCCTCGTTAAAAAATCAAACAAACAAAATCATCAAGTTGTTGTGTCCTTCAGGCTTTGGTTTACCCATGTTTACATTCGATGATCGCAAAGTGGGCACCGCCGGAGGAAAAGGGAAAGTTTGTTGCCGCATTGATGGGGAATGCATTGGGAACGGTGATTACCTGGGCGTTTATTGGGTATGTGATCGAGGAGATGGGCTGGAGCTGGGGTTTCCATATTCCCGGGATTTTCTCGTTGGTCTGGAGTTTAAGTTGGTTTGCGCTTGTCTCCGACACGCCTGAGAAACACCGTTTTATTTCGGCTGAAGAAATTAAGTACATCAGTGAATCTATCGGTGATAAGATCAGTAAAGTTAAGGTAGGTCGAACTTATCAAAATTTACACAGTAGGAAAAATGTTTTTCTGGGCATTTCAGAGACCAGCACCTTTAAAGAAGATGCTTACATCCGGACCGTATTTGAGTTTGACTCTGTTACACTTTGGTAATCTATGGGGCTTAATTTTCTTGTTGACTTTAGCACCGAAATTCTTAACTGAAATTCTTGGCTTCAATCTGCATTCTTCTGGAATTTTATCGGGATTGCCCTACTTGGCCAGGATTTTTTCAGCTTTTATCTTCGGTTCGATCGTGGACTATCTACGACGTACAAATCGTTTTTCTGTCACGGCAATTCGAAAGTTTTTCTGTATTTTCTGTAAGAGGCTCATCGAAATATGCGAGAAGACGAAAATTGAATTTGGGATTTTTCAGCTCATATTCTTCCGGGAATTTTGCTTCTTTTGATTCTGGTGATCGGCTGCGATGTTACCATTGCCGTTCTGTTACTGACCTTATCGCTAGGATTTAACGGAGCTTCTTCAGTGACGAATCTCGCGAACTCTCAAGATCTTGCTCCGAATTTCGCTGGATCTTTATACGGATGGATGAACGCTGCTGGAAGTGTTTCGGGAATTCTAGCACCAGCCATGTCCGGGTTTATCACACGAAATGATGTAAGGACAATCGCTAATATCTGATCAACCAAAATAAATTATTTGTTTTTTTTTTTTAGAATTCCATGACACAATGGCATTACAGCTTTACAGTTGGTGCTGTTATTTACTTTGCGTCCACCGCCTTATTTTTCTGGAAAGGATCCGGTCAGGAGCAACCATGGAACAAACTTCCAACACCAACAGAGAGTAAACGTGAGAGTGAAACAATACCCGAAAAACAGGGACAGGAGAATCCAGCTTTTACACAATGCTGATTTTAAATATTAAAAGCTTGACGAAATTGTTTTAACTTATTTTATTTATGTTTAAGTTATTACTTTTTAATTATGAACGTAGATTGTAGTTCTTAATGAAATAATTTCTTGAAAGAAATGTTGAAAGACTGTGAATATTGTAAATAAATTTAAAAAAAAATAATAAACGACTCAGGTTATTTAAGATCAGTTTTATTTAGATCTGATGAGTAAAAAGCTTATCCATAAATTTTAAATTTATTCAAAATCAAAAAAGGTAAAAAAAGTTTTGCTTCTTTCAAAAACCTTTTTGAAATATTTCCAAATTGCATAAAACATTTAATATTGCTATCTTGAATTTAAAAGGATCACAAAGGTCAAACAATTTTTTCTAGATCAGAGCTTTAAAGCTTTTGAAAATGGTAAAAAGTGAAAAAAAAATTATAGTAAAATGAAACCCATTAGAAAAGTAAGAGAATATAACAAAAATGAGAGGAAATAATAAATAACGTTCGATCTTTGGTCGGGAAGGAAAAGGGGGAGGAGTTAAGGGTAGAAACGGTTTATCTCGATTTCCAATAAAACTACAAGTTCTATGGAAAAAAATTAAAGGGCAAAGTTGTAGGTAATAAAAAGATCTACAACTTTTGTCCTAACACTTTTTCCATATAACCTCAAAATTTATGTGAAAAATTCAAATTACCAATTTTGAGCAATTTATTAAAATTGATATTTTAATTATTGAATTTTCTGGGAACATTTAACATTGTAATGCATATATTTTTTGCACCTTCAGAAAGTACAGATTTCAGTGAACAAAAAGCCCGCTGAATTATTCAAAAAAATCGATATTTTGACGTGAGAATTTTCGATTGAAAATTAGGGTGCTTTTTCAATTTTAAGTCAAAATAAGGTAAAAAAATTAATATTTTAAATCAAAAAAATTATAGTATGTTTGGGACAGTAAAAGGTAATTTTTCGCCAAATTTTGTGTAAAATTTGTTATTTTTCGTAAAAGATAAAAATTAAAAACCAAATACTTGGTAATTTGAATTTTTCACATAAATTTTGAGGTTATGTGGAAAAAGTGTTAGTATAAAAGTTGTAGATCTTCTTATAACCTACAGCTTTCCTGTTTAACTTTTTTCTATAGGACTTGTAGTTTTGTCGGAAATCGAGATAAACCGCTTCTACCCTTAAAAACACCCCTCTTTTCCACTTCCCAACCTCAGATCGACCGTAATTTATTTTTCCTTTGATTTTTGTTATTTTCTCTTCTTTCTTTAAAGGGTTTCATACTATTATAATTTTTTTTGTGGTTAAAAATTAACCACCCTGGTTAAATTTTGTTCTGAAAAATTTTCAAAAAATTATTGAACTATAGTCCATCCATTTTTAGTGGCAATTTTTAGAACTGTAAATTTCAAAAAGCTTTTCATCAGATTATAAAATGCCAGAATATCGGTTACAGAAGTGGGACAGTTGCAAAATTTTCAAAAAATAGCAAATAGCAAAAATTAGCGACCTTTTTGGTCAATTTTCACAAAATTCACTGAACTAGAGCCCATCGATTTTTTTGACAAAAAATTTTTTTCGTAAGAATTTCGTTTAAATTTTGGACAGACATGGGGGTCACTTTGTTAATGATAATTGATTTTTAAATCGAAATTGATTATTGTTAAATAACGACAAATTTAGGTTTTAAACTTGAAAATTTAAAGTATTAAAGTGACAAATTCTAACTTTTTTGTTGGGTATAGGCAACCGGTGTTATTGTTATGTATGTAACTGTTGTCTAGCAAACTATTCTTATATATCTATCTGTCAAAAGAATCTGAATCAATTTTTTTTATACTTGAAGGATTATATCGATTATCTTTTTAATACTAGAAATAATTGTAGGTAGTGCAATAAAATTATTATTTTTAATATTATAATAGTTATTACCTATAATTATTTATTAATTTATATTAGGTGTAATTATTCTTGTATTATTAAATGATAATTTCTATATATTTCATGTATGTGATATGAAAAATTAATAAAGATTTAGATTGTTCAAAAAATTCTTTTTATTTCTAAAACTATCCCCAATTTTTTCAGATATATTTGAGCTATTTGGAAATTATATAAATCATTGGTTCGTTTTCTTACAATTACAAGTTAATCGAACTTTTACAACAATACAAGACGTTTTAACATTGAAAAATAAAATTATATCTAAAGAAGAACGAAATTTTTAAACAATCAACTACGAAAACTCTCCAATCTTATTCTCCTTATCTAAATTCTGAGTTTCATTTGATTTTCCAATCGTTAAATATCGATTGAACTTTTTCTTATGATAATTTTGAATGCATATTAAAACATTGAAAATATATGGAGACATAAAATAATCCTTTATATAGAAGTTTCCTCGAATATTTTGTATGTTTTCTTGTGGCTACGTGGGAATATCGGCGGCTGGCATGCAGAAGGTCTTCGGTTCCGGTTGTTCGGTGTTTTTTTCCTTTCTATTTTCCTAATTTTAATCCATGTCCTTCTAATCGTTTCAGTGTTCACGTTTCAGCATTCATCGATCGTTAATCCTTCGTCCTTCGAGACTTAATCGATAAGTTTCGAAAGACGTGTGGTGATGAACGATCGATGATGCCGCGGACATTTGTTTTGTTCTTTTTCCCTATAATATGTCACATGATTTTTATTAATGGTTAATTTTATTCATTATCGAGGCGAGAATAATTTTGAAAAATAAAATTTGAAATTCGGAAAATTTGGGTATGAATTTCCCAATTTTCCAAAATAGGAAAACGAGCCGTGAATAACGTTAACATTTCCAGGCGAGTCCGAAAATTTGATTTGGCATATTTAAATTTTTTGATGCGGCGCCGCATCAAAACCGCACCAAAATCTGAGAAATTCCTGAAAATGAGTCAAAACGGGCTTTTTTCGAACTTTAACATCGAATATCTCGTTAACTATCGATCGCACGATAACAAGAGGGGGCTCATTGGAAACGTCGTGAATTACTCCATCGATTGACATCAAGAAAGCCCCGGAAAAGCTTAAGAGGAAAATTTAAATTTCCTGAATTTTGGAATCGCAATAAGATGGCCATCAAAAAAAAATATAAATTTGTTGTCTTATTTTTCAATGAAATTTGGAATATAGATAGAGGATAGCGAAAAGGAAAAGGATATCTTAACAGATTTTCAAGATTTTTCGTCCTTTCCAAGTTATTCATAATTTTCAATTTCTAAATAAGTGACGTTTCCTGTATGGAGTTTTTCAAATTTGACATTTACTGAGGCGCCCCTACAGAGAATATCGATGAACTACACTATTTCTTCCTTACCGATATTTTTAGGTCGGTAAATTTGAGTCGGCAAGGAAGATCTGTAAATTTTTTTGTTACCGACATTTATCGACCAAAAAATATCGGTAAGGAAGAAATAGTGTAGTTCATCGATATTCGCTGTAGAGGCGCCTTAGTAAATGCAAAATTTGAAAAACTCCATGCAAGAAATGTCACTTATTTGGAAATAAAATATTACAAATATCTTGGAAACGACGAAAAATTTTGAAAATTTGTTAAGAAATCCTTTTCCTTTTCGCTATCCTATATCTATATTCCGAATTCCATTGACAAATAAGACAACTAATTTACACTTTTTTGATGGCCATCTCACTGCGGTTCTAAAAATCGGGAAATTAAAATCTTCCCCTTAAACTTTTCCGGGACTTTCTTGGCGTCAATCGATAGCGTAATTCACGCTGATTCCAATGAACCCACTCTCGTTAACGTGCCATCGATAGTTAACGAGATATTCGACGTTAACGTTCGAAAAATGCCCGTTTTTGACTCTTTTTCAGGAATTTCTCAGATTTTTGTGCGGTTTTGATACGGCGCCGCATCAAAAAAATGAAAAATGCCAAATCAAATTCTGGGATTCGCCTGGAAATCTTAGCGTGTTTCACAGCGACCTTTCCTATTTTGGAAAATTGGGAAATACATACCCAAATTTTCCGATTTCAAATTTCATTTTTCAAAACTATTCTCGCCTCGATAATGAATAAAATTAACCGTTAATAAAACTCATGTGGCATATTATAAGGAAAAAGAACAAAACAAATGTCCGCGGCATCATCGATCGTTCATCACCACACGTCTTTCGAAACTTATCGATTAAGTTTCGAAGGACGAAGGATAAACGATTGATGAATGCTGAAACGTGAACACTGAAACGATTAGAAGGACTTAGATTAATATTAGCGAAATAGAAAGGAAAAAAACACCAAACAACCACCGGAACCAGGAACCAAACCGAAGACCTCTGCATGCCAGCCGCCGACTTTGTCACGTAGCCACAAGAGAACATGTGAAAATTTCGAGAAAACTTCTATATAAAGGATTGTTTTATATCTCCATATAATGTCAATGTCTTAATATGCATTCAAACTTGTCATAAGTAAAAATTCAGTCGATATTTAACGATTGTAAAATTGAATGAAATTCAGAAGTTTGAAAGTCGACAGTAAATCGGAAAAGTGTTCGTTGTTGATTTTTAAAATTTTTCATTCTTCTTGAGATATTCGATTATTTCTTTTTTCAATGTTAAAACGGTTAAAACTATATTGTTGTAAACATTCGATTAACTTGTAATTGTAAGAAAAATGTAGTTTGAAACAAAAAATCATTTTTTTTAAAGGAATCTTTTAATAAGCAAGCAGTTTATTAAATCTCATAACTAATTAATTTAAACAATTAGGTTTTATTGAACTACTTCAATTAACAGTCGTTTTTATTTCTATTTTGTACCAGTATAGGCAAATCAATAAGCATATACGTATTGAGATTTGAGACCAGTGTGACGTGACTTACACATTTTTGATAGGTAATTATCAAGAAAATATATCAATTTTAAATTAAAAAAGAAATTCAGCCCCGGCTAAAAGCCAAAATCAGATTTTATTTTATATTTTATTCTTTTCCCTTAAATATTATCATTAAATTTCCTTACAAAATTTACATAACCTCTAACTTATATTTCAAGTTCTAATTTTAGCCAAAATTAACTCAAATGAAATGAGGATTCTTTTATTTTTAACACTGTTCATCCTGTCCGTGGGCCTGAGCATCGGTTCCGTGCAGTACGAGGGTCTCACCGATAATGAATTCGCCGAATTCGAAGACTTTGAAACCGAGGAGGATGAAATTGCCAGTTTAGAATCGGCGAATGTAAATGCAGGAAATCAAGGCCCAGCATTGAGTGTGACTGATGAAGAAGTCGAAGAAGATGTTATTGTTGAGGTATATCCAGGTGATCCTGTCATTATCAATGTGCAAACAATTTATTTTGTAGGAGGAAGACAACGAGTTTGACGAAGAAGAATTCGAAGGTTTCAGCTCGGACAAGGCCAAACTTCCCGAGCAAGCGACTCAAAAACCTGAAATCACCATCACGAATGTTCCACTTCCGTTTCGGGCGAATTGGAACAGTTATTGGTTGGAGTTGATTATGATTTCCGGATTGGTTGTGTACTTCCTCAATTTCTTTACGGGAAAATCAAAGAATACCAAATTGGCGAATGCTTGGCTAGCGACTCACAAACAGTTGTTGGATGAGAACTTCAGTCTTGTTGGTAGGATTTTTTGATAGTTGTAAATTACAAGATAATGATCTAGTGTTTTAGGGGATGATGGGAAATTGGAGTCTGAGTCCAGCGGGTTTATTAAGGAGAGTGAGAATCATTTTACTCTGTGGTGCAGTGGACGAACATGTTGTGAGGGAATGTTGGTGGCACTTAAGTTTATAAAGGTTTTTTTCCTGGTATTAATTTTTGAATCTTTGAAATTGAACGATTTGTTAAATTTTAGAGACAAGACTTGGTTGCGTTGATAGCAGGAATTATGCGACCAACTCTCGATCAAATTCATGTAATAGTCAATATGAATAAAGAGGATATGGACAATTTTGTCTTTTGTGTGGCTGATAAAAAAACCGCCTCGAACTATGTTAAAGAAATGGCTGATCTCGTAAGTTAATATTTAATATTGTACCGAAACTATGATGAGTAAGAAATCTAGCACTATTTAGTTCTTAAATGTCTATAGTTGTTATCTTTAAGATTTAACATTTTTAGGGTAGTATAAATAAGCCAGGATTCAGTAGACCAATTAATAAATGTTTTTTTTTTTTTTAATTTATTGAAGTTATACTTCTTTAGGCGCGTTATGAAAAAATGATGAGAGTGAAATTTTTAGATGGGCGGCCATCTTGCGACAAAAATTAACAAAATGAAATTGGCCGCAAAACCACTCGGTTTCTTGGCGCGCGTAATTTAAATTTTTGTTTTATTTTTTTTTTTATATATTTTATTTAATATATATACAAATGACCCATATTATTAAAAAATAAGTTATTACTTTTCTCGAATTTTACAATAGCTGTGATGAAAATGACGCATGCATTTCATGCATATTCTTAGTTATCACGAAATCTGGGATTCTGAAGTGATTCAACCATCGTAGAATAATAATTTAGTAAAATAAGATAAGAATAAAATTAAGACATTTACTTTAACAAGTAGCTACTTACTTTATTTCGCAATTTCTATGAAACTACGTTTTCATGACATGCATGAATTGTTAACCAAAAAAATGATCCTGACAAATTTTATAAACGTCTGGCAGCTTCCTTTTTGATATCATAATTGATATAAATTAAAATATTATCCTCTTAATTTTATTTTTAATCATTATATCTTTAAATATATATATTATTTACAATTTTTTAAAATTGACTGCAATTAATAAAAACTAATTTTTAATGATGCCAAAGAAGTATAACTTCTCACGCGCGTACATAATTTCAATTAGCGACGTTTCGTCGGTGTGATTCCGACTTCATCACGCACCTAGAAATATTTCAATAAAAACATATAGTCTAATGATGAAAAATTATTACGTCCGATATTATAAAATATAAACAAGAGTTAGTTTAAAAAAAAAAATTTAAAGAGTAAAAAAAATTTTATTTTAACTCTTACTCTTGTTTATCTAAACCAATAATAAGATTGACAATTTCTACTTTTTGAAAAGTTATATAATAAAAATGTTACGTGTTACCTGCGCGAGGGAACAACAACAAAATTATTTTTCTAAGCTGAGATTTTTATCTAATCTAAAAAATGTAAGGTATTTTGTTCAATACTTTTCATTACCTACAATTTCATATATTTTTGCAAAAAAAAAATAAGTGCCATTTACATTGTAATTTTCCCCAAAAAAACAGGATAATAACAGGGTTTGTCCAGGGTAAACTTGAAAACGACTGGGTCGATTTCAATGAAATTTTCACAAAAAGTTGTTAAATATTCCAAATTACATTATAGGCTACTTTAAATTTCGAATAGTTTTCCCTGTCTGTTTGTTTGTTCTTGGCAAACTTGAAAACGGCTGGTCCGATTTGAACGAAATTTTCACATACAGGTAGTACACATTACCAAAAGTGCTATAAAATACTTTTTATTCCGAAAAAATTTTGAATTTCTGAGCAAAAAAATACAAACTATAAAAATTGTGCAACGAACAACATACATTGCCAAACTTGAAAACGCTCAGCGAAGCGGGTGGGGATTAGCTAGTACTTTATAATGTCAGACGTAATAATTTTGCATCATCAGTCTATATATTTTTATTGAAATATTTCAAGGTGCCTGGTGAAGTCGGAATCAGACCGACGAAACGTCGCAAATTGAAATTTTAAAAAAACATTGAATAATTGGTCTACTAAATCCTGACTTATTTATATCAAATTTAGACCTGAAAAAAATTGGTATTTTCAGAGTGTTTTCGCTGTGGAACGACGTCCTGGTGATAAACACGGTCTACCTTCTAGTCATCAAGTGTTGAGCGAAATGAAAGAAGTTTCCTCGGCAATTTTAGATACCGTTGTTACGGCCATGATCAACAAGTATCCAAACCAAATCAAATACATTCATTTTTCGGACCAATATTCTGGTGCCAAACAACCTGAGTAAGATTCAAATACCATGAAAATCAATGGGGTTTAAACCAAATTTTATTTTTTTTAGGGATAACACTCAATTAAAGCTTCCTGATAAGCAACGAGTTTTACTTTTTGGTTTTAATGTCCCCGTCAAAGGGATGACCCCCACCGAGGCCATGGAGGCGATCAAACCGCAAATGAACTTTGTGTTTTATTGCATCGAAAAAATCAAACGTTATCGTCTAACAAAAGAGGTAAGTCATGTTTTCCAATAACCGCATTTTGCATAAAATGCGACATTATTTGATGCGCATTGCGCATATTTTGTCGCTGCTTGCAGATGGCGCTAGTAGTACAGTTATCATTATTCGATATATCAATTTTGTGTTTGTTTTAGGGTAAAGCCAAGTCGGAGAAGAATCGATTGCGTTTAGAGGAGGAATTCTTACGGAGCACTTGGCAGGCTCGAGCTGAAGCGGCACAGCAACGTCGCGAGCAACGAAAGCGCGCTGAAAAAGAGAAAGTGATGGCCGATTCCGATCCGGAACGACAACGGCGTTGGGAAGAAAAAGAGCAAAAGCGTCAAGCGAAGCGACGAGCTCCTCGCATGAAACAACTGAAAGTGAAAGCTCTCTAAGTTCGACCAAACTATTTGTAATAAACGCGTTACGTTTGTAGATGTAGAGTAATAAATATTCTAATAATTTGTAAAAAAAAAATTGGGCAAATCGAATGAGTTTCAACGTTAAAAAATAACAATCATATTTATTTAAGAGACCTAACCTTAAACATGGGACCTTAGAACATTTCCGTTTTTTTTTTACATTTAAAAAGATTCAAAAGAAACGTTTACAATCATTAAAAAATGGTCAATTAAGTAGAAAAAAATAAAATATATAGATAACATGGTTGGGAGTTATTGTTAAAAAGAAGAGATTTGAAAATGTTCTCGACAGAGCCCCACACTCCCCTCTTTCTCTCATCTCTAATGAAAATATTATACACAGTCACGCTACATAAATGAAGGTATTTATATCATCGTCGTCCCGTTTCATGTATTTGTGTTCAATCAGCCACTCGAGCTGTTCCTTGATCATCTTCTTCGACGGCAGAAACATGTTCTTCAAAATGTCGACCAATTCGGTTTGCAGCGCTGCATTGTTGATTCGCTTTCGCATCTTTAAGATTTTAATGATCGCCTCTTGGGTCCGCAAAATTCGTAGTTGGACTATCGATTGGTTGTCTTCCATCTGTGATTTTTCCGTGCTTAATTGGAGTCGACCAATCATATTCACCTGAAACAAAATAAGATTGATTCTTTTTTTTTTGGAGTCACAAATTAAATTAACTTGAACTCGAAAAAGTCGTTTAGGTTTTTTACAATGCATTGGTGAATGATTGATTGCCTATACATCAGCATAGTATTAGTTACGAAATGTCAATGAATATAATAGCTGGGGAGCCCAAGCGGGGATTTCGGGATTTACTTAACCGCGGCAGATTAATACACAGGGTGTATTTTGTATTTCCAACAAATATTTCAAGGATAAAGGATCAGATTAGTAAAAAAAAATTTATCATCTGATTTTCTCGAGCGCGTCAGATTAAGATAGGGTGAGTTAGTAATATGCTAAAAGGTGTATATTCCACTAATCTGACAATTTGAGAGTGACGAAAAGAAGGGGGAGGGGTACAAAGTTGTAAAAAAAAACGTCTTCTCGAGCTTGGCTAATTTTTTTTTTTTATTTTGAAGAGAATAAATCAAGGATTACGAAAAATATATAATCTGACGATTTTTACAAGTCGAAGTAACAAAAAATCATCGATAAAGTGTAATGCGTGCAGCTGTGTGATGCATATATTTGAATTTTCCTAGGAAAAAGTTTCAAATAAAAGTTGTAGCCATTAATGAGTCTAAGAACCATAGTTAGTTTAAAGAAAATCGTTGGAGCTGTTTTCGAAAAAAATTGAAAAAGCTCAAAAACTCCTAGAATATAGCAGAGCTTTCGGTTAACTGATTTCGGCCAAAAGCTTCGCGGCACATCTAGGTATAATATGGAGGCTAAATGCTAAGTATGGTGAAATTCGGATAAAGCTTTCGATACACTATGGCTGTCAGGAATGTGTGTGACAGTCATATCGTATCGAAAGCTTTATCCAAATTTCATCAAACTTGAAATTTGACTTCCATATTATAACTAGTTGTGCCGCGAAGCTTTTGGTTGAAATCGGTGAACCGAAAGCTCCACTTTATTCTAGAAGTTTATGAGCTTTTTCAATTTTTTTCGAAAACGGCTCCAACGATTTTCTTTAAACTTGCTACAGTTCTTAGACTCATTAATGGCTACAACTTTTATTTGAAACTTTTTCCTGGGGAAATTTGAATATAGGCTGTATGCATATATTCAAAAAATAAATTTTGAATTATTTTCAGATTAGGAGAATCCCTCCTGATAATCGACAGATTATGAGACAGCATGTCTAAGGCATAAAGATGAACCATATATATCTTAATCTGACGCGCTTGAGTATTTCAAAATGGCAATTTTTTTGCACATTCTAATAATGGCAGCGCGTTTGCGTCACATTCAAATCGTAAGAGGTTTGTCTTAGATTCACTTAACATCCCCTTAGAAAATCTGACGCGCTCGATTAAATTTTTTTTTCTTCATTTTCAACCCTTACATACGACCACCCCCATCATGGAAACAATCAGATTAACATATGTACATTTTTAAAAATACGTAGGGCATGGATGCTATCAATATCTGACGCGCTCGAGTATGTCCATGTAACAGTTTTTTTTTACATTTTTGAAAATCTCTAGCCGTTCCCCCCGCCGTTGGAAAGGTATATATTATATGAGATTTTTTTCTTTTATCATCTAAGCTTCGCAAGCCAATAGGTCTCGATAACGCTCGAGTAAATCCCGATTTAGCATCGTGGGCTTCCTACTACTGACCACTGGCTTGGATTCTTAGATCACTGGTTTTAAGCCTTAGAACCAGTGATCGGTAGTCAACAAATTTATAAAAGCCTAAACATTGCTTAGTAACTCTTTTAGTAGATATTACTGGCCATGACGCTCGGTTTCAGTTGCTTCCGAGTCATCCAAGTACAATATGAACATTAAACTAACTTCAAAAGTATTTTGACACAGCTGTCAAAAGTTTTAAATTATTTCTTCCGATTATAACAACTCGGCAGACAATCAAACCTATGAAGAAAGCTCAGGATGGCAAGCTTCTAATATATACACCCGGAGTAACGGCTTATTTACACATAATGGAAAAACTGAAATTTACTTTGCGAGAGTGACAAATTAATTTAACTTGAACTCGAAAAAGTCGTTTAGGGTTTTTACAATGCATTGGTGAATGATTGATTGCCTATACATCAACATAGTATTAGTTACAAAATGTCAATGAATATAATATTAGATGCAAGAAAATTACACATAAATTTTAAATTATTTAAAGACGTGTCATTTGAGTCATATTATATGCTAATACTTTCAGAATATGGGAGTATCCCTTCAGGTAGTGTTAAAAATTATTTGAAAACTTCAATCACTTCCATTTAATATTAGGTTGATGCAAAAGTTTGACGTTTTTTTTTAATAAATTTTTTTAATTTTTTAAAATATTATTATTTTTTTTTAAATCAATAATATCCCATTTTCAACGCGATCTCCCTGGTTGTTTGACGTGGATTGGTGTCAATTATGACTTAAATTGTCGTCATCAGACTTCAAAGGCCGCCCGGCCCGTGGTTTATCGATTAATGAAAAATCCCCAGATCGGAATTTTATAAACCATCTTTGTGTTAGTCGAACTTTGATGACATATGTTCCATACACATCGCAAATGTTTTTGGTTGTCACAGTTGCAGTATTGCCTTTACGGAACTCATACAGTAAACTGACGTAAATGCACTTTATCGACCGACATTTGGAAAAAAATATAAGGGGTCTTCACTTTACCCTGGCTGGGACAAAACTCAATAGAAAGCTCAAGGGAAGCATCTTTTATACAATAGGATCATTTCAAAACAGTTGTTATACGTCAGTTCCGAGAATTTTTTTTTTCGTTGGGATCATACAAAAACGTCAAAACTTTTGCATCAACTAATAGTTAATACCAACAATAATTGCCTTCATTTTCTGCAAGTATAAGCATATCCTTTAAATAAGAAAATGGCCCATTGTAATCTCTAAGAACGTTCCTATACACTACTATAGTACAGTGGTGCCTCGACATACGAGTGCTCCAACATACGAGTTTTTCGAGATACGAGCGAGTGATTTTTTGCTTTGAGTTACGAGCAAAATTCGAGATACGAGTTCGGTTTAGCAGATCGAAGGTCTCGAAAAAAGTTGCAACAGGTCGTGTATCTGATCTTTTTAATAGAGATAAAAGATAAAATTCGAGATACGAGTAATTCAAGATACGAGCAAGGTTGCGGAACAAATTAAACTCGTATGTCGAGGTACCACTGTATATTACAATGATTTGTTAGTGAGGACTTTTTTTTTTTCACTTACTTTTCCTCGTCGCTGCGGTTTTCCATTTTTAATAAGCGAAAATTCTTGATTGATCCAAAAGATTGAGTTTTCCGTGAAATCTTTCGGAGCTAAAACCTGCGCCTCGTACAACAGCAGTTGTTTCTTGAGCTTCGGAAAGGCAACCAACGACCAGAGCGTACGTCTAAGTTCCCCATCCGGCAATTCCGTCGCCAATCTGAGATTCTCATACGAAATTTTCTCCTTCGGCCTCTGATTCCACGCGAACAACACGGCCATTTGAAACGTGGTCACGTCCAGGTCAAACTTGCCGACGGAATTCTCGAATGTGATCGTCCCGTTACTCATATGATGATACCATTGCAGCTTCCTTCCAGAATGCTTTTTCTTGTAGAAGTCCTCGACCTCGGGAATGTAATCTTCCAGTTCCAACGGCAGACTGACACTGACGCGTTCCGAGCCCCGAGCCCACGCGCCGGCATTTAAAATTTTTATGTTGATCGCGTCGTGTCGTGTCGTCTGCGCCCGGAATTGAGTATTTAAGTCCTCGCTTACTTTAATATCCTGGAACATTCGGGCTAGTTTATTAACGAAATCCGCTGGCATGCCGACTTCGCGCAGCCACTCGACCATGTCCTCCTCTTTTTCACTGTCAGCACTCGCGTCCAGAATTAGTCTTCGGGTTAAATGTGCTTTGTGGTAGCGCATAAACACGTCTTTATTGGCTATGTATTTCAATACTAATAACACGTCTTTCAGTCGTTCTTCGATCTCATCGCTTGTTAGTCTCTTACTCAATGGCGTTCGTCGTAAAAGTAAATCACAGTAATGGGCGAGAAGTTCTGGACATTTACTTTCTGGAGCGATCGCTTTGTTGGCATTGGCGTTTTTGTTCTCAGATAGATCCAACCGAAACACGGTCGTATCATTCACGACGGCTTTGAACGCCTTGTCTCGAGCCGTTAAAAATCGAGGATCGTCCAAAAATGCCTCCTTGACCAACTTACTAAATTTACGAAATAGTTCTAAAAGCCGTTCGACATATTTCTCCGAGTCTTGCGTGATGATATCGGCGGCTGCGACCATATCAGCAAGCCCGGCACTAATGATATGTTGTTCCAGTTCATTCAACATCGGCTGAATTCCATCAGGAACCCGTTCCAAAAGTCTAAACATCAACTGTAAACGTTCCGTTTCCCCAGCCCGAATCAACGGAGCACACTCAGCCAAAAGCGTTTGCAACGGATTCCCAACCAAAACTCGGACACAACATTCAGCAACGGCAGTACCCCCAGCTTCCAAGTACTTCTGAGCGCGGGCCTCTTCTTCACGAAGTTTCGCATCAGCAAATTTCATATAAGAAAGAACTCCGTTCGCTTGCAAATATTCAGGTGCTTTAAGTCGATAGAACTCTTCAGTGGCTTGTATATAAGCAGCCTCGAAGTTATCACGATATATTTTCAAAGAAAGCGACTGCATTTTATCGTCTCGATTTAGACTAAGATTAACGTACGACTCCCGAACTCCAATAACGAGTTGCGAGTCGAAAGCTTCGCCGTTTCTTTCAGCATGAACCAGTTTCATGGCAGCTTCCTGAAGACGATGTTTCACATCGCTAAAAATACTCTGATTCCATGAATCTAACATCAATTTGCGCACGATACTTTCTTCGTGGGAATTTGGTTTTTTTGAGTTGTTCTGACTGGTTGTACCGCACGTCGACGATGGTATGCTCGTGGAGGCGCTTCCTGTAATAGTCTTCCCCTGTAACGAAGACTCTAACTGTCGAAACGGGTTTGGTAAATAGTTACACTGGGTGAAGAACTTGCGCCATTCAGCAATATATGCTTTGAGCAAAGCTTGTTCTTCTTGATGGGCCAGGACGCGGGCTTGAGCTTGTTTGATAAATGCGACAATTTCGCTTTGTAACGCATCGCGAACTTTGGTCGGACCTTTTTCATCCCACAAACAAACCGAGTGCACTGAATAGAACAAATCGTGCCACTCGGTTTTCGTAACAGGCTCTTGTTGTAACAGCTTCAGTACGATTATTCTGATCGATGGCCATTTATCCTCGAAGACTAGCTGACCTTTATCCTGGAATATTGTTACCATAAAACAATTGGCTAAACGAAACAAAATTTCAGGACTTACTTTTAACATGGTGATGTCATGTCCGGTTAACTATTTGGATGTTCGTGTTAACTGTATCGAGTGATTTGATGGATTAACAGTACATTTTGGTTTAATCAGCGGTTAAGTTTTTTGATGTTCGTTATAAAATTAAAGGTTAAACTGGATTAAATTTATTGCAACTAATTTCATTCCATTTGGTTTTCTTTGATAGAATTCTATGGGCGTCTATAGAGTTCATGTCAGAATAAAAGTCGTGGAAATTCAAATTTTTTAAATTATTATTAATTGTTGGAATTTTCATGAAAAACGGGGAGTTAAGGGAAGAAAATGTATAATATTGCCCTTCACGGAATATATATCAGGGATATGAATTAAAAAAATTCTCACCTTTTTGATTTAAACATCTTTTAGTTATAAGAAAATTAATCAATGATAATGACCATGAGGCAGTTTTTCCCATTTAAGTCGGAATCTATTAGCCCCAAGGGAAAAATGAATAAAAACAAAAATATTCTTCATGACTTTTTACATAAAAATATTTAGCCAATTATTTGGCTAAGACTTACCAGTTTTGAGTAAATTGGTATTCAAAATTTTTAACAATTTTATGTGAAGAATTACTTAAATCTGATGATTTTCGGAATCAAATACCTGAATATTATGTTAAAATCGTCTGCTACGAAACATCTTCTTATTCTATAGTCCAAAGGTTAAAGAGGAACTACAGTGGTATCTCGACATACGAGTGCCCCAACAAATGAGTTTTTTGAGATGCGAGCCGGCGAGCGAGTGAGTTTTTGCTTTGAATTACGAGCGAAATTCGAGATACGAGTAATTCAAGATACGAGCAAGGTTGCGGAACGAATTAAACTCGTATGTCGAAGTACCACTGTATTAATAAAAAAAATTATAAGCTAAAGTAAGAAATGTTGACATCCCCAGTGGACCAGCTTCTACGGTGTGAACTCAGTGTAAATTATTACACTGAGGCCCCTAAGGAAAAGGCTTAAAAATATAAAAATTATAACAAAATGAAAAACCGACTTCAAAATATATAAAAAATCTTAAACAAAAAATGCACTAAAAAGTGAAAAAATAATTGCGTATCCTTGCAATGTCTACAACTAACAAATTATTAGTATGATACAATGTACAACTATTGTTATTTTTGGAGTTGGTGTCAGCCAAGAAAATACGACTATATTGATACTTAGCATTAAACGAGAATATCTTAGAAATTTATTTTTCAAATTAACTTTTATGCAATATACTAGCACTGTGACAATATCTAGCGACCTTTTAACTACAAAATAACAATAACCAACTAAACCTTTTTACAAATTAACTTTAATATTTAATTCCTTGGCTGACACCAACTCCAAAAATAACAATAGTTGTACATTATATCATCCTAATAAGTAATAAGTTGTAGACACTGCAAAGATACGCCATTATTTTGTTACTTTTAGTGCATTTTTGTTTAAGATTTTTTTTTTATTTTTAAGTTGTTTTTTTTTTATAATTTTTATTTATTTCTCGATTTTTAGTGATCTGAAGTTTGGCAACTGATTTTATTTCTTTGAATATGGGTAAATCTATTAAACTGCTCATATGAGGCAGCGCCGTTAAATGTTAAAAGTTACTACTTCATCCCCTTTTTCTCTTAAGGGTTGACATTTTTTGCTTTTAAATGTAATGGTAGAACTAAGTGGAATACTCTTTCCAATAGAACAAAAAATCATCAAAATTCGATAATTCAGTTAAACGTCACTATTTCATCCCCTATTTTTATCCTTAGGGGGGTGGAATTTTTTCTTCAAATTGAAATGTAAACAATTTAAAGGTACGATGTACGTAATAAAAACAAAATTATCAAAATCGGGTTAGCCAGAAAAAAATTATTATTTCATCCCTAATTTTTAACCCCTAATGAGAGGAGGTTTTTTTATAAAATATGGATATGAGATTAATTTAAAATTATGTTCTACCAATAAAAAACAGAATTTTCAAAATCGAGCTATCCAATAAAAAGTTAATAGTTCATTCCTTAGTTTTCAACCCCTTGGAAGTGAAAGATTTCCTTCAAATTAAAATGGGACTGCACTGGAAGCACTAGCATTCAAATAAAAAAAATTATAAAAACCGAGCTATCCAATAAGAAGTTAATATTTCGTCCCTTAGTTTTCAACCCTTTAGAATTGAAAGAATTCCTTCAAATTAAAATGGGACTACACCGAAAGCACCAGCTTTCAAATAAAAAAAGAATTTTTAAAATCGAGCTATCCAATAAGAAGTTAATATTTCATCCCTTAGTTTTCAACCCCTTAGAAGTGAACAATTTTTTTCAAATTAAAATGGGGCTACACGAAAAGCACCAGTTTTCAAATAAAAAAAAATTTTCAAAATCGAGCTATCCAATAAGAAGTTAATATTTCATCCCTTAGTTTTCAACCCTTTAGAATTGAAAAAATTCCTTCAAATTAAAATGGGACTACACCAAAAGCACCAGCTTTCAAATAAAAAAAGAATTTTTAAAATCGAGCTATCCAATAAGAAGTTAATATTTCATCCCTTAGTTTTCAACCCCTTAGAAGTGAACAATTTCCTTCAAATTAAAATGGGACTACACCAAAAGCACCAGCTTTCAAATAAAAAAGAATTTTCAAAATCGAGCTATCCAATAAGAAGTTAATATTTCATCCCATAGTTTTCAACCCCTTGGAAGTGAAAGATTTCTTTCAAATTAAAATGAGACCACACGAGAAGCATCAGCTTTCAAATTAAATAGAATCATAAAAATCGGATCACCCAGTCAAAAGTTCTGAGGTAACAACCTCCTTTTTTTGAAGTCGGATAAAAATCAGGATTTTATTCGTTCAAATTTCATATATACAACAATCAATCTTTAATTAACACCTTTCAAAAACATGATATAAACTTGGTAAATTAACAATTTCAACCACACTGCCATTATTTCTTAGGTGCAAAGGGGGTAACAAAAATCGTTTCAGCGCAGGGAACACGGCATATTCCATAGCCCATTTCCATGAATATTCCAGGTCGTTGCCGAAGGGTTTGATCGCGATGTTCGCATAAAACTTGGCCAATTGCCTCGAAAACGTTTCAAAACATCCTTCCTCGGTCTCCCAATCGACCAGCCCGATCAAATCGAACAACAACAGCGGTAAATTAGTCAAGTCGGGCATATAATTTTCAAGAAGCATCGGAATCCCGACGACACATCCACTGTCATCGATTTCAAACGCGAAATAAGCGTTGAGCATTTCCTTTTTGTCGAGTAGAAAATTTTCGACCATCTTGGCGAGATCGTGTGGACTGCCATCTTCTTTTTCGTTGTAATTTTCGACCAGATTCAAGTTGATAAGTAGGCGTATTTGATCGTAGATCGAAAGCGGTTTTTCGAGGACAATCTGATCGAAGTTTTGAAAGTCAAACATTATGAATTGATAGAACAATTCTTCGCATAACTTGCTTGTATCGATTAGATAGAGTTTTGTGTCGTGTTGTATTAACGATTGGTCCTCATCGACACAGCCAACGAATTTGTGTTGGGCGAAAATTTGGCGTAGTACATGGTCGCAACTGAGCTCGATTTTTTTTCGACTTTCCAACACGCTGAGGAGGGTAACTTCAACTTTATCTGGCTTAGTGTTGTGTTCTAACAAGGCAATTTTCGAGGGTTTGGTTTTGACTTGAGAGAAAAATTGTTCTAATTTTTGTTCATTCGAATCGGTTCGAACTAAATCTTTTTGGTACAACTGAGTTTTACCGAGACTTTCGGTAAGAGATTCATCCGAGATATTCGTTAATACTTTTCGAGTATAGAAAGTTCGAGATTTATTGCTTCCAAGAAGCTGCTTTTCAGTTTCGGCTCGAATCAATTCAATTATAGCCTCTTCATGTAAGAAATGGACCTCGCTTTTGGTCGGATGAACGTTCACATCGCAGTGTTGAGGATCGATTTCAAGACTTAAATATATAAATGGATGAGAATGTTTAGGTAAATACTGCGAATAAATGTTTTCAAGACTCTTTCGAAGCAATGTTGAATCGATCAACCGATGATTAATAAATAAAATAAACGAAGGTTTCTTCGAGGAAAAATTTGCATTAGTAACGAAAGCGTGCACCTTAAACGCGACCAACGAGGAATCTTCCATTTCAAATTCGATTAACTCTTTAGCCAAAGCATTCCCATAAATTGAACGAATGTTATTTATATAAGACGATTTGGGACTGGTCTTTAAATCATTCGAATTTTCCCCTGATTTTTTAAGGGTGAACCCGATATGGCTGTTATGAATCGCATATTTACTAACAACGCTATAAATTTTATTATATTCATCGTTAGGATTTTTTAAGGCGGCTTTTCGCGTTGAAACATTATAAAACAAATCTTCAACGGTAATCTGTGTTCCTTGATTACCAGCACATGGTTGCGGTTTACCTGTTAATTTTCCATCGGAATAACTGGCTCGAAACGCGCATTTTTCCGACTTGGTCTTTGTCGTTATGGTTAAATGAGCCACATGGCTAATACTAGCGAGGGCTTCGCCCCGAAATCCATACGTACAAATACTGTTCAAGTCCTCGAAAGAAGTCAACTTGGACGTGGTGAATCTTTCGCAAACAATTTCTAAATCATCACGTCGAATTCCCGTACCGTTGTCTTGGATTTGTAATAGTTTCAGTCCTCCGGCTTTGACGAGAATTGAAATATTGGTCGCTTTGGCGTCGATACTGTTTTCGAGTAGTTCTTTGAGCGCGTTGGCGGGTCGTTGAATGACTTCTCCAGCGGCTATTCGGTTGACGACGACTTCATCGAGACGTTGAATCTTCACGGGAGATGACATGGCGTTGAATTAACTCAAGTTTTTAACTTAAAATTTGAGAAATATTATAAAATATGACATTTTATAAATATAAAACAAAGATCAAGTTGGGTTTTACCAAACTAACTACGCGTTCTTCATACAACGTAAGTTGTTACACAACATAAACAGTCGCATACACGTAAAATAGTCTAAGGAAAGTTTTATGAATCTCATTAATTTCTAAGTGAATCACTACCGGAAAACTTATTTCAGAAGTTTTCTCAATTTTTAATTTATATTTTTCAAGTATTTTACTAGTATTTAGGGTATTTTTCTTAACTGTCAAAATTGCATTTAGTAAACACCATAAACGGACCGAAGTAAAAAATTTTTCAGGGAAAAATAAATTTTTCTATCATTTTATTCGCCGGAAAAACTATTTTTAAAGAGTTTTCATGACTTTAAAAACTATTCGTAACGTTCTTCTACTGAACCCAAACATTTATCGATAAAATGTAATGTTTAGTTTTGTTTTCTAGCCAACCTTTAACCATCTCTGGCCGGTGGAAAAAGGGTAATTTGAATAAAAATATGATTACTAAATGAAAATATAATAATATGTTAGTTATAAATATCATTTATACACGTTTTGAATCGTTTGATTTTGTCCATATTATCTTTTTGACGTGATAACGTCTTATAAATTTGATGAACTACGACAGCCAGTCTGAAAAAGTGTCACGTTCCATTTGAGCCTGTGCGTGCAAACGCGATAGAGAGACAATTGTTGAATCCTAGACAACGTGTTTTGTGTTTTTTTTTCTACAATTTAATAAGATTTAATTGATTTCCTTCATAATGTTCAGTCTGGTTTCATTTTGAAAAAATTGTTAATTTTCAATTAACTCCTTCTTTGTATTATACAAAATAATGATATGATAATAGCAATAACAATTCAATTCATAAGAATATGCAATTTTTCATCAATGTTTCTTTATGATGTTATCACGTAAAACTATCGTCCGTAAACCGACTTTACAGACAACCAATTTTTTTTATATCATAAGGACATCTACAAAAGTTATCATTTAGTTATCTTATGGATACCATTTAAATGGCTGCTTTAAAATTATTTCTACTGAATATTCGGACTATTCTATGTTCTAATCATCTTTAAGATTACAAAATGACATTTATCAGTCATTTATGCCAAATGTCTATTTCGTTTTAAAAATTAGAACTGGTATTTTGTAGTAATTGGTATACTGGTATACATATTGTTGGTATTCTTGCTTTTTTATGGCAAATTCGTGGTAAAAGTATGTTCCGAAACGTTCTGTTGCGGAAAAATGTCAAAAAATGTAATAATGCTATCTAAAATATTATTTTAAAATTGATAAAATGTTATCTTTAAGATCTCTTTTAGACGTCTCTATTCCCGGGAAAAAATGTTTTTGTCTAATCATATATAATCATGTATAATCAGATCTGAAAATTGGCCAGGTATAATCATATATAAAATTATATATGGTGAGACAAAAATATTTTTCCCGGGCAATCAATTACTACAAGCAAAAGCACATTTTTCGAGAGTTTTTTTTTTTATAAAAACTAAATAAAATCAAATAAAAACATCAAGTACAACGATATAACAAAAAAAAAATATTATAAGATAAGTGAGTGGCCGAAAAGAATGTTTGTCTAATCATATATAATTATATACCTGGGCAATTTTCAGATTTGATTATATATAATTAGGCAAATTTTTTTTTCGGTCACTCATCTTGTATTATTTTTTTTTGTTATGTCGTTGTATTTGGTGATTTTATTTTATTTTATTTAGTTTTTATAAAAAAAAAACTCTCAAAAAATGTGTGCTTGTAGTAATTGATTGCCCGGGAAAAATATTTTTGTCTAACCATATATAATTATATATGATTATACCTGGTCAATTTTTAGATCTGATTATACATGATTATATATGATTAATAAGGGGACAGCATATCGTACTATCAATGTATATTATTTATATAATTTGTCTTTAAAATAAAACTTTTAAATAAAACTTGTAAATGTATTATAGATACAATTGATAATTTTGATGGCCTCAAGCGAAACAACTCGTTGATCAACATTTTTTTTATCTTTTAAAAATGCATTAAATATATTAAACATTTTATTCGTTTCGTTGAAGCAAACTGGCTGATAATTATTTTAAATGCATTTTACGTACTATTATAAAAATTAAAAGTAATTTATTTAAATATTTGTGATCCATTTGTATGGCCTTGTGTACTTTAATACTTACACCGATTAGATAATAATGAGAAATCAAACAAATTCATAAATTGTGTACAAATCATGAGCTGTTTTCATTAACCAAAGTGTTAAAATTTAATTACATTTTCATGTCAACGATATGTGGCAGCTTATATTGAAATCAACTATAAGTATTGATCGTTTTCAAAATGCCAAAATCGAAAAATATTTTCACCATTTCCAATTATTGGGCCTATATTTGGTTTGTGCTAATAATTTTCCTGGGAATTTCTGTCTTTCGAGTTCAACGACGACTTCCTGAACCAGTAAAAATCTCAAACTCTGTAAGTGCATTATTACGTTATAAACCTCTGGATCATTGTGAATGAAACTATCGTAAATTTTAGATAGATCAAAATCATGTTTTCGTTGAAGAACGAGCCAAGGACATTCTCGAAAAGTTGGTGAAAATCGGTCCGCGTGTAATCGGCTCGCCTGAAAACGAACAATTGGCCGTCTCAATGATAACGGAAGAAGTTGAACGAATAAAAAAGTCCATGAATCAGCTCCATCGTATCGAAACTGACGTTCAAGTTGTCTCCGGAAATTATCACCTCGAATTCAAACCGGTCGGTCTTACGATTTTATATCGCAATTTGCAAAATATCGCTGTTAAACTCGGCCCAAAAGACGAGAAGGACAATGAAATCAGACCAAGTCTTTTATTAAATTGCCATTTTGATTCAGTGCCATTAAGTCCAGGTAAAAAGACAAATATCATCAAGAGATTTTTACTTGATTTCAAGTCAAGTTTCGATCAAGTAGCTTAAAAATCAACTCAAATAGTGGAGCTCTTATATAAGACTTATCTACATTATAACATAATGCCTTATTGATTTCAATCAGCAGATGATAATTGATAGAAAGATAGAAATATCTACAAAAGTTATCATTTATCACTCTTCCTGATCTCTCAGTTAAATAACTTTTACAGACCCGAGAAATTTTTATTGTCTAATCATATATAATCATATATAATTACATATGAAAATGGAACAGGTATGATCATATATAATATATGTCTATATCAGTGGCGTGCAGTAACTTTTGATACTGGGCATACGGTTAGAAGTGGGGGGGGGTAGAAAAACCACATTTTTTAAAATTATTATTTTTTTGATAAACCTGGTGTTATAAGTATTTATTTTTAAAAATTAGCCTTATTCGATGCTTTTTCTTACAAAAATCATCAATAATCGCATCATATAATGTATTTAAAAACCACGAAAATAGTTCTTATCATGAAGAACAGAACATTTTTATGGCTTCTAGGTAAATAAATCGAAATAAGTCACGAACAGTATCAGTAACAATTAAATTCACTGCAGATTCAAAACGCCAAACGCATCTGCAAACCGTCAATCGGCAATATGAAACGCCGAGGTAGATAGTATGCAACTATACTAGTGCGCATGCGCGACCAATTCGAAGCAAACGATCGCATTCTGTGGTCGCCTGCGTATTCAATCGGCTTTTGCCGTTCATTTTTTGTGCTAGTCTATGCCAATTTTATGAGCGATATCTTTCATAATTATGTAAATTAAAAAATTTATAAATGATAAAAAATATTCAATTTTTAAAATCTTAACTGGTGTACACTGGCACGCCACTGGTGTGTAAATATATATAATATATGATATATATCATATCATATATGATTAGACAAAACTATTTTTTTCAGGGCAATCACTTACTACAAGAAAAAGCACAATTGTCGAGAGTTTTATTATAAAAACTAAATAAAATTTAAAAAATACGTAAAGTATAACGATAACTAAAAAAAGATTTCAACATGAGTGAGTATCAGGGAAAAAATATTTTTGTCTAATCATATATAATTAGATCTAAAAATAGGCTAGGTATAATCATATATATAATTATGTAGGATTATTGATTAGTCAAAAATATGTTTTCCCGTGTAACCACTCATGTTGGAATATTTTTTTAGATATCGTTTCACTTTGTGTATTTTTTTATATTATTTAGTTTCTATAATAAAACTCTCGACAACTGTGCTTTTGCTTGTAGTAAGTCCTAGAAAAAAAATTTTTTTATCATATATAATTATATATGATTATATATAATTATATGTGATTATATATGATTAGACAAAAACATTTTTTCTCGGGAAATGTTATCGAAACGATAACATTTTTTAGTCAACATTTTGCCGAACGGGCTTATGAAGTATATTTTATATCATATCAAAATGAAAATATCTTAATTTGAAAAATTAATTTTAGGAGCTAGTGATAATGGGATTAACTGTGCTATAATGCTCGAGCTTCTCAACGTTTTATCCAAATCTCCTCAATCTATGGAAGCAAATGTTATATTCTTGTTTAACGGGGGTGAGGAAAATGCCTTACAAGCCGCTCACGGGTTTATCGATCAACATCCGTGGTTCCGACAAGTCAAAGCCGTCCTTAATTTGGAGGCTGGAGGTGCTGGAGGTCATATCACAGTGTTCCAATCGAGTCCTAAAAGTCCGTGGCTTTTGAAACACTTTGCTCGCGTGGCTCCCGATCCACACGCGTTTGTGATGATCGAGGAAATTTTCCAAGCCAATCTAATTCCTAGCGATACTGATTTCCGTCTGTTCCGTGATTTCGGTAACGTCGCCGGATTGGATTTAATTTTTTATGGCAACACCTACGTGTATCATACACGCTATGATACCATCGAGCAAATAACTCCAGGATCGTTCCAACAAGCCGGCGACAACTTTTTGGTTTTTATAAAAAGTTTGATTTCCAGCGATGATCTCAAACACCCGGAAAATTTTTCTCATGGAAATTTGGTGTTCTTCAACGTGCTGAATGTTATGATCTTATATTCGGAGGAACTTGGGATACTTGTTAATCTATTAGCGATATTTGGGGCGGTTTTCTTGATTTACCAAAGTGTTAAACGTATTGGAGGACCGGATATATATTTACGAGTTTTTTTGTCATCATCGGTCCAATTTATTGGATGGTCTTTTGGTATAGTTTTTGGTATTGCGGTGGGAATTGTCTTGGACAAATTTGAGTGTTCACTGAGCTGGTTTTCGCGACCCTGGCTCGTTCTTGGCCTGTATGTACTACCAAATATCCTAGGAATGCTTGTACCATTGATCGCTTACGATTATTATCATCATAACGTAAGAATTTTCTCAATATTTAACTCAAATAATTAAAATGTATCAGACAGTACATTGTATAATACAATCCTATTGTTGTTCTAAAATGTATCAGGCAGTACACTGTACAGTACAATCCTATTCATCCTATTGTTGTTTTAGTCCAAACTTGGATCGAATATCAACACTCAAATTCATATTTATGGAAACATGTTCTGTTGGATTTCATTGTTATTTTTGGGTACGATGTTTAAAATTCGATCATCATTTCTCTGTATGATTATTGTGACGATCCAAACGATATCTTCAACGTTAACGTTGATCTTACGACAACAATATTCGGTGCGGGGTTGGATGTGGATTTATTTACTGATGTTGGTGTTTCCTGTAGCCTTAGTGTTTGGATTATTAACCGATCTTCTGGTTACAATGATTCCAATCGTTGGACGAATTGGAAGTGGAAAAAATGCAGAACAACGCATCGGTCTGCTCACTGCATTTGGTACATTGTTATGTGCAGGAGTATTTGTAAAAATTTCAAAATCGTGTTAGGAAGAAAATTTTAATCATATAAATTTTTAGGTACCCCTGGTGACAATTTTAGAAAAACCATCGAAAATTATAAAAGTTCTCATTGTGGGTGTCATAGTGGCAATGGTAGCCGTCTTATTCACCCCACTTCAAATACCGTTTGGTGATGATCCCCAAAATCCGACTCCTCAAAGATTTTTAATCTATGTACGATAAACTAGGTTTATCTGACTATCATTTTTATTAAATTCTTTCTTTTTAGCACACACAAAGAACATTTTTCGATATTAATGGTCAAATTCGAAAAAGTGATTCGGGTTATTTGTTCTGGAACTCAGATCGAAACTCTCCCAAATCAATCGAACAGTTTGTTCCAGAAGTTCGAAACGCAATTTGTTTGGGAACCAAGTGTAACGATGAAGAAATTTTCTGCGGCCTACCGATTTATAAAACTCGAATCTATGGCATTTGGTGCGATTTTTACAGTTTCCCGACAAAAGCGCGCGAACTTATTTTCGACAAATTTACGCCCATAAGTATCTTATAAATAGTTGATAATGAAAAAGTGATTTTTATCTTTTATATTTGTTTTCGCGCTTTTGTCGGTGTAATTTTTTTTTACGATTTTCCCAACAAATTTTTTTTTTAGTGATGAAACAACGTGGATTCCTTCTGAATCTCCAAGTGACCTCTCTCAAGTTCGTCTCAATCTTACATCGGTTGATATTTTTGAAAATTCAAAACGATACAATTTCTATCTTGAAGGACCACATCACATGAATCTTATAATCAGTCCGAAACAAGGTTCCAAATTAGTCCATTGGAGTTTCACCGACGAAATTCCCGAAGCCAACATGTTCTGGAATAAACGTCCCATTTACTTTTTAACGATGTCCTATGGAAAAATTTTAGAACCTGAAATATTTTCAATTGATATCACAGGAAATGAAGGATTCGATCTGGGTATCAATGGTTATCTAATGGACACGAAGACTTTAAAACCGGATTTCCAAAGGTTTATTTCTCGATTTCCAAAATGGGCGCATGTAACTCCATTCGAGTCGTCTTACTATCTATGGACTTTTTGAGTGGGAGTTCTTATGGGAATTGTTGGGTACAATCAAACGTGGAATTTTTTTCTCATAATATTCTGTTTAGTTCACAGTATAATACATTTTTAAAATTAACATAAGTTGTATTACATTTTCTTAATCCCAAGAAGTTTTACTAAAGATGGAAAGTGAATGATTTGAGATAGAAAATTCAAAATCTCGTTCATTAGTTCGCATAATTATTCGCCTGTTAAAGCTGCGGCTCCCGAAATGATTTCAATCAATTCTCGAGTAATGACAGCTTGTCGCGTACGATTGAACGTTAACGTTAACTTGCCAATCATTTCTCCAGCGTTTTTGCTCGCGTTATCCATGGCAGTCATCCGCGACGATTGTTCACTGGTTGCACCTTCTTTCATTGCATAGAACAACATTGCAGCCAACGAAAATTCCATGTAGCTTTGTAAAATTTCCTCGTCGAGCGAGTCATACACCGATAATTTAGGTGCAACTGAAACGGCGCCTAAACTATACAGCGGTAAATCGACGGTGTTGTACGAGACGACCGATTTGAATTTGTTGTAGATGATTTTGCCCGAGTTGAACTCGTAGCCGGATGTGAGAATGCCATCGGCCAATTTGCAGGCGTCGAGGAAAGTTGGCGGTTTGCGCCCGACTTCGCTGGCGACAAACAGAATATTTTTAGCGAACTGCCGTTGAAGTTGAGCTCGGGATTTGTCTCCAACGCACACAACTTTCGTGTGTTGTCCATTTTCGGCTAGATCGGTTCGAATTGTTCTCGCAACGCTGGTATGAACGGCTCCACATAAACCTATAACAAATTAAATATATTTGTTAAAATAAGGACTTATTTAATACCAACAAAGAACACCCAAAACAAGTCTCCTGCAAACTGGATTAAAAATTTTAAAAAAAGAGGTGCGGTTCTTTTGAATTTTAGTACGGCGCGTTGAACAGAGATGGCGGTGCAATGTCCAAAATGCTTTTAAGCTTTACGAACTTGCGCTGTGATGACAAAATAGACCGATACTAACGCCTCTAAGAACAACGCGCCGTACTAATAGCCTACAAGTAATCTGACGTTTAACACGTTTTTTCCGAGTCACCGTTTGTGTAGTAAATTTGTATTTTTAAGACTATTAATTGGGTGAAATACTGTGAAAAACTATGGTTTACAATGAAAATAAAATCCAAAGAAAGCTGCAAGACGTTTATAAAATTTGTCAGGATCATTTTTCTGGTTAACAATTAATGCATGCCATAAAAACGAAGCTCCATAGAAATTGTGAAATAAATTAAGTAGCTACTTTTCAAAGTACATGTCTTAATCTTATTCATGCCTACTAAAGTATTATTCTAAGACTAGCTGATACCCGTGACGCCGTCTGCGTAGGTTATTATGTTAAGAACATATTTAATTTATAGAGGAAAACCATTTAAAAAATCGAAAGCAAAAATATATTTAAAATAACCGGAAAGAACTTAGCGTGGAACATTTTTAACGATATGCCGAAAAATTGCTCCGATTCTGCGGCTATTGTTCCAAATGTTAACTATTAATAAATTTTTCAAAAATTTGTAAGTTCAAAAATAAAATTTGCTGTACATATAATCCAAAACAATCACTTTTTTTTTAAAATTGCTACTTAAATACTCTTTCCGGATCCGCAATTGCTCCAGATGTATAGTTAATTAGTAATTCAGTTTTTAAACTATTCATGTTTATACGATCCAACGGCAGTTGATGACGTCATTGTACAAGAATATATATAGAAATTGTTAAAAATAATTAATTATTAAAAATATTGCAAAAATTTGATCAATTATTTGCCTAATGAGCAGATAGAGAACTTTAATAAAAAAAAAAAACAATTAAAAATTATTTTGCGTCTTATAGCAATTTTTATTCTTGAGTTAGAATTTTTTTAAAAAATTTAATTATAAATTAACTATTAACTTTACACCTGGAGCAATTGCGGATCCGGAAGAGCATTTAAGGAGCAATTAAAAGAAAACTAATAAAATGTGACTTTTTTGTACTTAACAGCAATTTTTTTGGCATATAGTTTAATTAAAAAAAAAAACAAATGTTTCTCGCTAACTTAACTCTTTCTGGTTAAAAAAATATATGCAATAATAAAAGGGAGTGTTGAAATGTCATTTGATTATTGTAACGGTTTTAACTTACAAATGTATTTTGAATTTGTATTTACTGTAAAATATAAAAAATGCTAAAAGAGAATTTTAAAAAAAAGCTACAAACAATATTTTAAGAATTGCTAAACAAATAGAAAATATAATTCAAAAAATCTTTATTAATGTAATTTCTCGCCGAGCTTCATTAACTCTACGATCAAATATGAAAAAATCAGTAGGCAGTGGAAGGAGAAACAACCTCTGTCCAGCCCTTGCGTATTACATCGTTTGCCTCACTCTATCAAAGCGACAAAAAATCCACCGCTTAACGCGTTTTGCTTGTAAAAATCGCATTTTTTAAAACTTTAATTACTTTGTTTTTAATGAAGATATCGTGATAATTCTTTTTTTAGATAAGGACCAAGTATATAAGAAGTAAAAAAAAAATTGATCGAATTCTGTCCAGTAGTTTTTGAGTTAAAAGCGAACATTTGAAAACAGCTATCATTTCATTTATATAGATGGTTGAATCATTTCAGAATCTCAGATTTCGTGGTAATCATGAATATGCATTAATTATTTTTAATTTAAATATAAAAATAAATAAATAACACAAAAATTATAACTACGCTCGCCTAGTTAATAAAATGACACTAGCGCCTCTGAGAACAACGCGCCGTACTAATATCCCACAAGCTACCGCAGTTTAACACTGAGTGTCCCTGCCATGATAAATTATGCTGCTTACTAGCTGCCACTACAGTAAGATATTTTAAGGTGAAATTTCATGCATCGCTCATTTCCAGCTTTTGAGTCACATGGTACGTTTTCGACCAATGTTCTGCCAGAATTTTGAAATTAAAACTGCAGCCATAGCGCCGCTAACGTCAAATCGTTGAAGTTTGAAATCGCTCAGATGGCGCAGCCATCTTATTACCAATTTTAAAATCCTGACAGAACATTGGTCGAAAACGTATCATGTGACGAAAAAGCTGGAAATCGAAATTGCACCCTAATAGTGGTTGTCTGATTCCCTTTTCAAGGCAAATTCATTGATTATCCTTTGTGTTTTGGGTAATCTCATTGAAATATATTTTTCTCTATACAAACCTCGATCGGATGTTACTGCAACCAGCAACCGCTGTGGAGGTCCTGCAGGTGGGGCGATTTCGGCTTTTTCATAAAATTGTTTCGATCCTTCGCCCAATGGACGCGCCCGTTTCAAATCTCTTTCGGCTCGCGTGTACTTCGCTGCCGACACCATCTTCATGGACTGCGTAATCTTTCGAATGTTCTTAACAGATTTCAGCCGCATTGAAATGTGCTTGAGTGTGGCCATTCCACATTGCTGTTGCAATTGAACGTTGGCATTGTTGCACAACACTGGCACAATACTACCTCCACCGAGTCGGCTGAACATTTTGAAAACTTAAATCCTAAAAATTAAGCACTTTGAAAAAAATTTACTACCTATCACGATATTATGTAATATAGGGAACTAATAGGTTAACAACTAGGTTACTCAAAAAAGTTTTTTTTTTTTCAATTTTAAGGAAATAAGTATAAAGAAATCAGTTTAATGGATTGTAAAATTGTTAAAATGTCAGGAAAATGAAAGGAAAAAAGAAAATTTTTACAAACCTGACACAAATTTTTCAATGGCGGCTGATCGACAGTCAGGTGGATAAAGTAGTAATCTACATCAACGATTAGTCGATACAAGAGCCATCTACCAAAGCAATTCTTTTTATAAATTTAAAATTATAAATAACTTAGTTCTTAAATAAAAAAAACTCTTAATTAAAATTATCCTAATTTCATTAATTAGTTTTTAATTTCATCATTTTTACATTTTTTCATTTAATAAAATAGTTGCATATCATCTTTTGAGTTTGTTAGTAACTGTCGTAAATTACTTGACCATACTTGACTATAGGAGAACAACAATCTTAATAGGAGATAAATTCAAATTTCAAGAAAAAACCGTGACAGTTGGTTGGCGCTGATTGAACTATATGTATTCCTTGAAGTTGGCCACGTATTCCTATTGTACCACTACGCACAGTACTTCCATAGTACTGCCGGTACTGCCTAACACTGCCTGTATTGCGACATTTCCTTCAGGCTTGTGTGATTTGTGCACTTATGAGTCATTTATTGAGTGCAATAAAGCAATTATAATGTTCAAAATTTTCAAAATGCATCTTTTTATTTCTATAACTGTCGTGTTATTTGTTAAGATTAAGTCACATTAAAGAGTAAGTTAGTAAAATAGTCATTATTTAAAATAGAATATTAAATTTTGAGTAAATTATTTTAAATTTTTGTAAATGTAGTTAATTATTTCGTATATTGTTGTGAAAAAATTTTGTTTTTTAATTTTTTTATATTTAAATACATAATAATTTAAGATTGATTATTATATTAATTATTATATTTTGTTATCTATTTTATATTTAAAGTTAAACTTTATTGGAAGTATTAAAGAATGTTTTTGTTTTTATTTGATACTACTTAAGCAGTAACCTAAATATGTTTTCCTGATCCTTATTCCTTATTTCTCAACGAAGTATTTTCTTTTAATTAAATTTAAATTTCAATAATTAAATATAAGTTGATATTTCCTTAGCTGACACCAACTCCAAAAATAACAATAATTGTACATTATCTCATCCTAATAATTTGTAAGTTGTAAACACTGCAAGGATACGCAATTATTTTTTTACTTTTTACCTTTTAGTGCATTTTTTATTAAAGATTTTTTTATTTATTTTGAAGTCGATTTTTTATTTTGTTATAATTTTATTTATTTCTCGATTTTTAGTGATCTGAAGTTTTATGCTGATTTTATTTCTTTGAATATGGGTGAACCCACTAAACGCGCAGCTCATATGAGGCAGCGCCGTCAAATGTTAAAAGTTACTACTTCATCCCCTTTTGCTCTTAAGGGTTGAAATTGTTTTCTTTAAAATGTAATGTAAGAACTTACTGGAATAATCTTTTCAATAGAAATAAAACATCAAAATTCGATGATTCAGTTAAACGTCACTATTTCATCCCCTATTTTCATCCTTAGGAGGTGGATTTTTTTCTTCAAATTTGAATGTGAATAATTTAAAGATACGATGTACGTAATAAGAACGGAACTATCGAAATCGGGTTAGCCAGAAAAAAATTATTATTTCATCCCTAATTTTTAACCCCTAATGAGAGGAGATTTTTTTATAAAAAATGGATATGAGATTAATTTAAAATTATGTTCTACCAATAAAAAACAGAATTATCAAAATCGAGCTATCCAATAAGAACTTAATATTTCATCCCGTAATTTTCAACCCCTTAAAAATGAACGATTTCCTTCAAATTAAAATGGGACCACTCGAGAAGCACTAGATTTCAAATAAAAAAAAATCATCAAAATCGCTTCAGCCAGTCGAAAATTCTGAGGTAACAAACATTAAAAAAAAAAAAACAAAATATCTTTTCAGGAGGAGGTTCTCAATTAGACTGTTTTTTTTTTTTATTTTTGAAGTCGGTTAAAAATGGTAACATTTTTGTTCTCTGCTATCACGCCAATTATTAACCGACCTCAGAAAAAGGAGGAGGTACTCAATTCAACTGAATTTTTTTTTTTTTTATGTTCGTTACCTCAGCATTTCCGACTGGGTAAAGTGATTTTGATTATTCTTTTTTTATTTGAAAGCTAGTGCTCTCCGAATGGTCCCATTTTAATTTGAAGAAAATCGTTCACTTCTAAGGGGTTGAAAACTAAGAGATGAAATACTAACTTCTTATTGGATAGGTCAATTTTGAAAATTATTTTTTTATTTGAAAGCCAGTACTTTCCGTGTGGTTCCATTTTAATTTGAAGAAAATCTTTCATTTTTAAAGGGTTGGAAACTAAGGGATGAAATATTAACTTCTTATTGGATAGCTCGATTTTGATAATTATTTTTTAATTTGTAGAACACAATTTTAAATTAATCTCCTATCCATTTTTTATAAAAAAAACTCCACTCCTAAGGGGTTAAAAATTAGAGATGAAATAATATTATACATTTTTCCTGGCTAACCCGATTTTGATAATGTTGTTTCTATTACGTACAACGTACCTTTTAATTGTTCACATTTCAATTTGAAGAAAAAAATCCACCCCTTAAGGATGAAAATAGAGGATAAAATAGTGACATTTAACCGAATTTTGATAATTTTTTTTCTGTTGGAAAGAGTAATCCACTTAGTTTTGTTATTACATTTAAAAGCAAAAAATTTCAACCCTTAAGGGCAAAACGGGATGATGTAGTAACTTATAATATTAAACGGCGCTGCCTCATATGAGCAGCGCGTTTGGAAGGTTAACCATTTTCAAGAAAATAAAATCAGTTATCAAACTTCAGATCACTAAACCGCGATAAATAAACAAATATTATATAAAAATGAAAAACCGATTTCAAAATAAATAAAAAATCTTAAACAAGAAATGAACTAAAAAGTAACAAAATAATGGCGTATCCTTGCAGTATCTACAACGCCTTACAAATTATTAGGATTATACAATGTACAACTATTGTTCTTTTTGGAGTTGGTGTCAGTCAAGAAAATAAATATTAATGGTAATTTGTAAAAATTTAAAAAGGTTTAGTTAAAGGTTAAAGGTCGCTAGATATTGTTACAGTTCGAGTATATTGTTTAAAAGGTTTTCATAAGGTATTCTCGTTTTTTACAAATGAACATTAATATTTATTTCCTTGGCTGACACCAACTCCAAAAAGAACAATAGTTGTACATTGTATAATCCTAATAATTTGTAAGTTGTAGATACTGCAAGGATACGCCATTATTTTGTTACTTTTTAGTTCATTTCTTGTTTAAGATTTTTTATTTATTTTGAAGTCGGTTTTTCATTTTTTTATAATATTTGTTTATTTTAACAAGAAATTTTTGTTCAGAGAACGAAAGTGTTACCATTTTAACCGAGTTCAAAAAAAAAAAAAAAATACAGTCGAATTGAGAACCTCCTCCTTTTTTAACCGACTTCAAAAAAGGAGGAGGTTCTCAATTCGACTGTATTTTTTTTTTTTTTGAACTCGGTTAAAAATGGTAACATTTTCGTTCTCTACTATCACGTCAATTATTTTAAAATATTCGCGCTATATATCTGTTTAAGTACTGCAACCAATTGCGGCGAAATAAACGAAATTAACCAATGAAAACGCTAGAGTGAACATATAGGTTCGTCAGAGCCATCTGGGATGTCACGGCCATTTACGCAAGCGATTAGCACAGAGATTGTCCTCCCTCCATACACTTGACATTTCTGTGTTGTTGATGTTGTTGTTGTTGTTAGGTTAGAACAATTTGGTTGTTTAATCGATTTATTCGAGGTTTTCAATGCAAAATATACATTAGCGTGTGATTAAATTAAGTAATTTTATAATTGGTTTCATTTATAATAAATGTAAATATTAATGCAATGGTTGGTATTTTTCAAGTTGTCCATGTAAAGGATGCGTGTTGAAGGGTTGCGGGCTCAAAAACGATAATATAATGACAGATTCCGATGATACAGACGTGTTGTTATTGATTCCACCCGATTTTTTTTACGTGCCATCGAGTGACGATGATCTCATCTCGTCCAACCACTACCGATACCGCGATCCTTCTGTCAATCAAAACGTCGTTCACAGTCTAATCGCCCAAGTAAACACACTACAAAGTCGTGTGTCCCAAATTGAAAAAAGTAAATCAGACTCGACATCATTCAAACATATTTCTCCGAAATCGCAACGATCTCCGACCAGAAACTTACCGTCCGGGATTCGCTATCGTCGCAAAATGAACAGCATGCCGAACACTCCGATGAAACAAACGCCGCAGAAAGGCATGCAGAACTCGTTGCCGTCCACGCCGTCCTCGTCCTGGATCCACCAACAAAGCTTCAATGAATCAATCCGTTACGATCCCTCGGGAAATAGCTACGATTCCTTAAACAATACTCCACCCAAATATAAAGCCGCCCCGCACCTATCACCAGTGACCGACCAAGACGCCGACGAAAGTAGCATGACCGATCATGCCGATTCTATAGTTCTTAACGAAATCGATCAATTTCTTCAAAACGTTAAAGTGATCAAATCACATTTAAACGAACCGATTCAACCGCGTAATGATGGCGATAAAAGTTCAAAGAAACGCTTTGAAGATGTTAAAGAAACGAAAGTTATTGCATTTCCTCGTGAAGCCGGTGATTTTCAATGTTCCACTTCCAACAAGGAAAATATTAAAGAGACCAATGCTTATAATCCTCGAGGTCCTGATTCGTATAATTTTGATAAAAATGGGCGATTAACAACCGAAGATCAATGCGAGTATCGGTTTGAAATCGAAAGTATTCCCTCGGAAGAGTTTAAACGTTACGTTGTAACCGATTCGAAATCTTCTTCTGACTCTAAAACACTTTCTGGAAATCTGCAAATGTTCGAATCGAAAATAGCTAAATCCGTTGATGATCCATCGCTAGTTGATAAATGGAAAACTTTAACAGAACCGAAGGACGTGATCAAATCGGATACCCAAACGGAATCGGGTGAACCGGTTTTACTAAGTCTTGATAAGATTTGGAATTCGGCACCGACTTGTGACAATTTCGAGGTGATGGTGCAGCAGAAGTTGGAGGAGGAACGGATGCGGCGTGAGCATTGTGAGCGGCTTATTGAAGCGTTGCAAGTTCGACTGTTGGAGTCCCAGGAAAAAATCACGGTGGCTATTAAAGTGGATAAGGTGAAAGACGAGGCGATTATTAAGCTTCGCGATACGTGTCTTACGGCACAGGAGCGATGCATTCAGTATCAGCGGGCACATGAAAAAATTCAACACGAAATGGAAGCGTTGAAATCGAAATTCGTCAATGATACGTTGGAAACGGAAAAGGTAAAGCTTCTGAGGCAGAGCTAAAGCCTTTGAAAATGGTAAAAAGTGGAAAAAAATAACAAAAATTAAAGGAAAAAAAAATACGGTCGATCTGAGGTGGGGAAGGGGGGGGGGGGGGGTTAAAATAAAAAAACAATTAATCTTGATTTCCGACAAAACTACAAGTCCTATAGAAAAAAAATTAAATAGCAAAGTTATAGGTAATAAGAAGATCTATAACTTTTGTACTAGCACTTTTTTCACATAACCTCAACATTTATGAGAAAAATTCCAAAAACCTAATTTTTGGTTTTTTATTTTTATCTATTACAAGAATTTTTTTTTTTTTCATTAATTTTGGAAATTTTTTTTACTATCTTAAGATGCAATTTTATGTATCGCTCGATTTCCAGCTTTTTGGTCACATGGTACGTTTTCGACCAATGTTCTACCAGGATTTTGAAATTGAAACTGCTGCGCTAGCGTCAAATCGTTGAAGCTTGAAATCGCTCAGATGGCAGCCATCTTTTTACCAATTTCAAAATCCTGGCAGCACATTGGTTGAAATTGTATCACGTGACCCAAATTGCTGGTAATCGAGCGATGCATGAAATTGCACCGTTGCAATTTTGTTGATTTAAAATATTTATTTTGCACCTTATTTTGACTTAATATTGAAAAAACACCCTAATTTTGTACAATTTTGAGCAATTTATTAAAATTTAAACTTTAATTATTGCATTTTCTGGGAACATTTAATTTGTAATTTATATTTTTTTACGCTATCAGAAAGTAGAGATTTCAACGAACTAAAACACCGACTTTTTTTTAAAAAAGCACATATTTTGATGTGAGAATTTTCGATTGAAAATTAGGGTTTTTGTTTCAATATTAAGTCAAAATAAGGTGAAAAAATTAATATTTTAAATCAACAAAATTACAGTGTGTTTAAAGACAATAAAAGAAAAGTTTTTACCAAAATTCATGAAAAAAAAAATTTTTCTTGTAATAGATGAAAATAAAAAACCAAAAGTTTGGTTTTTGGAATGTTTCTCATAAAATTTGAGGTTATGTGAAAAAAGTGTTAATACAAAAGTTATAGATCTTATTACCTACAACTTTGCTATTTAACTTTTTTTCTATAGGACTTGTAGTTTTGTCGGAAATCAAGATTAACTGTTTCTAGTATTAAAAATACACCCCTCTCCTCCTTTTCCACTTCCACACCACAGATCGACCGTAATTTATTTTTTCTTTCATTTTTGTTATATTTTCTTCCTTTTCGGACGGGGTTTCATCCTACTATAATTTTTTTTGGCTTCAAAAATTATCGACCCTGGTTTATACTAGATACAAATTAATAGGATTTGAACAAAATATTTAAGAACTTGGAATTTCATTGATCTTCTTAAAACCTTCTCTATGATCATTTTCTTTCATTTACTTTTTAACATCATTGTTATTTCCCAGGCGCCAAAATTTGACAACAGATCCTTATTGATCTCGCCAAAATAATACGAAAATGACGAGTACAGTTTTCCGAGTTTTTGTTTAGTTTTCGAGAAAAGTTCGATTTTCGTAGCACGAGTCCAGTGCTATTTCTTATAAGAGATAAATTTAGTGAATGCGCCCATTTTTGGAACTACGAAGTTTTATAGCCCCCTATCACTTAAATACGAAAAAGGCTAAAATAATTGACCGATTGTTACGCAAATCTTAGTACCTTTGGGTGGCGCTGGTAGCTAATTGAAAAACAGCTGTTAACAATAATAATGAAAACAAAAAAAAAGTTTCACGTTAATAATTTGTCTGACGTTTAAATAAATGTTTTTAATAAAACCCTCGACCTCCATAAAAGTCTTCAGTTTTTGTGGTCTTTGTTCAACTCGTTTTCAACTAATATTACTGGCGATGTCTGCAAATGCATTCAAAATAGTCACATTTTTGTAACATGGAGTTGTAGGGGGCTGCTCTCAGCTATTTTGAAAGTAGAGCCCGGGAGTGCAACTAGGGATGTAAAAAAATAATCGATTATGGAAATAATCGATTAATATCGATTTTTTTTAAGTAAAAAAAAAGCGAGATCTATATGAATCCGTGGTCAAATCTTGGCGCCCGGGAAATAACAATCTTGTCACTTTCTTGAAAAAAATTGATATTAATTTCTTTGGTTGTAGAAAATGAAAAATTGTGAAGAAGACATTACAAGGGCCATGAACATGGCTCAGATGAGCGAAAAACAGACTGACGAATATAAAAAAGAAATTCACAAATTGAAATTGAGTCTGGAAGATGCGATATACCGAAATCAACAGCTAGTATCAAAATTTGATGAAGAAATTCAAGAAGTATGTTGATTCTTATGTACATTTAATAGAAATAAATTGTTTTAATATCTTCGTTGAGCTTGTTTATGTATGTAAATTTTTTTTTCTTTGTAGAATCGGAGATTGTTAAACGAAGCCCGCGACACAGCGGCTGAAAATCACAAGTTGTACTCAATCGCCCGTATGGAGCTTAAGTCTGTCGTTGACGAGAAGTTAAAACTCGAGCAAGAGTTGAACGATGAACGTACCGTGATTAAAAAGCTCCAATCTGACCGAAGTTCGTTAGAGCTTTTACTCAACGAATCAAAAACGAACGAGGTTATTATCACATGTATACAACCTGAACCTAAACAACAACCCCGTCAAAAATCACGCATTATACATTGTTGCTCGTTCCTGGGTAAATTATTGCGGTTTCGAGTCGTTAAAATAATTATAATGTGTTGCTTTTTGGGTACTCAATGGATGACTATGACAACGTTATATTCGAAATTAGTTTATTCCAACGATCGAATTATAATTCGACCGCATTGATTTACCCTGGAAATATATTTGTTGTAAAATATTATAAGAGAAAAATATATAGAACTGGATCTAATGGTTCATTGTTTGTTTATTTATCAGAATAAGCTTCGTGAGGAAACCGAAAAGTTTGCGTATGAAATCGAAAAGATTCAATCGGAGCTCCGCGAGTTTTATCAGAAGCAAGTGGACACGGTCGTTAATGATAAGCTGCGGGAGTTCCAGGCACAGTTAGATACGGCCGAAAGTGCTTTTCAAGAGCAAATACAATCGGCCAAGTTGGACGTGGCGCAACGAGCTGTTAAATATATCCATGATGCCATCAATAAGTAAGCCTTTAAGTTTTTTTTTATTTAAACTAGCGGATCTGACAGACGTTGTCCACGTCTTAAATACAAACATTTCCAAACTTTTTTTTTTAAATCTGGACCGTTTTGATGTACCAAAAAAAAATACAAATGTACTAGTAGGGGAGCCCACGATGATAAATCGGGATTTACTCGAGCGTTGTCGAGATCTAGTGGGTTGCGAAGCTTAGATGATAAAAAGAAAAAATGTAAGATATAATATATACCTTTTCAGTGGTGGGGGGAGCGGCTATAGATTTTCAAAAATGTAAAAAAAACTGTTACATGGACATACTCGAGCGCGTCAGATATTGATAGCATCCATGTCCTGCGTATTTTTAAAAATGTACATATGTTAATCTGATTGTTTCCATGATGGGGGTGGTCGTACATAAGGGTTGAAAATTAAGAAAAAAAAATTTAATTGAACGCGTTAGATTTTCTAAGGGGATGTTAAGTGAACCTAAGACAAACCTCTGGCGATTTGAATGTGACGTAAACGCCATTATTGCCATTATTGGAATGAAAAAAAAATTGCTATTTTGAAATACTCAAGCGCGTCAGATTAAGATATATATGATTCATCTTTATGCCTTAGACATGCTGTCTCATAATCTGACGATTATCAGGAGGGATTCACCTAAACTGAAAATAATTCAAAAAATTTTTTTGTATATATGCATACAGCCTAAATTCGAATTTTCCCAGGAAAAAGTTTCAAATAAAAGTTGTAGCCACTAATGAGTCTAAGAACTATAGTAAGTTTAAAGAAAATCGTTGGAGCCGTTTTCGAAAAAAAATTGACAAAGCTCATAAATTCCGAGAATAAAGCGGAGCTTTCGGTTCACCGACTTCAACCAAGAGCTTCGCGGCACAACTAGTTATAATATGGAAGTCAAATTTCAAGTTTGATGAAATTTGGATAAAGCTTTCGATACGATATGACACACAGACATTCCTGACAGCCATATCGTATTGAAAGCTTTATCCGAATTTCACCAAACTTGGCATTCAGCCTCCATATTATACCTAGATGTGCCGCGAAGCTTTTGGTCGAAATCAGTTAACCGAAAGCTCTGCTATATTCTAGGAGTTATTGAACTTTTTCAATTTTTTTCGAAAACGGCTTCAACGTTTTTCTTTAAACTTACTATGGTTCTTAGACTCATTAATGGCTACAACTTTTATTTGAAATTTTTTCCTGGTAAAATTCGAGTATATGCATCACGCAGCTGCACGCGTTAAACTTTATCGATGATTTTTTGTTACTTCGACTTGTGGAAATCGTTAGATTATATATTTTTCGTAATCCTTGATTTATTCCCCTCGAAATAAAAAAAAATTAGTCACGCTCGAGAATGTCGAGAAGACGTCTTTTTTTTTACAACTTTGTACCCCTCCCCCTTCATTACGTCACTTTCAAATTGTCAGATTAGAGAAATATATACATTTTAGCATGTAACTAATCCACCCTATCTTATTCTGACGCGCTCGAGGAAGTCAGATGACCAATTTTTTTTTACTAATCTGATCCTTTATCCTTGACGGGCGGCCATATATATGGGGCTAATATTTGGTGGAAGTACTTAACTGGGTACAAGGTTATCATCCTGTATATTAATCTGCCGCGCTTTAGTAAATCCCGAAATCCCCGCTTGGGCTCGCCAGTTATAAACCAGTAATTTCTAGCTGATTTACGTTTTGTAGTGCAATAGACACGAATTAAACATTAGGTGGGACATATGGCCGCCATTTTTAATGTATTTTAACAGCTACACGGACTGTTTAAGATAAATTGGACTGAAAGCTAAGTTTACATTTAATGTATATGCCATATTTTAAAAATCATTTGCTGGTAAGATTTTTAATTATTATTTTTTGGACATTTGAAAATTTTCATTATTGTTTTTTTAACGTTTTTTATTTTAATTATTATAAAATTGTACTTTATAAACGGTTTCCTGTGTATTTTATCTAAGACATATCACGGGACCCGAAGGTTTTGTACGTTACGACGGGTTATAAACGATTTATACTGTATATATAAAGATAACTGAAACACCCAGCGTTGTCTGGTTTGAATTTTGTCCAACAGTTTATTTATTATCAATGGCGGATTAATTCTTTCTGCCAGAAGACACCCTGTATCAGGGTTGGTCGCAGGGAAAAAATAAAAAAAATACCCAAGACCTTTGACAATCAACGAATTCTAAAATGTATTTATTTTTTTTTTTTATAGGCACAAGTTAGAAATGCAATTAGTCGAGCAGCGACATGAGGAAGAAAAGGGTTTGTTCAATTTGAAATACGAGCAAGCACTCGAAAAGATTCACCAGTTGAAAAAAGTGTTGAACAAGCAACATACAAATCGAGTTCATCTCGCCAAGAGGTTGCACCAGCTGATGGAGAGTCAGTGGCGTGAAGCGATTAAACTCGTCAATAATAACATGCAAAGTGGTCTGAGCACATCAGTCGGAAGTGGCAGTGAAATCAATTTGATGACAAACAGCTCGTGTGCGGACATAGAAAAAATTTTATGCGACCACCAGGACATCTCCAAGCACGACGATTTAATATCACAAGAAGTACAATTCAATCACAATCTGATCGAAATGTTTTCATGTTATACGCATTTCAATTAATTTAGTTCCTCTTTCTATTTTTTATTATATAGTTGCCTGTATTGTTTAATATATTTTGTTTTTTTTTGAAGTCTTTGTTTTTTACTTGGATCAGATTGTCTATGATCTATATTCAAGTGATTCAATTAGATATTGTTTGTAGATTCCAACGTCTGATCGAGTCAAAACCGAGGCCACATCGCAAGACGAATTTACATGCAGTGAACATTCCGATATCCCATTCAGTCGAGAAGGCCAAGAAACATATCGACTCAGTGATAAAACAACCAACATACAAAACCTCCCACTGACCGAAACTCCGGTAACAAGTCGAGGACCTAAAATTCCCAATTCTCAAAATATGATGGATCTCCATAAATACATGAAAATCGTTAATGATTTAATTAAAACTGATCGATAAAAAAAAAATAAATTTATAACTAGAATAAGTCTTTAGAAAACGATTTACCATTTTCTACTAATTTGTATTTTCATATTTATATAATAAAACTTAAAATAATTTCATTTAAAACAAGACTTAAAATATTTTAAAAATCAAATAAATGTTTTTATAAAATCTCATAATTGGAATGTAAAAACCGACGGTTTTAAACCTCTCATGTATATGGCACAAATAAAATCACATAAGGAATGATTATTAAGTCTTTTATGATTATTTTATAGTAAATCCATGGGGTGATTGGGTACGCCTGTGACGTCATAAATGGTAGCAGCCAATCGTCTGGAATGTTCTAGGACACACGAGGCCGTAGCAAGTCCTAAATGGATGCAATAGAGCTCGTAGCAACGAATTTTATTTGCTGATTGTTTCGGGAAACAAATCTCAATAAGTTTCCTGAAAAAAAAAATCATAAATAAGAATTGGCATTAAAGTTTCATTTAGGTAATTTAAAAGACGTCGTATTAAACGAATTTAGTATAAAGGGAACCTACAGTCGAAATATTATATATTTACTTATAAAAATCTGATGATAAAATTCCAGGTAGAGGTAAAGATTTCCCCGAATTCGCAGGATATACTTTCGGCTTCAATGGACTTCCTGAAGTGTCCTCGAACCAAATAAAGTATGCATAGTTGAACGTTGTATCTTTCCACATAAACGCTAAATGTCCCGCTTGTAAATGACTATGCGCGAATTGAACCATCCACCAAATCTAAAAAAGAAAAATTATTGAAAATCCTAAAGAAATATCAGCTTAAATACTTAAAAAGAAGAATTTTTCTTTGTGTAGAACAAAAATAGACATAGTATTACTAATATATAAAATTGAAGAGTTTGATTGTTTGGTTAAACGCGCTAATCTCAGAAACTACTGGTTCGAATTGAAAAATTCTTTTTGTGTTGGGTAGCCTAATTATCGACAAAGGCTTTAGGCTTTACGACATCACGCTACGACCAATAGCAGCAGAACATCAATGGAAAATTTTGCAAAAACCAGGAAATTTTTTTCATTTTGAGAGCGTTTGTTGCCTGCCCTGCGTAAATGGTTAAAGTTACGCAAAAATCATGTGTATTAAAATTGTTCCTCTTAAAAAGTTCTAAAAAAAAGTCCGCGACGACATATGTCTATCTTTTAAGGTTGGCCCGCTATAACCTTTTTAATGGTTATTAAAGTTGTTCCAAAAATAAATCATTATTAGCGCAATTGTTTTTAGAAACATATTATTAATTCTTGCCCAAATAAATACATTAATCATTAAATTCATTAAAAAGTATACTTTTTATTACGGAAAAATGTCTCATTTATCCGGGAAATTGAAAAACGGGTTGGAACAAAAATTATGCATAAACTATACATTTTTATTTGCAAATGAATATTGGTGATATTTAAATATGATGATAGCTAAATATGTGAATCATTATCTAGAATACGTTTTACTTCGGAAAAATTTCTCATTTCAACGGGAAAATAGAAAAACTGGTTTAAAGAAAAATCATGCTGAAACTAAGCGTTTTTAGCTGATTATAATAGAGTATATTAATAGTTATAACTCATAATGTCCTCATGGCAAAAAATAATTTTCTTATCCTACAGTCTTATTTTTATGCAGAAAAAATGTGCGGTTCCCGTAGGATAGATATGTTTTTATTTTTCACAGAGCAAAAGATTACCATAATTTCTTACAATTTGGTGGTTAATTAGGAGTCAGAGAAAAAATATAGGCTACCTTTTATATCAGAATATAGCACGGTTCCTGTAGGATAAGATAAGAATTGTATCCTTCAGGAACTGAGTATTTAAAAGGAATTTCGTAAAAGTTCATGGATAAGCGTTTTAAGGAATTTTCCTCAAGAAAAATTGGTCTATCTTCTATCCAGGAAAATTGTACAACCCCGTGGGCTTGATACATTTTTATTTTTTATAGAGAAAAAAATCGACATAATTGTACTCTTCCCGTGGGATAACAAGACAAGTGTATCTTACAGGAACCGTGTATTTAATAGAAGTTTCGTTAAAGTACGTGAAATAGAGTTCTAGCGCATTATCCTCAAGAAGACCTGATCTCTTTTTTATCCAGGAAAAATTTACCACTCCCGTGGGATAGATATGTTTTTGTTTTTCTCAGAGCAAAAGATTGACATGATTTTTACATTAGGGTAGTTGAGAGGTCAGAGAATAATATAGATTATTTCTTATGTTAGAATAATGCATGGTTCTCAAAAGATAGCATAACAATTGTACTTATCCTACAGGAATCGTGTTTTAAAAAAGCTTTCGTTATAAGGTTCGTGAAATAGCGTTTTAACACAATCATTCCAAAAAAGTTTAAATAAAAATTACAATTTCTACAGCAAAATATGATTTTTAATTTAACATCCGATAACATCGGTAAATTAATAATGAAAATTTTTGAAACATTGAAACTTCTTTCATTGTTAATTTTTGAATGTCTATAATGTTAAGAAAAAAACGTGTTAAATTACTATTGAAAAATTTGAACTTGGTGAAAAACTCAGTTTAATATATAATACATTCAACATTTTCGAATTGTATTGCTACTTAAAGAACACAAGTAAAGGTATTTTATAATATTCATAAAAACGTATAGAACCAATAAGATAGCTCTTCTAGATAGCTATATGGAATATCTTCCTGGAAAAGTAGTTTATCGGATTTTCATGAACTTTCTATGAATCAAAGATCTAGAAATATCTATCTGTCTTTTTTTGTTGATGGGATGAAAGTTTCCATTTTTCAATCAGTATAATTAAGATACGCTCAGCGAAGCGGGCGGGGACCAGCTAGTTAATAATAAAGTTTTAAAATACATAAACAACATCTTTTTTTTTTTTCAAATTCCTAACTCTAATTTTACGATGAAAATGTTAGGTTACCTTTTTCTTTGTTAAGCTAACAGTTTCTTCCGACGTAAAATCTAAACTTGGCGCCGTGACACGATGATTCGTTCGATCTATGTACATGAAATGTACCAGTCCGGGAAACTCTTCCAGATACTTGTTTATCGTTAGGGAAGCTCTAGTACAATGGAATTAAGGACAAACAATCAGCACATATAAAACACTTGAACATAAAGCACAAAGCTCTTAAAAGCCTATATCAAAAAGGATATGATCCCATTGTGAAATTTCGCAACGCCTTCACTTTCAAGAAATCATTGAACGCTGCCAGTTTCTTATTAACGAACGTCGCTGCATCACTAATCTGACTTAGCGAAGAATCAAACGAGAAAAAGCTCGTATTGGAAATGATAACTTGATAAAACATTTCCTTGATCACTTCAATAAATGCAGCCGTGTTCGATTCGATACGAACAAGACAGTCGGCATCACCCGTTTTTAAGAGTTCCATATATTTTTTACGTATGGCATCCCATTTGTTGGACAGTTTTTTTTCGTCAAACGCCAATGCAAGTGCATTGTGTTGTTGTTTGATTTTTTTAAATGCTTCAACCACTTTTTTCACCGAATTGTCCAGGTCGTCGAATGCAGGTCGTAGCATGTCGCTGTTTTGCATTTGAATGCTTTGCATTGCGTTTAAATAGTGGAACATTTCGTAGATGCCGGACGCAATGACCGTGTTGCCAATTTGGATGACAACAATGAGATGAACATCAGGACTCAGAGCAATCACATGCACATAATTTGGAATGCACTGAGGCAATAATTCATCACCCATCAATAACACCTTGTAGGTGATAATATTTTCAAATTTTTCCGAGTTAATAACAACCGAATCGGTTTGTTGTTCCATTATTTTCCACGTACTCTCTTCATCGGATGACCCATCTTCGGTTTCAGTATTTCCCGACCAATATTTAGTCGATAAAACCGAGAGGAATGTTATGAACATTACGTCAGAGGGTGAAAGATCGTTTGCATTTCGGCTAAAAACCAAAAGAGTCAATCCCGTTGCAATATTAAATTTCAACTGTTTTACCTGGAATATAAAGACATGAACTTATTTTGTACCAACACCATCATGTGCATTCTTGAAATTGTGTCAGACTGCTGATTTTTCTTTAGTTGTTCCGCAGCCTCTTGCAACGCCTTGAGGGTTCCCGATGCTAATTCGGAGTTAACAATGAGCTGCTCAATTGCTTCGATCAGCACAGACTGGTCTTGGTTTCGAAGTAAGACCCAAACATCCATCAAATGCGACAACAAACTGCTTCGACTAAAGTCAGACTTCAATCTGTAAAAAAAAATAGTAAAAGGCTTACAACTAGCAGAAACCCACCCTAGCTTTGTTTCGGTTCCCACTAAAATAACTGAATAATCTATATAAATAAAATTTCGATTAATTTTTACTTTCGTTTATATAGTCTAGGAAGTAATGTAATCGGGTCGAATTTTAGAATTCGAGCTTTCACCGGAAATACATGTTTTGAAGTCCCCTGAGTACAAAAAAGTGGTTTTTGGAAAAATGTCTGTGTGTGTGACAGCCATATCGTATCGAAAGCTTTATCCGAATTTCATCAAACTTGGAATTTAGCCTGCAAATTACTTATAGTTGTGCCACGAAAAAATCGTTTTTTTTTTAAATCGGTTAACCGGAACCTCCACTTTATTCTAGGAGTTTTTAAGATTTTTTAATTTTTTTCGAAAACGGCTCTAACGATTTTCTTTAAACTTTCTATAGTTGTTAGACTTTTTGATACCCACAACTTTTATTTGAAACTTTTTCCTGGGAAAATTCGAATAATGGTGGTTCTGGGTTACCCCACACATTATCGAGTAAAAAATAACATCAATATTTTCTTTATGTTTGTGGTTAGAAAGTTAATTTGACTTCAGATTTTATTGGTGAATTTGTAAAGTTTATATTATAAGAAAAGTTTTAGTATCAAAAGTTAGGCGTTCTCAATTACCCCACTTTCCCCAAACACATCAAATGTAGAAATCTTTTACTTTCTTTTACTACTATATATTAAAGGAAGTATTGTAATCGGGTCGAATTTTCGAATTCGAGCTTTCACCGGAAATACAAGTTTTGAAGTCCCCTGAGTACGAAAAAGTAGTTTTTAGAAAAATGTCTGTGTGTGTGACAGCCATATCGTATCGAAAGCTTTTCCGAATTTCATCAAACTTGGAATTTAGCCTGCATATTACATCTAGTTGTGCCACGAAGCTTTTGGTTAAAATCGGTTAACCGGAACCTCCACTTTATTCTAGGAGTTTTTGAGATTTTTCAATTTTTTTCAAAAACGGCTCTTATAATTTTTTTAAAACTTTCTATAGTTGTTAGACTTATTGATACCTACAACATTTATTTGAAACTTTTTCTTGGGAAAATTCGAATAAGGGCGGTTCTGGGGTGAAGGTTGGGAATTCGTATATACATATGTATGTCGGAGATAAAACTTCTGGTGTGCTTTGAATCAGATGGTGGCGATTATTTCGTCATCAAGCGTAGTCGTGGTTACTTGTCGGATTCGGAAACACTCGGGACTAATGAAAAACGTGAACGTGTCAGAATGGATTGATTCTGGTTTGGGATGTGAACGAGTGTGGATCGAGAGATATACCGCGAATTCGCTGTCTGGTTTAACGCCCACCGTTGCAACTGATTTTGAATTTCCATTATTGATGTTAATACTCGAATGTTATTTTGATTATTGAATTTCTTGATCATTGTTAAATCTATCATCTGCCTATTATTATCTATTGTAACGTCACTTCAAGAATATCATGTTCAATCATTGTTAAATAAAGTATGTTATGACGAAGAAATTGTTTTCTGGACGAAAAGGCTACAAACGTCACACCAAACAACCTAGCGCTCCGACATGTATATATAGGTTGTATGTAGTTCTGTTTATATGTATAGTTACAAAGTGCCTATATTTCATTTAAGTAACAGCGAGTTTCATAAATGAAAGTAAAAGAAAGTACTGTGACGCCTCGCAGCAGATATTTTTTGTTTGTTTTACTTCTTATATACTTGGTCCTTATCTAAAAAAAGAATTATCACGATATCTTCATTAAAAACAAAGTAATTAACGTTTTAAAAATTGCAATTTTTCCAAGCAGACCGCGTATGCTTTCGGTGTTCTTTCGTTGCTTTGATAAAGTGTGTTATGTGCAGTGACTAGAGTGGACTAGAGAGGGAATTTTTCTCCTTCCACTGCCTAATGATTGTTTCATATTTGAGCGTACGCGGTACGACTTTGTGTAGCTAAGCGAGATATTAGAATAAATAAAATATTTTTTGAAGCTTTTTTTTTTAATTCTCTTTAAGCATTTTTTACTTACAACCGTTACAATAATCAAATTAAATTTCAACACTCCCTTTTATAATTGCATATATTTTTTGAAGTTATACTTCTTTAGGCGCGTTATGAAAAAATGATGAGAGTGAAATTTTTAGATGGGCGGCCATCTTGAGACAAAAACTAACAAAATGAAGTTGGCCGCAAAACCACTCCGTTTCTTTTAACTTGGCGTGCGCAGTTGAATTATTGTTTTATTTATTTACTTATTTATTTATTTTTATATTTAAATTAAAAATAATTATATATACAAATGACACATATTATTAATAAATAAGTTATTATTTTTCTCGAATTTTGCAGTAGCTGTTATACTATTTGGAGTTTAGTGATGAAAATTACGTCTGCACCGCGGCGCGGTTTTTGGAAGCATTAGTAGCGTTCGATTTTATCATCACAAATTAACAAGATGAAGTTGGCCGCAAAACCGCTCGATTATTATTAAATATTAATTTACAATTTTTTAAAATTGATTATTTGAATGCAATTAATAAAAACTAATTTTAATGATGCCAAAGAAGTATCACTTCTCACGCGCGTACATAAGTACACGCAACCACTTTTTTTTTTTAATTAAACTATATGCCAAAAAATTGCTCCTTTAGAGTCCGCAATTTCTCCAAGTGTATAGTTATTAAATGATTAATAATTTTTTTTTAAATTTGCCAAATATTAAAATTGCTGTAAAATACAAAAAAATCGCTTTTTAAGTTTTTTTTTTTAATTTGTCCTTAAATGCTCTTTCCGGAATCGCAATTGCTACAGGTGTAAAGTTAATAGTTAATGAATAATTAAATTTTAAAAAAAAACAAATCGAACTCAAGAAATAAAATCGCTATAAAATCCAAAATAATTTTTATTGAAGTTTTTGTTTTTTTAAGCTCTCTATCTACTCTTTTCATAACGCAAATAATTAAACAAATTTATGCAATATTTTTAATAATTATTAATAAATATTCCTTCATGTATTGCTGTACTATGACGTCATCAACTGCGGTTGGATCTTATAAACATGAATAGTTAAAAAATTGACTTAATAATTAACTATACACTTGGAGCAATTGCGGAACCGGAAAGAGCATTTAAGAATTAATTTTTTGAAAAAAAATTTAAAATACTGATTATAATTGATTATATAGAAATTTTTATTTTTAAATTAACAAATTTTTGAAAAATTAATTATTATTTAACTAATAACTATACACTTGAAACAACAGCGGATTTTGCAGGAGCAATTTTTTGGAATATTGTTAAAAATGTTCCACGCTAAGTTCTTTCCGGTTATTTTTAATATATTTGTGCTTTCTTTTTTTTTAATGTTTTTCACTGTAATTTATATATGTTCTTAACATAATAATAGTCTAAGATCCAAACCTACCTTGACCTTCACCGAGATGATAATAGAATGAAACCTATTTTATTGTGAATTTAGTATATAAAAAAATATATTAAACAAGGGGTAGGCTAAAAAAATCCGAGGTAGACTATTTTTATATATTTATAAAAATAAATTATTTTTAATAAAATATTGCAACATCAAGATAATGGAAAAAAATTTAGATCAACATAAGCGCTGTTTTGTTGCGAATACGTTGATATAGGTTTGTCTCCAAAAAAATCGGTCCTATTAGGGGTTAGCGATTTAAATTTTAATGCTCGTGGAAATGTGTGACAGAGAGATCCGAGGTAAGTATACTGTGTATTAATAAAAGACACAACATCGCAGGCGCCTGTGATGTGTAAAATTGTTTCTATATGTTGCAATATTTTATTAAAAATCATTTTTTAAAAAAATAATCTGCCCCGGATTTTTTTAGCCAACCCATGGTTAATATATTTCCTAATATACTAAATTTATGATAAAATAGGTTTCTTTCTATTATCATCTCGGTGAAGGTCGAGGTAGGTTCGGGTCTTCTACTATAACCTACGCAGAAGACGTCACGGGTATTAGCTAGTCTAGAATATTGAAGAGAATAATTGAGAACGTTAACAAGTAAAGTAAGGAATTGGTAAAGAGTTTTACCTAGTTCATTCAGAATCGTAAATCCTGGCTTATAAAAAAGGTGTGACTTCAACAATCTGGGCAACACCGGGTATTTTAGCAATAAAAACTGTGTTTGCACAGTTAAACTGTACAGATATTTTAAACTGCGCAAACTTGAACCATAAAATTATTATACTTAGTTCAATCGATGACACTTTGCGTAATCTAACTGTAAATAATTTGACATTTGGTCTTCTTATCTCCATTTGAACTAGGTGAAATAATATTATAATAAAATGAATTAATTAATTGCCAATTTAGCTTTTTATGCGTTGAATTTTTAGTCTAATTTTGAACATAGGATATTTTACGCCTCATAAATATTTGCTCATATCAAATATACAAACATTTAGCTTCAGATAAATGAAACTTCTCGTGATGACCTTCTGTGTTTGTTTATCAAAGATAAAGCGTTTTAATTAATAAAATCGCTGCTAAAAGATAGTTTTCATTTGAAATCTCGATTTAGAACATCACTGCCAAAATGTTGGCTCGATCCACTTTAATAAACTCGATAAAAAATTTGTATAGATCAAGTGTGATATTTCCATCCCGATCGGCCAGTTCTGGCTCGGTGTTTCAATGGAACGATCCATTAAATCTCGAATCGCAACTTACCGACGAGGAGATTCTCGTTCGCGACACATTTCGATCGTATTGCGAAGAAAAATTAGTTCCACGAATTACCGAATCAAACCGAAATGAGATTTTCCATCCGGAAATAATGACCGAAATGGGAGCACTAGGTGCGTTGGGTTGCACGATTCAAGGATATGGATGCTCCGGTGTGTCGTCAGTCGCTTACGGACTATTAGCACGAGAGTTGGATCGAATCGATAGTTCGTATCGATCGGCGTTTAGTGTCCAATCTTCTCTGGTAATGGGTGCGATTCATAGTTTCGGGACGGAGGATCAAAAAAATAAATATCTACCGAGATTAGCTCGTGGGGAGTTGATTGGATGCTTCGGTCTGACCGAACCTAATCACGGGAGTGATATCGGGTCGATGGAAACACGTGCAAATCATATACCAAGCGAAAAATGTTATAGTCTCTCGGGTAGTAAAACCTGGATCACCAACTCTCCGGTCGCCCAAATTTTGATCATCTGGGCGCGGTGTAACGATAACAAAATTCGAGGCTTCATCGTAGACCGTAGTCAATGTTCGGATGCCTTACAAACGCCTCGTATCGAGGGCAAGTTTTCACTTCGTGCTTCATGCACGGGAATGATTCTCATGGACGATCTTAAAGTTCCCGAAGAAAATCTACTACCGGCAGTGGTAGGAATGCGAGGTCCATTTACTTGTTTAAATAACGCCCGGTATGGAATCGCTTGGGGAGCCCTCGGCTCGGCTGAAGCCTGTCTCACGATCGCTCGTCAATACACCTTAGATCGTAAACAATTCGATCGGCCATTAGCCGCGAATCAATTGATTCAAAAAAAATTAGCCGACATGATCACTGAAATCTCGCTAGGTCTACAAGGATGTCTTCAAGTGGGCCGTTTAAAGGACCAACATAAAACGACTCCTGAAATGATTTCATTGTTGAAGAGGAACAATGCCGGTAAAGCGTTGGAAATCGCTCGAGTCGCACGTGATATGTTGGGTGGCAACGGCATTTCAGACGAATATAACATAATACGACATTCAATGAATTTGGAGGCTGTCAACACCTATGAAGGAACGCATGATATTCACGCGTTGATCCTTGGACGTGCCATCACAGGAATTGCAGCATTTTAAACTAATCTTTGCCAAATATTATATTATATTCTAATCTTAAATAAAAATGGTTATATTGGAATACATGAAATAGTTTGCGTTTTACTGTATACAGTGGTACCTCGACATACGAGTTTAATTCGTTCCGCAACCTTGCTCGTATCTCAAATTTTATCTTTTATCTCTATTAAAAAAATCAGATGCACGACCTGTTGCAACTTTTTTGGAGACCTTCGACCTGCTAAACCAAACTCGTATCTCGAATTTTGCTCGTAACTCAAAGCAAAAAATCACTCGCTCACCGGCTTGTATCTCGAAAAACTCGTATGTCGAGGTTTCACTGTATATTTGTTTTAACAATACAGACCTAATTTTAGATCTACGTGGGGCTTACTATAAAAAAGTGGAGGTTATTTTCCAATAAAAAAGGAAAACCACGTAGAGATCACTATTAAAAAAATTATCGGGGAAAACTACATGAAAATTAAAGAAAACGTTTTCATCTCTATCGTATGTTAACTTGCTTATGTCGACACCCAACAGTGAAACTGACTTACATTAGACATTCTTAAAGACGAGCGTCAATAATTTTTGAAACCAAAAAAAATAACAGTAGGATAAAACCATTCGAAAAAGGCAGAGAATGTAACAAAAATGAAAGGAAAAATAATTTACGGTCAATCTGTGAAGGGGGGGGAGGTTAAAGGGTAGAAACGGTTTATTTCGTTTTCCGACAAAACTAAAAGTTCTATGGAAAAAAATTAAAAGGCAAAGTTGTAGGTAATCAAAAGATCTACAACATTTGTCTTTACACTTTTTTCACATAACCTCAAAATTTCCGTTAAAAATTCAAATAACCAGGGTTTTTGTGTGTATGTTGTTTTTTTGTGTTTATTTCGACCTGCTAAATCGAACTCGTATCTCGAATTACGCTCGTAACTCAAAGCAAAAAATCACTCGCTCGTATCTCGAAAAACTCGTATGTCGAGGTACCACTGTATTTATTTTAACAATACAGACCTAATTTTAGATCTACGTGGGGCTTACTATAAAAAAAGTGGAGGCTATTTTCGAATAAAAAAGGAAAACCACGATCACTATTAAAAAATTATCGGGGAAAACTACATGAGAATTAATATTAAAGAAAACGTTTTCATCGCTATCATGTGTTAGCTTGCCTATGTCGACACTCAGCAGTGAAACTGACTTACATTAGACATTCTTATAGACGAGGGTCGCTAATTTTTGAAACCAAAAAAAAATAACAGTAAGATAAAACTAATCGAAAAAGACAGAGAATATAACAAAAATGAAAGGAAAAATAATTTACGGTCAATCTGTGGTCGGGAAGTGGATGGGGGAGGGTTATAAGGGTAGAAACGGTTTATTTTGATTTCCGACAAGTCCTATAGAAAAAAGTTAAATAGCAAAGTTGTAGGTAATCAAAAGATCTACAACTTTTGTATTTACACTTTTTTTACATAACCTCAAAATTTCTATAAAAAATTCAAATAACCAGTTTTTTTTGGGTATGTATATTTTGACACCATCAGAAAGTAGAGATTTCAACGAACAAAAAGCCCACCGACTTTTTTAAAAAATCAGATATTTTGACGTAAAAATGTTTGCTTGAAAATTAGGGCGCTTTTTCGATATTAAGTCAAAATAAGGTTAATATTTTAAATCAAAAAAATACAGTGTATTTGGGATATAAAAAGGTAAGTTTTCACCAAAATTCGTTAAAATAATTTTTTTTTTGTAGAAGATACAATAAAAAACAAAAACCTGGTTATTTTAATTTTTCACATAAATTTTGAGGGTATATGAAAAATGTGTTAGTACAAAAGTTATAGATCTTCTAATTTCCTACAACTTTGCCATTTATTTTTTTTTTACTTAGGACTTGTAGTTTTGTCGGAAATCGAAATAAACTGTTTGTACCCTTAAAAACACCCCTCTTTTCCACTTCCCAACCTCAAATCGACCGTAATTTATTTTTCCTTTCATTTTTGTAATATTCTCTACCTTTTCCAATGGGTTTCGTTCTACTATTTTTTTTTTTTCATTTTTCACCATTTTCAAAGGCTTCAGTCCCAGGTTATTATGCAAGAAGCAGCGAACGATTCATGTTTAACATTGTTCAAATGGGGAATAAAATGATATTTCAACTATATACAGTGAAATAGACACCGCTAGATGTTAAAATTACCACAGAACATTATATTATATGTTTTTTTCCATTGGAAACTTACAGAGAAACATCACCTCCACAAATATGTCGAACACACATTATACAAATTCCCAAGGACCGCTTCAAAAATGCCTCATCTTCACTTCCAACTTGCAAGAACAAATATCCCATATACTAAAAATAAAACAACCCTCAATCAAATTGATTCTCTCATATTCATATCGAATTAAATACTTCATTAAAGACAATATTAAGACCATCATTGCACTGAATCGAAGTGTACGAGTTCCCGAATTGACAATTCATAATTCTTTGGGATGTTATTAGAGGAGCAAATATCTGCATTAAGACATTCCCATTCACCTCTTCACCCTAAAAAACGTTTAGGTCTAATGAAAAATGCATTTTTTAAGGATTTGCTTCACCTTTTCTGGTTCAATGAGATTTTGTTTGACAGCCACTTCGGTGATATGTTTTTTGAACGCTTTGTCATATTTAATATATAACACATCGTTTAAATGATCAAATATTATAATACACTTCATTTTATTTGCTTAAAACCCCGTTGTTTTCCAATTTTTTGCGATTAATTAATCCATAAACATTGTAAAATTTATTGTTTGGGAGTGAATTTTTATAAATGCAAATGTCAAAGGGAAAATCTATAGAGCGATCAAGTTCGGGCAATTTCGAATTTAGACGAATTAATTCAATCTTAACAAATTAAATTAAGGGTTGTTTGATTGAAAAAAAAAATTAATTTTATCAATTAAATGTATTATATTAAGCGAATAATTTTTTAAATCCTTTAAATAAGGTATATTATAAATAATTTTAAATTTATTCTTGTTAAAAATTAAAATTGAATTGAATTTAGCAGACTTTTATTCGTGTATGATCGCACGGGTTCGTTTAACTTCGGTACGGTCACCGTATTTCCTGTGTGCAAATTTGAAGTCCGATTTGAAACGTTCAAAACAGTGAATTTAATTGTGTTAGAAAAAGATTTTATGGTGTTTTATTGAAACTATTTATTTGTTATGCATTGTTAATGGTTTTTTCAGTTTCGTGTTGCAAAGTTGTTGTATTAAATTTGCAAAAATATGGCAACGGTAACCGAAACGAACTTGACAAATGGCGGCTATAACAATTCAATGGTAAGTGCTCGAGCAGGCGGCCATTTTTATGCATCTGTCAAACAACTTAATATATTTTATTATCTTTGATAGTTGTGTGCTAAAATGGCTTGTTAAGTTATAAAATGTGATTTATTTAATATTTTCAATGTGTGTGAAAAAAATTGCGAGGGATATTAATATGAAAATATTTGTTTAGCCGGTGGGACAAGGCGGTGGTGGCGATAACGGCGTTACTTATCCAGAAAGTGTCCCGGAATCTCCTGTAAAACGCATCAAAATGAATGGTGAGTGTTGTCTGAACTTGATACGAAGCTTATTTACTCTTTGATTCAATCGAATGATCATTCCTTAAAAAAATTTTAATCTATCTAAATAAAATTACAAGATGGGCATTTACTGTACAATTGTGTGTACTAATTCTGGGATGTTTTCGGTCTGCTTAAGTTGTTACAGAAATCTGAAAATAATTCAGTCGGGCTTCTCACAGCCAGATTTACGATAATCACTTCCAGCTGAGCGTGGGCTGTGATAAAATGAGTCTCACAAATTTCCGTAGCCTTAACCCAAGTAGGTTTTTGGTAGGAATTATATATTTTAAAATAGTTACAACAAAACCAACACATCACACGGCTATCCTTTATTTGTACAGTTCAATGTTGTGTATATAAATCATACGAGAAACAAGTAAAGGATACGCTGTATGCTTCCCACATATTTAATTTAAAAAAAAAAATTATTTAATAGGTAAGGATTCAATTATGAGCATTGCTATTTTTCTCTTTGTGTTTGCAGATCACCAAACCTTAAGTTAGGTCCACATCAAGAACATGTTTCTGAAACCTATCTGAGCCGAACCTGACCTGATTAATTTAACTAAAGAACAATCGAAATATTTATTTTGCAGCCAAAAAATTGCAATTTATACGCTAATTCAAGAAATAAATCGTTAATTACAGTAAAATATTTTATTTGTTATCTCATGGTGTATCGATCGATATTTGTCTGATGCAGAGGTTTTATTTTTAGAATATCAATAGCCTTGGTAAGAAGTCGTGAGCTCATTTATATATGATACAAAGGGCACGTTATGTAGTTACAATTGAATGCCTCGGGAAATCGGTGCAATGTGCATAATTTATCAAGGTTTTATGAATGATCTGTTGAGATATTAAAAAATTATTTTAAAAAAATATTTTGGTCTTTTCCATATGGGTTGTAGATAAGGACGTACAGTGGTACCTCGACATACGAGTTTAATTCGTTTCGCAACCTTGCTCGTATCTTGAATTACTCGTATCTCAAAGCAAATTTTCCCATACAAAATAATTGAACTACTATTAATCCGTTTCAACCCCCAAAATGTCACCCCAATTATTTTTGTTACGTGGTTTTGAAATAATAAAAACGTATTTATAAATAAGTCAATCGTAAAAAATCCTTTTTGCAGCATCTTAAGCCTTTTAAGCTTCACATCTGTGCATCATAAATAAATTTTTTTACTTTTTTTTATTACTAATTTTATTAGATCTATTGAAGTTTATAGAAGTCTATTGAAATCTATAGAATCTATTGAAGTCGATGAAATTTGTGGCGACGACATACATGCACAGTCCGCACATTACACATAGCGATCAGTAAGTGTAGAAAAGGCTTAAGAATGGCAAATATTTGTTGTACAAAAATAAAAAAGAGAATCTAAAGAAATAAATTAGATATTCCAACTGGTCTTTGCCTTTTTCGCTACATTTTTCTCGCTTTCACCTGTAGGCCGTTTAGAAAAAAAAAACATGTCCAAGGAGGTTTGTTTCTTTCTCCCCCTCAGAATGTTCCGGAAATGAGTTAGGCAAGTGTCATTAAAAAGATCAGATGTTTCAGATCAGTTTTTTTTCCACGAAATGTGAATCTCTCTTTCCCACATTCCTAAGATCTCCTTTATCTCATTTGTAGAAATAACCTCCTCCTCTGACTCCTCGAAACCAATTTTTACCGGCCGACCTGCTAAACCGAACTCGTATCTCGAATTTTGCTCGTAGCTCAAAGTAAATCACTCGCTCGTATCTCGAAAAACTCGTATGTCGAGGTATCACTGTATATCTCGAAAAATAATTCAAATGAATAAGTAGTTCTAAAATGATCATCATGGCGCTGTTGTGCCTACTCTTGGGGTGCAATTTCGTGCATCGCTCAATTTTCAGCGATTTGGGTCACGTGGTACGATTTCGACTAATAGTTTAAGAGCTAGCGACGTTTTCGAGAGAAAATTTTAAGTCGGTCAGTTTTTATATATGTTTTCTCTCACACTATCCCGGACATCATACGGGCTGTCGGTAGGGGTTGCGTTTATTAGTGCGCATCGCACCTATACAGGTAAAATATTGAAACTTTCAAAAAGAAGAAAAAGTTTCAGATGAAATTTGTAGAAAATAACATTTTACATTAAAAAATGTCAAGTGACTAATTTTCGTAATAAGTGGCTAGTTTGCCCGCTACAAGCTTGGAAAGGCTGACTCGATCTGACGTCATTTGAGTGGTCGACCGTTCAGAGATACAGCGGTTGTGCCGACATGTATACAATGAGCTTTACAAGCTTGTAGCGGGCAAACTAGCAACTTTACGGAAATTAGTCACTGGACATTTTTTATGTAAAATGTTATTTTCTACAAATTTCATCTGAAACTTTTTTTTTTGAAAGTTTCAATATTTTACCTGTACAGGTGCGATGCGCACTAATAAACGCAACCCCTCCCGACAGCCAGTCCGCCCGGTATGATGTCCGGGATAGTGCGAGAGATAACATATATAAAAACTGGCCGACCTAAAATTCTTTTTTTTTCGACGTCGCTAGAGCTCTCGTACTATGAAAGACAGAGCACAAGAAAAATAAGCAAGCTATGATTTTTATCAAAATATCCACTAAATGAGTCTATTATAATGAGTAGAACAAAGATGGACATAGTTTTAAGTATATAAGAAAAACAAAGAAATTTTTTCTACTCATGTTGTAGATATTTTGACAAAATTTCACAATCATAGTTGGCTTTTTTTACTGTGCTTTGTCTTTCATATAGGATTAGTGCTATGTCCAACTCTGTTCTACTCATAAGGTTTTTAGTTTTATTACAGCTCCTCCTATTAATACTTAATAATTCACTCAATCTTTTAAGTAACTAGGTTTTTGATATTTTTTTTTGTGAGAAATGGAAAGATCATATATAAGTTTTATAACAAATGTATTTTTATTTTTTCGCAATAATTCCAAATTTATATCAAAATAAAAATAAATTTTTAAATCCCGTTACGGAGACACGCCGACAGCTCCCGAACAAATCCGAGCGTGTGTGACGTCTTAATGGTAGTTTTCATACAATCTTTTTAATCTATTTAATTCTAGAGATAACATATTTAAAAACTGACCGACCTAAAATTCTTTTTTTTTTCGACGTTGCTAGCTCTCGTACTACAATGTGTCGCCTAGCGATGGGCACCAACAATCGATATATCAAAATATCGATATTTTTTTAAAAAATAATCGATAAATATCGGCGATATTTTTGATTTTGAAATATCGTTAATCGATATTTATTTCCGAATATCAATTTTGATATATTTTTTTGAGAGCTTTATTATATTTTATAATAATTATTATTTATCCACTTATAATTGTAATATTTGTGTTCGTTTCATGTAAGTATAAATTAATGTAAACTAAAGCCCGCGAGTTTTGGTATAAGTGCTGCCTCTGTCTTCAATTTGATTCGTTCTGAACGTAGATATGTATATGCGTAGTAGTTCGAATATTTTGACAATTTTTCAAGTAATCGTGTTTTGAGATGAAAATATCGATATTTTTTACTCTGCATCTAGCCATATTGTTTGTAAATATCGATACGATATATTTCGATATATTTTATACATTTGCCCATCGCTAGTGTCGCCAGGATTTTGAAATGGGGAAAAAGATGGCTGCTATCTGAGCTATTTCAAGCTTCAACGATTTGACGCTAGCGCAGCAGTTTCAATTTCATAATCTTGACAGCACATTGGTCGAAATCGCACCACGTGACCTAAATCGCTAGAAATCGAGCGATGCCTGAAATTGGTCCTTTACAATAATTCAACAATTATAGTTCAAATATTTTACTGTAATTAAATTGTATATTGATTTTTATTTTATTTTTGATTTTACTATTTAAAACGCTATGTATATTTTGTATGGTTCTAGCGACCCTTCATTCGATGCAAGACGAATGCTGATTTCCTGGTGCCATCTCTTTCCACATGATTTGACATTATTTCTAGCTTTTGCCTCGATAATGAACAAATAACCAAACGATTACGTTTGTAGTATTATTTTGCCACATATTTTTTTATTTGTTCATTATTATTATTATAATCATTATTAATTTGTTTGATTGATGTTTGAATATGATGATGATGATGATGTTGATGATTTTTGGATGTGTTCTTATTATTGTTGTTACATGATGGGTACGTAGAGCCTAGCAGGCGGGTTTACCTTCATCGTTGGTCTTACACAAGCTGGTTCTGATGCCTCAATTTCCAACGAGTCACTTGGTAAACATCTGCTGTAGTCACATATATACATTATACATTCACGAACAGTAAAAGAAAAAATTTTTTTATTAAAAAAAGTTACATGATAAATGATGATCGTATCGATTCACAGTGGAATCAATTGATTGTAACCTTTATATAGTTTTAAATGTAATTCCACTGTGAATTGATCGATCTGGACTCACACTTGATACAAATCTACGCTTGAGAAAACAATTTGTGAGTCAAAACAGCAGTCATAAAATAATAATATAATTGAAAAAAAAATTATATGTTATTTTTGTTTCATCCAGTTTTCTTTGTAAGCATTACGTTAATATTGTTAAATTTGTTGTAGACGGTGTGGTCGCGCCATTCATAGAACATGCTATTTATGATTTGTCTCAAACAGGCGATGTTGTCGCAGGTAAGACCTTAGATATTGGTTTAAGAAATCAGGGATTTACTTGTTTTGTTACTGTTAAGGTCCTGGAGCTCGTAGTAACACAATCGCGGGAATTCTCGGAGGTGTTTTGCCCAAGTTGTCGATCGATCAGATGGATACGGTTACGAAAGCGAAAAAGTATGCGATGGAGCAAAGTATTAAAATGGTATTAATGAAACAGACATTGGCCCATCAGCAACAGGTAAACATTTTTTAATCAGAAACTAGAAATATTTCAAAAGAACTTCGCAAATATTTTTATTAGATCTAAAATTTCGAGCAAGTTGTAATTGAATTATAGTAACAAGATTTGTTCAGACTTGTATTTAGGTTTTTTATTCAATGACATTTTACAAGTATAGTGGTACCTCGACATACGAGTTTAACTCGTATCTCGAATTTTATCTTTTATCTCTATTAATAAAAAGATTAGATACACGACTTGTTGCAACTTTTTTCGAGACCTTCGACCTGATAAAGCGAACTCGTATCTCGAATTTCGCTCGTAACTCAAAGCAAAAAATCACTCGCTCGTATCTCGAAAAACTCGTATGTCGAGGTACCACTGTTTTTGATTAACAGCCAACATGATCAATTTAAGTTTTTCCCGTTGGTATTGTAGTATAGGATCCCATCATAAAACGACCTTCATCGAGGGTAATGGATCAAAAGTATTTTATATTCAATTAAATAAGTCAATATTGGAAAGGGGGTTGTCTAAAAAATTTCAGTCCGGATTATGATAAATTAACAAATAAAAAAAAATATCTGCTGCGAGGCGTCACAGCACTTTCTTTTAATTTCATTTATGAAACTCACTATTGGTTAAAAATAGTCCTTTATAACTATACATATAAACAGAACTATATGCATACAGCCTATATACATATGGATATACGAATTCCCAACCTTCACCTCCGAACCGCCCTTATTCGAATTTTCCCAGGAAAAAGTTTCGAATAAAAGTTGTAGGCATCAATGAGCCTAAGAACTGTAGAACGTTTAAAGAAAATCGTTAGAGTCGTTTTCAAAAAAAATTGAAAAACCTCAAAAACTCCAAGAATAAAGCGGAGCTCTCGGTCAACCAATTTTAACGAAACGTTTCGCGACACGACTAGATGAAATAAAAAGACAAAATTCCAAGTTTGGTTTAATTCGGATAAAATTTTCGATACGATATGGCTGTCACACATTTTTTAAAAACCACTTTTTTGGACTCAGGGGACCTCAAAACATGTATTTCCGGTGAAAGCTCGAACTCGAAAATTCGACTCGATTACAATACTTCCTTTACTACAGTAGAAATCGTTTATAACGAACGTCAGGGGACCGTCAAATTTCGTTCGTTATAAACGATATTCACTATAACCGATATGTATCGTCTTATCTAAGACATATCACGGGGCCCAAAGGTTTTGAACGTTACAACCGGTTGTTCATTATATCCGCTGTCGTTATAAACGATTTTATACTGTAGTAATAAAAAATTTTTTAACGAAAATAAAGATTAACTCGCCACCTATTGGCGCAGTGGTTAAGAGCAATTGCCCTCTCCGCTTCATGCGTCAAGTGGTACTGGATTCGATCCCCGTTGCATCCTAGACCTAAGTAAAAATTCACCAACAGAAATTTTTATGTGTTTAGACAGTCGTGATATGACCTTAGATGTTAAAGCGACTTAAAACACAAAAAAAAAATTAACTCATTACGGACACGGTGGTGCAGGGTTGCCGGCGAAAAATCAGTCCTTAATTACGGTTGCCGAGCTTTAAATTTTCTAGTACAAAAAAAATGCTGTATCCTGTTTTATTGCATGGGATGGTTCGTTGGGACTTCTAAGTCGCACTTATTCACTCGCAGCAAAATTAAACTTTTTAAAACTCGACAACCGGAATTTAGGGCTGATTTTTCGCAGGCAACCCTATACCGCCGTGTTCGTAATGAAATAATCTTTATTTTCGTTTAACTTTTATTCATTAACCAAACCAGTGTAATGTTTAAAAACAATTTTAATTGATAATTTTAAATATTCTGGACTGAAATTTTTTAGACAACCCATTTGCAATATATTTATTGACATATTTAATTGAATATAAAATTCATCCATTAACCAGTTACTATTACCAACTAACCAGGAGACTATTAGAATATTCGATTGTTGGTTGTGGAACATTCAAGAATGATCCATCTCTTTTCAACGTATTAGTGAATCCCGTTACAATAAGCAGAAAGAGAAAGTAAAGAGAGTCAGATCGCACGTATACACGTGCTGCCCCCTACGCTGAGTACGAAATTTGAAACTATTCCTTAGTCAATTGTTTGCATATTTCCCTCTTGTTCTACACTCGGAACGCCGAAAGCACTGACGCCTCAACCGTTTCTCTATGCCTTTAGTCGTTCCAAGAAGCCCCCTATAACTCCATGTTACAAAAATGTGCCTATTTTGACCGCAAGTGCAGACATTACCAGACGAAGAGAAAAAAATTTTTAAACATCAGGCAAATTATTTTTATTGTTTTCATAATTATTGTTTTTATATGAGAATAATTATGATAAATATTTTTATATAAAAAGTATAATAACTGTGATAAATGATGATAAGTTTGAGTGACAGGGGGCTGTTTGAGACGTATGACTTGTGTAACAACACAAATAGTGAACAGCCGTTTTTCAACTAGCGGCCAGCGCCACTCGATGGTACTAAGATTTGCGGGACAATCGGTCATTTTTTTTCTTTCTTGTATATAAGTGATAGGGGGCTGGTTCCAAGTGTAGAGCAGTGGAGATAAGTGCAAACTAGTGACTAAGTAAAAAGGTCCAGATTTCGAAGTAGGGGGCAGCACGTGTATTCGTGCGATCTGGCTGTCTCAACCGTCTCTCTGCAATACATATGCTATATCTAATCTTTAAAAATAAAACTGAAAATAATTTTTTGCTCAAAATTTTGTAAGGGGTTTTCTTTACATTATTTATTGTTATTTAATTTTAAACTTAATTTTTCTTCACAGAAAAGTAAGACGTCGTTACGATATCAAGTTTTAGCTCTAATGTGCAGGTTAGTGATCCGGAAGCGGCCAGCCGGGGGGCGAGGGTTTTGCTTCTCGCTCGCCTCAGTTTTTCACGATATGAAAAATTTTTGTTAATTTTTATTTCATATGTACGTGGTCTAGGTCGCCTGCAGTCTCTCTACTGCCATCACAATAATTGCTTACGGGGCTGTTAACATTTTCTTTTTTCTTATTCTTCTTGTTTTGGGGAAAATATATGATAAATTTTTATATGTCATGTTGTGAAATTTTGTGAATCCTTTGTTACAGCAAATGGCAAGTCAGAGGACTCAGGTACAGAGACAACAGGCTCTCGCCCTCATGTGCAGGTTAGCACGGAAAAATATAAATTTATAAGTTTTTTTTTTTTAAATTAATTTTTCTTTTAACTAACACTTATGGATTAGACTAAATTTTTAAAAAAATTAAATCAAACCTAGCTTATCTAATAAAATCTAATCCACTTAGATAATAGCAACAATTTTGTTTCTGTTTTTTTTTATTTTTATCTCATGAAAGAATTTAGCGTTTAAAAAATGTGGAGTGATGTAGAAAAAAAATTATAAATAAATTGTTGATTTCTCAATTTTAAATTGATTGAAATCCGATGGTGATTTTAAAATTGCTGATAAGATCTGACTACATTCATCAAATTCTTTCATTTGATCAGTTTTTCTTGTCTGTTTCTTAGCTCTTGATTCATTAATGTAATTTCTTCAAATGTAATAATTTAATGTTATTTAGGGTGTATGTGGGAAGTATAAGTTTTGAGTTGAAAGAGGACACCATACGACAAGCTTTCTTACCTTTTGGACCGATCAAATCGATCAACATGTCATGGGATCCAATCACGCAAAAACATAAAGGATTCGCCTTTGTGGAGTACGAGATTCCCGAAGCGGCCCAATTATCCTTGGAGCAAATGAACGGAGTGATGATCGGCGGCAGGAATATCAAGGTGGTGGGGCGTCCCAGTAATATGCCGCAAGCTCAAGCCGTTATCGACGAGATTCAAGAAGAGGCCAAGCATTACAATCGAATCTACGTGGCATCGATTCATCCTGATTTAACTGAAGAAGATATTAAAAGGTGACTCCTTAAATCTTTTTCTTAAGCCTTTTCTAGACTTACTGATCGCTATGTGTAATGTGCAATGTATGTATGTCGTCGCCACAAATTTCATAGACTTCAATAGATTCTATAGATTTCAATATAGACTTCAATAGACTTCTATAGATCTAATAAAATTAGTAATAAAAAAAATAAAAAAATGATGCACAGATGTGAAGCTTAAAAGGCTTAAGATGCTATAAAAAGTATTTTTTACGATTGACTTGTTATTTTTTATTCTTTAAAATTTTTCCTTTTAGTGTTTTTGAAGCATTCGGACCGATTATATATTGTAAATTGGCTCAAGGAAGTTCGGCACATAAACATAAAGGATACGGATTTATTGAGTACGAAACGAATCAAGCTGCATTGGAGGCGATCGCTTCGATGAATTTGTTCGATTTGGGTGGTCAATATTTAAGAGTTGGTCGCGCTATAACTCCCCCGAATGCACTAATGGGACCGTCGTCCGGTTCGAGTATCATGCCAACGGCGACCGCAGTAGCGGCGGCTGCGGCTACCGCTAAAATACAAGCTTTGGATGCTGTCGCTAGCAATGCCATGGCTTTGGGACTATCGAAGCTCTCGTCAAATCCCATCGTGCCCACAATGCCGGTTGGCCTCGCGACAATACCGTCTATTAATCCTGTGATGTCAACTCCTGCGGGTTTGATTCCTCCACCTGGATTAGCCATACCACAAACGACCCTGCAACCGCCCACAGTTGTCACGCCAACATTAGGAGGCGTCGCAACTGTCGCACCGATTGTTTCGGGAATTCCGCCTCCTACAGTTGTAACGCCGACGTTGGGACAGCCGATTACAACGACGGCATCAGCTACCACGCCGGCATTGCCAATGCCTAATCAAGACGCCTTACGTCGAGCCCATGAACAGGCTCAACAAAAACAACAGGAAGAACTACAAAAGAAACTTTTGGAAGAAACGGAACCGCAAACGTTACAACAGCAGGAAAATATGTCAATTAAAGGTCAAAATGCTCGGCATTTAGTAATGCAAAAATTGATGCGAAAAATGGATTCGCGTGTTATTATTTTACGAAATATGGTCGGACCTGAAGACGTGGATGAGACGTTACAAGAAGAAATTCAAGAGGAGTGTACGAAATATGGAGTTGTTGAACGAGTGATAATATACAATGAAAAACAATCCGATAATGTTGACGACGATGCTGAGATTATAGTTAAAATATTTGTAGAATTTTCGCAAATGTCAGGTAAAATTGGGAAGTCATACTATTTTAATGCGTTATTCATTTTTTTTTTGTAATTGTAGAAGCTGAGGCTGCCCGCGATGCTCTCAATGGAAGATATTTTGGTGGTCGAATGGTGAAAGCTCAACTCTACGATCAAGCCTTATTTGACCACAGTGATTTTTCCGCATGATTCTCTCACTCTCAAAACTTTTTTTTTTAATAATTTTATTTTTGTTTAAACCTTTGTATATTTTGTAATAACATTTTCTAAAAGGCGATTATTTTTTTGAATTGATATCCTATTTTGCGTTAAATGTAAATATGTTGAGCTTCTTTCTCCTGTGGAGAAAAAAATACATTATCTTTAATTTTTTTCCCCGTATTTTAAGTGAATTGTCTGATGAAAAACGTTAAGTTTTCCATTTTAATTAATCGATACAATAAACAAATAAAGACTTTATGAATAATAATTTATTGATTTAATTCTAATATTGTACAGTGGCTACTAAAATTTATGGGTTTTGGGGTCTTTGCCGGGAATGAGTTCGAGATTTTCTCGTATTGGAAACGATCGCATTCCGGATTCTTGTTTGGGCAGTAGTTGTACGTCGGTGTCTTTGCGGTACTGGGCTTCCAGTTTGGCAGCGTTGACTTTTTTCAGTTGCATGATTGCGACGTTTTTGGCAATCTCTTCCTCGGTCGGTGGCGCGATTCGACGACCTCGGAGCCATGCTTCCCATTCAGCAGGGAGTTCCTGGTCGAAATTTTCTTCATTTGTCGGCTCGAACCAGCGGGACGCCTTGCGTTTCCCGATCGACGGATTGGCAGGTATTTCAAAATATTTCGTTCCCATATAATCAGTGCCAATGTGATTTCCACGAATTTGTCTAGGTCTTAGCGAATTGATGAAATTTGTTAGAATTAATTTCAATATACTACGTGCTGGTGGTTGTGACATTTTAACCTCTAAAATTTTTCCTAATTAAATAAATGATTTCTACAGTGACTAAACTGATTAAATAATCGTTTATTTATAATTTTGATGTAATTATATTGATTTAAACGTGTTTTAAACTAGAATATTAATAAATATGTTTCGATTCGGAAAATTGGTTCGGGATCATCAGGGATAGTTCTGAGTAACTTGTTTCTAATTTCATTGTAATTCAAAAAGAAGTGATTTAATTTGTATGATTTAAGCATAAATTAAAGGAAATTTTGATTTAATTAGTTAAATAGTTGTTTAAAAACGATAATTTTATTTAAAAATTGGATTTAATCGCATATTCCTGTTGGATATTTAAAGCCAGATGGGCAGATTACGCATGTTTAGGTGTGGCGGGCTGAAGTGGGGCCAAGTGGTGAGCTCAGTTAAAAATGGCTGACGTTAGTGTGTTAAGTTGATCTGCCTTCAATCGTACTATAATCAAAGTTTTTAATTATATTTTTGATAATATAAAACACATCGCAACAATTAAAACGTACGTTTAAATGCGATTTATCGAATCGTTTAATTTGTTTCACACGAAACGTAATCGGTCGGGCTTTGGATTGTACCAAGTTTTAAACGTCGAACGTGTTAGAAACATTCAAAACAATCAAAAGAAATTTCATGGTTTTCACGCGAACCGAAAATCTCATTTTCCAATTAGTGTATGAGATTGATTTGCAGTGAGTTTGTGTATCGATATTTTTCTTGGATGTTTCGCCAGTTAACTTGGTGTGAGCCACATTGGCAAGACGGTGGTGAGACGTTGGACCGAGACACTTTTCCCATTTTCCGAGAGAAAAAGCAACCAGGTAACATTTTTTTCAACTCTTAAATAAATTCCTTTCACCACAGGAATTTAGATCTTACCTTCCTTGATTTGTTCATTGTAAAAATATTTCATTCGTTTACCTACTTATTTATTTACATATTTAATAATTTTTTTTCTTCTTCGTCCAACTGATCGATATGCAATTGATCGAAAAATCGAGTTCTATGTAAATCTTGACAAACTCTAATTGGTGTGAATGATTTTTTTTTTCAATTAACACCTTGTTGAGAATTTATTTGAAAAAGCCTCTCCTCTAGCTCTCGCCTATTAATAATTAAAACTCATTAAAACGAGAAAAAAAAACCGAGACTGAAGTCATCATGACTGGTTTTATTGAATCTATGACACATAATTTCTTAGATAGATATCCGTAAATTATTTATATCATGTTTACCGATAAAATATTGAATGTTAACGCCACTTGGAACATGATTTCAATGTTTAAGGGAACATTTTGAACACGTTGGCATTGACTTTTCCAACATTTTCTTTCAAGTTCACGACGAGATAAAAATAGTTGTTGGTTTGTTCTTATTGTTATAATTATATAGATTTCTTTCTACGACACTAATAATAGGACTAATTACCGAAAAATGCCATCTACTATCTGGCAATGTGACAAATATTTTACGTGTATTTGAATAAATCTTGAAATCTAGACACACAATTTGGTTGATTGGGGCTCAGCACGACAATGCTCGATGTTAGTGAAATGTCGAATTTTTATATGGGGGTTTGTTCCAAATGAAAATGTAACCGTACAGTGTACGGTACAAGTCAAATTTAAGTCAAGCAGCCATCATGAAATCAAGTCAAGTTGTAGGAAGGGAGGTTCAAATTTTCAATCCTAATTGCATGAAAAAAATTTTCATTAATTTTTTTTTAAAGTGAAACTTTTTATACATTGTCTCAAATTTTTTGGCCTGTCTTTAGCATGTCGCTAAATGTAACACATTCTCGGAAGAGAATCGGCAAGTGTTCGGCAGAGCTCGTATACACATTGTTAGCTTTATACCATGTCGTTTTCCCTGGCCTGTTGCGCGAGCAATTACTGAATATAAGGAGCTATTTTCCTCTCCATGACAACGTTTTATTATATTATAAATTGTCATTAACTGTCAATCATATTTGTATTGGTATTTGTATTTTGATCAGTGTATTGATATAAATGTTATTGTTCACTTGATCATGATAGACAAAGATACAGCTAGTGAGAAAAGTGCAAAAATATCCGACGGTGATGTTACAATACTCGTAGATAACAACAGGTAGATGATCGATTTAAGAATAATTAACAAATTCAATAATGAAAATAACATTCAAGTATTAACATTAATAATGGAAATTCAAAATTAGTTGCAATTGCGCGACAGCGAATTCGTGCCACATCCCTGTCTTTCTATTCTATTTTCATACCCTAAATCGAATAATTTTCCGAAAATTTTCAGTTAACTAAGTGTCTAAAATCCGAAAAAAAAGTTTCACTTGCATCGTGGTTTCGTAAAATCACACAATAATTTTATTTTTTTTGTAATATGACTTAGATCTTACTAATATTGTAAACGTGAAAGTTTGTATGGATGTTTGTTGCTCTTTCACTCAAAAATTACTGAATGGATCTGGATGAAATTTGGCATAGATATAGATTATAATCCGGTTTAACATATAGTATACTTTATATCCAGAAAAAATGTACGGTTACCGTGGGATAGATATTTTTTTGTTTTTTACAGAGCAAAAGATTAACTCCCTTTTTTGTAATGTGGTAGTTTAGGGGTCAGAGAATGATATAGATTACTTCTCATACCGGAATAATAAACGGTTCCCATGGGATAGCAAAACAAGTATGTATTCTTTAAGAACCGTGTATTTAAAAGCAGTTTCATTAAAATCCACGAAATAGAGTCTTTACTCATTTTCCTTCAAAAGACTTGATATATTTTTTACTCAGATGCACTATTCCCGTGGGATAGATATGTTTTTTTGTTTATCACATAGTTAAAGATTGAAATGATTTTTGCAATGTGGTAGTTTGGGGGAGAATGATTTAGCTTACTTTTAAAACTAGAATAATGCATAATTCCCATGGGATAGTAAAACAATTATATCCTACAGGAACCGTAAATTAAAAAAGTTTCGGTAAAGTTTGTGAAATAGAATTTTAACGCATTTTCCTCAACACCAATTTTACACAATAACAAAAGAAATCTCTACAAAGTTGAAATTAAAAAATTGACAATTTTTAGTGGAAAATAAATATGAATTTCAATTTAACACCCGATAAAATTAATAGTGAAATTTTTTTAAATATTTCAATTTTTTTATTGTTCATTGTCGAAGATATTAATAAGAAATAAACGTTTTAAAATAATAAACTAAAAAAATTAACAATTACTTAATGGAACGAATTTTAAGGAAGTTTTGCTAAAGATCCTGTAGGATCGCTACTAATCTATTCTTTTAAGGGAACATCCATTAATTACGTGAGGCGTTCAGGGGCCGATGGGGTCGAGCCGAATCTCATCTAATCTTACTTTGGGGAAAGGGAAGGTCTCGCAAATATCACGTATTTTTTTTGTTTTGAAAAATATCACATTAGATTGCGGGTTGGGGGAAAGGGTTATGCCAAATCTCATGACATCTTACCAGAGGGGAGGGGGTAGGATTTCAAAAATCGCAAAAAACGCCTCGTGCAATTAATGGATACCCCCTAAAATAGCTGAACGGTTTTAAATGACATTTGGTAAGAAAGATTTTCAAGTCCTTAAGGAAGGAATACAGGTAGTTTTTTACTAAAAATCGTGTAGAAACTGATGTGAGAGAGCTAACATATCTTTCTTGAAAAGTAGTTTTACGAATTTTGATGAACTTTCTTTGGATCTAAAGTCTGAAAGTATTTATCATTTTTTCTGCCAAAATAGATTAATTTTTTATATTTCGCTATGAATGTAGGGAATCTTTAAATCAATCATTTAAATTTAGATACACTCAGCGAAGCGAGCGGGTATCAGCTAGTTTTTTTTTTTTTATATAAAGGTGATTCAATCGATTTGTTAATATATTATATGAAATAAATAAAAATTTTCTTTGGTTTATGTAACGGCGATTTTTTTCTCTCCTCTCTCGATGTTCCAAGTAATTATCTCTATATGGATCAAGTAACACCCCTTGCGGTTATTTCTTTTTCGTTACCGTAATAACATATCGTCTAATATAATTTATGCTTAAACGTCTTCGATCTCATAAATATTTAAATGCGACTCGAATGCTACAAAACATTTCCATTGTTGTTGTTTTGAACAAGTGAATGATTTGGGTTCGATTGGTCAAGTAGGCTTCGAACGACGAGTGTCTATGATACCATGAAATCCATAACATCCTTAGATCGGTTCTTATTATGCAACTGAAATTACACAGCCAGACTTGATCGTAGAAGATTTTGTGGGCATTTTGCTTTATGTGTGTTGTTTTTTTTTTTTTTTTAATTTCTTCGAGAGATGTATGGAATGGAGACTGTGATGCACCGTGTGTACCATTTCTATACCATACGTTGTAGTAGGTTTGTGTGTGGCAACCCGAGCCGTTTACCGCTATTTGTCTTGGTCAAGTGACTGAGACCGCGTCGACAATTATACTCTCGGAGAGATGCGGCAAAATTTAGTCGGTCATTTCAACAATTTTACATACCAAGTGGTACAAGGAGTGCCATGAATAAAATAAAGTAGTCAAATTCTGGCGATTCGCACGCGGGCAGACAGACAGACAGACAAATGGCTGGCCATTAGGTGTTTTAAGCCACTTGACCCACAAATAATGCACTTGGCTTGTGCTTCTTGAGATTTTTTTTTCTGATGGTTTTTGTCAATAGAGAGATACGAGAGGCATTTTTTCACTGTTAGTCATGACAGATTATAATATTGAATTAGTCGAGACGTATCATAACTAACGTAATAAACAGTGAAGATTCGAAGCGAACGTTCTAATTGGCGGTTGGAAATTGCCAGACGTGGCGGCATTGAAAGTGGATTAAACAGAAGCCTTATTAAAGCTTCGTGTCGCATTCACGTGGCTTGTTCCAAAGACTGAAATGATCAATAAAAATAATCGTGATTTATTTTCTTGTATAGAAAATCTCTTGAAAATCTTTGATAATTACTGAAACAGGGAAGGTTTAGAAAGAGGCGAACTTCATCAAGTTTTTTTTTTAAGTCGCTTTAACATCTAAGGTCATATCACGACTGTGTAAACACAGAAAATTCCTGTTGGTCAATTTTATTCTTAGGTCTAAGATCTTAAGTCTAGAATTCAACGGGAATCGAACCCGTACCACTTGACGCATGAAGCGGAGAGAACTACAGCCTGTAACCACTGCGCCAATAAGTGGTCAAGTCAATTTTGTGAATGTTAATTCAAAGTTTTTAAGGTTTCGTTTTTCAAACAATCATTTTGCTGTAAGTCTGTTTACCTGTTACATTTATTTCTCTCAAAAAAAGGATAGTAATATTCTTAAAAGGTGTGAAAAATGCTAACTCATATTTTAACACTCTTTAGGTAAACTTAACAGGCTATACTTCCTTAATTTAGTGTAACGAGATTTCTTTCAAATGTTCTTTATATAGGCGGCCGATTTTGTTCTCGAACATTCCAGAGACTTCGATTGCCGATTTTTTTTTAATTTTTAAGGTCGTTTTTTTTTTCAATCGCTGTTTCTTTGTAAATGTTGATAGAAAACTAGGCTTCACATTATAAAAATGGAAAATCGTAAAGTTTTTTTGGTAGCTAGGAAAATGAGGTTAGAATCAGTTTTTTATAGCACTGTAACTTTATGTGTTTCTGGTCTGCTCATATGTTCCTGTTAGACAAGAATTTCTACATAATCTAGGGTCTTTAGATTCTAGGTCCTAGAAACTTGGTTCTAGTGGGATTTATGTCTATGTGGGTACCATTCATCTAATACAGATGTCACTATTTATCTACATCCCTATTGTTTGTAGATGCTTTCTGAGTTCACAGTCTTGAGTTGGTTTCCATGCTTGTCCTAGTACTTTAAGGGCCATTATCTCCGATTTGTTGAGAGTCTGATAAAGAACGTCTTGCCCAGTACTTGTTCTGCGATTGTCTCACTCGATTATTCATCGAAATCGTTTCACTTGATTGTACTTTGCCAGGTCCTCCAGTGGAGTTGACGGGACTCTATAACCAAAGTAGAGCTTTAAAACGATTTTCTTTTTTTTTCTGTTCTTCGGGTCTCAGGATATTTCTTCGCTTTATCACCGTGACCAATGAGGTCTACTGTGATGTAACCCTCTGTATTAGGGGAGCATCGGGCTTTTAAAGAAAGTCAGCACCTACCTGGGGGCTACCATTAATATCTCGCCAGGCGTCATGTCTATCTTTCCGAGTCTTATTTAAAAGCTGCCTCACATGAGCACAAAATGTTTTTCCAGTAGAGACGATTTAGGTTGGTGTCGGCTTTACTGATCTTGCGAAGACGGTAATTTAAGGTTCAGTGGTCCGTATAGAAGCTTATCAGGATTTTTTTTTTCATTAATACAGGGTGCAGTGTTTAATTTAAATATCAAAATCATTAGTTTGTTTCATAGTATATATGCGGAACCCTCAGGTGCATGTTAATTTGGCACTTGTCCGAATTTCTTACTTTCTTTTGCTACTATAAAATAGTAAAGGAAGTATTGTAATTGAGTCGAATTTTTGATCTCAATTTTTTACTGCAAATGTGTATATGGGGAGGGGAGGGGGGGTGATAGCGATATCGTATGAAAATTAGTTTCCGAAATTGGAATTTGTCTTCATTTTACATCTAGTAGTACCACGAACCTTTTGATTGAAACCGGTTGATAGGAAGTGCCATTTTATTCGATAGGTTTTTCGGTTTTTTCAATTTTTTTCGAAAATGGCTCCAACGATTTTCTTTAAACTTGCTATAATTCTTAGACTCATTAATGTCTACAACTTTTATTTGAAGCTTTTGTCTGAGAAAATTCAAATAATGGGAGTTCTAGGGAAGAGGGTGGTAGCAGGAAATATCTCATCTTGTGGGTTTTTCAAATATTTTTCGAAAATGGCTCTAACGATTTTTTTAAAACTTACTATGATTATTAAACTCGTCAATGCCTACAACTTTTATTTGAAACTTTTTCTACGGAAAAATCAAATAAAAAGGATTTTCAAACGAATTTTACGAAATATTTTTTGTTTGTACAAATTAAAAAAAATTTTTCTTAAATAGTGTCTCGTTTCATTGATAAATTTTAATGATTTCTGCAATAAATAGGAGATTAACGCGTGACCGAAATACCTACACTCTATGGCGAAATGTGGCCACAATTCCTCTTAATTGCTTCACCACAACGCCAATATTATTATTAAATATTATATTTGCAATTGAATATGTTTCAACCACAGAAATTTCTATTCAAGAGATTCAAATTTATATAGAATCAATTGCGTTTTCTTTTATAATACTTAAGTAAAAATTATGAATTTTTATTTTAACAAAAAAAAACCGAATAAAATTATCATAAGAATTGAAGATGAAGAGATTATTATTCTTGTACCGATAAGGAAGTTGTGAATCTTTCAAGCGAATAGAGCAAAGGTCATGCATTTGATTTGACTATTTAAAGAATTTGTAAAATTTAAAGTATTAGCACTTCGTAAGACGTGTCACTTGTCAAGTGAGACGACAATTGTCACTTTATAATTTCCGCGTTTCAGACTGATTCATACTAATTTATGGTAGCTAGATTTTCTTCTCCGAATTTCAGGGGATGATAGAATTCGTATGATGGATTCAATAAGTTCCACTTATAAAAATCTTTTAACTGAAATTCGCCGGTTGAATCTCGCCAATTATCTGAAATATTTCAAGTATTTCTAATCATTTGAAAAGTCAGATTTCAAGACTCTCTGCTTAAGGTTCAACACCCATTTTTAGATAATAATAGTCGTTACATAATCAATGTGTTGTAAATTTAGACGCATACCTACGTGATTTTAATTAGAATGTGAATTAATTAATTTTTTTTTCTCTCTATTCCTTCAACAACAATTAATTAAATAATTTTTTTTTCGAAACACTGACTCGATCGTAGTTTGTTTTGTTCGGTAAAATTATCCAATTTTCCCTCGGGCGCATCGATCGTTCATCAACTTTCGTTTTTTTTAACTTCACTTCCGACATTGTGTTTATAATCGAGAAAATTTGGAAAAATTCTTTTGATCTTTTTTTTTTTTGAAGAAAATGTAGGACTATCAAAGAATTACAAGAAATAAATTTTTGGTGTGAAAATTATCAATTTTTATGTGTGAGTGCATACAATTAATGCTATCTCAGTGTATATAATCTAAAGAAAAACAAGACGGGCTTTGGGGTGGGTGCGACTGATAACAATACGAGGCTATAACATTTATCGTTGTTTATTGGAAAATGAATGCGAATGCCGATTTGCTATTTGTAGTGCATTGTATTTAGGAATTTTATCGTGTTTATTGCATTTATTGTGTTTTTTTTTATTTTCTTTCAATTATTCACATGCCGTTTGTTGTGTCAATGAAAAGAGAGTGTGATAAGAGAAAATTTTCAATTTGTCACGGATGAGTAGAAATGGGCCTTAAGCATCGTTTCACTTTAATGGCTGTGTGTTTCTCGAGAAAGAATAATAGAAATTATTTTTTTAATAATATTTGTTAAGTTAAAATGTTAAAGAAGAAAATTACACAAATATATCGTAGCGGGATTTCTCAATTGAGCTTCTTTAAGGATTTTGATGGCAATTATATAAAAAGTTTTATAAAAGAAACAGTTTATAAACAATTTATCACAAAAATCACTTTTCAAGTCACTCGAATCACTTGTATTCACTGAGTGATTACATTCGACCCAAATCATAGACTGATGCTGCGCCCTTATTAAGTTGTTTAAGCAAACACTTGTACTCTCGAACTTTCTAGAGAGTTCGATTGTCGAATCTTCTAGATTCGATCTCTCAAAATCGTTGGCTGTAATAAATGAAAACGTGATTTCTCAAACCTATATTGAGCTTCTTTAAGGATTTTGATAGCAATTTTATAAAACGTTTTGTAAAGGAAACAGTTGATAAAGAATTTATCACAAAAATCACTTTTCAAATCACTCGAATCACTTGTATTCACTGAGTGATTACATTCGACCCAAATCATAGACTGACTCTGCGCTCATATTTAGTTGTTTAAGCAAACAATTATACTCTCGAACTTTCTAGAGAGTTCGATTGTCGAATCTTCTAGATTCGATCTCTCAAAATCGTTGGCTGTAATAAATGAAAACGTGATTTCTCAAACCTATATTGAGCTTCTTTAAGGATTTTGATAGCAATTTTATAAAACGTTTTTTAAAGGAAACAGTTGATAAAGAATTTATCACAAAAATCACTTTTCAAATCACTTGAATCACTTGTATTCACTGACTGATTACATTCGACCCAAATCATAGACTGACTCTGCGCTCATATTTAGTTGTTTAAGCAAACAATTATACTCTCGAACTTTCTAGAGAGTTCGATTGTCGAATCTTCTAGATTCGATCTCTCAAAATCGTTGGCTGTAATAAATGAAAACGTGATTTCTCAAACCTATATTGAGCTTCTTTAAGGATTTTGACGGCAATTTTATAAAACGTTTTTTAAAGGAAACAGTTGATAAAGAATTTATCACAAAAATCACTTTTCAAATCACTTGAATCACTTGTATTCACTGACTGATTACATTCGACCCAAATCATAGACTGACTCTGCGCTCATATTTAGTTGTTTAAGCAAACAATTATACCCTCGAACTTTCTAGAGAGTTCGATTGTCGAATTAAACTAAAGAGACTTGTAAATTGCTCAAGTTATGATTGATGAAAATGTATCAGACTCCGTCAAGGACAAAACTACGGAAAATTTTCTCGTGAAAATTGAGAAGTGTGGGAAAATTAAAGTGATATACATTAGCAATCGTTTATAACGACCTTCAGAGGACCGTCAAATTTCGTTCGTTATAAGCTATATTCACTATAGCCGATATGTATTGTCTTATCTAAGACATATCACGGTACCCGAACGTTTTGTACGTTATAACCGGTTGTTCATTATATCCGGTGTCGTTATAAACGATTTTTACTGTATTTAAAAAAAAATGGTTGCGTGTACTTATGTACTCGCGTGAGAAGTTATACTTCTTTGGTATCATTAAAAATTAGTTTTTATTTATTTTATTCAAATAATCAATTTTAAAAAAATGTAATTTAATATTTAATAATAATAATAATATATATTTAAAGATATAATTATTAAAATTAAGAGAATAATATTTTAATTTATATCAATAAATAATATTCAAAAAAAGCTGAAAGACGTTTATAAAATTTGTCAGGATCATTTTTCTGGTTAACAATTCATGCATGTCATGAAAACGAAGCTTCATAGAAATTGCGAAATAAAGTAAGTAGCTACTTGTCAAAGTAAATGTCTTAATTTTATTCATGCCTTGTTTTACTGAATTATTATTCTAAGATGGTTGAATCATTTCAAAATCCCATATTTCGTGATAACTAAAAATATGCATGGAATGCAGACGTCATTTTCATCATTAAATTTCAAATAGTATAACAGCTACTGCAAAATTCAAGAAAAGTAACAACTTATATATTAATAATATGTGTCATTTGTATAAATAATTATTTTTAATTTAAATATAAAAATAAATAAATTAGAAAATAAATACAACAAAAATTCAAATTACGCGCGCCAGAAATCTCAATGGTTTTGCGACTAACTTCATTTTGTTAATTTTTGACTGAAAATGCGCGCGTATCTTAAAATTTCACTCTCATCAATTTTTTCATAACGCGCCTAAAGAAGTATAACTTCAAAAAATTGGAACAACTTAATGATGTTAACATAAAGAAAATTTTCTGTCTTAATGTGAGTTAAATATTTATAAATTTTCGCGAATTTTATCGCTGTTTTATTCGTCTAATTTTATGAAATTTTTATGAAAGCAGATAGCGATAAAAAATATTAAAAATAGCCTTCATCAAATGGAATCATTTCCCAAAATGAAAATCTATACATTGTAATCTTTCAATCATTTTTGAATGTCACGACACAGCGATAAAATCAAAACAAATAACGCAATATGTATATCGAATAGGTAAAGATAAACGAGGCATTAAGTAGCGAAATGGATTTAATTACTTTTTAATTTCTGCCATTAAAACAGATGTAAATTACAACGAGAATGGGTCAAATTCGAACTGTCGAGAAAAACAATCAACGATAATGATCGAGGCAAAAAACAATGGGGAAATAATCTAAAATTCGTTTAAAAAAAAATATTTCAGGTTCTAATCAAATAGTAAAATCGACAGAGTTTTTCACCTGTACGACCTAGTAATATAAATTTGTTGTCGTTATAGGCAAGTTAAAGGTGAAAATTTGCTACTCGGGAATTTATCATATTTGTTATATTTTGTACACACGAGTTTGAAATATTGATCGTTTTTTTTTCTTTTTCTGCTGACATCAATTTTGCGAGAGCACGAAACGAATTTGGAAAAGCCTTGAAATTCACATTAAAATCGAATCGTTTCCTAAAGTTTCGTTTTAATTTCGATACAGCTTGTATTCAAAGTTAAAAATAAAATTTTATTAAATCGATTGATTGTTCATATTTATAAATGTTCAGATCTAAAAAGATACAATTATGAAGTTATTAACGATTGGATTAAACGCTAATTACTTATCAAGTGGTACAAAAGGAAAAGGCTGAAAAACCGCAACACTGATAACAATGTGTTGTGCACTTTATAATTTCATGAGTCATCAAATTTCATTTGATAATTTTGGTTGTTTTAATGCGTCAATGGCTATAAAATTGTGTATGGCAATGTGTTCGAGTTTATATTTAAGCTTTTCGAAACTGTTGACTCTGCGCCCATATTTAGTTGTTTAAGCAAACAATTATACTCTCGAACTTTCTAGAGAGTTCGATTGTCGAATCTTCTAGAAACATCCAAAATCGTTGGCTGTCATTAATGAAAACGTGATTTCTCAAACCTATATTGAGCTTCTTTAAGGGTTTTGACGGCAATTTTATAAAACGTTTTATAAAAGAGACAGTTTATAAACAATTTATCACAAAAATCACTTTTCAAATCACTCGAATCACTTGTATTCACTGACTGATTACATTCGACCCAAATCATAGACTGACTCGCGCCCTTATTTAGTTGTTTAAGCAAACAATTATACTCTCGAACTTTCTAGAGAGTTCGATTGTCGAATCTTTTAGAAACATCTAAAATCGTTGGCTGTCATAAATAAAAACGTGATTTCTCAAACCTATATATTTGGATTCTTTAAGGATTTTGATGGCAATTTTATAAAACGTTTTATAAACGAAACAGTTTATAAACAATTTATCACAAAAATCACTTTTCAAATCACTCGAATCACTTGTATTCACTGACTGATTACATTCGACCCAAATCATAGACTGACTCTGCGCTCATATTTAGTTGTTTAAGCAAACAATTATACTCTCGAACTTTCTAGAGAGTTCGATTGTCGAATCTTCTAGATTCGATCTCTCAAAATCGTTGGCTGTAATAAATGAAAACGTGATTTCTCAAACCTATATTGAGCTTCTTTAAGGATTTTGATAGCAATTTTATAAAACGTTTTTTAAAGGAAACAGTTGATAAAGAATTTATCACAAAAATCACTTTTCAAATCACTTGAATCACTTGTATTCACTGACTGATTACATTCGACCCAAATCATAGACTGACTCTGCGCTCATATTTAGTTGTTTAAGCAAACAATTATACTCTCGAACTTTCTAGAGAGTTCGATTGTCGAATCTTCTAGATTCGATCTCTCAAAATCGTTGGCTGTAATAAATGAAAACGTGATTTCTCAAACCTATATTGAGCTTCTTTAAGGATTTTGATGGCAATTTTATAAAACGTTTTATAAACGAAACAGTTTATAAACAATTTATCACAAAAATCACTTTTCAAATCACTCGAACTTGTATTCACTGACTGTTGGCAACGGAACTTTGCTGGCTTTTTCTGGTCTAAAGCGCCATTCATAAATTACGTAAGACGTTTTTGAGGCTTATTTGGACCCCTCCCTCCCTATTGTAAGAAATCATAAGATTACAACCACTCACCCCTTCCCCTTCATAAGAAATTTTCGTAAAAAATAAACATACACCTATTCCTCCGATTTACACTGAAGATAGGTTCCAGACAAATCCGTGCAAAATGAAATCTTTGTTTATCCTATATAAAACCGTGTAAAACGAAAAAAACTGCGCAACTAAGTCATTTTGTTCAAATGGAACAAGAGTAAAACATATCCAGAAACTGTAAACTAGGTATAGTTTGCCCCAAAAATGGCGTGCTGTCGTAGTGAACTTATTCTAAAAATGAAAACAAAAATAGAAACGAAAAATTTTTCAAAAAGTACCTGCTGAAACTTAACAAATTCAGGTATGTTCGAAATTTATTCGCTATCACTTTGAGAAACTATCAGCTTTTTCTTTTTGATTGATATTATGACACTTCCATCACTAGAATATTCCGAAATTTTCCTAGAAATTTTACCGAATTTCATTAGTTTATGAACCGTGTAAAAGCGAAATCGTGTAAAACGAGTACCGTGTAAATCGGCGGATAGATGTACTTATAAAATAACCGTTTAATCAGAGCGATTCTTAGTGTAAAATAAATCATACGTAAAATCAGAATGTCGACCCCCCTACCGATTTAGAGAATTGATTATATTCAGTCTACCCCTCCCTTCCCTCTAAATGACTTGCCTAATAATGAATGGCCCCCAACTCAATTTTTTGGCGTTCATGGGTTCCCTATTGCAGAAGGAGCAAGTTTGGGTCGGTAGGATGCCAAGACGATGCAAGTGTTCGCATAGGTACTCGTGTCTCCGTGGTAATTCGGAAAACTGTGACTGACACCTGGTGAGAGCGAAGTCGTGGCATAGGCCATTCCAGTAAGGATTCCCATTTTTTTGAGTGTTATAGGAATACCAGTTGTAAGTGCTTGCGATGTTGCTCTGATTTGGTATAAGGCTTGGCGGTTGATTTAGAGAGGTACCAAACTTAGCGAGGATGTCTGCTTTTTCATTTCCTAAGATACCAACATAACTGGGAATCCTGTTCCAACCTGTTTTAGCAAGACTGTCCAATGCGTCTCGACATTTGTTAGTACGGGTGCAATCGGTGGGGTAGTTAGGTGATAGTGTGGCTATTGTTGTTTGAGGATCAATAAAGAAGACAGCTTTAGGGTACCTCTTAGCTTCGTGAAGTTTGGACGTAGCCAGTAAAACGAATTCTATTTCCCCATCAAAACAGCTTAGAGATTCTCCAATTGCGACTCCAGTTACCAGGTTTTCCGGATCCTGGGATGGATAATCAATCTGTATAGATTTGCAGGAACTCTGACCGTGGGTACATGAAGTGGATGGTTTCTAGAGAAGCTTTCCCATAACTCGATATCCATATACAGTAAAACCTGGAACCTGTATATAAGGAAATCCTCTATGTAAGGAATAAAATTCCCAGTCTCATCTCCTTGGACCCAAAAACCTTTTTGTAAGGAATTTCGTTACCTCTATGTAAGGAATCTCGGCTGGCCGAACTTTGCCTCTGTGTAAGGAAGTTCCTTCTCTTCCCCTTTATGAATTCTGCGTTGTTTTGGCTTTATCCAATTTCTTTCTTCCTAAAACAATTCAGTTGAAACGGGTTCTCATAAACGACATACCGAAGCGAACATTCCTCTCCTTAAACCAGAAACTTGCAGTCATAAATGAAATCCAAAGTGGAACTCCACGGAAAGATGTCTGCGGGAAGTAAGAAATTAGTCGATCCCAGTCGATTTTGTGTCGAATTTTAAAAGATAAGGAGTCAATTGAAACAGAGTGTCGCGAAGGACATGGAAAAGTCAAACGGGCCCGACCTGCGGAATTCATTATGTACCTGCCCTTATATAAGACTGATAAAATCTGAATGTAAGGAAACTTGGATATATATTGCAGCGCTATAGGCCTTGTAGGTCTTTGGCTTCTATCTTCTTGACGAGTCCTTTTCATTTCTTTCTGTCCTTTGTCATTTTCCTCCAGCTGCTTTCTACTAGTTTTCACGGCTTCAAACCACTTTTTCCTAGGTCATCCACTCCTCCTTTTCCCACCTACATCTCTTTTTGTCCATCTTTTTTCTGACAGCCGCATTACATGTCCCAGCCATCTGAATCTTTGTGCTTTTATGGAAGGAAGTCTGGATATATGGAAAAAAATTCTGACCCCTTGAGATTCCTTATATCCAGGTTTTACTGTATGATGATTTCAAGAAGTTGTGACCAATTCGTCGAAGAGCGGCAGAGGGGAGTTGGCTATATGGATCGTTCATTATATTGACAAGAGCAGGATCACCTAAATTTATACTATATTTATTTATTAGTTCTTCTGCTTTGGCAAGAGGAGAGGTGTACGTTTTGAGTCTATTTGGAGCTTTGCGATAGTGTTGCCATTGATCGAGGTTCGTACATAGAACAGGAAGGTTGTGCGAAGTGTATCCTGGTTCGCTTCCTGTTTAGTTGTTGTAAGTCGCTTCAGTACCCTTTTTGTACAGGCCTACGTCTTTTTCACACTGACAATAATTTCGTTCTCGTCGGTCCAACTTAACGGGGCGTTCTAGTGCTGAATTTATGGCGGTTTTTTTAATTTTGAATTAAACAGGAACTGGTTCCTGTAGGAAAAAAATATTTTTATCTTATAAGGAACGAAATACTTATACGGCATAATTTTTTGTGTGTAGGTATTTCGTTAATAAACCGAAGATTCTATGAAGTAGGACATTTTGGCGCGAGATGTTTTGGCGCGACTGAACCACTGAAGTTTTAAATGAGAAACTGGAAGCGGATAGAAAAAAATCACTCCCGCATAAGCTTAGAAGCCCGGAACAATGAAGTAAAACCCCCCTCGGGATAATGCCCTGCACCAAAATGGCGGTGCTAAAACGTCCCGCGCCAAAATGTCACATACCGAAGATTTTATTATGTAAAACTGTTTGGTTCCTACAGGACAGCTATAAATTATTTTTTTTTTAACAGTAACCAAGAGTCATTGATAATTTTAGTACGAAACAATACAAATATTTAAATAAATTGTAACGAAATATTTATTTCTGTCTCAAAAACAAGAACTAGAACAAACTTTCGTATGTAAACCTCACCATATTTGTATAATTAAGTCGGATATTAAATTCTTAACAAAACACATCTTATCATTCTAGATAACAACTTTAAAAAATGTATTCCCTTATTAAATTTAATTTTTTTTTTACAGAATATTCAAGAATAGAGACTGAATTGAATTGGAGAAGTCAACGATTTATCCCAATTACTATGAGGCAATAGAAAAAAAATTATCGAATGAAAATTTATCGTAATTTCTTCAGTTCAGATAGCGTCAAATATTGGAATTTGTAAATAATTTACAACTATGGAGATAATGAAAATATTGGATGAATTCAATTATGAATCGAGAACGAGTTCAAATCTATTTGCTTCGGACAGATGTTCCTCGAACGAATCATCGATCAATCACAATTTTCTACTATTTTTCGACAATATTATGTAAAATATAGATTTTTAACGAAACGGATATTTATCGGGGGTGTTTTTCGAATCATATATTTTAGTTTATTTAAGTGCTTCGTCGGTCGTTCGGTAAGGTGTAATGATGTAATGCATGGACAAGATTTGATAGAGTGACTCATTTTTCATAAATCACAGTGAATACGAGATTTGAGATTTTTAATTCGATCGAAACACGGAGCGAAAATGTCGTTTTTTAATAATTTAAAGAAAGTGTTACATCTGGGTGGAAGTAACGATGGCAAGAAGAAGAAGGTCTATAACAATATTCGGATGGATTGTGATCCATGTGAATTTTGGCAAATGGTCGGTGAGTTGGGAGATGGCGCCTTTGGAAAGGTGTATAAAGCACAGAGTAAGGAGACGGGGTTGATGGCGGCGGCGAAAATGTGTGCTCTCGAGGGTGAAGATGACTTGTCGGATTTTATGGTCGAAATTGATATTTTATCAGACTGTAAGCATCCGAATGTGGTCGCTTTGCACGAGGCGTTTTTTATCGAAGATAAACTATGGGTAATGTCACAAATTTTGTGGTTTGGATTTAGATTTTAATCGGTTTAATTTTTTAGATGTTGATTGAATATTGTGATGGTGGTGCTTTGGACAGTATTATGGTGGAATTGGAGAAGGCTTTGACTGAATCCCAAATCGCGTATGTTTGTCAGCACATGTGTCGAGGCTTGGCCTTTCTTCATCGCTCCCACGTGATTCATCGGGATTTAAAAGCGGGCAATGTCCTCTTAACCATGGCAGGCGGTGTAAAACTTGGTAATTATTTTCTTATAGCTGGGGAGCCCAAGCGGGAATTTCGGGATTTACTAAAACGCGGCAGATTAATATACAGGGTGATACCTTGTATACCAAATATTAGCCCCAAATATATGGCCGCCCGTCGAGGATAAAGGATCAGATTAGTAAAAAAAAATTGATCATCTGATTTTCTCGAGCGCGTCAGATTAGATAGGGTGAGTTAGTTACATGCTAAAAGGTGTATATTCCACTAATCTGACAGTTTGAGAGTGACGAAAAGAAGGGGGAGGGGTACTAAGTTGTAAAAAAAACGTCATCTCGACATTTTCGAGCGTAGCTAATTTTTTTTTTATTTTGATGGGAATAAATCAAGGATTACGAAAAATATATAATCTGACAATTTCCACAAGTCGAAGTAACAAAAAATCATCGATAAAGTTTAATGCGTGCAGCTGCGTGATGCATATATTCGAATTTTCCCAGGAAAAAGTTTCAAATAAAAGTTGTAGCCGTTAATGAGTCTAAGAACCATAGTAAGTTTAAAGAAAATCGTTGGAGCCGTTTTCGAAAAAAATTGAAAAAGCTCAAAAACTCCTAGAATATAGTAGAGCTTTCGATTAACTGATTTCGGCCAAAAGCTTCGCGGCACATCTAGGTATAATATGGAGGCTGAATGCCAATTTTGGTGAAATTCGGGTAAAACTTTCGATACGATATGGCTGTCAGGAATGTCTCTGTCATATCGTATCGAAAGCTTTATCCAAATTTCATCAAACTTGAAATTTGACTTTCATATTATAACTAGTTGTGCCGCGAAGTTTTTAGTTGAAATCGATGAACCGAAAGCTCCACTTTATTCTTGGAATTTATGAGCTTTTTCAATTTTTTTCGTAAACGGCTCCAACGATTTTTTTTAAACTTACTATAGTTCTTAGACTCATTAGTGGCTACAACTTTTATTTGAAACTTTTTCCTGGGAAAATTCGAATATAGGCTGTATGCATATATAGAAAAAAAAATTTTTGAATTATTTTCAGATTATCCCTCCTGATAGCCGTCAGATTATGAGACAGCATGTCTAAGGCATAAAGATGAACCATATATATCTTAATCTGACGCGCTTGAGTATTTCAAAATGGCGGATTTTTTGCACATTCTAATAATGGCAGCGCGCTTGCGTCACATTCAAATTGTCAGAGGTTTGTCTTAGGCTCACTTAACATCCTCTTAGAAAATCAGACGCGCTCGATTAAATTTTTTTTTCTTCATTTTCAACCCTTACGTACGACCACCCCCATCATGAAAACAATTAGATTAACATATGTACATTTTTAAAAATACACAGGACATGGATGCTATCAATATCTGACGCACTCGAGTATGTCCATGTAACAGTTTTTTTTGCCATTTTGAAAATTTATAGCCGTTCCCCCCCACCGCTGAAACGGTATATATTATATGACATTTTTTTCTTTTTATCATCTAAGCTTCGCAACCCACTAGGTCTCGATAACGCTCGAGTAAATCCCGATTTAGCATCGTGGGCTCTCCTACTATTTAGTTAAAAAAAAATTTTACTTAATTTTTTTTTTAGCCGATTTTGGTGTTTCGGCCAAGAATAAGTCAACGTTGCAGAAACACGACACGTTCATTGGCACACCATATTGGATGGCACCCGAGGTGGTTCTGTGCGAAACGTTTCGTGACAATCCGTACGACTTTAAGGTGGACATTTGGTCGTTGGGCATCACGTTGATTGAGTTTGCACAGATGGAGCCGCCCAATCACGAAATGTCACCGATGCGGGTGCTGCTGAAAATTCAGAAATCCGATCCGCCCAAGTTGGAGCAGCCGGCCAAGTGGTCGAAGGATTTTAACGAGTTCATTGCGAAATGTTTGACGAAAGATCCGCAAAGTCGGCCGACGGCCGATCAACTGTTGACGTATTCGTTTATTAATTGTACACTGGATTCGAAGCCGGTGCGAGATTTACTTTTAGAGTATAAGGCTGAAGTCGTTGAAGAGGAGCTGCTCGATGAGGAAATGGAGGTGAGAATTTTTTTTGTTTTTTTTTCTTCCAATAAACTGACACACAAGCTTTGTACTTTTTGCAAATACTAACAATCTAAGTTGATTCTGGTTTTGTAAGTGAACCGTCCATAAAATATGTTAAAAAAAAAAATTAAGAAACCTATAACTTTTGTTCATTAAAAAGTTTATGGAAGCTTTTTATTAGTCGACGTGTATTAAGAGTAGTCTATAAATACGTTGGCAAATGTATAGGCAGCACAAGCTACACACCTTGACACATTACCCCATGGAAGGGACACTCAGTGTTAAACTGCGGTAGCTCGTGGGGTATTAGTACGACGCGTTGTTCTCAGAGGCGCTAGTGTCGGTTTTTTAACTAGGCGCGCGCGATTTGAATTTTTATTTTATTTATTTATTTTTAGAATTAATTGAAAAATAGTTAATTCGTTTATAATAGTTTAAATATTTTATTTAGAAAACAACATATACTTTTACATAGAAAATACCCACAAATCAACAACTGCGACAACGAAATATTATTATTAAATAAATTATTACTTTACTCGAATTTTCCTGTAGCTGTTATCATACTATTTTGAGTTTAGGGATGAAAATAACGTCTGCATTTCTTGCATATTCCTCATTATCATGAAATCTGGGATTCTGAAATCAAGCAAAAAAATAAATTATTAATTAAATATCTGTTAAACAAGAACTTTTGACTATTTTTTAAATCAATCTTAGAATAATAATTATGTAAAACAAGGCATTAATAAGATTGAAACATTAGCTTTAAAAATTAGCTATTTACTTTATTTGGCAATTTCTATTGAGCTTTGTTTTCATGGCATGCATGAATTTTTCACCAGAAAAATGATGCCCGACATATGTAGTTCATAAACTTCTTGTAACTTTCTTGCAATTTTATTATAGTTTTCACAGTATTTCAGCCATTAAAAAAGTCATAAAGTTACAAATTTATTACACAAACGAAGATTCGGAAAAAACGTTAAATAAACGTCAAATTAATTTGGGCTGTTAGTACCACGCGTTGTTTTTAGAGGCGCTAGTGTCGGTCTATTTTATCATCACAGCGCAAGTTCGTAATGCTAAAATGCATTTTGGACATTGCCCCGCCATCTCTGTTCAACGCGCCGTACTAAAATTCGGAAGCACCGCACGTCTCGTAAAAGTGTCCGCCCCATGGGAGGGACACTCAGTGTTAAACTGCGGTAGCTCGTGGGGGTATTAGTACGGCGCGTTGTTCTCAGAGGCGCTAGTGTCGTTTTTTTTAACTAGCCGCGCGCGATTTGAATTTTGATTTATTTATTTTCTTATTTATTTATTTTTTATAATGAAAATAAAAATAATTAATTCGTTTATTATAGTATAAATATTTTATTTAGAAAACAATAAATACATTTTACATAGAAAATACCCACAAATTAACAACTGCGACAACGAAATATTATTATTAAATAAATTATTACTTTACTCGAATTTTGCTGTAGCTGTTATCATTCAGGGATCTATTTTGAGTTTAGGGATGTAAATAACGTCTCCATTTCTTGCATATTCCTGGTTTTCAGAAAATCTGGGATTCTGAAATCAATCAAAAAAATCAATTATTCGAGTTCTTATCCATAGTTAATAAACAAGTAATTAAATATCTGTTAAACAAGAACTTTTGACTATTTATAAAATCAATCTAAGAATAATAATTAAGTAAAACAAGACATGAATAAGATTAAGACATTTACTTTAAAAATTAGCTACTTACTTTATTTAGCCATTTCTATTGAGCTTCGTTTTCATGGCATGCCTGAATTTTTCACCAGAAAAATGATGCCCGGCATATTTCATAAACTTCTTGCAACTTTCTTAGGGTTTTATTATAGTTTTTCACAGTATTTCAGCCATTAAATAGTCATAAAAATACAAATTTAGTACACAAACGGAGAATCGGAAAAAAACGTGTTAAATAAACGTCAAATTAATTTGGGCTGTTAGTACCACGCGTTGTTTTTAGAGGCGCTAGTGTCGGGCTATTTTAGCGCCGTACTAAAATTCGGAAGCACCGCACGTCTCGTAAAAGTGTCCGCCCCATGCATTGCCCTATCTCAGTGATCCTCAACCTTTTTTTTTTGTTGTCAACATGTCAACATTTTGCGACACACTGGCCATAATTTAAACATTATGTTAGCGTTTTTAAAACTTGGCGGCACACTTCATGAATTTTGCGGTACCAAAAAGTGTCGCGGCACTGTGGTTGAGAATCACTGCCCTTTCTTTTCTACAAACAGTTTGCTGATTTTCTTTGGTTTAAGTCGAGGTGTATTAAGGGTAGTTTAAATGTATAGGTAGCATAAGCTTGATACAATACCCCTCTAATAAATCGATACAATTTTTTTTGTGTGAAATATTTTATGGACGGCTCTTATAAAGTGGAAAAACTTTTTTTTCCTTTGATCTAATTGTGCTGTAAATTTCATGCTTAGCGGGGTAGGAAACAAAAAAAGAGAGAACAGTATCAAAGAATTGGTAAGAAATTTGAATGAATCTCTGCAACAATCATCGATTTTTTTCATTTTTTTTTCAATTGTTACCAATGAAATTGAAATCTGACATTGTACACTACAAGTCATATGCAATATATACCATAATTTTATATTGCGCATGACTTGTATAATGTATTGTAAAGTTTTTTATTTTCATCGGGGACAAATAATTTCGTATAGCATATGATGTAATAGTTTTTTTTTTTTTTTTTAAATTGCTTTAAATGTTTGTTCTTGTCCATTTAAAATTGAAAATGAAGTGAGACAAGAATAAAAGATACCCAGCTTTTAATGTTAAAGAGAGAAAATGAATCATTCATTTAAATAAAGGCGTCTTATTTTGATTGTTAACATTTTAATCTCGTTACGAGAAAGTTGAAAGATCGCACGAATACACGTGCTGCCCCCTACTCCGAAATTTGGAACTATTCATTAGTCACTCATTTGCACATTTCTCCACTGGTCTACACTCGGAACGACCGTAGAAACGGTCGAGCGTTAACGTTCCGAGTGTAGAACAGTGGAGAAATGTGCAAACGAGTGACTAAAGAATAGTTCCAAATTTTGGAGTAGGGGGCAGCACGTCTATTCGTGCGATCTAACATCTTAATTAATAAAAATGGCGATCATAAACGTAGTTAAATGTAAATCGTACTTTACATTAATTATTGTCACACCTTTAAATGTGCATGCTGCCCTCCTGGCTCCAATCCTGAAAATGAATCACAGGTGAAAACTCAGGTTTTTTGTATTTTTTCATTTGTACATTCCTTTTATATCATTTATTTTCGTTATGGGTTTCACACGTGCTTGCAATTTTCCACTATGAAAATTTCTAATTTTTGAAATGTAAATTTTAGGATCAACGTACCTCGCAAATGCCGTTGGAAATGGAAGATGACTCCACGTCGGTGAAAAGTAGCGAACTTGAAGATAAACGTAAGCATTTGATTTTTTGTTGGAGGGTTATAAATTAAAAGTTTAATTTTTTTTTTTTAGAATTACAAGTCGCCGAAAAGACTGCAATTGAAGGTGGGGCCAAACGGGGAGGTGAAGCTACTCAACATATCGACACTAAAAAGCAACGCAAAGAAAATAACGCCAATGAAATTAATACTACAGTATCGCCAAATGAAAAGAAACCGGTACGATATAAAATTTCCTATTTGTATGTATCAGTTGTTAATAGTAACTAAAGCAATATAAATGGTCAACTGGTTGTATGGGGTCTTAAGTTTTGGACCGCCTAGTACCATTTTTAAATGGCGTATTTGCAACTGATGGGGATATTGCTGTTTCCCGGGCGCCAAGATTTAACGACGGATTCTTATAGATCTTGCAAAAATAAATCGAAAATGAAGAATACCAATTTTCGAGTTTTTGCTTAGTTTTCGAGAAAAACGCGATTTCAGTTGTACGATTGCAATGTTATTTCTTATGGGAGATAAATTTGGTGAATGTGGATATTTTAAGAACTACGAAGTTTTGACAGGTGATCGTAGCTATTTTAGAACGTTCACACGCCGATTTTTTTCCCTATTTATGAAAATGTATGTATATAATATTTTCAAAAGTGAAATAATACTAAAAACAAAACAAGCGGAGTCCGGGGTGCAGCCCCCGGTGGGGGTTTGGGGACCCCAAAATAAAAAAAAATTACATCTCAACTTATTTTTCAAGAAAAAATAATTTATTTTCCTGTGACCATCGCGTTGTTTTTAGTCGAAAAATAATTTCCTAAAGCACTAGAAACGTCGAAAAATTATTTTTTTCAATTTACCATTTCTTTCATAATTTTGAATTATTTTTCTTGAGGGGGTATTCTAGTCTAGAGGCCCGAATTTCGAGCGTTTTTTGGCAATTGATTAAAAATAAGCATTTGATATTTTTAGTATCCATTTTTTTATCATTTGTTTCTTTATATTCAAAGAGTACACAAAATTAATTTCAAAAAAAATTTGTTTTTTTTCATTGAGTTATGCGTCTTTGAAGTAGAGGGGGGGAAAAAAGGCCGTGTCCTCGTCGCCATGATTGCTACCCTTGTGATCATTTGAAAAATAAAAAAATGATGAATTCTTGATAAGTACGAATGTCGCTATCGCATGAACCTCCAAAACTGAAAAAAAAAATTGTTTTTATAAAATGGCGACTACTCAAAAACAAAGGTCGATTTTTTCACTCATTTTTTAACTTTGTCGATTTTTTAAAAAATATAACAAATTTAAAATTTTCATTTTTTGTTGGTTCATGCGATAGAGAAGTATTTAAAGAATATTCATGCCAAATTTCAAGTAAATCGACTGATTAGAACTTGAGATATTAGGGCTACCGCATCGAAAAAAATCGTTTCGAGAAAAACGCGTTTAAACTTTTACGCTAAGTCTCAATCGCTGTAGTTGCCACGACACTAACACGGCTATAACTTCGGAAATGATTTGAATTTTTAAAAATCCTTTTAGGGAGATATTTTTGAATATTTTTATTTTTTTTAAATTCCTAGACTAGAATACCCCCTTAAGCCTTTTCTTCACTTACTGATCGCTATGTGTAATGTGCGGACTATGCATGTATGTCGTCGCCACAAATTTCATAGACTTCAATAGATTCTATAGATTTCAATATAGACTTCAATAGACTTCTATAGACTTCAATAGATCTAATAAAATTAGTAATAAAAAAAGTAAAAAAATTTATTGATGATGCACAGATGTGAAGCTTAAAAGGCTTAAGATGCTGTAAAAAGTATTTTTTACGATTGACTTGTTATTACTAACGGTCTTCATACATTATTTAAATTATTACTTTCTTTTATATAATCTTTAAAAAAAAAACAATTATAGTGATCATAAAACAAGCATAGTTGATTAAGGCAATTTAAATTGGTAAATAAGTGTATTACTAAAAACATTTCTTCTCAATAGTAATTTTGTTATTGTCCGCGTTGTTATTTGTTACGTTTCATATTGTTGACAATGATCTAACGTAATTTTGCATACTCAAGCCTCATGCTTACGTCATATTTTGGCCAAATTTGACGTTTTCGGTACAATTTTCAAAAATCAATATCTCGAAAACTAAGCAAAAACTCTAAAAATTGTATCCTTCATTTTCGATTTATTTTTGCGAGATCTATTAGAATCCGTCGTCAAATCTTGGCGCCCGGGAAACAACAATCTTGCCCAACTGATATTTGCAACAAGTAGAGTTTGAATTTTTGTATTGATATAAATAATATTTTAGGCTCCTAAAAAGCCGGATGGAGAGCGTAGAATCCGCGAAAAGGGACCAGCGCCAGCTCCGCCGCCACTCGCCAACGTACCCACGACGCCAATCGAAAAGGGCCCCGCGCCACAACCGCCCACGCTTAATCTTGCCACGCCGACGCCCCCCGCCTCACCTCTCACCCCGCCCCAGTCACCGGAACCGCCCAAAATACCGACTGATCTACCTGCGTCCGAAAAGTCTGACCCAGCAACTAAGAAGTCAATCGCCGAAACCAAGAATCCCGAAGAAAATGGTGCTATGAACAAGTGTGAAATTATCATTGACAACCAACAAAAAGACGAGATCGAAACGGAATTGAAAATTGTTGAAGAGGCGAAACATGAGGAGGACGTCGTCAATGTGTCGTTAGACCCGGTGCGATCGTTGAACACCTCGACGATTACGATTAAAACTCCTCCATCGGCTCATGATATGTCCAATAGTCTAGCTAGTAATATAAGTCAAATAACCGTGGTTACAACCACACATCCGCCCGTTCTTGTCGACAATACCGTGATGGTCGGTCCGGCGTCCAACGACGAAGTGATCGTATTATCGAATGAAACAAACAAAACTTTAGTGAATGAATCGTCGACGGACGAGGACTGTTATCCATCGTTAGACTCGCTCGAGTCGTCCCATCCGGCCGTGCACGTTATATCGGACTCGGGTCTGATCCAAACGGTGGTTCGCGGACAAAAGCTTGACGAGAGCGAGGTCTTAATTGTAAACTCAAGTGTTATTAATGTGGAAGACGGAACTGTAGAAGATGTCGACAACTCGCGGTTACTTGATATGAGTCATGTCTCGGTGGTTACAGTCGGCGATGAAGATGTTAAAGTCAAAGACTCGGCATGTGTTATTTATGATAAGAAAGAGACGCGACATCTTCACGGCTCGAGTGATTTGTCGATAAATCGAAGTGATTCGGGCGATGAGATTCGTACGAATATCGAATCTTCGCCGTGCGTTACCAAAAAAATCAATGGCGAATCTGTCGTGCGTTCGTCGAGCGGTGACGATGTCCACGTCATTGTTAACAGTGTTGGAAATGTGAAAACGGGCAAAGAGAAACGAACGGAAAGTTATGAAACGGTTTCGGAGTCGCGGTCGCATAGTGATAGTGGCGGCTCGATACGTAGTAGTAACAGTCCACCGTCGGCGACGGGTGCCTGTAGTGAACGATTCGACGATGCCGAAAGTGTTTCCACGACCATTAGTCAGGACAGTCACGGAAGTAACAAAGAAAATCGACAACATGGACGAACGCCTAGTCATCCGGGAGCCATTGACATAGTCGACGAAGGTGTCGTACTACGACGTAAACAACCCGAATATGTCAATCGAAACCCGAGCGGTCGCTCCAAAGAAGAACTAGAAATTCGCAACTTGAAGAAAAAAACACGCAAGCGCACGAGAAAATTCGAAATTGACGGAGTCATGGTCACGACGACAACCAGCAAAGTAATCTATGGCGACGAAGAAAACGGACGATTTTATGACGATCATATTTTCCGGAAGCAAGAGTTGCGCGAGTTGAAAATGTTACAAAAACAGGAGCAGAAACAGTTCCAAGACTTGTCGCTGAAGGAGTGTATTGCACGGGAAGCGCAGGACAAGCGGTTTGAACAGGAACGAATCACTCTGGAGAAGGCGTACGAGGCGGATTTGGATACAGCCAGTCGCCAACAGCGACAACAGATTGAACGCGCCGAGCAACAACAGGAAACCGATTTACGAGCGATGTCGAAGAAGATTCGCAGTGAACAGGAGCGCGAGCTGAAACAATTCCGCGAGAGTCTCAAACAGGAGATGCGTCTGTTAAAACAAGAGGTCGACATGATGCCGAAAGACAAGCGAAAAAACGCGTTTAAAGTCCGGAAGGAGGCGTTGGAACTGGAGCATGAAGAGCGAGAGAAACAATTTTTGGATAAGTTGAATGAGAATCATGAGAGCTCGTTGCGACGTTTGAGCGATTCGCATCGGGAACGTATTGCGTTGATGGATCGGCAATTTTTGCAACAGAAGCAGCAGTTGATGCGTGCACGGGAGGCGGCCATTTGGGAGCTGGAAGAGAAACAGATTCATGAGAAACATCAACTCGCTAAGCGACAGTTGAAGGACATTTTCTTCTTGCAGCGACATCAAATGTTGGTGCGACATGACAAAGAGCTGGAGCAAATCAAACGAATGAATCAGCGTAAAGAAGATGAGCTGTTGAAGCGGCAAACCGGCGAGAAACGGTCACTGCCCAAACGTATTCGGTCCGAGATGAAAGCACGCGAGATGATGTTCCGGGAATCGATTAGAATTAGTATGACGTCAGCGCCTGATCCAGACGCAGAACGTGTCAAACTTAAAATTGTACGTATTTAATTTAATTTTTTTTTTATAGATAACACAATAATTACTAATTATAACTACAGTCTAAGATCCCACCATAAAAACGACCTTCATCGAGTTGGTTAATGAATGAAAATTATTTGATATTCAATTAAATGTCAAGAAATATATTGCAAAGGGGTTGTCTAAAAAATTTCAGTCCAGAATATTTAAAATTAACAATCAAATTTTTTTTTTAACATTTCACTAGTTGGTTAAGGGGGTCATCCCATGTGACGGCCTGTTTTTTAGGGTTTTTTTTTTACGACCAGTAAATAGATAGAGCTTTAAGTTTATTATCATTTATTAACATATATTTCGACAGTATAAATATAAATTTTAAGCTAAAAATATTGAGTAGAACATGAGTTACAGCGTTCTGAACACCCCACCACCTCGAAAAAATGAGCTCGCACTTTCTCCACGATTCCAGCTGATTGGCTTATTCGTAACAAAAAAAATACGGTGTTTTAATCTGTAAGCCTAAATGCACGGAATGACCTATTATCAAATGAATATACAAAAAATTGGACTTTTGGTAGACATTTGAAATAAAAGTTGCGAAATTTGCGTTTTTTTTTTTTGAAGTTATACTTCTTTAGGCGCGTTCTGAAAAAATGATGAAAGTGTAATTTTTAGATGGGCGGCCATCTTGAGACAAAAATTAACAAAACGAAGTTGGCTGCAAAAACATTCGATTTCTTGTCGCGCGTAATTTGAATTTTTGTTTTATTTATTTACTTATTTATTTATTTTTATATTTAAATTAAAAATAATTATATATACAAATGACACATATTATTAATAAATAAGTTATTACTTTTCTCGAATTTTGCAGTAGCTGTTATACTATTTGAAATTTAATGATAAAAATGACATCTGCATTCCATGCATATTCTTAGTTATCACGAAATCTGGGATTCTGAAATAATTCAACCATCTTAGAATAATAATTTAGTAACACAAGATATGAATAAGATTAAGACATTTACTTTGAAAAGTAGCTACTTACTTTATTTCGCAATTTCTATGAAGCTTCGTTTTCATGACATGCCTGTATTGTTAACCAGAAAAATGATCCTGACAAATTTTATAAACGTCTTGCAGCTTTCTTTGGATATTATTTATTGATATAAATTAAAATATTATTTTCTTAATTTTATTTTTAATAATTATATTTTTAAATATATATATATATATATATATATATATCAGAGGCGTGCGGTCCATACATGCTGTAGATGCGGCGTATGCCTTTGGATTGTAAGACGATTTTAAAAATTGAATATTTTTTATGATTTATTCATTTTATTTTTAATTTACGTAATTGCATTTGTAAAAGTCATTCTAAAAATGATATATTTTTATCATTTATAAATTTTTTATTTTACGTAATAATGAAAGGTATCGCTCATAAAATTGGCATAGTTTACCAAATCAAATGAACGGCAAAAGCCGAATGAATGCTTCAGCGACAGTAGCATGCGATTGTTTGCTTCGAAATGGTCGCGCATGCGCACTAGTACGGTCGAATACTATCTCTCTCGACATTTAACATAGCCGATTAACGGTCTGCAGATGCGTTTGCCGTTTTGAATCTAAACAGTGAATTTAATTGTTACTGATACTTTTCGTGAGTTATTTTGAATTATTGACCCAAAGGCCATGCAAATGGTCTGTTTTTTTACGATAAGAACTATTTTCGTGGTTTTTTAAATACATTATATGATGCGGTTGTTGATGATTTTTGTAAGAAGGAGCGTCGAATAAGGCTAATTTAAAAAAAAATAACACCACGCTTATCAAATAAAAAAATAAATTTAAAAAATTTGGTTTTTATAACCCCCCCCCCCCTCACTTCTAGCCGCATGCTCTGTTTCCAAAGGCACCGCACGCCACTGATATATATATATATATATATTATTACATATTAATTTACAATTTTTTAAATTATTTGAATAAAATTAATAAAAACTAATTTTTATTGATACCAAAGAAGTGTAACTTCTCACGCGCGTACATAAGTACACGCAATCACTTTTTTTTTTATAATAAGCATAAATGAAGATTGGTTGTATTAGTTCCAGGAAAATGAAAAACGACGTTACCAAGCTGAACAACAACGATTTGACTTGAAGCATCAACGCCAATTGGAGGAACTGCGTGCCACCAGCGAGGCGACCATCAAAGAGCTGGAACAACTCCAGAACGAAAAACGCAAAATGTTGATGGAGCACGAGACGTTGAAACTGCGTGAACGGGAAGACGCTCACAATCGGGAACTGCGCGAGTGGAAATCGCAACTGTTCCCACGCAAACAGGTATGTGACGAACCATAACCGTGCATGTAACAATCTCCTTGACAATTAATCGATTTTTGTAAATAAAAATTACTCCTAGTTCTTGAAAAAAAAAAATTAATTGGCTGAAATTTGAGATGCGCTTGATGTAGTTACTCTTGCATGCATTTTTTTAGAAATTGGAAGAGCAATTTCAACAGGACATGAAAGTGTTGATACAGAAATATCATCCGGCTCACGAGTATTTAGCTAGCGAAAATGACAGTGGCTACGGCGACGTGGCATTTCGCACGTCGTCCTCGACGAACGGCTCGTTGCGCGTCGTCTCCTTGGATGGCAACAACATTTATAACTCATATCCCAACTCATCCCGTTCCCTGACTCCATCCCCGGCTCCCTCGCCCGCTTCTTGTCGCAGCGCTAGCTCGTGGCAGGGCTCCACTGTGCGCCATACAAATGTATTTATGTCATCGTCGAATCAAACAAGTGGTTTGTACAAAAATCGTAATACTCCTCAGCTTAAGATCTCTTTGTCGTTGGTAGAGCAAGCACCTGAATCAGATCCAAATGACCGGGGCGCTACGCCTCACACCGCCGACTCACAAGCTTAAGTCTTTGCTTCTTTTTTTTTTCATTACTTTTTGGTGTTTAACTTTCCTAGACCTTCTTTTCTTAATCTGATTCAACACTAACAAAACGTAGTTAAAAAGGTTTGTAACTAAAATTTTTGTCTATATGTATTTATTAGTTTTAAGTGAAATAACTAAAAGCAATTATAGTACACAACAATATTAGTTATTAGAGAGTATCTTCATATTATGTCGAGCAGGGTCGGATTTACAAATTTTGCGCCTAAGAGCCCGGGGAAAATGCCGCCCAGCCTAAAAAAAATAATTAAAATCACTTTATACTCTAATCAACATTTTCTCCCCCAAAACATGTCGGCCCGGAGTCCCAGAGTAAATTTAGATTGAAAGAAACGAATAACTTGGCATTCATTTGTTTCAGATAAAACAGAAATGTAGTCTTCTTATATTTCCCAAACTCCAGGGTTTCTTTTATTTTTTCAAATTTTTGTTTGCCCTTTTGCCGCCCCTAAAAATTTGCGGTTTTATGGGTTCATGCCTACATTGGTTTGATGGTAAATCCGGCCCTGATGTCGAGTGTTAACGAAAACACTAGACACTAAAAATGTTTTGATTAAAATTACAGTGGGAACGTTTAACACGAAAAAGTTTAAGAAGAAATTCGGTTAACACAAAAAAATAAATGTTCCACCCGAAAAGGGTAATAATATGTAAAAATTGAATTTTTAAAAAAATGGTAACATATGGTCGAATTGTCACTTAGTGGCGTAATTTGTCGCCCTTATACGCCAGTGGTCCTAGGATCGAATCCTAATCAAAGTCAAAAATTTTAACAGAATAACATAGTTTAGTAGTAAACAATGCCTGTGTTGTAAAATACAACAAAAATGAGATTTAATAAATATTTCTTTTAACACTTAAACACTTATTCTTCGGTCTCTTCTAGGCCAGTCAAAATCAACAATAAATTCGGAAAACATGATGTATCTCTGAATTTTCCTCCTTCAACTGTTTGATTTCGGATGAACGTTGCTCATCGAAATTCTAAAAAAAATTTCAATTAACGTGTTACTCGTAAGAAATATAAGTTGAGCAATTTTCATGAAAAAAAATCTCAAAAAAGTTTTAAATTTTAATGACCTCTATTTTTGTAGTAACAAATCATTAACTACCCAAAAGATGGGTTAAAACTTGGATAAATAAGGAATATGGGTGCAAACTGATTAAAATTGAAAAACATTATGTATCTCTGATTTTTAAGTATGTTGTTTGGACCCATTAGGGCTATGTATTATCAAGATGGAACTCTCAAAAAATTGTGAAAAAATTTTATACAGAAAAACCCGTGAAATTTTTGAACTTGTTTCAGATTCTGCTCAGTATCTCCTAATCTATGCATTTTTTTTCAAAAGCTGTTCTGTACGTTTTTTAAGAGCATCAAATTTGTGATAAATTAAGCACAATCGGAACTCCGCACGTTAATGGGTCACTGAGTTACGGCACTTTGAAAATAGGCCAGTTTTTTTAAAAATTAAAATTTTTAGTTTTAGACCTTTTTTGGGTCGATGTGGCGTCGAAACCATTGATCCAACGAGCAAAACTTATTGAATATAATTTGTAGGCAATTTAATTAGCTTTAAACTAAGTGTAGAACGGGGTCTGTAAGCCGCGTAGTTTTCTCAAAATCTTAAAAAAACCATTTAAGGTAAAATCAAATTTTTCCAGAAATGTACCTCAACACTTTGTTATTGCATGAAGTGATTTTTAAATATGCATGAGCTCGGCTGGACTCATCTATATTGTCAATCGGTAAGCTCCTGCCCCCGCAGAGCTTCTAATACTAATTTCTTGTAAATGTAAGAAGGGGTGCTGGGTGGTGGCTCCACTTACCTGAAAGCAGAGCTTAGATATTCTACGATGTGTGCTCTCTGCTCTGGGGAAATGTGCTAGAATGCTAGCCTTATCGTTATTGAATAGGACGAAAGTGATGAGCCTCAAGATAACCCTGACGATCCATCAATACTGGAGTACTCACCAAAAAGAGATTTTACCTCATATGGGTTTTCTAAGATTTTAAGATGAACTACGAGGCTTACAGACCCCGTTCTGAACTTAATTTAAAGCTAATTAAATTTCCTACAAATTAAATCGAACAAATTCTGCTCGTAGGATCAATAGTTTCGATGCAACATCGACCCAAAAAAGGTCTTAAACTAAATTTTTCAATTTTATAAAAAATGGCCTATTTTCAAAGAGCCGTAACTCGATAACTTGTTGACGTGCAAAGCTCCGGTTGGGCTTAATTTATAACAAACTAGCTGACCCACGCAACTCCGTCTGCGTCACATAAGGGTGAGAGAAGGTTAAGAGTGGGGAACCTATGGCACAATTCTAAAGGAGTTAAAACTTGCTTTGTTTTATCCACAAATCACTTAAGAACCATTGAAGAGATAAAATTTGGTACCTATAATGCTAATTTAAAACCACGCGGACGAAACCAAGAAAAACATTGTATGTCTGTAATGGGCAATATTTATTGATTAATTTGAAGATTTTTTTTCTACTTTAACAGTATAACATGAGCTATCTTAGGTACACCGTACATCACACTATGATCAGTAAGAGTGGAACTATAGTAGAAAATATCACGGGAACGGGAATAATAAAGAAACGCTGCATAACACTACTGGGGTGTTTTATTGATAAAATTTACGTATGTAAACTTAAAATATAATGGAGAAAAAAGAATATATGAAACTTAAACAAAGAGGAACGTAAAAAAAATTTAAATGTTATTTGATTATTGCAACGCCTGTAACCGTTGTAACAAATAATATATTTTAAACTTGTACTTCTGTATCTGATATAATATATTGCAAGGAGCTGAATGCCTGAATGTCTAATGATCTATGAATCAGCTCAGTACTGACTCCTGAAAAAAAATTAGATGGACACAAATATTGAGAAGGAAAAGCGCAAGCGCTCACTTAGAAGGCCTAACATATTTTAAAGAGTGGGGAGTTTTGAAAAGAAAAGTTGAAATTTTAATTGTTGATTTTTTAAATGTAATTTAACACGCTAAATTCTAAATATGTATTCAAAAATTAACAATGAAAGAAATTTCAACGTTTCAAAATTTTTTATTATTTTTCGGATGTTAAATAAAAAATCATATCTTCAAGTGAAAATTGTAATTTTTATTTTAATCCTAAAGAGAAAATGTGTTAAAACGCTATTTCACGAACTTTAAAGATCTATTTCACGACCTTTTTTTTAACACACGGTTTCCGCAGGAGACAATTATCATGCTATCCTTTGAGCACCGTGCATTATTCTGGCATAAGAAATAATCTATATTATTATCTGATCCCTCAACTATCATATTGCAAAAAATTATGTCTATCTTTTACTCTGTGAAAAACAAAAACACATCTATCCCCCGGGAGTAGAACATTTTTCCTGGATAAAAAAGAGATCAAGCTTTCCTGGGGAAAATTCGTTAAAACTCTTATTCATGAACTTTTAGAAAACTCCTTTGAAATACTCAGTTCCTGAAGGATTCTATTTTTAGCCTATCCTACGGGAACCGTACAATATTCTAACATAAAAAGTAGCCCATATCATTCACTGTCTCTTAAACCACCATATTGCAAGAAATTATGGTATTCTTTTGTTCTGTGAAAAACAAAAGCGTATCTACCCTACGGGAACATAAATTTTTCCTGGATAAAAATTGGACTGTATGAAAAGAAAAATTATGATTTTGCCTTGAGGACCTTATGAGTTATTACTATAAATATATTTACTCAGATAAAAATGTTTAGTTTCAGCATGATTTTTCTTTAAACCAGTTTTTCTATTTTCCCGATGAAATGAGAAATTTTTCCGAAATAAAACGTGTTCTAGATAATGATTTGCATATTTATCATACTTAAATATCACCAAAATCCATTTTCAACTAAAAATAGAGTTTATGCATAATTTTTTTCTCCAAACCGTTTTTCAATTTCCCGGGTAAATTAGACATTTTCCCGTTATAAAAAGTATTCTTTTTTATGACTCAGATTGTCATTTATCATCATACCAAATTTTATTAAAAACCATATGTATTTGGGTAAGAGTTAATAATATCTTTCTAAAAACAATTTCGCAAATAATGAATTATTTTTGAAACAACCTTAACAACCATTAAAAAGGTTATAACGGGCTAACCGTAAAAGATAAACCTATGTCGTCGCTGACTTTTTTGTAGAACTTTTTAAGAGGAACAATTTTGCTCTGCATGATTTTTGCGTAACTTTAATCGTTTACGCAGGGCAGGCCACGAACGCTCTCAAAAGGAAAAAATTTCCCTGATTTTTGCAACATTTTCCATCGATACTCTGCTCCTATTGGTCGTAGCGTGATGTTATATAGCCTAAAGCCTTCCCCGATAATTAGGCTATCCAACATTAAAAGAATTTTTCAATTCGAACCAGTAGTTCCTGAGATTAGCCCGTTCAACCAATCAAACAAACAAACAAACAAACAAACAAACTCTTCAATTTTATATATTAGTATAGATTTAATGCTCTTAAAAAACGTTCAGAACAGCGTTCGAAGAAAAATGCATAGATTAGGAGATACCGAGCAGAATCTGAAATAAGTCCAAAAATTTCACGGGTTTCCCTGTATAAATAATTTTTAACAACTTTTTTTAAGAGTTGCAAACTTAAGAACACATAGCCCCTAATGGGTCCAAACAACATACTAAAAAATCAGAGATACATCACGTTTTGCGAATTTAGCGTTTTTTTTTAATGTCGATTTTGACCAGTTTTTGATTCCGATTCACTAGTTTCGTGGTAATCGTTCCCCGTTATATTTTATTGTTGGACATCTTATCCTTGATAATTATTTCAGGTTTAATTTTTGATAATCGGTGCAACTTTTATATAATTTCTTATTAAGGGCCATCCGTAAACTATGTCACACACATTTCAGGACTTATTACCCCCCCCCCACGTCCTTGTCACAGGTTGTCATATTTTTAGAACCCCTCCTATTTGATCTGACGTCACACATTTTTCAATTTAATCATGTATTTAAAAATGATAATTTTCGTGCCTCACTTGCATTACAACGCGACTGTGGAGGTTGAGGTCTTTTTGCGTGAGAGATAATCTCAGAGCGAGAATGCTTAGGTACAGAGAGAATAACAAATTAATTAACAAAATATATAGATTGAGTTCGTAAATATTTAGAGATTTTTATTGACATATAAATTTTGCGTGTTAGTATTTTAAATTTTAATATGTGACGTTACAAAGCTTTTTACACCCGCCTCCGGTCTCTTGTCACATAATGTCACATTCTGGTGATACTCTCCTCCCTCTTACGTGTGACGTAATTCATGGATGATCCCGAAGTAAAAATTTAATTTTTCTTATAGACAACAAGTAGTTATTAATAATTGTATGTTGTGAAGATGTTTATGGGTTTTGGTCGAGTCGATTGAATTTCAATTTTAATTGTCAATCTAAAATTTACTTAGAGAATTATTAACAGTTTTAAAACCAAGTGTTAGCTCCTAGATTGCATTTATTTTTGGTGTATAAATTGAAGTTTAATACGATTTGTTGGAATTATATTGGGGTACGAAATTTCGAACTAATTGTTTCGTATTGTGTTTAGCGCCTCGAGGAGATGTTCGTGCAACAGCTGGAAGAGCAAGAACAACTCTACGGCCCGATGTCGCCCCCTTTAACGCTCCCAAATGATTTAGCCGACTTGTCATTGGACGACGACAATCACCATCATCATCACCAGCACGCGCACCAACAATCACACCATCATCACAACCACCCACCACCTGGTGGTGGTGGTTCGACTCGAAGCAGTTTATCGTCCGTGTCGGAAGGCACTTGAACCGACCCACCCTCCAAAAAAAAATAAATTGTACAGTACAAAAACCGTGTCGACCCAATAATTTTCTTTTTTCCAAAAGTCCAGTGTGTGGTTATTTATTTAAAACAAAAAAAAAAACTCATCAGGTGAACGAGGGAAAAATTAGATATAAAAATTTTTATTATCGTCCTTTTTTCGTTGTAAATTTGTTGCGACATGTTGAGGGAAAATTTTTCTTTTTATTGTTAAAGGAGTTTAAATGAAATCTAATAAGACACAAATATAACGTTCGGGTCGTTATATTTTATTTACTTTTCTTATGTTTAATAAAATATATATATATAATATATTCATGAATATTTTGTTGGTACAGTAAAAACTGATAAGTAAATGTTAAAGAGATTTTTTTTTTGATATTTAACCATATCGTGTAATGATTTCTAGCAGTAATCGGTATTATGCGATTTACCTTATTTAAGTTATACTTGATTATTTTGTATATATTTTTGGTCAATCAAATTTATTAAATTATTACTATTATTATCTATTAAATATATTAGTTATTGTATAAATTATATAAGAACTATTAATTTTGAGAGAGAGAGAAAAAAAAACAAGTTATTGCTCTATTATAATAATAATAATTATTCTATTATAATTGATTTATTATTATTCATATTATGATTATTTGAAGAGATGATTGTTATTATATTGTAATAATTTAAGTATCATTTGTGCCAATTTGAGATGATTGATCTATATTTATAAATACATTTATATATATATATATATATATCTATAAATCAAAATGCTTGTGAAACGAGGAAAATTGGAAAATGTAAATTAACGTTTGAATGTTAAAATGAAAGCAAAAGCAATTGATAGGTTTTTTAAATCAATCAAATTATCCTCATTTATACCTCAATTAGTGCTGAATTGCGAAAAATGCGAGATTGTATTACAATTATGTGTACGGATTATATTAATTTTATTAAAATTTTCAATATTATTTTTTTTTAGGTTTTATTCGCACTATAATTCCTTTAATTATTCGCATCAATGACGATGGTCATTAGTGACCGTTGAATTCGAAAACCTATGAAAAAAATTTTGGGCTTTCATTGGGATTCGAACCCAGGACCACTGGTGTCATAGGGCAACTATCTAGTCAACCATGCTACTATGTGACCTTCCTGTAATTTATAAACTATAATTCCAGATTGTTTTTCTTTAGGTGGCTGCCTCTTGGGAAGTCACCAAGAGCTGGAACTCGGATACTGGAATAGTTTTCATCGGCTGCTTTAATTTTATCAATTTTGGAAATAGAAATACGTCACATTGACTCAATGAGGCTGAGGAGCCATAGAATTTTCTTTTATTTGCCAAAAAATGATTGATTGAAATAATGGCGATCCACCCTGAGTCCGTACCTGTTTAGCCTGCTCAGGGATGTCTTAAGTGAAAATTGTAAGAAGGTTTGATCAATGCTCTATGCCGATATATTGTGGTGATGACGAAAAGTAAGAAGAAAGTTGAGGAATTAGAAAAGTGGGGGGAGGCTAGGGGACGAAAACTGAATAACTTTGGTTAGGGGAAGTGGCAACAACGGGGATGTAGGAATGTGACGTTCTACATAAAAAATCGATTTTTAATTAATCGATTGTATTTTTAGTAAGAAAAATCGATTATTAAATAATCGATTATTTGTAATATTAAAGATAATTGTTAAAATCGATTATTACTTTAAAAAAAATCGATTTTAATCGATTATTTCCACAATCGATTATTTTTTCACATCCCTATTCGCGCTCCAGGCTATAGAAGACTACACTTAGTGCCGGGAGGTGGCAAATGAAAAATCGATAGATTGATCTTTGATTATAAAAAAAATAATCGGTTATTAATCGATTATTTGTAATATTAAAAATACGTTTAAAAATCGATTTTTATATTCAAAAAAAATCGATTTTAATCGATTATTTTTTCACATCCCTACGGGAATGTAGAGCTACAAGGAGAGAAATTTGAACGGAACACTTATCGGGGGTCATTCATAACAGAAGATGGTGACATCAGTAAGACAGTAAATCACAGAATTCAGGTGGGTAGGAGGAGCTGGAAGAGAATATTCGGGGTGTTCTGCGATGGAAGAATAGCCATTAATATACGAATATACAAGACAGTTGTGAGGTCAGCGTGTATCTATTGTAGTGGGACTTGGGCAGGGGCGGATTTAGGATGTATTTTGGTGGGAGGTCACTACCGAGGGGTGTGGGAAAACCCCCCTAACGCGGGGGGTCCGGGGTCCTCCTTCGGAATTTTTTTTGAAAATATATCTAAAACGTGTTTTATGCGTTTCTGGGTTAAAAACAATAACTAATAGATTTGTATTTTCTACTATTTATTTAGCAGACAACCTGTAACATTGTTATAAATCATAAATGTAAGAAATTCAACGATGGTTAGTATGGTCAATTCAAGAAAGGTAAGATAACTTTATATAATATACCTCATGAAACAAATAAGTTATTACGAATTGGCCTAGAATTCATTTTTGTTACCTTGCTTAAAACAAGGGGTACCTAAGTTAAGATAGACAGAAAACGTTAACTCAAGAACTCAAAAAAATAAATACCAAATAAAGTTTAAATAAAGCGTCTAAAAACAGAAATATTAATATACAACTGATAACTTAATAGTTAAGATAATACAATCAATGGACCATGGACCTAGAAATAAAAAAAAAAATTGACCATAGGTCCTAACGCCAGAAGTTAAACACAGAAAATTGACCTAGGACTATATATTTTAAAAACTATTACATCTTGCATTGATAATTATTTCCTATGTGCCTGACACACATAGTTGTAGCCCTACATACATTTTAAAATAACAAATGTGTATTATAGAGAAGAGAAAACGGCCATTTGAATGTATAAAACAATTGATATTTGATACAATGATCAGTATTCACGTTTAGGGAAGGAAAGGACGAACCAAACAACCAAATTTCTATTAGGTTTAGTATTTATTATACAATTGAATAATAAACGTAATTTATTTTTTTTAATATAAAAAAAGTTTGGTGGGGGGTCATGACCCCCGTGACCTCTCCCCTGAATCCGCTACTAGACTTGGGTAACCAACTAATGTGGATTCTGGGGAAGACGAGAAAGGACAGGATCAGGAACGAAAGAATAAGAGAGACAGTTGGAGTGGTAGAGTGCTCAAACAAGTTTCAGTGGTGTGGACATGGGGAGAGAAAGGGAGAGGACTTTGTTGGGAAGCGAGTGACCAGAATTTAAAGAGAAGGAAGGAGACTAGAAGAAGACCGAGGAAGAGATGAGGGAAAAGGACTATAGAGGAGGTCGCTAAGAATAGAGCAGGATGGAGGGGAAAGATACGGAACGACGACTCCGAATAGGGAAAATGGGGAAAAACCTAGGAGAAAGATGCCACAGTACAGGCAGTGTTAGACAGTACTATGGAAGTACTGTGCGTAGTGGTTCAATAGGAATACGTAGCCAACTTCAAGGAATACATATAGTATTTCCAACGCCAACCAACTGTCACGGTGAAATCTCATGGATCGCTCGCTTTCCAGCGATTTGTGTCGCGTGGTACGATTTCGACCAATGTGCTGCCGGGATTTTGAAATTTAAACTGCAGCCCTAGCGCTGCTAGCGTCAAATCGTTGAAGCTTGGTATCGGTCAGAGGGCAGCCATCTTTTTATCAATTTCAAAATCTTGGTAGCACATTGGTCGAAATTGTACCACGTGGCCAAAAATCGGTGGAAAGCGAGCGATGCATGAGGTTGCACCCTCACGGTTTTTCTTTGAAGTTTGAATTTATCTTCCATTAATGATTGTCCTACTGGTATACTCTCCATAATTAAATGCTTATATACCTACCGTTGTCTTGGAAATGTTAGTGGCATCCACTATCCTTTTTCTTAAGCCTTTCCTACACTTACTGATCGCTATATGTTATATGAATGTATGTCGTTGCCACAAATTTCAAAGTTTCGTTTGTCACAGACAGATGTCAGTCGCGTCAAAGTCAGTTGATGATGCACAGATGTGAAGCTTAAAAGGCTTAAGATGCTGTAAAAAGTGTTTTTTACGATTGACTTGTTATTTATAGTGGTTTAAAGCCAAGAAACATAGCCAATCAGGTTCATTTATAGCGTGGCGCGGAAGAACCTTATGGTACGTCCTAACATATAGACAAAGTGTATAGATAGTTAACAACGGAAAAATCCAAAGAAAACTACGACTTCACGGCTTTTTGGGTCTGAAAATTAAATCCTTGTAGTTTAGTTTAAAAAGAGGCATTGTTTAACGTTCTCCCGTAGGTTAGACCTTTAGGAAAAATCAAAAGTCTTAATCGATTAATTTTAATAATTTAATATGCTGTTTACTTCTGTTGTGTGTAATACAATATTTAAACACATTTATTTATTTTTCATAACTGAACAAAACTATAAACAAAATAATATACAAAACATTATATAGATTATAACAAATTATTTCTTTAATTATAAAATTAAATGCTGATTCATTAAATAATTACAATTAATCAGAGATATTTGAAGAAAAAAAAAACAAAAATGTAAATTACATAAAGATATACATAAGAACGAAAGAAAATCCTAGAACTAGGAACATATCACGTTTTCTTATTAATGTTTTTTTTTTTTTTTTTTTGTTTCCATATAATATATAATAATTGAAATCTTATAATTTTTTACAATAAATTTTTGCATTTGATAGAAGCTTATTTGGTGTGGTTTACAAGTAATTGGTTAATAATGAAACAAAGAGACCGTGAAACATTGAAACTTTCTTCAGGTATCACAAGAACTTTTATGTTAGTTTCATCGATCCTTAAAGAATAATTTTAACATACAAAACGTTCACATTCGATTTAAAGATTACATCAAAAATAGTGAGTGGCTTTTTACGTGACGATTAGCAGTCTTAAATTTTTTCCTTATTAAATATATACAAATCTTATGTTAATTCTATGAAAGTATAAAAATTTCTTAATTATATTGAACACTGGATCGTTGATTTCCTTAATGTAGAAATTTTGTGATTGGAAAACTGGAAATTCACATGAAAAAGCTGGACGAAGACAATATCGTTAAAAACATCCACACACACACTAATTTAAGTTTCAAAATGTTTATAAATTGCGGTTACATAGGCCATCACTTGTTGCCAATCGGGACGTTCAAGTTGGCACATATCGTTAATATTCTACAAAACAAAACGAAAACATAAAGAAAATTTCGCACAGAAAACTCGATCGTATAATTCTTACCAAGGTTGTGGGAATGCCGACACTTTCAGCCGCCGAAAATGCCAGTGAGAAATTTCTTCGTTTTTCGGCCGGTACCAAGGTATCGTAGGGGACCCGATGAGGCAAGTAGGTGTGCAAAAGGGCGCAAAGCGCCAGACCATCGTTCCACGAACTGCTGAAATTCGTAATATCGATGTTTCGGTAGCCGACCGTCTTTTGCTGGCACCATTTCAACAATGCGTTACGTTTCGAACCTCCATTTTTCACGAGCCCATTTAACGGATCCTTTCTTTCACCTACAACAGAAATCAGTTGTACACCGCATTGATAGCATTGAGATTTTTACTAGAAAACTAAAAGGCTATAACAGAGAGAACATTGAGAGAGCCAGATTGCACGAATACACGTGCTGCCCTCTACACTAAGTACGAAATTTGAAACTATTCCTTAGTTACTCGTTTGCACATTTCTCCTAAAGTGTAAACGAGTGATAGTTCCAAATTTCGTACTTAGAGTAGAGGGCAGCACGTAAATTCGTGAGATCTGGCTCTCTCAACCTTCCCTCTATCTATAAAATCTTCTCAAAATTCAAATAATAAAAGGCACTTAAGCACTTAGCAAGTTAAATTCGAAGCCGTTTTTATTGATGAACTTTTTTGCAAAAAGTACCTTTATTCTTATCTTTCATACGTTTTTCTATACATGGAACATTCGAGAACATTCTCGAATGTTCCACATATGAAATTCCAATATAAAACAATCAAATCTTTAAAATCCTCTACCAACTTAACTTTAGCAATAAAATCGTCTTAGAAAATGAAATTTGTTCCCCCTTTCGTTGAAGGGGCGCAAAAAATTAAAAAAAAAAACATACTTAAATCACCGTAGCTGTTTCGTCGCACAAAATCAATGTTTTTAGCGTTCAAAATCGAAACGGAATCCCGAATCGTATCGTCTTGCTTATTCCCATCGGTTTTACCCCCATAATTACCGTCTAATAAAAAAAATAAAAATAAAAAAAAAATTAATCCCGATTAATATTCGAACGAGGTGTTAACTACCTGAGATGATATTTTTCCCATTGGTGTTTCTCGAGTTTTTATTGGTTCCACCCGAAACAATCTGTTGTTGTTCTCGTAGAGGAGATTTGGCATAGACCTGGTCCGTCCATTCACCCCCATTTCCAGAAGTCGTTAGATTGGTCGCAGGATTTCCCGTGGGTGTTAAATTTGCGGTGCGAATATCAGACGCGATGCTGTTGAGACTCGACGTTGAACTACTACGAGAGCCTCCAGGACCTACAAAATCGTTAATTTCGATTACATCTGATTTAAACGTAAACTTTTTTTTCAAAGTAACGAAGAACACTGCAACAAGGCCAACATGCGTTTAATGGGTACCTGCTTTGACTTGTTTCGTCGCGTTTTCGATGCTTTCGATCAGCGACTTGACCGAGAGCCGGTTATCCTGGAGCGTCGCTCCCGCTTTTTGTCGTCGTGCCGCCATTTCTTGTTGCACCGACGAGAAAACGCGTTGTTGTTGACTCTCAGCGGGCGCCGACGATTGTCTTAACAGTGGAGGCGTTTGCGGTTTCACAGCTGCAAAACGTTCCGATAAGAACATCGACAACAAATATTAAGCGCTGCACAACCAGTTCGTGTAGCGTTTCGGATTGAATTGCATGAGTTTTGGGGTCAGTTACAGTACGCAAATGAAATTACAAACAGATGCTAATGAGACCATTTGCGGTTAATGGATTCAGAGTAAAGGAATTTGGTTTTTTAAAAACGGTTTTTTTTACACGTGCGTGAATTGAATTAATTTGATTTGTTTGGACAAAAGCGATCTGAGAAGTTCTAGTTAACGACCTTGAGTGACTTAGTTTTTCACAAATGTTAGTGATTGAAGAGCTCTTTAATAAACGATTGATTAACACAGGTTAAAATCGATTTAAGGACAGCGGCGACCATTAAGACAATTCCAAACATTTCGACGAAACCTGAAGGAAAATTTTAGAGCACACACTTACATACAGAAATCAAGCCAAAACACACAAAAGCCAATAACATCATAATATTGCATTCTTATGGTAAATGATAGAAGAACTTTAAGAAGCCCAAAAACTTTAATGAACGAAATATTAAACGTAAGAGACAAAAAACGTACAAACTAGGTTTCAGTATTGAACGAAACTTTTTCGATTCTATTATCATTATCACGCTTATATTAGGTTTTTACAAAATTGAAATCTTATAATCGATATTTTATTTATTTTCCCATTATATTTTAATTGCATTATTATGTTTAAATAATCAACGAAACGTAAAAGTATCCAACATTGTCTTATTTAAAATTTCTAAATATTCAATTTTTTATAATCGCTAATAAATTATTATTAAAAAAATAAACATAAAAAGCTGGTTTATAAAATTAAATCAAAACAATAAAATAATTTTAATTTATTTTTGATTTGAATCAAAATTTTCAAATTTCAAATGGTTGATAAGGTAGATCGCGCGTAGTTTAACCGACTTCGTTACTTAGACAAGTTGATTAGTTCAAGTGGCTCAGCTTTTTTAATTGTTTAAGTGATTTAAATTAAATATTAATTAGGAAAAGTGATTGAAATGTGTTATTTAATGTGCAATTTATATGTGGTAAGAAATGCATTTCATAATTTTCGTAGTTTAACTTTTTATGGCTTAAAATTAGCATTGATAACATAGGGACGCTAACAATGAGACAGTTGAGCATCGCGGCCATTTCTAGAAAATTTTTTATTTAAATTCCTCCAAATTTCGTTCATATCGAAGAAAATTATATGAAATAAATAAAATGATTGAGAGATCTATAAATCATATAGATTGTTCTTTGGGTTTTTCAAGATTGATATTTAAAAATTTTCATGAAAAAATTTGCGACAAGTATTGAAGATTGGTGGTTAGGGGAAGGGGGCGATTTGATTCTAATACATATTTTAAGAATTATTAAGGGCTTCTTCTTGCTTTGGTACTTTCAAGTTTTAATCGATTATTTGGGATTAATTTTAAATATTTTATTTCAATTTTTGCCGTAATTAATTTATCTTAAATTCATTAGCGTTGGTTTTATATCTAGTTCGCAAACCCATCGCATTTTTAATACGCAGTTCATTCAAATTGAATATAGATGTCATTAAGTTAAGTAACGTCAGATATTTCATGCAGTGTTTTCAAGCTTTTTATTAAATTGTGTTTTAAATTTCGGCTTGTAAATGAAATTAGTTGTTGAGTTCACTTAAGTTTGACCTGATTTTAGCTCAAGTAGCTAAAAAATTAAGTCAATTTTATATTTGAAGTTTAGCCAAGTAGTGAATCCCTATTAAAACTTGGGCACCCACACCTTATTTTTCGAGCTTATTCGATTGCATTGGCTGAATATATTATGCTTAGATTTCTGGTTGACACATAACGGCTAAGTGTTTTTAGAATACGTAAATTTATTCTCCATTAAATTAATTTTTTAACTTTAAACCTATGTATAACTACAACTTTCATATTATGTTGATAGATAGGCAACCCATTATACACTAACGCATATTAGTACACCTAATCTGAAATCAATGCTTGTATTAAGAGAATTATTGAGTTAATATGCGTTTTAATGCCAGAGTAACCTCTTTAAAACCTTCTAAAATAAATAATATAGTTAATACGAACTACCTGTATTAATCTACCATTAATTAACTTCAAAATAAGCGTTGTTGAGAAAAAAATCTTTGATTTCGTTCAATTTTGAAACACTTTTGAAGAACTTTGGTTTTGGTAGAAAGCCCCCATTTGATGAGCACATACATAGAGAATAAGATAAATAGTTCCCGCCTCGATTCTACTTACAATTGGCCTCGTCCCCAATTTGATCGCTTTCGCTAGAGTCGTCGATATCGAAAAGCTGTTCAATTTCATTTTCGAGTTTAATTTTTTCAATGTTCGATATGGTTTCGATCAGATCGTTACGCTCGATAATCGGATACTCGAACGTTTTGTTCAGATGTGTCAGCAGGAGCTGAACAATCGGACTGTCTAAGTGTTCAGGGTCGTACGCATCGCTTTCCAAAAGTTTCACGATGCTGGTCACCGTATCGAATAAGTCTAATTGTTTTAACGTGGGATTCGGAAAGGTTCTTTCCAGGTGTTCAAAGATAATTAGTTCGAAGGGGTTTACGATTTTCGGTTTGGACTTGCTCGAAATTACCGGTAGACTTACGGATTTTACGAATATGTTTTTCACTTCAAGTAAATTTTCAAGACTCGAATGCTTACTTATTGATATGGGGGAAATAACCCGCGATTTGGTTGGATTTAAATTTTCCATCGATAAAAATTTCGTGCGAGGAACCACCGCCGGACATTTAGGGATGCAACTAACCACTTTGGCAGGTCGTTGAACCATTTTTAAAAATCTCGTGTTTTCATAGATCGGTTCGGTCAGTTGTAACTGACTGATTTTTTCGTCGTCAGTCGAATGATTCGATGACTCATTTCGAAAGCATATACTATCATCGCCCTGATCCGTTTCATAATATTCCGAATCCGAATCTGACAAAGTGATCGATACCTCAATTTCGTCTTGTTCGACTTCCTTTAAATCGTGAGTCTTAAAGTTTATCTGATCTAAGCTGGACGAAAGCTTTCGATCAACCAAAGACTCCAACTTGATTCGTCTGATCGGATCCGGAACATTCGGTTTATTGAAAAACAACACCGGTAGACTCGTTTTGCGTGAGTGATACTTAAAACCAGCCTCGGCGGCCCGCGACGCCACTCGACTTATAAACAAATTGGGAACGGAATTACTGAGCGTCTTACTGATTCGAAACGAACGATTCAACGGTGAGTTACGATCGAAAATGTTATTATGTCTGTTAATCTCATCGATATCGGTTAGTGATTGGGGCTCGACATTAATACTGCTCTTGTTTGAAATTTCCTTGATTCTATTCAGATAATTTTTCGTTACTTCCGCGGCCACCTTGTCGATTATACTAAAGGGTTCGTGGCTTAGCAGATCGTTAATTTTCACCTCGATTTCGTCGTGAATGAAACCGTTAGTGGGTGTCTGATTTAAATGGATTTTAATGTTAGGCTCGCCGCTTTTCGTTATCGATGCAGCAACGCATGTTCTTTCAAACGTGCTCGTTGTTGGATCGTTACTTAAACTAGGGTCATGTGAACTACAACTAATTGAATTAGACGAACCTAAAGTAAAAATCTGTATCAATTCATGATCCATTTCGGAGAAATTACACAGGTCAACGAAAAATTCAAGTCTGAATCCTAAAACTAATAAAACTTGCTTTTAAATTTTCAACAATGGGGAGGGAGGGGAAGTAGTTCCATATCATTCTTAAGACAAATTTGAGTGATTTGCATTCACATTTCAGTGATTAGTTATCATTCAATTAGGTTCGATACAACGAGTATAAGATAGAGAAGAAGGCTCACATTACGTTAAAACGAGTAAACGATTTTTAGCGCCTCTAGTGATTGTATCCAGTCATGAACATTTCTCATTACTTCAAAACCATGTTAATTGATATCAATGATAAGTCTTACCCTTCAAATCTCACCATTACAGTATTTAGTACTTAGACACGGTCACCAGATGTCATTTGTGTCAAAACTACAAGTCCTATGGAAAAAAGTTAAATTGCAAAGTTGTAGATAATAAGTAGATCTACAACTTTTAAGCTTACACTTTTTTCACATAACCTCAAAATTTATGTGTAAAATTCAAATTACCAAGCTTTTGAAAATTAATTTTCTTTAAAAAAAAAATTTACACGAAATTTGGTGAAAGCTTAAAAAGTCGGTGAGCTTTTTGTTCGTTGAAACCTCTAGTTTTTGAAAAAAATATATACATTACAATTTTAAATAATTATCAGGTTATTAAAGACCAGTTTTTTATTTTAATAATTTATTTTCTTTTCTCACGACGTTTCGTCAGTCTTATTCTGACTTCATCAGGTATCTAACAAGACAGAAACTTTATAAAAATTAAATTAAACAGTATTAATAATATTAATAATTTATAACAAAAAATTTAAACATTTGTTTATCTAATATTTGACACCTGAAATTTTGTATTGTTAAATTTATATTCAAATTATACCTATTTTTATTATATTTGATATAACTACTTTCAAGGTATTACATTTTTTATATTGTTTATATATTACTTTTTAATTAAATTTTTATAAATTGTCTGTCTTGTTAGATACCTGATGAAGTCAGATTAACACTGACGAAACGTCGCGTGAAAAAAAAAATTATTAAAATAAAAAACTGGTCTTTAAAAACCTGATAATGACTTAAAATATAAAACTACTAAGACTTGAAAATTAATTTTATGGATACATTAATATGTTAAATGTTCCCAGAAAATGCAATAATTAAAGTGTAAATTTTAATAAATTGTTCAAAATTGTGTTATGTACAATTATATTATGTACAATTTTGAGCAATTTATTAAAATTTACACTTTAATTATTGTATTTACTGAGAACATTTAACATTGCAATGTATATATTTTTTGCACCATCAAAAAGTAGAGGTTTCAACGAACAAAAAGTTTAACGACTGTTTTAAAAAATCAGATGTTTTGACGTGAGAATTTTCGATTGAAAATTAGGGTGCTTTTTCGATATTTAGCCATTATAAGGTGAAAAAATTAATATTTTAAATAAAAAAAATTTCATTGTGTTTGGGACATTAAAAGTAATTTGAATTTTTCCCAATAAATTTTGAGGTTATATAAAAAAAGTGTTGAGATAAAAGTTGTAGATCTACTTATTATCTACAACTTTGCAACTTAACTTTTTTTCATAGGACTTGTAGTTTTGTCGGAAATCAAAATAAACCGTTTCTACCCTTAAAAACCTCCCGCTTTTCCACTTCCCCACCTCATATCTACTGTTATTTATTTTTCCTTTCATTTTAGTTAAATTCTCTTCCTTTTCCAATGGGTTTCATCCTACTATAATTTTTTTTCACCTTTTACCATTTTCAAAGGCTAAAAGCACTGGTCTAATTAATAAGGTTTGATAAAAAAACAAACTTCCCATCTTCATTGAAGAAGAAAACTTTAAGTACCCAAGGATAAAATTAAACAAAATGATCTGTTATTATAACTTTTATAATTTCCACAAAGGTTACAATAAACGAGGATGGGTCAAACTTTTAGCTATATTTCAAAAACCATAGATTTTCACGAAAAAATTGTTCTTAATAAAATTAAAGTTTATAAAATTTACTATCAAAAAGCGTTTTGAAAATTATCTGTAGTTACAATACTTTCGAAAATATCGAGACTTAACATGAAGTCAAAGAAAGCCTTGTTATATGTTATTGAAAATCTTATAACACAAGTAGGCTGTGGAAGTTTACAGTGTATCGCAGTTTTTAACCAATGAAAATGTTTAGTTTTACGAAACGACCAATTAGGAATCAACACCATAGGAACTACTTGATCTTAGGTTTTGAAAATATCGAGGTGTCAATGAAGACCTTTTATATTTCAATGCAAATCGTATAACATAAGTAGGTTGTGGAATTTTACGGTATATAGTCGTTTTAAACCAATTAAAACGATTGATTTTATAAATCGACCAATTAGAGATAAATCACTATGGTAGCTACTTGATCTAAATAAAATAGTCCTTATAATGGCTACAATTGCACGGTTATTTTAATCTTATTTAATTTATCCAGGAATAAAAGCTTCAAATTTTTCAATATTAAAAGGGGCGACTTATTTGTATACAGTAGAAATCGTTTATAACGAACTTTAGAGGACCGTCAAATTTCGTTCGTTATAAGCGATATTCACTATAACCGATATGTATTATCCTATGTATTTTATCTAAGAAATATCACGGGACCCGAAGGTTTTGTACGTTACAACCGGTTGTTCATTATATCCGGTGTCGTTATAAACGATTTATACTGTATTAACATATTTAAAAGATTTACTTATGCAACCCAAATTACATATAAAAATTTTTTATATGTACAAATAGGAAAAAAAAAAACATGTGACCCACCATGTGGTCACACCGTTATTTTGTTTAGTCTATCAGAGTGTATTTGTTAAAATTTTTTTCAATTTTTCCAATATTGAAAGGTGTGGCCACACGGTGTATCACACTTCTGTTTTCGTTTTTGACTGTAATTTTTCAAAATCTAATCCATTGACTCCAAAGAGAGTGCTGAAACGAATCAAGACAATATGGAGGGGGGGGGTGATAGTAACTTTGAGCATTCGTTTTGACTCGAATTTTCTGAACATGATATCCATGAAGTTAAAAAGGTTGCCAACTAATTTTTAAGGGGGTTGGAGATAGTAAAATAAATAATTCAATTAGAAGATTATTTATGCAACCAGAATCACATACAGAAGCTTTCTTAGGTTAAAATTGGGAAAAAAAAAGTGTGACACACCATGTGGTCACGTAGCCACTGTTTCGAAATTTACGATCTTTTTTTAAAGTTCTTATTTAGTTTATCAGTGTAGAAAAAATTTTTTTTTTTTATTTCTCAGAATCGAAAGTTGTGACCACACGGTGTGTCACACTTAATTTAAGTGAAAAAGTGGGTGCTCAAACAATTTATGACGGGGGGAAGGGAGGGAGGTAGTGATATTAATTTTGAGTATTCGTTTTGATTTGAATTTTCTGAAAATGATATCCATGAAATTTAAAAGATTGCCGACTAATTTTGTAAGGGGGTTGGGGGTAGTAATCTCTCATCTTAAGTATTAATTTATTTCGAGGGATTATTTATGCTAACTAAATCACATAAAAAAGCTTTCTTTGGTTAAAATTGGGAAAAAAAAAGTGTGACACACCATGTGGTCACGTAGCCACTGTTTCGCAATTTACGTCGATTGTTTTTTTAAATTCTAATTTAGTTTATCAGTGTACAAACATTTTTGTTTTTATTTTATTTTATTTCTCAGCATCGAAAGTTGTGACCACACGGTGTGTCACATTTAATTTAAGTGAAAAAGTGGGTATTGAATCGATTTCAGACGGGGGGGGGGGGGGGGAAGGAGAGTGATAATAACTTTGAGCATTCGTTTTGACTTAAATTTTCTGAAAATTATTTATGCAACCAAAATCACTTAAAAAAGCTTTCTTAGGTTAAAATTGGGAAAAAAAAAGTGTGACACACCGTGTGGTCACGATGTCTGTGTTTCGAAATTTACGTTGATTTTTAAAAAAAATCTAATTTAGTTTATTAGTGTACAAAAGTTTTTTTTTTATTTCTTAGCATCGAAAGTTGTGACCACACGGTGTGTCACACTAAATTTAAGGGAAAAAGTGGTTGCTGAAACGATTAATGACGGGGGGGGGGGGGTAATGATAATAACTTTGAGTATTCGTTTTAACTTGAACTTTCTGAAAAATGATATCCATGAAATTTATAAGGTTCCGACTAATTTTGAAGGGGGTAGTTGGAGGTAGTAAAATTAATAATTAATTTTAAAAATTACTTATGCAATCAAAATCACCATAAAATAGCTTTCTTAGGTTAACATTGGAAAAAAAAAGTGTGACACACCGTGTGGTCACGATGCCACTATTTTGAAATTTACATTAATTTTTAAAAAAAAATTATTATTTAGTTTATCAGTGTGCAAATATTTTTTTTTTTTTTTTTTATTTCTCGGCATTGAAAGTTGTGACCACACGGTGTGTCACACTTTTACCTTTTTTTTTAACTTCAAATATTCTCTTTTTATATCTCAATTAATTTAACTAAACAACAATTTATACCAGTGAAACTGAAAAGACCGATTTTTTTTCGTGATAAACGAATTTCGTGTTAAAAGAATCACCATTTTTTAACTACTAACTGATAATAATTACACCAAAATGCATTTTTGTTAACACCTACACAAGGGCTCATGAATAGTATGATATTGGATTTACAGTATTATTTCGTCTTAACCGAATTACGTGTTAAGCGAATTCTTGTTACATATTTTTCATTGTATATTTTTATGTAGACTTATTAAAAAGAGCAAAATTTCTTTTTTAATAGTCAGATTTTAGACTCAGACTCTCTGTTTATGTTCACCTGTGTAATTCATTGTGGTTAAAAATCGTTCATTAAAAACTTTCAAGAAGTAAAACCATGCAAAGCTGCAAGTTAATCAACGTCAAATTGCATGCAAGTGTTAAATCTGCGTTTCTTACCTCGCATCTTTTCCAGATGTCCTTCCAGAGCGCGATTTTTATCACGCAAAAATTTATTTTCATGGACTAGTTTTTCGAGCTCGGTCTGAGCCTCGGTTTTAAAGTCGTTCGCCACGCGAACCGTTATGAGTAAATCACGTTGAAACTGCTCCCACTCAGCATTCTAAGAAACACAAACATTTAGTAAGAATCATCGTTTATCAGTTCAACGTACTTCTTCTCGTCTCAGTCTTTGTTCGTCCTTGAGCCGATCTTCCAGCTCTTGGAGTCGATCGTCCTGTTCGCCCAGACAGTGTTGCGTATTGGCCAACACCGTTTTCAACTTTCGTTTATCGTCCAGGTGGCGTTGAAGTTGAGCCTGGGCCTCGGCAAACTGATCTTTGGTTAGTTGCACTTCGGATCGTAACGAGACGAGTTCGCGCTGGGCCTCGCCCAATTTATACTCCAGATCAGAAATCACCGTCTTGGCGTTGTTCTTCGCGACCTTTAACTCTTCCTGAACGAGAGACAGCTGCTCCTTGACCCGCTCATTTTCACACTGTCCACTTGAAACTTGACCTTGGAGCGTCGCCACTTGCGACTCTAACGTATCCTTTTCTTTACGGGCCGCATCCAAAAGGGCATCCATCTCAGATCGATCACCTTTATCTCGCTCCTTCTCCAACTCATCGATCTATAAATCACCCAAAAATGTAACATCTTAAATTATAGTCTAAAAACTAGCAACATTTTCGAGAGAGAATTTTAGCTCGGCCAGTTTTTATATATGTTATCTCGCACTATCCCGGACATCATACGGGCTGTCGGCTGTCGGGAGGGTAAAATATTGAAATTTTCAGATGAAATTTGTAGAATATAACATTTCACATAAAAAATGTCCAGTGACTAAATTTTCGTTAAGTGGCTAGTTTGCCCGCTACCAGCTTAATTTTTAATAATTAATTAATAAGTTTTTCAAAATTTTGCAAACCAAAAATTAAAATTGCTGTAAAATACAAAAAGTAGCTTTTTTTTTAAATTGCTCCTTAAATGCTATTCCGGATCCGCAATTGCTCCAGGTGTATAGTTAATAGTTAATTAATAATTCAATTTTTAAAAAAATTTCAAACTCAAGAATTAAAATCGCTATAAAACCCAAAATAATTTTTAATTGAATTTTTTTTTAATCTCTCTATCTGCCCTTTTCATTGCGCAAATAATTGATCAAATTTTTGCAATATTCTTACTATTTATACATGACGTATTGTTGTACTGTGACGTCATCAATTGCCGTTAAATTTTATAAACATGAATAGTTTAAAAATTGAATTACTTATTAACTATACACCTGGAGCAATTGCGGATCCAAAAAGAGTATATAAGAAAATATTTAAAAAAAAATTAAAACAGTTTTTTATTTTTATTTAAAGTCGCTTCAACATCTGGGTCATTAGCGACTGATAAATTTACATATTTAAGAGTAAAACAGTGTTTAATTTTGGATTATATAGAAATTTTTATTTTTGAATTTACAACTTTTTGAAAAATTAGTTATTGATTAACTACGCTATAGACTTGGAGCAATTTCTTGGAATATAGTTAAAAATGTTCTACGCTAAGTTCTTTCCGATTATTTGTGATATATTTTTGCTATCAATTTTTGAAATTTTTTTCTCTCTGTAATTTAATTATGTTCTTAACATAATAAAAAATAAACTTAGCAGACGACGTCGCGGGTATCAGCTAGTTTTAAATAAAAAATTTCCAGTGGCTAGTTTTCGTAAAGTGGTTAGTTTGCCCGCTACAAGCTTGAAAAGGCTGGCTCGACGTGACGTCATTTGTCATCAATGAGTTTTACAAGCTTGTAGCGGGCAAACTAGAGCCACCCCTTACGAAAATTAGTCACTGGACATTTTTTATGTAAAATGTTATTTTCTACAAATTTCATCTGTTTTTCTGAAAATTTCAATTTTTACCTGTCATAGGTGCGATGCGCACTAATAAACGCAACCCCTCCCGACAGTCAGACAGCCCCCGTATGATGTCCAGAATAGTGCGAGAGATAACATATATTAAAACTGGCCGACTAAAATTCTTTTTTTTTAACGTCGCTAGCTCTCGAACTATTAGTAAAGGCCAGGATCACTTACTTTCGATCTGGCATTTTCTAATAAAGTGGTCAGACGGCTAATTTCAATTCGTCGCGCCGAACTTTGTTCCTTGGCCTGGGCCAATTCTTGGTCGACCTGTTTACGTTCGGCATGGACCGAATCGACGGTGGTTTCCAACAAACGCACCCGATCCATGAGACGATCGCGTTCATCGCCATTTTGAGAGGCTGACTGTCGCAACTCGTGCAACTTGCTGGTAATATCGTTTTGTTTCGACAGTAACGCTTCGCGTTCTTCCTGAGCCGTTTTAAGAAGATCGACCAATTTTTGTTCGCGATCGCTACCGATTTCGACCGGTTCTTGGCCATCGCCATGAATCAACAATTCGTGTAACGTTTCGATTGTCTTTCTCGAGTCCTCCAGTTTCTCGGTCTGTCGATATAACGACTCGAGAATCACAGATTTTTCCTCGACGAGTCGCTCGTAGTCCGATTGTAGTTCGACTAGTTGCGTCTGTAAATCGGCTAGTTCTTGTAAGGTAGCTTGCAACTCTTCGTTTGTACTAAAAAAAAAAAAAATTATTGTGTGGTTTTACGAAACCACGATGCAAGTGAAACTTTTCTCCGAATTTTAGGGCCTTAAGTAACTGAAAATTTTCGGAAAATTATTCGATTTAGGGTATGAAAATAGAATAGAAAGAAAGGGATAGGGCACGAATTCGCTGTCTGGCGCCCCGTTGCAACTATTTTTGAATTTCCATTATTGATTTTAATACTCGAATGTTATTTTCAATATTGAATTTGTTGATTATTGTCAAATCGATCATCTGCCTGTTGTTATCTATTGAAAGATCACCGTCGGGTATTTTTGCACTATTCTCACTAGCTGTATCTTTGTCTATCTATAATGACAACTTATAATATAATAAAACGTTGTCGTGGAGAGAAAAATAGCTCATTACATTCAGTAATAGCTCGCGCAAGAGTCCTGGTAAAACGACATGGTATATAGCTGCCAATACGAGCTCTGCCGAACACTTGCCGATTCCCTACCGAGAATGTGTTACATTTAGCGACATGCTAAAGACAGGCCAAAAAATTTGAGAAGATGTATAAAAAGTTTCACTTAAAAAAAATTTTTTTTAAACAAATGCTATATGTAAGTACCTATAGTGGGTTTCTTCCATTTGTAAAATTCGGTCTTGTAAACAAGCGACTGAGACTTCACTCATACTGCTAGTGGAATGCTTGTCCCAATTGGGGGTGGAACATGTCGAGGGTGCATCAGTCGCATGTAACGTACTGGTAGGTGGAACGGTTCCATTCGTACCAGCATCACCACCACCCTCCTAAACATAACAACATCAAATTTATGAGAAAAACTTAAATGGTACTGCTAACAAAGTGATGAATCAAACGTTATGTAAATCGAACCATCGTACCATTGACGTAGAAAATGATGCTGGCGCTGAGTTGTGTTGTCTGTGATTGTCGAGGATGAGTTGTTTCTCGTTGTCCGACAATGGGGAATGAGCGACGTCGCGCAAGCGACATCGCAACGACGAATTTTCCTCCATCAACTGTTCGATTTCGGATGAACGTTGCTCATCGAAATTCTAAAAGAAATTTCAATTAACGTGGTACTCGTAAGAAATATAAGTTGAGCAATTTTCATGAAAAAAAAAGCTCAAAAAAGTTTTAAATTTTAGTGACCTCTATCGTTTCAGTAACAAATCATTAACTAACCAAAAGATGGGTTGAAACTTGGATAAATAAGAAATATGGGGCAAACTGAATAAAATCGCAAAACATGATGTATCTCTGATTTTTAAATGTTGTTTGGACCCACTAGGGCTATGTATTCTCAAATTTCCAACTGTCAAAAAGCTGTGGAAAAATGTTTATACAGGAAAAACCGTGAAAATTTTAAACTTTTTTCAGATTTTGCTCGGTATCTCCTAATCTATGAACTTTTCCTCGAAAACTATTCTGAACGTTTTTTAAGAGTATCAAATTTGTTACAAATTAAGCCTAACCTAAGCTCTGCAGGTCAATGGATTACTGAGTTACGCCACTTTGAAAATAAGCCAATTTTTTTAAAAAATAAAAATTTTAGTTTTGGACCTTTTTTGGGTCGATGTGGCGTCGAAACCATTGATCCAACGAGCAAAACTTCTTGAATATAATTTTTAGGGAATTTAATTAGCTTTAAACTAAGTGCAGAACGGGGTCTGTAAGCCGCGTAGTTCTCTCAAAATTTTAAAAAATCCATCTAAGGTAAAATCAAATTTTTCCAAAAATGTACCTAAACATTTTGTTAGCTCTTAAAACTTCTCTCTTGTAAATGCAAGAAGGGGTGCTGGGTGGTGGCTGCACTTGCCCGAAAGCAGGGGTTAGATGTGCCACCTGCTCTGGAGAAATGTGAAAGAATGTTGCTTCATTATCATTAAAGAGCATTAAGGTGACGATCCACCATAATTGGAGTACCCACCCAAATTTGATCTTATAAGGGTTTTTTAAGATTTTAAGGTGAACTACGAGACTTACAGACCTCATTCTGAACTTATTTTAACGCTAATTAATTTGCCTACAAATTATATTCAACAAGTTCTGCTCGTAAGGTCAATGGTTTTGACGCAACTTCGATCCAAAAAAAGTCAAAAACTAAAATTTTCAAGTTTTGAAAAAACTGGCCTATGTTCAAAGTGCCATAACTCGGTAACCCAATGACCTGCAGAGCTCCGGTTGGGCTTAATTTGTAACAAACTCAATGCTCTTAAAAAAGTATAGAATAGATTTCGAAGAAAAATGCATGGATTAGGAGATATCGAGCAGAATCTGAAACAAGTTCAAAAACTTCACGGTTTTTTCTGTATAAAATTTTTTCCACAACTTTTTGAGAGTTGCAAAATTAAGAGTACATAGCTCCAATGGGTCCAAACAACATCCCAAAAAATTAGAGATTCATCAAGTTTTGCGAATTTAGCGATTTTTTAGGTCGATTTTGACTGGTCTACTTTATTGACTACACAACTCGATATTTTCAAAACCTAAGATCAAGTAGTTTCTATGGTGTTGATTCCTAATTGGTCGTTTCGTAAAACTAATCATTTTCATTGGTTAAAAATTACGATACACTGTAAACTTCCACAGCCCACTTGTGTTATAAGATTTTCAATAACACATAACAAAGTTTTCTTTGACTTCATGTTAAGTCTCGATATTTTCGAAAGTATTGCAACTACAGAAAATTTTCAAAACGCTTTTTGATAGTAAATTTTATAATCTTTAATTTTATTAAGAACAAATTTTTCGTGAAAATCTATGGTTTTTGAAATATAGCTAAAAGTTTGACCCATCTTCGTTTATGGAACAACCTTTGTGGAAATTATAAAAGATTTAATAACAGATAATTTTGTTAAATTTAACCTTGGGTACTTAAAGTTTTCTTCCTCAATGAAGATGGGAAGTTTCTTTTACTATCAAACCTTATTAATTAGACCAGTGCTTTTAGCCTTTGAAAATGGTAAAATTTGAAAAAAATTATAGTAGGATGAAACTCATTGGAAAAGGAAGAGAATATAACAAAAATGACAGGAAAAATAAATTACGGTCGATCTGAAGTGGAGAAGTGGAAAAGGCGGGGTGTTTTTAAGGGTAGAAACGGTTTATCTCGATTTCCGACAAAACTACAAGTCCTATGGAAAAAAGTTAAGTTGCAAAGTTGTAGATAATAAGTAGATCTACAACTTTTATCAACACTTTTTTCATATAACCTCAAAATTTATGTGAAAAATTCAAATTACCTAGTTTTTGATTTTAATTTTTATCTTTTACAAAAAAAAAAAAAAATTCACGAAATCTGTTTAAAACTTACCTTTTAATGTTCCAAAAAAAGTGTAATTTTTTTTATTAAAAATATTAATTTTTTAACCTTATTATGACTTAATATCGAAAAAGCACCCTAATTTTCAATCAAAAATTCTCACGTCAAAACATATGATTTTTTTAATAAGTGGGTAGGATTTTTGTTCGTTGAAACCTCTACTTTTTGTTGGTGCAAAAAATATATACATTACAATGTTAAATGTTCTCAGTAAATACAATAATTAAAGCGTAAATTTTAATAAATTGCTCAAAATTGTACATAATACAATTGTATATAACAACATTTTGAACAATTTATTAAAATTTACATTTTAACTATTGCATTTTCATTTTTGCACCATCAGAAAGTAGAGGTTTCAACTTACAAAAAGCTCACCGACTTTTCAAGTTTTCACCAAATTTCGTGGATTTTTTTTTTTGTAAAAGATAAAAATTAATTTCCAAAAACTTGGTAATTTGAATTTTTCACATAAATTTTGAAGTTATGTGAAAAGAAGTGTTAGCATAAAAGTTGTAGATAATAAGTAGATCTACAACTTTTGTACTAACACTTTTTTCACATAACCTCAAAATTTATGTAAAATTTCCAATAACCAATTTTTTAGTTTTTTATTTTTATCTTTTACAAAAAAACAAAATTTTCATGCAATTTTGTAAAAACATACCTTTTAATGTCCCAAATACACCGTATTTTTTTTGATTTAAAATATTTATTTTTTCACCTTATAATGACTTAATATCAAAAAAAGCACTCTAGTTTTCAATCAAAAATTCTCACGTCAAAACATCTGATTTTTTAAAGAAGTCGGTGAGCTTTATGGTCGTTGAAACCTCTACTTTCTGATGGTGCAATTGTACATAACACAATTTTGAACAATTTATTATAATGTACACTTTAATTATTGCATTGTCTGAGAACCTTTAACATTGTAGTGTATATATTTTTGCACCATCAGAAAGTAGGGGTTTCAACGAACAAAAAGCTCACCGACTTTTTAAAAAAATCAGATGTTTTAACGTGAGAATTTTCGATTGAAAATTAGGCTGCTTTTTCGTTATTTAGTCATAATAAAATGAAAAAATTAATATTTTAAATCAAAAAAAAAAAAAAAAAATACAGTCTGTTTGGGACATTAAAGGTAAATTTTTATAAAATTTTATGAAGAAAATATTTTTTTTTTGTAAAAGGTAAAAATAAAAAAAATAAAAACTTGGTTTTTGGAATTTTTTTACATACATTTTTAGGTTATGTGAAAAAAGTGTTTGGACAAAAGTTGTAGATCTATCTATTATCTAAAACTTTGCTGTTTAACTTTTTTAACCATAGGACTTGTAGTTTTGTCTGAAATCAACTGTTTCTACCCTTAAATTCCTCCCTTTTTCCACTTCCCTATCTCAGATCGGCCGTTATTAATTTTTTCTTTCATTTTTGTTATATTTTATTCCTTTTCCAATGGGTTTCATCCTACTATAATTTTTTTTCTGTTCAAAAATTATCTACTCTGGTCTATATAATAGTCAAGTAAGTTCTTAAAAATGTACCCTTTGAAAATAAAACTACCTACGAATTCATAGAAAATCAAACCATATTGTACTCAGTGAAAACTTCATATAACATCTTTTATAAAGGTGAACAAAATCTAATTTTAGATATTAAAATTGTTGAATTGAAAATTTTTTTTTTTACTGATAATAACCCTTATTTTACTTATAACGAACTTGGTAATTATAAATCGATATTATTGATAGTAGTAAATCTCACCTGCATTCGAGCAACTTCATTTCGTAAGGTATGAACTTCGCCTTGATAAGTGGCAAGTTCAAGTGCCAACGAAGCCTTTTCCCGAGCCATAATTTCAAGTTCTTGCTGCACCGACGCCAACTCTTGCATCACAATCTCAACCTCGGCCGCTTCTACCGTATCCGGCAACAAATTTGGCTGTAAACCCCCCACAAAAAAAAAAAAATTAATAACCAAAAAAAAAACCCAAGCTAATTTAAATCTTACCGTGTTATGATTTCGCGTGTCGCCATTTAGATTCGTTTCCTTGTACTCGAGTCGATTGTTATTTTTTGGTATTAAATTCGAATTGGTCGACGGTTTGGTGCCGTTGCCGCGCGCCGTGCCATTGTCGCGAATTTTGTCGCTTTTCGCCGCCGGCACCCGGTCGAGCTTTTCCTTCGAGCTGCTCTTGTGCAATTTGGCCGGCGGCACCGGCGCCACTTTGCTGTGCTTGCTGTCCAAGCTGGATATGGACGAGGCCTCCTTCAGCTGGTTGCCCGAAGAGTTCGTCTGCGGTGGCAACCCCCCCTTCGGCGAGGTGCTCTGCCCCTGGCCGCCTCTACGAAACAATGATTTGATTTTCATCATTTTGACGACGATTTTCGAGATGTTCGAACGTTCGTGAAAAACGGGTCAATTAACAAAACCGGAAAAAAATGTTCGTCCTATCACTTTGTTGTTGTCATTGCATTGTCTATTTAAACACTTGATTTAATAATAATATAATTTCAATAAAAAACCTGTTGATATCTACAAGATAAGATTGGAAAATGAGTCGCTTAGTTTTTGACACGTAGTATACAATATATAATAGCTCTGAGCTCTAAGAAAATTAATCTGATCATTCATAGACTTATTATGAATGAATATATATTAAAAAAAAAAAAAAAAAATTCTTCCATAAAAACAACATTTATCAACTGATACAGTTCAGTTTAAGATTTATGAGGTTCAAAATCGATCGCTCAAAACTTCTTTATGATTCTGAATTATTTTTAAGCTCATAAAAAGCATTACATTATAAAAATCGCGCTTTTATCGGGAAATTGTGACGTCATAATAGGTTTAATTCATTTGGGATTTTTTTGATAGTTACTTAATTTATGTAATTCATTGGCTTATCTTTTAAATTTGAATTGGTCGGTACGGTAGATTGTGATTCATTGTTATTAATTGTGCTATTGATATGTGGTAAGAATTGCATTTCATTATATTCATAGGAAAACTGCATTCTGATAAAAAAATATGAATTAGCTTGAATGGATAGGGACGCTAACAATGAAACAGTTGAGCATCGCGTCTATTTTTAGGATTTTGTCAAAATTCCTTCAAGTTTTGTTCATATGTAAGGAAATTTTTCGAAAAATTCGATTACCTGAGTGATTTACTGATTATTTTTTGATTTTGTTTAGTAAAGTTGATATTGTCGGGATTTTACATTGAAGAATGGAGGTTAAGGGAATAAGAAGGTTGGGGTTCGTTTTGTATTGAGATTTAAGTGGGGTTTCGTGTTAACTATTTTAATAATCTTTGTGCTTTGCTCAAATTTTTCGTGGGTCATATAAAAATTTAAGTCGAAAATGGTCAAACTAATTAGATTTCGATTAATCACCTGAGCTTGTAGTATGAGAGCTAGCGACGTCGAAAAAAAAATAATTTTAGGTTGGGTAGTTTTTATATATGTTATCTCTCGCGCTATCCCGGACATCATAAGGGCTGTCTAAAATATTAAAATTTTCGGAAAAAAAGATAAAGTTTCAGATGAAATTTGTAGAAAATAACATTTTACGAAAAAAAAATTTCCAGTGACTAATTTTCGTAAGGTGGCTAGTTTGCCCGCTACAAGCTTGTAAAAGTCATTGTATACATGTCGGCACAAACGTTGTATCTCTGAACGGTCGGTTGCTCAAATGACGTCACGTCGAGCCAGCCTTTCCAAGCTTGTAGCGGGCAAACTAGCCACCTTACGAAAATTAGCCACTGGACATTTTCTATTTAAAATATTATTTTCTACAAATTTCATCTAAAACTTTTTCTTTTTTTCTGAAAATTACAATATTTTACCTGTCATAGGTGCGATGCGCATTAATAAATGCAACCCCTCCCGACAGCCAGGCAGCCTATAATTCATTGGAAAAGGAAGAGAATATAACAAAAATGATAGGAAAGATAAATTACGGTCGGTCTGAGGTGGGGAAGTGGAAAAGGAGGTTTTTAAGGGTAGTAACAGTTTATCTCGATTTCCGACAAAGCTACAAATCCTATAGAAAAAAATTTAATGGAAAAGTTGTAGATAATAAGTAGATCTACAACTTTTGTGCTAACACTTTTTTCACATAACCTCAAAATTTATGTGAAAAATTCCAATTACCCATTTTTTGGTTATTTATTTTTATGTTTTACAAGAAAAAAAATTTTTTCAAGAAATTATGTAAAAATTTACCTTTTAATGTTACCCAAACAAATTGTAATTTTTTCAACTTATTATGACTAAATAACGAAAAAGCACCCTAATTTTCAATCGAAAATTCTCACGTCAGAATATCTGATTTTTTTAAAAAGTCGGTGGGCTTTTTGTTCGTTGAAACCTCTACTTTCTGATGGTGCAAAAAACATATACACTACAATGTTAAATATTCTCAGTAAATACAGTAATTAAAGTGTACATTTTAATAAATTGTTCAAAATTGTGTTATGTACAATTGCACCATCAGAAAGTAGAGGTTTCAACGAACAAAAAGCTCACCGACTTCTTAAAAAAATCAGATGTTTTGACGTGAGAATATTTGATTGAAAATTAAGGTGCTTTTTTGATATTAAGTCAGTATAAGGTGAAAAAATTAATATTATAAATCAAAATTTCAGTGTATTTGGGACATTAAAAGGTACATTTTTACAAAATTTCATGAAAAATATTTTTTTTTTGTAAAAGATAAAAATAAAAAACTTGGTTATTAGAATTTTTTACATAAATTTTGAGGTTATGTGAAAAAAGTGTTAGCACAAAAGTTGTATATCTATTTATTATCTACAACTTTTATGCTAACACTTTTTTCACATAACCTCAAAATTTATGTGAAAAATTCAAATTACCAAGTTTTTGGAAATTAATTTTTATCTTTTACAAAAAAAAACAAAATTTTCATGCAATTTTGTAAAAATGTACCTATTAATGTCCCAAATACACTGTAATTTTTTTGATTTAAAATATTAATTTTTTCACCTTATAATGATATTTTCCAGGAAATTTGGTGAAAACTTGAGAAGTCGGTGAGCTTTTTGTTCGTTGAAACCTCTACTTTCTGATGGTACAAAAAATATATATACATTACAATGTTAAATGTTCCCAGAAAATGCAATAGTTAAAGTGTAAATTTAAATAAATTGTGTTATGTACAATTTTGAGCAATTTATTAAAATTAACACTTTAATTATTGTATTTACTGAGAACATTTAACATTGTAATGTATATATCTTTTGCACCATCAAAAAGTAGAGGTTTCAACGAACAAAAAGCTTACCGACTTTTTAAAAAAATTAATTTTTTTGACGTGAGAATTTTCGATAAAAAATTAAGGTGCTTTTTCGATTTCAAGTCATTATAAGGTTGAAAAATTAATATTTTAAATCAAAAAAAATTACAGTGTGTTTGGGACATTTAAAAGTAAGTTTAAACCAAATTTCGTAACAATTTTTTTTTTTTTTTGTAACAAATAAAATTCAAAAACTTGGTAATTTGAAAGTGTGAGTACAAAAGGTGTAGATCTACTTATTATCTACAACTTTGCTATTTAACTTTTTTCCATAGGACTTGTAGTTTTGTCGGAAATCAAGATAAACCGTTTCTACCCTTAAAAACCTCCCCCTTTTCCACTTCCCCACCTCACATAGACCGTAATTTATTTTTCCTTTCATTTTTGTTATATTCTCTTTCTTTTTCAATGGGTTTCATCCTACTATAATTTTTTTTCTGTTCAAAAATCATTTACCCTGGTCTAATTGTTTCGAGACATATTTCAATCTAAAGCAGCAACAAATAATATAGAACAGCTTTTTCAGCCCTTTTAAGATTTGTCCAGTAATAAAAGTAATTAAATGTAATTTCAAAAAATTTTATCAACATAGCATATTATGTGATTTTACTCATACGTATAGGCAATCCTTTTAACATCCATGTAACAGCGTACACCTACACGAAGCACATCAAAATTTCCAATGCCTACTAAAATGTATTACAATCTCATAATATGGAAATCTCTCCTTCAAATTACTCCAAAGATTTATTTCTTTGGTCTCTTATTTAAAATGACCAACACATATTAACACCTAACCCATCTATTAGGATTAAGCCATCATTTCTCTTCTCAAGAAATTAAGTACCGCATATATTTTAATATCTTCAACATTAATCTTTTTACTTAAACTTTTCTTTGATTAAAATTATTATTAATATGTAACTAATGTAACTAATAAATTGTTACTTTCAGATGTGAATCAAGATGAAATTTCGGATCCTCGCCTTACAGACGTTTGCAGAGAAATTTTGAAGACAACCAACCAAAGGTTAGACTTCACTATATATATATACAGGGTGTACCAGCTAGACCGGCCATTAGAAGTTTCCGGAGAACCTGAAATAATAGAAATCTAAAAATTGGGATTAAAACCTAACTGCATTGGAGCTACTTTCCTAAAATATTTTTAGTTTTCTGGCACTTCCGGTTATACCGGAAGTGCCAGAAAACTAAAAATATTTTAGGAAGGTAGCTCCAATGCAGTTAGGTTTTAATCCCAATTTTTAGATTTCTATTATTTCAGGTTCTCCGGAAACTTCTAATGGCCGGTCTAGCTGGTACACCCTGTATATATATTCAAAGCGATCTGATATCAAAGATTTGATTTCTCAAATCTAATATCGGATGACAAATAAAAAAAATCCTTGCTCTTAATTTCTCTCCTTTTGCAAATCGACCAGTTCTCAGGCAATCGATAAGTCGACTTGGAAAAAAACCGCAAAACTTAAAACCGATGACATATTTTTATTATAACGTGGTACATTTCTTGTTCCTATTAATAAATATACTTAAGAGCCCAGAAGTCAGCACGCCTCATTAATTCCTCTATGAACTCATTTTATTACCTCCAAGTCATAACTGGTAAATGTTTATTAAAGTCCCCTTCACGCAAAAATATTTAAGATTTGAAGCAAAAATTTTTCAAACAACCTTCAAAAATGGCAAATGTCGAACATAACAAGTCAATCGTAAAAAAATACTTTTTACAGCATCTTTAGCCTTTTAAGCTTCACATCTGTGCATCATCAATACATTTTTTTACTTTTTTATTACTAATTTTATTAGATCCATTGAAGTCTATAGAAGTCTATTGAAATCTATTGAAGTCTATATTGAAATCTATAGAATCTATTGAAGTCTATGAAATTTGTGGCGACGACATACATACATTGCACATTACACATCCTCATTATTGGATCTTATTTATTAAATCGTCACTTGTACATTACACGCATTACCTCATAGTTTCGTAATAATTGCCATCATCAACTAAATATTCAATTATCGACTTTGATAATTTTTTTTTTTTTGAAAAAAAACCACTCGGTCAAAGACCCAGGTCGAATGATATAACTCCACGTTGTGTATCATTTAATATGTTTTTATGGTCGAGTGTTGGTTAATTTTATTTTTATATGGTCCGAAAAAAAAATTTACGCAATTGAACGGTTCATTGCATGTTGTGTTCTGGTAGACGTTATCGTCATAAATAAATAATATGCATGCTATATATCTCTCTGTATGAGTCATTTGAATAAGAAACGCCGCATTAAATAAGACCAAGCCGAGACACAATGAGATAAATGTAATTGCCGTTGAATAAATTCAATAATTATTATCAATCATCCAAGCATGCGAAAAGTTTTGCAAATGTGCAGAGGTTAATTTTATGCGTTTTTATAAGTCGTTTGACATTTGAGGAAATGCGTTTTTGTGCAATTCGAACTACTTGGCTTTACTTTCAATTTTTGACGTAATTCTTTGACTGCTGGAAATGAAACTCCATATTTGAGGCTTTCTATTATTTTAGTTTTTCATTCTTTTATCGTTATACTTTTAAGGCGTTTTACTTTCTTTTACTACTATATTGTAAAGAATTTCGAGTTTTCACTGGAAATTTTTTTTTGAGTCCAAAATAATGGTTTTTAAGCCAAGTACTCACTAGTAGATATATTGGGCGATTTGTCCTGAGACCGTCTAGAGACGTCTCGTCTAGCGTCCACACCACAATGTGAATTTCTCAGTCTCATCTTCGCAGTCCAACATGGAGAACAAAATAAACGGAGCTGGCCATGAATCGCTTCTAGACAAAAGTGTCGTCCACACTGTCAAAATGTTGTCGAACATGTCTAACGTTACATCCTAAATTCTCACATTCCGACTGGAAGACTTAAGACCTGCGATTTTTAATCTCCTAACAGACCCTAGACGTGAATTCCTCTATAGACATGTCTACGGAAACAACCCGAGACCAACAACCGAGTCTACTAGTGAGTACTAAGCATTAGAAATATGTCTGTGTGTGACAGCGATATCTCGAAAGCTTTATCCGAACTTCACCAAACTTGGAATTTTGCTTTTATATTACATCTTGTTACGCCGCGAAGCTTTTGTTTGAAATTGGTTGAGCAGAAGCTCCACTTTATTCTACGAGTTTTTGAGTTTTTTCATAATTTTTTGATAACGGCTCAAACAATTTTCTTTAAAGTGGCTATAGTTCTTCGATTCATAAATGCCTACAACTTTTATTTGAAACTTTTTCCTGACAAAATTTAAATAAGCAGTCCAACATGGAGAACAAAATAAACAGAGTTGGCCATGGCTCACTTCTAGACAAAAGTGACGTCCACACTGTTAAAATGTTGTCGAACATGTCTAACGTTACATCCTAAATTCTCCCATTCCGATCTGGAGACTTTAGACCTGCGATTTTTAATATCCCAACAGGCCCTAGACGTGAATTCCTCTATAGACATGTCTACGGAAATAACCCGAGACCAACAACCGAGTCTACTAGTGAGTACTAAGCATTAGAAATATGTCTGTGTGTGACAGCGATATCGCGAAAGCTCTATCCGAACTTCACCAAACTTGGAATTTTGCTTTTATATTACATCTTGTTACGCCGCGAAGCTTTTGTTTGAAATTGGTTGACCGGAAGCTCCACTTTATTCTACGGGGTTTTGAGTTTTTTATAATTTTTTGAAAACGGCTCCAACGATTTTCTTTAAAGTTATAGTTCTTCGATTCATAAATGCCTACAACTTTTATTTGAAACTTTTCCCTGACAAAATTCAAATAAGGGCAGTTCTATGGTTAAGGGTGGGAGTTCGTTTATGTGCTACAGTTAACGTGTAAATTGCAGTGAGTGTATACAGTAACTAGTTGATACATGCTTTCACTTGTGTTTTAGTGAAAGTATACATTGTTTCAAATGGTGTATACTGTATCTAGTCAATGCATTCATTAACTAGTGATTGTATAAACCCACTGATTTGCATTAGTTTTAGTTGAATGATTCTATCTACACTAGCAATATTTTTTGGTTTTTATTCTATACCCTAGTTTAAAATACTAAATGTGCATTTACTGTCACCGCGAAGTTTTACAGAAAACCAAATATCTGGTCTGTGTAAAACTTCGCGGTGTCAGTAAGTGTACATTCAGTCTGATTAAGTCAAATAAGTTACATCTAGTTATTTTCGTTTTTGTTTCTGCTTGAAAAAATTTGGTTTTGCGTTTATTAATAAAATAAATTGTAAAAAATATTTACTCGTATGGTAGTAGATAATAAACAAACCATTGAAATACTTTAACTAATCTACAGTAGAAGGTGTATACAATAACTAGTGGAAGTATTCATAAGTTTATTTGTGTACACTTTCTCTGATTGGTTTAGTTAAAGTATACTTTAGCTAGTGGGTACATACATGGACTGAAGTATTATTATCAAAATTTTAAACAATAAAATTACGAATAAATTTCAGTTGAATGCGAATAACTGACGATCTGTACGAAATATCAACAACTTTTATATAGATCACTTATAGCGAATTAAATGTTCTACAAAAAATGTCCTGTACATTTTTTTCATTAAGTTGATGGATGTGTCAATAATTGGAAAAAATGTAAAAATCCAACTTTAACATTGAATAACTTTTGAAGGAATAAATTTATCAAAAAAAAGTAAAAGACCTTTGTCGTAGAGCGTTAAATTTTCTATAAGAATATATACCATAGTCATGTCAAAATATATTCCCCGACGTGAAGTATTTAAATTTTAAAAATTATCGTTGTTTATTTGGGACAATTTATCACAATTAGGTAAGAAATTAATTCCAAAACTATCAAGAAAGCCCTTAGGTAAACTCCCCTGTAAGCTAAGATATCAAATAATTAAAACAAATAATTAAACGCAAGTTTTGAAGTATTTGCATAAAACTAAACGTAATTTGTTATATGGTTTGTAACTTTGATTAATTTAAATAATTAAACTTAAAATAAATAGAAAGCGCTGAGAATTTCGTAGGTTTTGTGTAAAAGTGCGATATATCCAACACACAATAAGTATGGTAAGGACGTACGATAATATGATCCAATTCCAATCTAATCGCAATTTGCATGGCCAACTCAAATATTTCTGATTAGCTGATACCCGCTCGCTTCGCTGAGTGTATCTAAATTTAACGGATTGATTAAAAGATTCCCTACGTTCATAGCGAAATATAAAAATTTATCTATTTTGACAGAAAAAAAAAAATGATAGATACTTTCAGATTTTAAATTCAAAGAAAGTTCATAAAAATTCGTAAGAATTATTTTCAAAAAAAGAAATGTTAGCTATCTCACATCAACTTCTATACGATTTTTAGTAAAAAACTACCTGTATTCCTTCCATTAGGACTTGGAAATCTTTCATACCAAATGTCATTTAAAACCGTACAGCTATTTTAGGGGGCATCTATTAATTACGCAAGGCGTTTTTTACGATTTTTGAAATCCCATCCCTCCCTTCTGGTAAGATGTCATGAGATTTGGCATATATCATTCCCCCAACTCGCAATCTAATGTGGTAATTTTCAAAACAAAAAAATACGTAATATTTGGGAGACCTTCCCTTTCCCCAAAGTAAGATTAGATGAGATTCGGCTCGACCCCATCGGCCCCTGAACGCCTCACGTAATTAATGGATGTTCCCTTAAAAGAATAGATTAGTAGCTATCCTACAAGATCTTTAGCAAAACTTCATTAAAATTCGTTCCGATAAGTAATTGTTAATTTTTTGAAATTTTTAGTTTATTATTTTAATACGTTTATTTCTAATTAATATCTTCAACAATGAACAATGAAAAAATTCAAATATTTTAGAAAATTTCATTATTTATTTTTTCGGGTGTTAAATTGAAATTCATATTTATTTTCCAGTAAAAATTGTCAATTTTTTAAATTTCAACTTTGTAGAGATTTCTTTTGTTATTGTGTAAAATTTGGTAGGTCTTCTTGAGGAAAATGCAATAAAATTCTATTTCACGAACTTTACCGAAACTTTTTAAATGTAGGGTTCCTGAAGGATAGTTTTGCCATTGTATCATTCTCCCCCAAACTACCACATTGCATATTCATATCAATCTTTAACTCTGTGATAAACAAAAAAACATATCTATCCCGCGGGAATAGTACATCTATCCCGAGTAAAAAGTAGATCAAGCCTTCTTAAGGAAAATGAGTTAAGACTCTATTTCGTGAACTTTAACGAAACATACTTGTTTTACTATCCCATGGGAACCGTTCACTATTCCGGTATAAGAAGTAAACTCTCATCATTCTCTGACCCCTAAACTACCACATTACAAAAAAGGAAGTTAATCTTTTGCTCTGTAAAAAACAAAAAAAAAAAAAATTCTATCCCACGGGAACCGAACATTTTTTCTGGATAAAAAGTATACTATATGTTAAACCGGATTATAATCTATATCTATGCCGAATTTCATCCAGATCCATTCAGTACTTTTTGAGTGAAAGAGCAACAAACATTCATACAAACTTTCACGTTTATAATATACGTTAGAAGTAAGATGAATCTTAGAAGATCTTTCCCTAAAATCATTTAGTTAACGAAGTTATAAACTGATCTTTGCTTTTTGTATACTCAGCCCCTGAACGCCTCATGTAATTAATGGATGTTCCCTTAAAAGAATAGATTAGTAGCTATCCTACAGGATCTTTAGCAAAACTTCATTAAAATTCGTTCCGTTAAGTAATTGTTGAATTTTGAAGTTTTTAATTTATTATTTTAATACGTTTATTTCTCATCAATATCTTCGACAATGAACAATGAAGAAATTCAAATATTTAAAAAAATTTCATTATTTATTTTTTCGCGTGTTAAATTGAAATTCATATTTGTTTTCCAGTAAAAATTGTCAATTTTTTTAATTTCAACTTTGTAGAGATTTCTTTCGTTATTGTGTAAAATTGGGCAGGTCTTCTTGAGGAAAATGCAATAAAATTCTATCTCACGAACTTTACCGAAACTTTTTAAATGTAGGGTTCCTGAAGGATAGTTTTGCCATTGTATCATTCTCCCCCAAACTAGTTTTCAAGTGGTACACCACACAACAAAATTACTTCAGACAAATTGCGCCTTCCTACGATTAAATTGCACCATTTGATATATTCTCTATTACTACTATTATTCAATGACATTAAAAACGCAATGTTATGTTATGCAAATTTTATCTAAGGCATTAACTCTGACATTATTGCATTGTAATGACACAGAGTGGAACACGACATTTTGGACGTAATTTCAAATTGCATAGGCGGAAATTTTTGGTGGCAAAAAAAAAACCAAATATATAAAACATTACAAGAAATTTATATGACATTAAACATCCGAGAGAGATTGTTGTGGGATTCGACGGAGAGCACTGCAAATGTACAGTGGCATGGAAGTATAAATTGGATAATGACCTGAAGGAAAAAATTAATTGCACTACGTTTTTTGCATTGCACTCGAACAAAAGCCATCTGTTAATTAAAGTAGTAATATAAGAGTAACGGATTTTGAATATTTCTCTCAACACAAAACGGTGGTTCGGGTCGGAATTTTCAGCGTTCCTCCTACAAGATTTTTTCCTCGTTGTCTCTCAATGTTCCTATCTATTTATCGTAGAAATTAGTTTTGATCAAACATTTAAAAATAGACTCATGATAAATGAAAACCTGTCACATGAGTGCGTGTCGTCAACGTCACCAAATCCTCAATGTGTTTGAAGTGCGATTATTTCAATGACACAATGATACGATTGTTAATTTTCTCGTTATCTCTTAGATACGACTCCATATTTATTTTCGCCAACATATCTCAAGTGGTTGCAATTGAAGCATAAAAACCTTAAAAAATTTAATTTTAATCGAAAATAGTGAAGAAATTTGTTATCATGACATCAAAACGATATAATTATACAACTTGAAAATATTCCAAATAGAAGTTTGGTCACAATTGGTGGATAAAATATTGAGTATTTAATTAAGATTAGTCATTTAAATACCATTAAAAAAAAATGAATACGCATTTTTCTAAAAATAGGCGCTAGGCTAAATACGTTTGGGAACCTCTGGTTTAAAGACCTTTAATTTCCTGGAAAAAAATCAATTCTGAATTAACAAAATCAAGTCATAGTAAGTTTCGTCTTTGATCATGTATTGAAAAAAGTTCACTACTTGATTTGGTTTTCAAGCTACTTGACCAAAAATTGGCATTAAATCAAGTCAAACTCAAGCCAAGCATTAAATTAGCAAGTTATTACAATTTCAATATTGAACTCAATTCATTGCTCAAAGTGTCCAAATTTTTGCCCTGATTAATCCCTAACTATTTTTGGTGTGAACCACATGGTGGTTCACAGTGGGAAGAGGAATTCATTAAATCAAGAAAAACGTTTTGTGCAATGAATCAAATCTCATATGTAAACTTTCTAATGAAATAAATTGTAAATTCGATGTTTGACTTGAGTTGGGTTTGATTTGAAATTATTTTTTTTTTTTTTGGAAGGGGGAAGTGAGTAATATTTTTTTTTTTGAAAAGGAAGCGCAAAAATGTTTAGGGACCTCTGGTCTTTAAGTCTCATTTTTTTGAAAAAATCACACTATTTCGTTATTACCATGTATTGACTTTTTGGGGAGACACTACTTGATTTGATTTTCAAGCTACTTGATTTAAACTTGGTATAAATTCAAGTAAAATATTATGCTTTATTCATTGTCCAATTCGTGCAAATATTTAACTTGGTGAATCCATATTCATTTTGAGTGGTTCATGCGGGATTGATACTTGATATTCATCAAGTCAAGTAAACGAAATAACTAGAAATTCAATGCCTAATTTGACTTAATATTAACATTTGACATGATTTTAAATCAAATTTAAGTCAGGCAACTTGAAAATCAAGTCAACCAGTGACTGACGTGACAGTGACTTTCTATGTAAAAGTCAAATTTAGTACACGTTTTTATAGTATTTCAAATGTGAAGATTTAAGGATTGATCAAGTCAAGTAGTTGGACATTTTTTGAAATAAATTTGGCTTGAGATTTTTACTTGTAAATAACAGTCGAGATCAATGCTTGACTTGATTAAATTTAATATTATCCATTTTTTACTCGATTTTGTGTCAAATTTAGGTCAAGTAGTTTGAAATCAAGTCAAGTAGTGAATGTTGATTTTATTGTGGTTTATAGTGTTTAAAACTACTGTGGGTGTGACCCAAAAATCGCAAAAATAAATTTTTTAAAATTATTTCAAATCAATTTTTTTTCCTCCAATGGCATGAACCACACTAAATAATTGTTTAAATAAACTGGTAAAAATAGAAGAAAATTAGTTTTAAGAGTCAAAAAAAGCTAACTTTAAAAAAAGTGAAGAAATCTTTTAACTTGACATTATAATAAGTAATTCGACTTATACAAACTATTGTATATATCAGTCTATATAACTTATAAATAAATTTAAGGTTAGGTGTATGTCTTATAAATTTGATAGTTTAGATACCTTCTAGAAATTAAAATTGCCATCTGCTGGTAGATTTGGAAATTACGCTTTGTTTTACAAAAAAACAAGTAGTTTAAAAGTCGAAAAGGTTACTATTTGAAAATAATAGTGACAGTCATTAAAACATGAAAAATGGAAAACTGAAATGTCTCACAGTTCTCCCTCCCCCATTCATTTTTCTTAGATTCGTCATTTCCTTCGTGTTCTATGGTACCTTAGAGTGACATATGTTGAAAGAACTGAACTTCCTGCTGTAAATATAATCAGAAATTTTTTCACCCCTTTTGAGACACCCTCTCTTTCACTCCTTGAAACACTCATTTTTCACATCTTTTCAGACACCCACTTTTTTCATCCCATTTAGGACACTTTATTTTTTCATCCCTTTTGGGACACTCTTATTTTTCATCCCTTTTGGGACACTCTCGATGAGTCAAAAAAACTATTGAGCTTAAACGTCGTGTTATGGTTACCAATGCGAGTTAGGGGTAATGTGAGATTAACAAATGCGTATATCTAAATGACTTTTCTTCCAAATTTCCCCTGGGGGACTTTTCTGGGGGTTGCGCTGAAAATCTAAGAGGTGGAAAACCTTCCTTGGGGTCCGGACAACAACTACTCCAAGTTTTATCGAAATCGGTCGAACAGTTTAGGAATACATAAAGGACAGACAGACATACATTCGTTTTTATATATGTATATAGAAGATGAAAAAATAAATTGCAATAAATCGCCTTGTTCTTTCAAGACTACGTCCAATGCAAGTCATTAATTGCAATTAGCTCGAACATAATTCGTGACAAATTGCAAAAAAAGACCAAAACTTCTTCGTGGTTGGCTGTGAATTAAAAAAAAGAAGAAGATTTTCATTGAAATACAAACAATATCGCTCATTGAGACCATTCAAAGCCAACTCGTTTACTTTGAACCCCAACAAATTTTCTGATGTTTCTGATAAAACCATCAATTGCCCAAATACGGCTCGATGGCTTTTGCGGAATAATCGAAGACCTTCAACATATATTTATTTTTTTTTTTTCATTTTGGCAATTTAATCAACGCCCACACACGTTTTAGGGTCAAGATGATCGTTTGTTTCTGTGTCGTTTTAATTAAAGTGTCCAAATTAGACAAAATTGATTTAACAATGTCGACCTTATGGCGTCGCTGGCCACTTTATGGGAGATCAACTCGACCAAAACAAAACGAAAGATACAGGGTCATAGATTTTTTTTAGGACGACTGACTCTAGATGTCTAAATTTTTTTTTAAGTTTTCCAACTGATAACTCGCCTAAGCAAATGACGTCGTCTTTCACAAAGCCATGAATGCAAGAAATCTCGAAAACAATAGATCCGATTTAGTGCCTTTCAAAAACCTTGAACGGAGATAATGTGAATATTTTTCAGTCATTAGATTTTCTCACAGCCACTTACTGGGTATAGAATGAAAAAAATACCGAGACACTTACAATTCATGTCTTATCACCATATAGGCCAGAGACGGGACGAAGGGGGGCAAGGATACAAAACGGCCGCTTTTCAGTCATGACTATTATTATTTAGTGTCTTATTTATTCCAAAACTAGCTGATACCCGCCCGCTTCGCAGAGCGTATCTAAATTAATCTGATTGAATAATAGAAAATTTTATCCAAAATAAGAAATTAAGCTATTTTTACAAAAAAAGATAATTAGATATTTCTAGACCTTTATTTCATAAAAACTTCATAAAAATCCGTTAAACTACTTTTCCAGGAGCAGATATAAGTTATCTCATAGGTAGAATCTTTACGTTTTTTTGAATATTGTAAAATATTAAGAAAATTTTAAGCCATGAGAAACTTTCACACCAAATGTCATATGAAATCATTTATTAATTTTAGTAGAATGAATCAGTAGCTATCCTTTAGGAAGTGTACCTTTTTTAAGGATCAATAATATTTAATGTGTTATCTTAAGATCTGAGGTATCAGGTTTGGTTGCCTTAGGTTCATTATTCTAGGATACAGTATTAAGTTCATTATGTCTTATCGGCAAGTCTGCTATTTTCCGAGGTCCAAGATTAGACAACGAATTCTTATACTCCTTGCTAAAATAAATTGAAAATTAAGAATATAGTTTTTTGGTAAAAAAACAACGCGATGGTCACATCTAAGTTGCTATTTTCTCTTGAAAAATAAGTTGGGCTGAATTTCTTTTTGTTTTGGGGGCTCTGCCTAACGGCTTCGCCTCTCTTAGTCAAACTCCTAATCGGGATCACTTAAGTCGAACTGTCTGTTTTTGTTATTTATTCTTACGGGTCTCATTTTTGAACTAAGATATTTATTTTTATGAATGAAATCATATTTACTGCAGAGGATTTCTTTCTCCTCCTTCGATAAGTGGAACGTTTACTCAGCCGAACTATTAATAATATATTAACTACCCGTAAATTCACAATGAAGTTATGGTTTCTAGGAATTTAACCTATCATCTATCATGGTTATAATTTTCAAATTTGCGAACATTAATTTATAAGAATAAAAATTTACATAGTTTAAAACCGTGTCGTCTCTACGATATGTTAGTATATGTACATTATATCACAGCTGCCTGCCGATGTATGTTTTTCGTTGCGCAGTTTTTATAGTTTTTATTTTTTTGCTCAGAAAATCAACATTTTTTCGGAATAAAAAGTATTTTAAAGCACTTTTTGTAATATTTACTACTCGTAGTGAAAATCTCGTCCAAATCGGATCAGCCGTTTTCAAGTTTGCGAAGAACAAATAAACAAACAGGGAAAACTATTCGAAATAAAAAGTAGCCTATAATTTAAGTTACAATATTTAATAAGTTTTTGTGAAAATTCCAATGAAATCGGCTCAGCTGTTTTTAAGTTTACCCTGGACAAACCCTGTTATTACCCTGTTTTTTTGGGGAAAATTACAATGTAAATGACATCTATTTTTTGGTATTAAATATATGAAAATGTAGGCAATAAAGAGTATTCAACAAAACACCTTAAATTTTTTAGATTAGATAAAAATCTTAGCTGGGAAAAATGATTCCGTTTTTCGTTCTCTCGCGCAGGAGAGATGGAACGTTTTTATTATATAGGTATTTTACTAGTAAATATCTTCAATCTTATTATTGATATAAATAGTAAAATTTTAAATGAAATACATTTTATGAACTCCTACTTATTGAATAGTTTAGGTAAGATCCCCACATAGATCGACTTATCTCCGTCGAGTTTTCAATTCTCTATCGCTATGGGAACGATTAATTATTATTTGAAAATAATAAACAAAAGCACAGATTATAGACGTATCCAGATGACTCATTTTTTTCGACAGCAATTTATAAATTTAATCTTTTCAAGCACAAAAAATTTCCGAAAATTTTAAGTTATTTGAATGATCGACCCAGGATTTCTCGTAATTCTTGCCTTAATTGATACTTCCTATGTAGAAATCGGTTAAGTGAAAGAAAAATAAAGGGAATAAAAAAATCTGTCTTAAAAATGCTTCCTTAAAATTGACCCCCCTCCTGATCAAAAGTTGGGTACGTCCATGTTATACTTTTTTTTTGTCTGTTCAACTGTTCGATTCATAGAAATGAATCGGAATGATGATGCATTTTGTTATAATGCACCATGATGGATGCATGTGAAGTTGTTCGAGTCGCCTCCTGCCGACTCCACAATCTCTCACAGATGTTAACGATCGCCGGGAAACGGGCATCTTTTATGAAGCCTAACACACAGAGTAACCGAACTTTGACCCCCCGCATGAGTCATGCAAGGGAGTTCCACCTGGAAAAGGAACTATTAGTAAAAAAATTGGGCGTTCCCGTGTTAGAAATCAACATATCCCTAATACTAGTCAGAAGCAACAGCTGAAATCACTGGAAATTCTTCCCCGAACCACCTGCAGGGTTCAGAATCATTTTTCAAATCATTCTCTCTATCGTTAAAAACGTCATCTCTTGAAACTTTAAATTGCAACGTTTTCGACTAAATTGAAATTGATTAGTATATTAGATACGTTTTAAGAGAGGAGAGGGGGTCTAAAATGAGACCAACTAATTTTTACACGTTAGGCCTCAGATTTGATTAACCTTTAAATTAAACAAGTTCACGTCTATAATTGTCCAAGTCGGGAACTGAATCGAATTTGGTTGAATGGGCGACGGTGATTCAATTGAATTTGAGTTTTTGTTCACAAATATCGAGGAGGGGGGGGGGGGTGTTGAAACAATGTCTCGGGTGAAACAATTTTTTTAACAGTAGGCTTGTACAGTAATTAAAGACAACAAAGATGCCTTTGAAACTTATGGTCAGGGATTTGTCCATAGCCTAGTTGATCCGAATTTAAACTAATAATTCGAACTGTTTATCTCTGCCTCCTTGATAATTAATTTGTCCAACTAATAGGATTTTATAAAACACATTGTTTCCCCTACGCTTCCTTTTCATAAATCAACGTACATTAGTCTTCGGCTAGCATCTTTAAGCAATGGACTGCAATTAATTTGGTGATTAACTTAAGTGTACTTGGTTTGGAAAAGGTTGTAACTCATATGGAAAGAGTTGCTTTTGACTTGGAAAATGTTCAGTTAGGCTAGGAAATGAGAAATAGTTAAATATTTTTTTTTAAATTCTGTTATTTTAAAGTTAATTTAACTTGATTTTTTTTGTCGAATCGTATCTTAAAATCTATGTGCTCTAGTTGCAGAGATATAAGCAAAAGTAGGCCTCAGAATTAGAGCACCGTCACAAACAGACCAAGTATATAAAAAGTGCGTAAAAACTCGTGTTATAAAAGGGACATAAAAACGCGTTATAAGAGGGTAGCGTTATAGGGGAGTTTGAGATTACTATATCTATTCTATATAAATAAAATGATAGCTGTTTTCCAATGTTCGCTTTTAACTCAAAAACTACTGGACAGAATTCGATCATTTTTTTTTTTGTTTTACTTCTTATATAGTTGGTCCTTATCTAAAAAAAGAATTATCACAATATCTTCATTAAAAACAAAGTAATTAAAGTTTTAAAAATTGGGGTTTTTGCAAGCAGACCGCGTATGCTTTCGTTGTTCTTTCATTGCTTTGATAGAGTGGGGAAATTGCTCCTTCAGAATCCACAATTTCTACATGTGTGTAGTTATTAATTGATCAATAATTAATTTTTCAAAAATTTGCAAACTAAAAATTAAAATTGCTATAAAATACAAGTCACTTTTTTAAAGATTGCCATAAAATCCAAAATGATCACTTTTTTATTTTTTTTTTTTAAATTGTTCCTTAAATTCTCTTTCCAGATCCGCAATTGCTCCAGTTGTATAGTTAATAGTTAATTAATAATTAATTTTTTTTTAAATGTTCAAACTCAATAATTAAAATCTTGAAAATAATTGAGGTTTTTTTTTAAGCTCTCTATCTGCCCTTTTCATTACGCAAATAATTGATCAAATTTTTGCAATATTTTTAATAATTAATTATTTTTAACTATTACATGTATTGTAGTACTATGACGTCATCAACTGCCGTTGGATCTTTTAAACATAGTTTTAAAGTTGAATTACTAATTAACTATACACCTGGAGCAATTGCGGATCCGAAAAGAGAATTTAAGGAACATTTTTAAAAAAAAGTGGTTGCGTGTACTTTTTATTAATTGCATTCAAATAATCAATTTTTAAAAAACTGTATATTAATATTTAATAATAATAATAATAATATATATATATATTTAAAGATATAATTATTAAAAATAAAATTAAGAGAATACTATTTTAATTTGTATAAATAAATAATATCCAAAGAAAGCTGCCAGACGTTTATAAAATTTGTCAGGATCATTTTTCTGGTTAACAATTCATGCATGTTATGAAAACGAAGCTTCATAGAATTTGCAAAATAAGGTAAATAGCTACTTGTCAAAGTAACTGTCTGAATCTTATTCATATCTTGTGTTACTAAATTATTATTCTAAGATGGTTGAATCATTTCAGAATCCCAGATATCGTGATAACTAAGAATATGCATGGAATGCAGACGTCATTTTCATCATTAAACTTCAAATAGTATAACAGCTACTGCAAAATTCGAGAAAAGTAATAACTTATTTTTTAATAATATGTGTCATTTGTATATATAAATATTTTCTAAATAAAATGTAATTAAAGAATTAATTATTTTTAATTTAAATATAAAAATAAGTAAATAAATAAAACAAAAATTCAAATTACGCGTGCCTAGTTAAAAATACCGAGTCGTTTTGCGGGCAACTTTGTCTTGTTAATTTGTGATGATAAAATAGAACGCTACAAATGCTTCTGAAACCGCGCCGCGATGCAGAAGTCATTTTCATCATTAAACTTCAAAAAGTACCTATAACAACTACTGCAAATTTCGAGAAAAGTAATAACTAATTTATTAATAATATGTGTGATTTGTATATATAATTATTTTTAATTTAAATAATTTTTGTCATTTTTTCATAACGCGTGATTATTTTGGATTATATGGCAATTTTTATTTTTGAATTAACAATTTTTTAAAAAATTAATTTTTAATTAACTAATAACTATACACTTGGAGCAATAGCGGATTCTGAAAGACCAATTAAGGAGCAATTTTGTGGCATATAGTTAAAAATGTTCTACGCTAAGTTCTTTCCGGTTAATTTTAATATGTTTTTGCTTTCAATTATTTAAATGTTTTTCCTTTGTAAATTAAATATGTTCTTAACATAATAACCTACGCAGACGACGTCGCGGGTATCAGCTAGTAGAAAATAAAGTAACGTTGACAATATGTTCTATTTTTTTAAACTTAGGTGTCTAAAATGAAATATCTGGTGCGAGGCGTCACACTACTTTCTTTTACTTTCATTTATGAAAATACTCGCTGTTAGTTAAAAGAAATATAAGCACTTTGTAACAATACATATAAACAGTACTATATGCATACAACCTATAGGGCTATATGTATATACACGAATTCCCGACCTTCATCCTAGAACCGCCCTTATTCGAATTTTCCCAGGAAAAAGTTTCAAATAAAAGTTGTAGCCATTAATGAGTCTAAAAAATATAGAAAGTTTAAAGAAAATCGTTGAAGCCGTTTTCGAAAAAAATTGAAAAAGCTCAAAAACGCCAAGAGTAAAGTATAGCTTTCGGTTAACCGATTTCAACCAAAAGCTTCGCGGCACAACTAGGTATAATATGGAGGTCAAATTTCAAGTTTGGTGAAATTCGGATAAAGCTTTCGATAAGATATGGCTGTCACACACAGACATGTTTCTAAAAAACACTATCTTGGACTCAGGGGACCTCAAAACATGTATTTCCGACGAAAGCTCGAATTTGAAAATTCGATCCAATTACAATGCTTCCTTTACTATTAAGTAGTAAAAGAAAATAATATGTATACTCTATACAGCTTATATGTACATAGGTATAGGTATACGAATTCCGAACCTTCACCCCAGAACCGCCCTTATTCGAATTTTCCCAGGAAAAAGTTTCAAATAAAAGTTGTAGCCACTAATGAGTCTAAGAACTATAGAAAGTTTAAAGAAAATCGTTGGAGCCATTTTTGAAAAAAATTGAAAAAGCTTAAAAACCTCTAGAGTAAAGTGGAGCTTTCGGTTACCCGATTTCAACCAAAAGCTTCGCGGCACAACTAGGTATAATAGGGAGGTCAAATACCAAGTTTGGTGAAATTCGGATAAAGCTTTCGATACGATATAGATGGGCGGCCATATTGAGACAAAAATTAACAAAATGAAGTTGGCCGCAAAACCACTCGAAATTTTTGTTTTATTTATTTACTTATTTATTTATTTTTATATTTAAATTAAAAATAATTATATCTACAAATGACACATATTATTAAAAAATAAGTTATTACTTTACTCGAATTTTGCAGTAGCTGTTATACTATTTGAAATTTAATTATGAAAATGACGTCTGCATTCCATTCATATTCTTAGTTATCACGAAATCTGGGATTCTAAAATGATTCGATTTGTACAAAGCTCTAAATACTCGATCAACATTCAAATATTTAAAAACAGCTTTCAACTAACGTTTTGTTTAGTTTGACTGACTGACTGACTGTCACGGGTCATTTTCTTCGGAAATACACAATGAAAAATTGAAATTTGGTCTATTTTTTAAGTTTGGTGAAGACATGACATATTGCTATCGAAAATATTTACTGAAATATCTGCTGCGAGGCGTCACAGTACTTTCTTTTATGAAACTCGGTGTTGATTAAAAGAACTCAATAAGCACTTTATAGAACTCTCCTTATTTGAATTTTCCCAGGAAAAAGTTTCAAACAAAAGTTGTAGGCGTCAACGAGTCTAAGAACTATAGAAAGTTTAAAGAAAATCGTTAGAGCCGTTTTCGAAAAAGTTGGAAAAAACTCAAAATACGCCTATGCGCATATGCCTACTCGTGACATTACAATACACTAATGTATACAACTCACAAATATTTAGTTATAAAATGGAATGTCACGGGTAACGTAGTTAAATAAAATTTAAAGGCGCTCGTACGCTAAAATTGTTGATTTTACAAAAAAAAAAAGTGTGTCTTATAGGGGACATTTACCAATATGACCAAGTTGAAAATCGGAAAGAGCACATCAAAATCTATTAAATTACCAATTTTCAAATTTTGCAGAAAATTTAAATTTAGAGGGTTCTAGGGTAGAGTGTGGAAGCTCGTATTACATAGAGGCTGTATATAGGCTTTATATCTTATATTGTAAAGATTTGAGTTTACTCAGGGGTACACCCTGTATAAACAAAACGGCGTGAATGCACACATCAATTTATGTCTATCAAAATTTTCATCTCAACACCAACTCATAGGAAGAGTTTTATATATCCAGCCAGCTTCGAGTAGGTCGTAAATTGCACTTTGTACTTATCGCCTCCAATTTTCCACACGATTTCCTACAACAATAATTATCGCGATCATTTCAAGACACTTTAAACAACTCCCGCACGAATTTTCAAAAAAAAAAAAATTGGCCTCTCTTAAATCAATCAAAAAGCATATTATATCTGATGAAATTGATTTTAATCAGATCATATTATTTCCTAGCTGTACGTTGAGTACCGTTAGAGAATCATCAGAGATCATCCAATGTATATTATGACCCCCTCCCTTCCCCCCCAAGTACAAGTAACTGATTTACATTCAAAACATACTTTAATAGTTGAACAAGGAAATTTTGTATAGGTAAACGTGGAAGAATTCTTTTTGAGAACTTGTCTAGAATAACTTCAAACATTCAACGTCTATTCAAATGATTCGAGTTAAGGGTTAAATAATAAATATAAACGATACGTGATTCAATAACTAATTAGATTAGGTTTTAAAAATTAGCTAGCCATTTGCCTCAGAATCACAGAAAATCTCTAATGAACTTGAGAGGAGGATTTACATGGTGCAAAGAGAAAGGTGCCGGTCGATGTACTGACAAGTCGAGAATACCGAAAGAAGCATTGATGGTCTTCTTTATCATAGACGAGAGATAAATCTCCACTACTAAGTGTATACAAGATTTGTTGAAATGTGCACTGGCCTACATAAGCATCCACTCACGAACTGGAACATTCAATGTAAGCATTTTCTTCCAAACTTCCATTGTTAAATAACTAAATCGACTTGATGATTTGTTAACTATTAGACTTTAGAGCAACCTGATGGTATAAGAGCTAGCGACGTTTTCGAGAGAGTATTTTAGATCGGCCAGTTTTTATATATGTTTTCTCTCGCACTATCCCGGACATTATACGGACTGTCTGGCTGTCGGAAGGGGTTGCGTTTATTAGTGCGCAGTGCACCTATGACAGATAAAATATTGAAATTTTCAGAAAAAAAGAAAAAGTTTCAGATGAAATTTGTAGAAAATAACATTTTAAGTAAAAAATGTCCAGTGGCTAGTTTGCCCGCTACAAGCTTGGAAAGGCTGGTTCGACGTGACGTCATTTGAGTGGCCGACCGTTCAGAGATACAGCCGTTTTGCGGACATGTATACAATGAGTTTTACAAGCTTGTAGCGGGCAAACTAGCATCTTTACGAAAATTAGTCAATGGACATTATTTTAATTTAAAATGTTATTTTCTACAAATTTCATCTGAAATTTTTTCTTTTTTCTTTTTTTCAATATTTTACCTGTCATATTATATCTTTTATATAATATTATATGTTATTATATCCTAAAATCTAGGTCTATTCCTGTTTAAGAATTTAAAAAAAAAAAATTTTCTTATAGTTAAACTATCGGGGAATTTGCGTAGCCTTTGCATTTTTCGATCCATAATCCACTATTCCCGTATAAAGATTATCATTACAACATAACCAATAATTTTGACAAACAAATGCAAGTGTCAAAAATTTCAATCATTTTTACTAGTTCGTGTTGTAAATAATACTACAGTTTTTTAATTACACTTGACTGGCAAACGTTTCCACACGTGGTGTCATCCCATATAGTACTAGTTAATGTAGTAAAATTAACAAGGAATGTTGTTAAATCTACAACACATTTTTTTTCGTGTAGACTAACTTTTCCTCATAGTACGAGAGCTAGTGACGTCGAAAAAATAAAAATTTTAGGTCGGCCAGATTTTATATATGTTATCTCTCGCAATGTCCTGGACATCATACGGGCTGTCTGGCTGTCGGGAGGGGTTGCGTTTATTAGTACGCATCGCACCTATGACAGATAAAATATTGAAATTTTCTAAAAAAAGAAAAATTTTTAGATTAAATTTGTAGAAAATAACATTTTAAATAAAAAATGTCCATTGATTAATTTTCGTAAAGTTGCTAGTTTGCCCGCTACAAGCTTGTAAAACTCATTGTAAATGTGTCGGCATAACGGCTGTATCTCTGAACGGTCGGCCACTCAAATGACGTCACGTCGAGCCAGCCTTTTCAAGCTTGTAGCGGGCAAACTAGCAACTTTACGAAAATCAGCCACTTGACATTTTTTATATAAAATGTTATTTTCTACAAATTTCATCTGAAACTTTTTCTTTTTTTCTGAAAATTTCAATATTTTATCTGTCATAGGTGCAATGCGCACTAATAAACGCAACCCCTTCCGACAGCCCGTATGATGTCCAGGATAGTGCAAGAGATAAAATATATAAAAACTGGCCGACCTGAAATTCTTTTTTTTTTTCGACGTCACTAGCTCTCATACTATGAGGAAAAGTTAGTCTACACGAAAAAAAAATGGGTTGTAGATTTAACAACATACCTTGTTAATTTTACCACATTAACTAGTATTATATCGGATGACACCACGTGTGGTAACGTTTACCAGTTAAGTGTAATTAAAAAACCGATTTCAACCAAAAGCTTCGCGGCACAACTAAGTATAATAAGGAGGTCAAATTCCAAGTTTGGTGAAATTCGGATTAAGCTTTCGATACGATATGGCTGTCACACACAGACATGTTTCTAAAAACCATTTTCTTGGACTCAGGGGACCTGAAAACATGTATTTCCGGTGAAAGCTCGAATTCGACCCGATTACAATACTTCCTTTACTATATAGTAGTAAAAGAACGTAAAAATGTACGGTTACTACAGAATAGCTAACTAGATTCAAGACAAGAGCAAGTCTAGGTCTAGGTCTTGTATTTTCGCAAGACCAAAACCAATTTCGCTCACTACTAAAAAAAAAAAAAACTAAACCAATGTTGTGTCAAATTAACTTTCATCTTGAAAATAACACGCTTAATACTTTTAACCCTAGATAAATGTTTGGTTCTTGCAATATAGCTGTAAACGGTAAAAAGTATTTTTTTATTTCCACACAAGTGACTTTAATTTAGGTTAATTTAGCAGGATTTTGATTTTTTTTTTTTAATTTGGTGGTTCCTGTAAGACATAACCATAGTAAGAGATTTAGTTTGATGTTTTTTTTTTTTTTTTGAAAAAGAGTACCAAATCGTTTTCAATTAAAAAAAATGTATGGTTTCTACAGAACAGCTATTAATACTCGAGATTGACTGCTTGACTTGATTTTCAATATACTTAACTTTCAATGTAATTTTATTTGTAATCATGCCAAAGTCAAGTGAAAAATTAAATTAAACATTGACTTCTAAAGTTATTTCATCATCAAGTTTTCAAGTTAAACTCAAACTCAATTCATTCTATCACATAGTCAGTTGGCTTGATGAATCCTTGATTATTAGTAAAAAACCTGTTGATTCTCAAATAAATTAAGTAACTTCTACCCATTGAAGAAAACATAGGTTGCATTAAATCCTGGATAGAAATTAGTCACACGAAAAAAAATGTGTTGTAGTTTTAACAACATTCCTTTTTAATTTTACAACATTAACTAGTATTATAAAGACACCACGTGTGGTAAACGTTTACCAGTTAAGTGTTATAAAAAAAATTGTAGTATTATTTACAACACGAACTAGTAAAAATATAGTTGAATTTTTGACATTTGCATTTATTTGTCAAAATTGTTGGATATGTTGTACGCGGCGCATGCGCAAACGCAAAAATTTGCTAATTGTACAACACTCAGCAGTTGTAACAGCTACATATATTTACTATACTATGGTAGTAAAAAATACTATACGTTAGAGCTGAATACAACGCAGTGTGTTATCTAATGTTACATTTTTGGTTATAGTGAACACAAAGTGCTAAATATTACTAGTTTAGTGTAGTAAATTTTACAACGCTATTTTTTTTCGTGTAGTAAATCTTTTGTTCGTTTTACGTTTTGCCATCGTTCTCGCCTTCCTACACCGTTGACTCGTCGACGAGATGGACTCGATAATGTGTGCACTTCAAACACGAAAATAACAAAAAAGAGATGCAACCTCAACGCCCAACACATCCTCCACTTTTCATCCTCCATTTCACACAGGGGTGTACCCCACAAATTCGCAACAACAACATTGTCGCAATCATATCCGCTTAGAAGTCGATACATTTTTTTTTCTATTTTATATTCAGTGTGTATGAATGTGATTTTAATGAAGACATCGTTGGTTATTCATAATAGAGAACATCTTGATGTTGAACTACCCACATAATATATTATATGGATATTATTAACGAGACGAAAATTCTTTGATACGACATTGTGTATTCATTACATGAATTTTACGCATGAAAAATGCCCGATTAATGCGCCCGTCCCTCCTCTAAACTCTACCACTGTTATCATCTCTCTAATCGAATAATCGTTGAAGAGTCGACCGCAGCTACGCGATTGGTGACCGATATGCGGTGAAAAAACTAGTTTATGATTTATTTGCATAAAAATTATTACGCGAGAAAATTTTTTTTATTGTTCTCATTGTTTCGTTTACTTGCGTTTTAACTTATACATACTTGAAATTAAGGTGTGTAAATCAAACAAGAGACAACACGAAACTTATGTACCAGAAAAATTACACGGAAAAAAATGTGTTGTAGTTTTAACAACATTCCTTGTTAATTTTACTACATTGACTAGCATTCGCATTAGCTGATTTGTTATCGGTTCAGTATGAGATCCGCGAACGATTATATTATATTAAAAAGTTTACACTAGCTATGAGCAAAGCAAAACCAAGACCAATTTTACTTGTCACTAAAAAATACTACACTAAATAGTAGCTTTCGTCTTTAAAATAATACACTTGGCACTTATTACCTCAGAGAAATGTTTGGTTTCTGCAAGATAGCTGTAAATAGTAAATTTTTTACTTTGATATCCACACAAGTGATTTGGTTAGTTGGAATGATTAATTTAGAAGGATTTTTATTTTTTTTTTATTTGTTGGTTCCTGTAAACCATAGCCGTAGTTTATGGGGTTATGGGGTTTGTTGATCAATTGATAAATATATGTGATAATATTACTCTTGAAAAAATGTATGGTTCCTACAGAACAGCTAACTTGATTCAAAACAAGAGCAAGACCAAGACTGTCCCAGGTCTAGTCTTAGTCTTGCTTATTGGTCTCCAATTTTACTCATCACTAAAGAAAACTAGAATAATTTAGTATATAAGTAACTTTCATCTTTAAAATAACACGCTTAATACTTTTCACCTTAGATAAATGTTTGGTTCCTGCAGTATAACTGTAATTAGCAGAAACTGTTTTTTTTCCATATCCACATTTTATTCTATTCACTATTGTTTGGTTAATTAAGCAGGATTTTGATTTTTTTTTTAATTTGATGGTTCCTGTGAGACAGTGATTTCCAAACTGTCACGAGAGATTCCAAAGTGTGTTGTTTTGAAAAGTAAATTTGTTTTCTGATTCAATTTTGTCGGCAATTCTAAGAAATTCATACATTGGTGTAAACAGATATGTCGCGAAAATTCTTGATTTCTTTCACTGTGTCGTTGCTCAAAAAAGTTTGGGAATCACTGTTGTAAGATATAGCCATAGTACAAGATTTAGTTTGATGGTTCTTCTCAAAACGAGTAATAAATGAACGTTTTTAATTGAAAAAAATGTATGGTTCCTACAGAACAGCTAGTAGTTCTCGAGATTCACTGCTTGACTTGATTTGATTTGTAATCATATCATCTGTCAAGTCAAGTCAAAAATTAGAATTTAAGTAACAAATCAAATTAAATGTTGACTTTTAAAATTATTTAACTTCCAAGTTTTCAAAGTCAAAATCAAACTCAATTCATTCTATCACATAGCCAGTTGGCTTGATGAATCCTTGATTAATATTAGAAAACCTGTTGATTCTCAAATAAATTAAGAAACTTCTACCCATTGAAGAAAACAACAGCCTACATAAAATCCTGGATCGAAAATAACCATGGTTCCATTGGGATAAATATAAACTTATACGGCAAAAAATGTGTTGTAAATTTAACAACATTCCTTGTTAATTTTACCACATTAACTAGTATTATATAGGATGACACCACGTGTGGTAACGTTTACCAGTCAAGTGTAATTAAAAAACTGTAGTATTATTTAAAACATGAACTAGTAAAAATGTAGTTGAATTTTTGACACTTGCATTTATTTGTCAAAATTATTGGTTATGTTGTACGCGCAAACGCCAACATTTGTTAACTGTACAACACTCAGCAGTTGTAACAGCTACATATTATATTTACTACACTATGGTAGTAAAAAATACTATACGTTAGAGCTGAATACAACACAGTGTGTTATCTAATGTTACATTTGTGGTTATAATGAACACAAAGTGCAGTAAAAATATTACTAGTTTAGTGTTGTAAATTTTACACCACTATTTTTTTTCGTGTACAATTTAAAAAAAAATCGGCTGCGACGCGTCACATAGCCTTCCGTTACACGAAGCTCGCTGATTTTTAATTAGAATTGTTTTTAAATTCTCTCGATATCTATAAAAGGGTTGTTCTGTAAAGTTTCATCAAATTCCGTGCAACAGCTTTTGTGTAAAAGAGTAACAAACATTTTTTCAATCGTTCACATTTTATCATATTTTATGCTAGCCCATAGAAACCGTGAAATTTTCCAGGATAAAAGGTAACCTAGATGTCTTTCTCGGACCCTTAAACTACCACTTTGCAAAAAAAACCTCTTGCCTTGGAAAAAAAAAAAAACAAGTTTAACCCAGAAACCGTCCATTTTTCCGGAACAAAAAGTAGCCTATATGCTATTGCAGACTGTAATTTATCTCGGTGCCAAATTTCATCAAGATTCGTTCAACCCTTCTGGCGTGATTAAGTAACAAACATACACCCAAACAAACTTTCCTATTTATAAAAGTAGCAAGATTAAAAAAAAAATGTTTTGATACCAAGCCGGGTTTAAATCTGTATCTTTTAAACTTATACAAATTGTGAGCTTCCATTAAATTAGTCAAAATACTAATAATATTTTTATTATATCTTAAAATCTAGGCCTATTCCTGTTTAAGAATTAAAAACACAAAAATTTTTTTATAGTTAAACTATCGGGGAATTTGAGTAGCCTTTGCATTTTTCGATCCATAATCTACTATACCCGTATAAAGATTATCATTAGATACACTTAAGTATTCACAACTATACTGCAAGAACCATACATATAGTATTTACTAGGGTGTAAAAAAAATTGACAATATATTACAACGAAGAAGTGGCCGCCAAAATTAGCTTTTAATATCGAGGTTTGCCTCAATCCATTTTTCATTTTCCATTTAAATAACGAAGGAAATTTGTATTTTTCAATTTTCGTAACTTTGGGACAGTATCGAATTCATTGTAACAATAATCCGAAAGAAGGGGTTTAAAGAAAACTTCATGTTCTACAAAAAAAATCCTTAAAACAAAGTTGTAAAAATATTTTTAATAATAGTATCAGTTTAGATTTTCAATATCTATATATGAAAAAGGCATATGCCTATTATTAAAGTCCATAAATAAGACAAAATTCAAGATTAATACAAAAAATGTCTAGTTGATGGAATAAGATGGTACTAAGAGTTTCGTGGGTGACACGCCACCCCCACCCCCCTCAAAATTCCTTTTAAATGCGAGGAACACAGTTAGAGATAAAAGACAGCCCTAAGATAAAGAATCAAACCACATCTAGTAGCATTTGGTAATAAAAACACCAAGTATCATCCACACGTACTTTACAATTACAAACTAACTATAGGGACATTTTTATGAGTAAATAGAGTTGGATGTAGTTCTAATTCTGTATATGAACAAACAGATGGAAACTTATAAGATTTTAAGAAAATATCAACACGTACTCGACAACTACAAACTAATAATACAAAAACTCCAATGAGTAAAACTGAGATGAACATGGTATCAATTGTAAAATTTCACTATTCTTATAATTCTCTTTTTTTCCCTCATTAGCAGAAAAACAAGTTAGGGTTTTCATGAATTTTGCGGTACCTACCCAAAAGTGCAGCGGCACAGAATCACTGTACTAGAGATTCACTGCTTCGCTTGATTTTTAAGTTACTGAACTTGATTTTAAAGATTTTCGATTTAAATTTGACTCTAACACAAATTAAATTCAACGTCGCCAAAGTCGCAAGAATGCGTTACACCAGTACTTCCCAAACTATGGGTCGCGAGCGAATATAAAGTGGGTCTTAATGTACGATTTACCACTGTATAAGAATTAAGTACAGTGGTACCTCGACATACGAGTTTAATTCGTTCCGCAACCTTGCTCGTATCTCGAATTTTATCTTATATCTCTATTAAAAAGATCAGATGCACGACCTGTTGCAACTTTTTTCGAGACCTGCTAAACCGAACTCGTATGTCGAATTTTGCTCGTGACTCAAAGCAAAAAATCACTCGCTCGCCGGCTCGTATCTCGAAAAACTCGTATGTCAAGGTACCACTGTATATTTCTTTTAACAACACAGACCTAATTTAAGATCTACATGGGGCTTACTATAAAAAAATGTGGAGGTTATTTTCGAATAAAAAAAAGAAAACCACGTAGAGATCACTATTAAAAAATTATCGGGAAAAACTACATGAAAATTAAAAAAAAAAACGTTTTCATCTCTATCATATGTTAGCTTGCTTATGTCGACACTCAGCAGTGAAACTGACTTGCATTAGACATTCTTATAGACCAGGGTTAATAATTTTTGGAACCAAAAAAAATAACAGTAGAATGGAACCAATCGAAAAAGGCAGAGAATATAACAAAAATGAAAGGAAAAATAATTTACGGTCGATTTGTGGTCAGGAAGTGGTAGGGGGGGGGGTTAAAGGGTAGAAACGGTTTATTTCGATTTCCGACAAAACTAGAAGTCCTATGGAAAAAAATTAAAAGGCAAAGTTGTAGGTAATTAAAAGATCTACAACTTTTGTATTTACACTTTTTTTACATAACCTCAAAATTTTTGTAAAAATTCAAATAATCGAAAAAATCGAACTCGTATCTCGAATTTCACTCGTAACTCAAAGCAAAAAATCACTCGCTCGCCGGCTCGTATCTCGAAAAACTCGTATGTCGAGGTACCGCTGTATATAAATAATGGGGAATCTGAGCAATATCAATATTTATGCCCTTTTTTCCTGAAGACAACTAAGAGATAGGTCCCAAGATTGGAAATCTTTATTCGATGGGTCGAAGCTCAGACCACTTTGGGAACCACTGCATTAAACTAAGAATAAAGGACATTTCTATATAAAAATTTAAAAAAAAAAGTTGGTATGTATATCGCGCCAAAGACATTTCGAGCAATTACCTCAAGAAGAAGACAAATTATAAAGATAACGGGGTTATGAATCTGCTGTTCTCAGCTGACGACCGACCAAACCGTGTAACTGTAAACGGGTTTCACAATTGCCCAAAAGTGTTGCGATGAGGCTCTCACATTTTAATTTATGGTTCTCGAACCTTTTTTTTTTGGATCTACGTAGGATTGATCTATCAATTACAGGCTTTCGATCCAAACCAATGATTAATGACCATACAAAAGACCAGTCTGAAAACCAGGACTAGTTCAAATCCTGTTTACTAGATTTACATATTTTAAGCGATTCGAGGGGATGTTTTTCCTTTGTATCAGGATTATAATGCGCTATGGGGAGGAACTGAAGTGTGACTAATCTTTTAACCCTTACAATAACATTTTTTGTTTGGATGAAAGTTTATCCTTGAAATTGTTTCAGTTGCTGGGTCTTATCATGAAATGGCCTAGCTTACAAGAAGTTTATCTTGAAAATGTTAATGTTGCAATTGCATAGGCTTTGTTGCATTGTATGCTAATTATATTCATTTAAACATATTGTAGTCAAATCTATTAGGATGTCATTAAATTTGATCGCCCAAAAAATTTACTATTTACAACATCAACATTCATTGCATTTAATGGTTCCTGCACGGAAAAAAATATGTTGTAGTTTTAACAACATTCCTTGTTAAATTTACTACATTAACTAGTATTATATAGGACGACACCACGTGTGGTAACGTTTACCAGCTAAGCGTAATTAAAAAAACTGTAGTATTATTTACAACACGAACTAGTAAAAATGTAGTTGAATTTTTGACACTTGCATTTATTTGTCGAAATTATTGGTTATGTTGTACGCGCCGCATGCGCAAACGTCAAAATTTGTTAATTGTACAACACTCAGCAGTTGTAACAGCTACATATATATGTACTACACTATGATCATGACCAAAAATAGACGGAGATCATCATGGTCTCCAAAGCTGGGTAAAAATCCCACCAAGATGTCATTGATCAGCCTCCTAATTTCTAAAGTTTTCGAAAGGTTGACCAAAATGAACCAATTACACGAAACTGTGCCTGACCATCAATTTGGGTTGAGGGATGAACATTCATCCATCCAACTAGGTCACCGAGTGGTAGGCCAAATCAATACAGCTTTCGAACAAACCCAGTACAGTGGTACCTCGACATACGAGTGCCCCAACATACGAGTTTTTCGAGTTTTTGCTTTGAGTTACGAGCAAAATTTGAGATACGAGTTCGGTTTAGCAGATCGAAAGTCTTCAAAAAAGTTCGTGCATCTGATCTTTTTAATAGAGATAAAAGATAAAATTCAAGATACGAGCAAGGTGGCGGAACGAATTAAACTCGTATGTCGAGGTACCACTGTACTGGCATTCTGGGTTCATCGATAAAAGCCAGGCCCATCGAAAAAGTATGGCAAAGATGGCTTAATAAAATTAAATCAAATCTACCACATCTATGGAAACTTTAACAGTCATACCTGGAAGATCGTGTGATAAAAAATCTGGAGTACCTCAAGGGAGTGTTTTGGGATCCCTCTTGTATACCTCGGATTTGCCTACAAGCGACGAAACTCTGACCGAGACTTTCGCGGATGATACAATGATGCTGGTAACTTATGCTGATTGCCTCTCAGCATATCCAGTAATACCTGGATCTGCTGAGCAAATCGGCGAACAAATGGAAAGTCACTAGTCAAGTCAGGGTAGGTCACCTTTGCACTCAGAAAGGGGGTATGCCCGAAATTCTGTCAAGATCTGCTCATCAGACAGTGTTATGGAATCTATCCGGACCGAAGGCTTACTTGGAAAAACCACATTTCCCAAAAAAAGGAAAACGAAATGCAACAGGTTTAAGCATCTACACAAGCTTTTGGGAAAACGCTCCGAATTTTCCCAAAAAAAATTTATATACAAAACAAGTTCTATCAACAAGTCCAACATTAATATATTAAAAAGAGCTCAATCAAAAATGCTCAGAGAGCTGGCAGACGCTCCATGGTACATGACCAATGAAGCTCTGCGTACAGACTTAACAATTATATCAGAGGCCGGTAAGATTGAGACTCGTGCCATCAATTACTCCAAAAAGCTCCACCAACACTCAAACTCACTAATATTACCAGCCCTGGAGCCTCAAAATAAGGATGGGTGAGTGTCGCCATTTGGTGAGTTTGGGAGCGGCACCTGCTCGTTAAACTATCTCAGCCATGAGTGGGTCATGCCAGTCAATCAGCCAATGGAAGCGACGTGTTTGTAGACCTTTTCTAGAACTTTCGGACCCCCATGGCGCGAAGGGTTTGACCAAAAGAATTACTCGTTGAATTAAGAAAGAGCGCAGCTCCTAGACTTTTCTGTGTGCAATTCTTTATGGGTACAAAGAAAGAGTGAAAAAAAAAAAAACAATAAAACGAATGGTTCCAAGAAATTTAGAAAATTATTTTCTTTTCTAGCAAACGAATAATAGGAGAAAATTTTCTAGAGAGGACCAAAATCCTAAATAAGTCTCGGACAAACATAGGCGAGTCAGTCAATGTGAGCAGTCATAAATAAATCGACTTCGGGGGTGATAAATAAACCGTAAACATTGAATCGCGAGTGTTAAATAACTTGTGAACATTGTTAAATATAGTTACGATCATTTGAAAAAAAAAAAATTTCAAATTCCTAAATTTTGAAAAATCCAAGATCTTATTCTTAAAGGTTGAAGCTTTCAAAATATGAAAAAAGTTTCAAAATTTTCAACTTAAAGAATCCAAATTAGTCCGTATTAAAGACAATTACACATTGATCTTGAATTTTGTCCCATTTACGAACATTAATGAGTTTTACAAAAACCTTGTTAGTAGAAAAATGCGACATTATTACTATAAGTATTTTTTTTTTATCAAAGACATTTAGCGTTTGTCCTTGAACACAAGCAAAGAAATTTCCACTGGAAACTTTTACTCGATCGAATCACAAATTCAAATTAACTAATTATCTAAGGCCTTTTAAAAAAAAAAAAAAATTAAATTGACGATAATTTCTTTTTTGCCGACTATAAATAGCACTTGATGCCAATTCTATATTCGAGTCACACACAAATGAAAATTGAGTCGTTTTTCCTTGTGGAGGAAAATTGACCAGAGAGAAAAATTGAGGCGTGACGCCGCGATTCATAAATATTTGATGTCTGAATCAGAACTTAAACGGTTCTAATCCTTTTATGGGACGACTTAAGTACATTAATTAAGTGCAAATATAAAAAAAATAATTTTCTCGAATATATACAGACCAAGTGTGTGGTTAAAAATACGTGCCAAAAACTAAAAACGATTTTTCATGGAACATAAAAATAAATATCGTAGAAAAATTTCACGTCGAATAAAATTCATCACAAAACACGCCACTGCATATTTTCTTGCACTTAAACATTAAAATTGAACTTGTAAAAAAATGCTCAGATTTTCCACTATTTAAATGGAGTTAATTTCGACGCAAAACGATTTTCTCTTGTTAGTTTTATAAACGGTTCGAGTGGCACTAATTAAATCTAATTATACAATTTACCTGTCTATTTGTTCAAGCGAAAGATAAAATTGACTCGGAAGATAACAAAACTAGAATACTTTTAAACTAAAAATTACAACAAGAAAATTTTTTTTTTCCACCTTGTGACCACACGGTGGTTCACACCTTTTAAAAAAATAAAATTGGTTTAATTTTTGTTTTATTTTTCTAGTCACCCTAAAAATTTCATCTGACCAGAATTTAGATTGGCGTGACTTGATTTTCAAGCTACTTGACTTATCAAGTCAAACTAAAGTCAAATATTAATATCAAGTCTTTAAAAAAAAAAATTAAAATTGGTTTAATTTTTGTTTCATTTTTCTTGTCACCTTAAAAATTTTATCTGACCAGATTTTAGATATGACGTAACTTAATTTTCAAACTACTTGACTTATCAAGTCAAATATTAATATCAAAATTGAATCTCTAAATGTGACCCAATAAATAACTATTGTTTTAAATAACGTGAACCACACGGTGGGTCACACTGTCATATGTAAACAAGTAACTCGAAAAAACAAAATCATTCTATTCTTCAGTATGTTGACTAAAAAAAAAAAATGTTTTTCATGTTGCGACCACCCGGTGGTTCACACCGATTTAAGTAATTCAAAAAATGTTGATATAATTTTTAAAATTTGATTTAACACCGGTTTCCTATAGGTTTCTAAATCGGTGATCCTATAAGTGGGGATTGTTAAACAATTCTTGAAACTAAAAGACTTCATTCCCCTTAACTTCCCACAAGCTTTTCTACACAATTTGCGGGAGGCTCTTTCAAAATTTTTAGAGCCACCAGATCAAAAAGTTTCAACGATCCTGTCCTAAATTACAATTCGGTCTTTCATAGAGAGCTATGTACTCTAGGGGGGGGGTTACAGCCTTTGGGAGTAACATTTTAAAATCAAATTTGATGTTTCCTGATATTTAAAAGGTTGCGAGCACTGTTTTAGAAGGGGGGGGGGGGTACTGAGAAATATTTTTTTAAATGAGCCACTAAATCAAATTAAGTTTGGGAACTTCTGATCTAAAACTTTCATTTTCTCGAAAACAAAAATTAGGTATTAGTAGTTTTTTTTTTTTTGATCGTGTATGAATTATTTTGTGAGATTTGATATTCAAGCTACTTGACTTGAACTTGGGGACGAACCCCATACAAATTGATCAAGTCAAGTAGTTTGGCATTTTTTTAAAATGAATTGTGCTTGACATTTTGACTTGTAAAGAAAATAACTGGTAAAATCAATCCTTGATTTGTTTTAATATTTAAATATAAATATTTGATTCGACTTCGTGTCAAATTTTGGTCAAGTAGCTTGAAAATCAAGTCAAATAGTGAATCTCTACCCCTAAACTTATTGTTCTTTATTTTTTTAAAAATTAAATTTTAAAACCAAATTTTTTCACCAATAACATGAACCACACGGTGGTTCACATCTTTAAAATCACGTTAAAAATTTGATACAATCAAGTTTCAAACGATGTGAACCACCGTGTGGTCACAAAATTTTATTTTTTCAACAATTTGATGCCCAAAAAGTTACAAGATTTGTTTTGAATATTTTACAAGTCAATTTTATCTGTTGACAATGATGTGAACCACACGGTGTGTCACAACGTGCGATAGTAAAATTACAGTACCTCGTGGTTTCTTTAGCTTACATTTGCTTTATTTAAGAAAAAAAATTTCGTTTTAAATACTCTAAAGCAGTGATTCCCAAAATGTGAACCGCGGTCTCGTCATATGGGCGCCGCGAAATATTCAATAAAACAATTACTTGGAATTTCCAACTCCGGAAATTTTTAAAAATTTGTTAATACTAATTTTCAGATCTTAATAGTTTAATATTTGAAGCAATTATCAGGTGAAAAGACCACTGTTTTATGTTTTAACAATTTATATTTTTTTACACGATGTTTCGTCGGTGTTATTCCGACTAGATATTTTATAATATCACAAGGAAAATATTTAAATGGATAATCTTAAAAAGGAAATTTTTCCAATTTCTCAAGAAAGCCAAAAATTTTGAAAAATATCTGATGTATTACGGCAAATCAAAAAAGATTGGGAACCTCTGGTCTAAAGCATAATCAAGATCATCAGGGATATTTAACAATAGTTCTTGTAAGGGTTAAAATTTTAGTGACTGAGATTAGCGCGTTCAAAGTAAGCCTTTAAGCTTGATCAAGTAAAACAGATGATTCAATAAGGAAACCAAATACAACTTCAATTCAGAGATTCACTACTTAAGCTTGATTTTAAAGCTACTTGACTTGAAATCAAGGTTCCATGTGTTTTGATCCCCGGACAAAATATCCTCATAGAAAAACTGCAAATCGTATTTGCAGCGTAATGTTAATGTTAAAACATTTAGTTTTGCGTAAAACTTCGCGGTCTCAAGAAGTGCACATGCAGCCAATGAATGAAAATCGGGTTTTTTTGGACCCCTTTGGCATTAATTAACACAGTTTTTGCGGATTTAACACATGGGGGTCAATTTAAAACGTTTTTTTACTAAAAATTATCTACACCAATAATAAGATTGAAAATTTCTACTTTTTGAAAAATGATATAGTAAAAATGTTACGTGTTACCTGCGCGAGAGAACAAAAACAAGATTATTTTTCTCAGCTGAGATTTTTATCTAATCTAAAAAATTACAGGTGTTTTGTTGGATATTCTTTATTACCTATATTTTCATATGTTTATACAAAAAAACAATTCCATTAACATTGTAATTTTTCCCAAAAAAAATTTGTTTGTTCAGGGTAAACTTGAAAACGACTGGGCCGATTTCAATGAAATTTTCACAAAAAGTTTTTAAATACTGTAACTTACATTATTGGCTACTTTAAATTTCGAATAGTTTTCCCTGTCTGTTTGTTTGTTCTTGACAAACTTGAAAACGGCTGGTCCGATTTGAACGAGATTTTCACTACAAGTAGTAAATATTACAAAAAGTGCTTTAAAATACTTTTTTTGTGCGAAAAATTTTGATTTTCTGAGCAAAAAAATAAAAATTGTACAACAAAAAACATACATCGCCAAACTTGAAAACGCTCATCGAAGCGGGCGGTGATCAGCTGATCGACTGATACCGAAATCAAGCTTTATATTTTATAAAAAAAAAAAAAGTTCATCTACTTGACTTGATGAACGTGTACTTTAATCGCCTGTCCCTTATTTTAAGAGGACACCAATTCCATATCAATTCCCTGATAAAGTATTTCCCTGAACGAAAACTTGAAAATTATTCCGATTTTCCATTTATGGAAACCTGATCGAACTCGAGGGGTTTTATTAGTAGCTTGTGTTGAAATTGGTGTCTAGACTGTGAAATAACGCGAACAGAAAAAAAAAATTTTGTGAAAACCAAAAATACATTCGTAATGGCTAATATATAGGAAACAAGCAATAAACACGGAGGCGATTGCGAAATTTAATCATCATTAATTATTTAATTAGCCAATTTGCGAGTTGTGTGGATTTTTTTTCTCCAAATTTTGTATATAATATCTGTGTTGCAAAATTGTGGACCGCATGATAAAAATTCAAATTTTTTAGATATTTTTAGATTTTAATGAAAAGTGTGTGGGATTTTTGAAACTTTTTACTATCGGATATTTGCGAATGATTCAAGGTTTGTTTGGTTTAGTAAAGCTACCAAAATCGATTCTGACTTAAAAAAAAAAATTAATCTGATCTTTTTACATTTCTTATCAGCCAAGATACAATGATATCAATTTTCTTAAAAAAAAAAAAAAAAAAAAAAAAAAAAAATGAAAAAAATCTGAGCATTTTTTACAAAAAAAAAAAAATGATCACCATATTAAAACACACACAACACTAAATTTAACAAACAACAGTTGTTTTAAAACTGGTTACACATCACAAATACGTTGTTTAAAATCGAATCACAAAATGCATCCCTTTTGTTGGACCCTCGGAAGGGGTGGCACACAACACATAAACGTCACGCACCCGAACCCCCGACAAGTCGTGTAAAAATTCGCGTGACTCGACTCAATTCGAACACCAAGAGAGACCACAAAAACAACAAACAACGCGACGAAATGAAATGTTGTTTCGAGCGCAAACAACACCACACTACTGAACACAAAAGTCCGCGACCGTTCACAAGAAACAGGCCACATATCGGGCGTCGTTGTCGTTGTCGTGTTTAGCCGAACCAAGAAATTTTGATCCAACGTGTGTTGTTTGTGTAGAGCGCCGAGCCGAGTTCTCAGTGTATCTAAACCTAACCCCTCCCCTCCACCCCAACCACAAACAACCAACTTGTACCGGCTTAAAAACCTGGCTCAACAACAACACGCCAAAGCCGAGCACACCGTACTGCGAGGATGGGGGGGGGAGAATTACGGCACTTAGCTCTCTCTCAAACAACACTTTTACCTACTTACCATCATTAAAATGTAGGTAGATGCGACGTTTATTACACTCTTATTGTCCAACAACGAACCAATTTTTTTTGTTTAGATCAGCGAATTTTTTTTTTTTAAGTTGCATCACATCGATGAATGAAATCGAAAAATTGGCGAATAAAATCTTAGAAAACAACACACACACACACGATAGAAAATGGTTGCTCAATTTGACAAGAACAACAAAAAATGGGCTGATTAATTATTTTAAAGATATTTCATTGATTGATATTTTATATTTAAATAGGGTAAATCGGAGAATTTAACTCATTCATGCGGAACTAAGTCTTTTAATTGTTGCGAAAATGTAAATTTCAATTGTTGATTATGGAACATTCGAGAATATTTAATCCATTTTCAACGTATGGTTTGATCTAAGAAGGATTTGCTCTCATCTATACCAATAATAAGATTTAAGATTTTTGATACTTGAATACCTACATATATAGTAAAAATGTTCCATCTCACCTGCGCGAGCGAACGAAATACGGAATCATTTTCCCAGCTAAGATTTTTATCCAATATAAAAAATTTAACGTGTTTTGTTGAAAACTCTTTATTGCCTACATTTTCATATATTTAATATAAAAAAACAAATGCCGTTTACATTGTAATTTTCCCCCAAAAAACAGGGTAATAACAGGGTTTGTCCAGGGTAAACTTGAAAACAGCTGAGCCGATTTCATTGGAATTTTCACAAAAAGTTATTAAATATTGTAACTTACATTAAAGGCTACTTTTTATTTCGAATAGTTTTCCCTGTCTGTTTGTTTGTTCTTCGCAAACTTGAAAACGGCTGATCCGATTTGGACGAGATTTTCACTACAAGTAGTAAATATTACAAAAAGTGCTTTAAAATACTTTTTATTCCCAAAAATTTTGATTTTCTGAGAAAAAAAAAACTATAAAACTGCGCAACAAAAAACATACATCGGCAGGCAGTTGTGATACAATGTACATATACTAACATATCGTAGAGACGAGATGATTTTAAACTGTAATTGTTATTCTTATAAATTAATGTTGGCAAATTTGAAAATTATAACCATTATAGAAGTATAGCGATAGGTTTAATTCCTAGAAACCATAACTCCATTGTGAATTTACGGGTAGTTAATATATTATTAATAGTTCGGCTGAGTAAACGTTCGAATTGTCGAGGGAGAATATGATTTATTTATAAAAATAAATATCTTTGTTCAAAAATGAGACCCGTAAGAATAAATAACAAAAACAGACTGTTCGACTTAAGTGATCCCGATTAGGAGTTTGACTAAGAGAGATGAAGCCGTTAGGCAGAGCCCCCAGAACAAACAGAAATCCAGCCCAACTTATTTTTCAATAGAAAATAGCAACTTAGATGTGACCATCGCGTTGTTTTTTTACCAAAAAACTATATTCTTAATTTTCAATTTTTTTTTAGCAAGATATATAAGAACTCGTTGTCTAATCTTGGACCCCGGGAAATAGCAGATTTGCCGATAAGACATAATGGACTTAATACTATATCCTATAATAATGAACCTAAGGCAACCAAACCTGATACCTCAGATCTTAAGATAACACATTGAATATTATTGATCCTAAAAAAGGTACACTTCCTAAAGGATAGCTACTAATCCATTCTACGAAAATTAATAAATGATTTCATATGACATTTGGTGTGAAAGGTTCTCAAGGCTTTTCTTAATATTTTACAATATTCAAAAAAACGTAAAGATCCTATTCAATCAGATTAATTTAGATACGCTCAGCGAAGCGGGCGTGCATCAGCTAGTATCAAATAATAACCAACTTAATTATTAAGGCCCCCCACACACTTTCAGTTTTACTACACAGTGAATTGTGCTAGAAAAAATGTACGATGAAAGAATTGTTTAATCGTACAACTGAAATTATCGCTTATCGTTGTAAAAGAGAATATCAAAATAATTACGTATGCAACTCCGAAAAACTGTGCAGTTTTACTCAGTTTTATCGTACATGCAAAACTGCGCAGTCAAACTAAGATTGTACCGGGGTCTTACTCCTGGCAAAAATTTCGTATCCAATTTTTCAATAAAATTTTATCAGGTTAATTATTATTTACTTATCTACACGTTTCTATGGTAACGATCAGTTATTTATGTTGCTATTTCCTTCTACCATATTGAATAGGTACATAACCGTTACATCCTTCCGTCTTGCTTTTGTAACGGCAAATCTATCAATGTTTCCGTTTTATAATAATTTATTTCTTTGTTTCAGATTACAAAGTGACCATTGAACTAATTGTAAGTAAACGAATTAAATCTCCTATACTTCAAGAAGAATTTTTTAGCAGAGGTTCTTAAACTGTGATCCGTGAAACTGTTCTAGATAAAAATTAATTTGTATTATATATTCAAAAATCAAGCTTGAATGGTTTTTCTTAAAAAGGGCTCCGCGAACTACACAAGTTTAAGAATCCCTGCCTTCTAGAATAATCTATTTCTATACCGCTGTAATATTCTATATTACATATTGAGGGGTTCGGGCGGATTTTTTCGGTGCTTTTTAAGCAATTTATAAATTATAAATTTTGCTCGCCACTAAAGAATACCACACTAAAAAGTCGGTTTCGTGTTTAAAATAACACTTTTGACACTTTTTACTTTAGAGAAATGTTTGGTTCCTGCAAGATAGCTGTAAATAAAAAAGTTTTTTTTTTTTATATCCATCAGAAGCGATTTGGCTAATTGAAATGGTTAATTTAGAAAGATATTGATTATTTTTTTTTAATTTGATCCAATAAGTCATAGTCATAGTTAAAGAATGAGTTTATTTGTTTCTTCTCAATAGGAGTAACAAATTGACGTGATTTTTGTTATGGGGTTCCTTTATCAATTAATAAGTACATGTGATACTATTAACTCTTGAAAATATCTGCTGCGAGGCGTCACAATACTTTCTTTTATTTTCATTTATGAATCTCACTGTTGGTTAAAATACAATATATGGATATACGAATTTCCAACCTTCACCCCAGAACCGCCCTTAATCGAATTTTTCCAGGAAAAAGTTTCAAATAAAAGTTATAGGTATCAATGAGTCTAAGAACTATAGAAAGTTTAAAGAAAATCGTTAGAGCCGTTTTCAAAAAAAATTGAAAAATTTCAAAAACTCTTAGAATAAAATGGAGGTTCCGGTTAACCAATTTCAACCAAAAGCTTCGCGGCACAACTAGATGTCATATGTAGGCTAAATTCTAAGTTTGGTGATTCGGGTAAAACTTTCGATACGATATGGCTGTCACACACAGAGACATGTTTCTAAAAACCACTTTTTTGGACTCGGGGATCTGAAAACATGTATTTTCGGTGAAAGCTCGAATTCGACCCGATTAAAATACTTCCTTTACTATATAGTAGTAAAAGAAAGTAAAAATGTATGGTTACTACAGAATAGCTAACTTGATTCAAGACAAGAGCAAGTCTAGGTCTAGGTCTTGTATTTTCGCAAGACCAAAACCAATTTCGCTCACTACTAAAAAAAAAAAAACTAAACCAATGTTGTGTCAAATTAACTTTCATCTTGAAAATAACACGCTTAATACTTTTAACCCTAGATAAATGTTTGGTTCCTGCAATATAGCTGTAAACGGTAAAAAGTATTTTTTTATTTCCACACAAGTGACTTTAATTTAGGTTAATTTAGCAGGAGTTTGATTTTTTTTTAATTTGGTGGTTCCTGTAAGACATAACCATAGTAAGAGATTTAGTTTGAGGTTTTTTTTTTTTTTGAAAAAGAGTACCAAATCGTTTTCAATTAAAAAAAATGTATGGTTTCTACAGAACAGCTATTAATACTCGAGATTGACTGCTTGACTTGATTTTTAATATACTTGACTTTCAATGTAATTTTATTTGTAATCATGCCAAAGTCAAGTGAAAAATTAAATTAAACATTGACTACTAAAGTTATTTCATCATCAAGTTTTCAAGTTAAACTCAAACTCAATTCATTCTATCACATAGTCAGTTGGCTTGATGAATCCTTGATTATTAGTAGAAAACCTGTTGATGCTCAAATAAATTAAGTAACTTCTACCCATTGAAGAAAACATAGGCTGCATGAAATCCTGGATAGAAATTGGTCAAACGAAAAAAAATGTGTTGTAGTTTTAACAACATTCCTTGTTAATTTTACAACATTAACTAGTATTATATAGGATGACACCACGTGTAGTAACGTTTACTAGTTAAGTGTAATTAAAAAACTGTAGTATTATTTACAACACGAACTAGTAAAAATGTAGTTGAATTTTTGACACTTGTATTTATTTATCAAAATTGTTGGTTATGTTGTACGCGGCGCATGCGCAAACGCAAAAATTTGTTAATTGCACAACACTCAGCAGTTGTAACAGCTACATATATTTACTACACTATGGTAATAAAAAATACTATACGTTAGAGCTGAATACAACACAGTGTGTTATCTAATGTTACATTTGTGGTTATAGTGAACACAAAGTGCAGTAAAGTTATTACTAGTTTAGTGTTGTAAATTTTACACCATTATTTTATTCCGTATAGATCTTTAAATAACCCACTTGATATAAGATTAGTTAATGAGGTACCTGGACAATCAGAACTCGTCTCATCTAGGTGTACTCTCATAGTGTTCCCAAATCAAAAATTCAATTTTTACCAAATTTTGAAATCCTCAATGTCAAATCGTCAATGATTTCTTTCAAATTTAAATAATCCAAAAAACAGGAAATCAACGTCCTTGTCTCCTTTTTTTTTTTTTTTTTTTTTTTTTGGTCATATTAACACTCAGGCTATCCTTGACTGGTCAATGGTCATATCATCTTTATTAGCGCCAAAATCGTACCATACACCAGAGTCAAGACCTTCTTGGCTTGATTTATGTGAATTCCACGAAATTTGCAACCGACATAACAATTTCCTATATATATATATATATGCATAGCAAGCATCCAACATTTGGCCACATTTCATTTAAATCACAACAATCAAAAGACCTCGAGATTCTGTGCACTCAATTTAAATATTTTACATATTATTATTAATTAAGTCCTAATCAGCTTTCTTGTAACTAATCAAATCACGGCTTCCACGAATTATAATTGAAATTTCATAATTCGTTTAAATCTTATCAACGTTTTACAATTTAATTACCTTTTTTAATTACGGCCGCCTATTACTTTGCATCTACTATTACAACATATGAAATATATAGTTCAAAGGCGAGCTGAAAATCCGGCAAATCCGCCAATTAAATTGGCCGACACGAATCTCAAAACCCATAAATGACCAAATCGCATTTGATACATACAAATATACTGAGATTTATTTCTGTGAATTAATCATTTGTATGATTGATTTTGTATTTGTCGCAACTGATTCATCATAATATAATTAAACCAGAGGCGACGTCTCCTCACTCATATAAAATGAGATCTCAGAATTGAATTAATCATCAGTCGAGTTCAGCTGTGCCAGTACATGCCAATTTCTTAAAACTTCAACCAACTGTTTCGCTAGAAAAAAACGACACTATGACCATAGATCAAGGGCGAAAATATTTTCCACCGTCTTTCTTTGGACCCCCCCCCCCTTTAGTTTGAATTTTCCCAGGAAAAAGTTTCAAATAAAAGTTGTAGGTATTAATGAGTCTAAGAACTATAGAAAGTTTTAAGAGAATCGGTAGAGCCGTTTTCGAAAAAAATTTAAAAAACCCAAAAAACAATAGAATAAAATGAGACTTTCTGTCAGTCGATTTCAACTAAAAGCTTCGCGGCACAACTAGATATAATTTGCAAAAAAAATTTCAAGTTTGGTGAATTTCGGATAAAGCTTTCGATACGAAATATACTCTATTCCGTGAGACGTGTCACTTGTCAAGTGACACGACAGTTGTCACGTCATGACAAACTTCGTAAATTTCTCGTTTCAAACGATTCACAATTCGTAACATAGAATCCTAAAAATAAACGGGTATCGTCACATACACGACATTTGGCGTCTCATTTAACAAGTGAGACGTCTTACGGAATTGGGTCAATTGATTATCGGCATCTTCCTTGGTAACCTAATAGTACGAGAGCTAGCGACGTCGAAAAAAAAAGAATTTTAGGTCGGCCAGTTTTTATATATGTTATCTCTCGCACTATCCCGGACATCATACGGGGGCTGTCTGACTGTTGGGAGAGGTTGAGTTTATTAGTGCGCATCGCACCTATGACAGATAAAATATTGAAATTTTCAGACAAAAGAAAAAGTTTCAGGTGAAATTTGTAGAAAATAACATTTTACAGAAAAAAATGTCAAGTGAATAATTTTTGTAAAGTTGCTAGTTTGCCCGCTACAAGCTTGTAAAACTCTTGTAAAAAGCTTGTAGCGGGCAAACTAGCAACTTTACGAAAATTAGTCACTGGACATTTGTGGTGCTATGCGCACTAATAAACGCAACCCCTCCCGACAGCCAGACAGCTGGGGGACGTCCGGGATAGTGTGAGAGATAACATAGCTCGAAAACGTTGCTAGCTCTTAAACTATAAGTCCTAGGATAGTAATTGTAATATGACTTTTTTTCCTGTTTGAAATCTTGACATCTACACCTAGTAGGGATTCATCAAGTCAAGTTACTGGACATTTTGTGCACGTTGACTTTCAAATTTTGAAATAAAACTGCCCCTTAAATTCGACCTGGACTTGAATCCCTTGCCTAGTATAAATTCAGCACTGAGTATAAAATATTCACAATTTGTGAATTAATTAAGTTAATAAAATGAGTTAATTCAATCCATTACAAACAATACCCAAAGACTTGACTTGACTTGATACTTGAACTTATACTTCAAGTTTTAAATGAAAAAAAAGTACCAATTAAGTGCTTAACTTGATTAGTTATTTATATACTAACATTTGACTTGAGTTTGACTGGTTGTGAAGCCAAATTTCAGTCAAATAGCTTGAAAACCAAGTCAAATAATAAATATTTATTATAAAGTATAAATTGTCGAGCAATCTAGCATCAATCTTGTGAAACTGATAAATGCCTAAAAATTAAATTTGAGTTCGAAACAAGCCAAACTTAAGTCAATTGTTAATTTTCAAATATCAAGTCATGTCAAGCATTGAATTTGTACGTTTTTTTTTAATCTTAAAGATAAAATATTACGCCCGATACACTTGGAGATTCATCAAGTCAAATATTTGGACATTGTTTGTTTGAATTTGTAATTGAATTTAATGAAATGAAATAGCCTGTAGACTTAACTTGACTTAAAATGTAAATCAATGTAAATGTTGGCATTTGACTAGAGTTTGACTTGCGCATCAAGTAGTTTGATGATCAAGTAAAATAATTTAAAAATCAAGTCAAGCAGGGAGTGCTGTGTTTAATCTCAAATAGAAATACAGGCGAACCTGATTGAGTGAGAGTTGAAAAAACCGCGATATTTGAATTTCTCACTTATAGAGGTTTCTAAGAAAGACAGCTGGTAAAATTAAAAATATCATTTAAAAATTAAAGTAAAGTCTTTTATAGATAAAGGCAAGTAGCAGTCTGAGTTATAGAGGTCTACAGGTGAAAATCAACTTTATCTTATAAAGGTTACTGCTTGTTGCTTATAGAAGTTTTGGAGAGGTTTATTATCGGGATCTGGCAAATAGAAATTTCCCACTTATCCAGTTCTTATTCACACTGGTTTAACTGTATATATAAATAATTAAAAGACCTAACTATTTTTAAGTCACTGTAATATCTAAGTAATTGACCAATTATGACTAATTAATGACCAATTTATCTAACTAGGTTTCATAACAGATAATCTTGGAAATCTTATGAATATTGACCAATTACCAAAACCAATTGACTAATTATAACTTATAAGTAACTAAGCTAGGAATATTAACTTTTTTTTTTTTTTTGGGGTGTTTTAAGTCGCTTTAACATCTAAGGTCATTCACGACTGTCTTACACCTACAAAATTTCTGTAGGTCTTAAATCTAGGGATTAACCATTCTAACCCATACGTCACTAAGTGGACACAAAGACGTATACCTATCGAAAAACTCGACTAGGGTATCCACTTTGTTAGCCTCCGGGACAGCACTTGGAAATAATTCTGCTCATCGATATCATTTCATAACGCTTAAAATCTGTTGGTCTGAACGTGCTAATCTCAGCTCTGAAAAGGTGTAACCTTACAAAAACGATTTTTTATCATCCCTGATGATTATGGGCAGGCTTTAGACTATTTAAAAATATCATTTTTACTAACAAAGTGTATACCCTAGTCGAGTTTTTCGATAGGTATACGTCTTCGTGTCCACTTAGTGGCGTATGGGTTAGAATGGTTAACTCCTAGATTTAAGACCTACATAAATTTTGTGGATGTAAGACAGTCGTGAATGACCTTAGATGTTAAAGCGACTTAAAACACCCAAAAAAAAAAAAAAAAGTTTTCGTCCTCGTCCCATTTTAATATTCATTCAGGATTTTGTGTCTCATAAATTATACCGTTATTTTTTTTAATGAAATTAAAAAAATATATAGCATAAATAAACGCCCACGAGTCGCGGTTTCGAGTCGGTGGCAATTTATATACGAAATTTATTGTCCCATTCATCATTCTCTAGTTATTAATTTACTCGAGAAAATATTCATTAAGATTTCAAGACAATAATTTACTTAATTATCCTAAAAGCATAACGAAAACTTAGTTCTGTGACTGATTTGGTTACTTGATTTTAATTGAGTCCTTTGTTAAGACATCCAAAATCTGACGTCACTTTATCTCTTTGGAACTTGATCAATGAATATAGATCATTGTGTCGGGATTAGCACATGACGTGAATATTTCTACAAATCCTTCATTTTCTAGACCATTTCCAGGATTATTTATATTGTTTTGAACGATTAGAAATTTTTCTCGATCAATATCATAAAATAACTGAAATCTACCTACTTGACCTAAACCACGTGCTAGTCGTAACCCAATCGGCTTTCGACGGAATTCTCTCTTCCGTGACATTCACAACTTCCTCCTCATTCATTCACCGACAAAAGTCTCTAATCGTGGCCAATTAAAACCATTTATATTAACATTTACTATAACATAAATTTTCACAAATAGCGACGGTACAATAAGACTATTTTGAAAACAATGAAAATATGACGTCACACACTTGTAAACAAAGTTAAAGATACATATGGAATCGGTTTAACACTTCGTACAATTTCGGTTGAGGTTAAGCTAAAATCTCCGTCTCGTAAAGTAGCTTAACGTATTTCAATAAATTCCAATCCTAAAATTTGAAAGGGACACCCACTTTTCTATAACTGATACAAGGTGTCCCATATAATTACAAATGGAAATTCCCTACATGAATTTCGTGTTCATATTATTAAAAGTTTCAATAGTCGATAAATCAAATTTTGGCTCAGAGCCATCGATTAGATCTCTCCACTTTAAATATGTCAACATTTCTACTATTTACCAAGCTAATTAAGATCACTATCATTATTCTATCCAATACAATAATGGTAATGTAATTTTTTCAAAATTGGCCTGAACTAATTAGAGATTTCCAAAAAAAAAGTTTAGTGAAAGGTGGTAAAATATGATTTAGTATTTATGATCATGAGTTAGATTACCAAGATGAAAACTCGGTGTTCCAACCTCTTCTGAAATCGATCAAAATGACATTAAATTCGATATAAAAAGTGCCCCTCACTTCAACCTACTGGTAACCAAAACGGGAACATAAAAAATATCAATTACAGTGAACCCTCGATGAGTCGCAATATCCTTCTTTCTAACCCTGGAATGTTGGGGGAAATTCGCTCCTTGCTAACCGCTAAGGTTTTACGGCTGGAAAGGAACCGACTCAGGACAGTAACGGAACTGATAACCTGTGAACTGAGAAAGCATCTGCAAACTATTGGGTTGTCTCAACAAGACCCCGAATGAAGACTGTGCGGGGATAGCGAGGAAAACGCGACCCATGTCATTTTTAACTGCAAAGTCTTCACAAGGTGACAACACCTGTACAAATGACGCCTAAACAGACACAAATCGCGCAATAAGCTTGGTACAGGGACTGCTTCTGCTAGTTAGAATGCTGAACCTGGAATCCTGGAAGCAAGAATCTTTGTACAACAGGGATACATGAGCAGAACAGGAGTACAATAAGTCTAAAACTGCAGTGCGGAGAGAAGGAGCCCTTACCTGGTTTTCTGCTACCGGAAAAAAACCCTGAAATCTTATTTTTATTGTTCTAGACCAGTGGTTTTTAACCTTGTTGGAGGTACTGACCCCTACCAGTTTCATATGCACATTCACCGAACCCTTCTTAGTTATAAATTTTTTTTTCAAATTCAAAGTATAGGACCTATATCTCCATATACCTTATATTAGTCATTTCACCCCTACCCTCTGCTCCTAAGAACAGCGAGCATTCTCCTATCCGCTGGTGGAGACGCGTCCGGTAGCAGTATCTCCTCTGCTCCGGGTAGTCACGCTTCAAGCACAATCATTCTCCGGAGTTCCAGAAGATGTAGAACACGTGTTCTTCGAGTGTCCACGTTTTGGCTCGCTACGAAATGTGCTGGAGAAGGTGCTGAAACGTACAGTTCAGCCGGACACATAAGTTGGGGCGATGCTGTCCGCGGAGGCTGCCTGGAACGCGACCAGTACTTTCGCAACGAGAGTCCTTAAGGGCCTGCGATGCACGGACAGTAGGAGAGCCGAAAGAAATGGCAGATAAGGAGAAAAGCGACTGACAGCTTTACCCTCCCCCCATGAAGTAATGCCTAGCGGCGGTTTCCGTGGTGGAACAGAGGCTGGAGAAAGAGGAGGTTTTTAGTCGGTATTGTATCTGAGCCCGACATACCAGGCCGAACAACGGAGCCTGATGATACGTAAAAGTATTTTCCTTCCTCTCAAAAAAAAAAAAAAAACTTAATTAATCAGGTATATGTCTTGACTTTCGCCCTGGGGTTCGATCGAACTCTGGTTAAGAACCACCGCTCTAGACTCTAGTAGATGAATCGTATTACAGGAAAAGGCTTGCAAGAACCTTCACCTTTATAAGTCGAATTTCTAACCAGGATCACCTAAGTCGAACCATTTGTTTTATGCGTTCCACAATACGTTTCCAACGATTACGTTCATTGTCGTTTTTTTTTCATTTCATTATCTTTTCGGTAACATCTCAAACTATTGGGTTGGCAAGAAAGTTCTTGCGGTTTATACAAGTAGTTAGCGTTATGTTAATTTCGTTATTCTTTTGTCAATGTTAGAATTTTTTTTCTTTTAAGATTTTTATAGTCGATATCTTCAGATAGTTATATAAACTAATTTCGTGTAATTTTGTTTACAACTTTCCTTTTATGGTCAGTTTTAACATGGAATGAAAAAATAAGCAATTTCGACACATTTTACTTTTTTATTTTCATAAAGGCAAGAAAGCGGCTGAGCCTCACAAAGAGATATGTAAAGTTTATGGTGTTGCTTGTTTAACAGAACGCACTTGTTTAAAAATTTTCGTTCTGGAGATTTCTCACTGAAAGATGAACAACGTTCTGGTCGACCTTCTCAAGTTGATGATGACAAAATTAGAGCGATAATTGAATCGAATCGTTACATAGCCGTGCAAAAGATTGCAAAACAGTTAAATATATCAGACACAACCATTGAAAAGCATATAAGACCTATAGGACGTGTTAAGAAGATCGATATTTGGGTTCCGCACGAATTGAAAGAAAGTCACCGAACACAACAAACAAATGATACGCATTTCTAACGTAATACAATCGGTCTTTTTTTTTTAACGAATTATCACTGGCAATAAAAAATTGATCTTATACATTAACGTTAATCAAAAACGATCAGCCGCTTTCTTGCCTTTATGAAAATAAAAAAGTAAAATGTGTCAAAATTGCTTATTTTTCCACTCCATGTTAAAACTGACCTTAAACTGAAAGTTGTGAACAAAATTAACGTAAGCTTAATGAATGAAATCGATGATTTTCTAATAACTTTCGATTTATCCAGATTTCACTGTAATTGCAATAGTCACACGAACAAGTGACAAAATTGGCATTTTTTTTTCTACGCGGAAATTTTTTTTAAAAATTTTATAATATTAACGTGTGTGCACGAATAATACAAAGTTAAGTTTGTGTATGTGTGTGTGAATATTGGTTACCATCTATGGGCATTGGGTGATGGTTTAGTGCCGCAAGGACGAGTCTTGGCGCGGAATCCGAGCACGCGGCGCCCGCCAACGCGCCAACGACAATCACATTGTCGCGGGCACTAGCGGTTTTTCACCAAGTGCGTCACAATCTCCACAAGAACAACATCGGCAACAACAAGCCATGTTTCCATTGACATAAATCAAACGTTCGCAGACAAGAAAATCGTGATTTCAATCAGTGGAAGGAAGTTTATCGCTATCGACTTCCATAAACGGCAAAATTCGATTTTTATAAATTAGAAGTTTGAAGTTCACAATCGATATAAACAAATAACAAAACGTGGCACTTTTTGATATTTTGTACCCCCCCCCCCCTATGCGAGGTGTCCCACTAAGTATACTTATTAGGATGTTTCAAAAAAAAAAAAATTTCTTATGGTGTCCAAATTGATACTACCAATATTTATTAAAACTAAAATTTTAGTACCAAAACGAGCTTCTAATATTAATATTAAGGTTAAGGAGGTAGTTTTCAAAAGAAAACGGCATCCTATGGGAAAGACAGACGAATTATAGTATCAAGAGCCCTTAGGCAGGTGCTGACTTTCTTTAAAAGTTTGATGCTCCTCTATGCAGCACAAAGGAAAGGAAAATTCCTAGACCTGTAAAAACAACAAAATAAGCTTCTTTCTATTCTATCCCATTTGAGGTTATGTTGAGTTACCCCAATAGTTTACAAATGCTTTCTCAGTTCACAATGTTCCACTACCAATCTCACAGTCCTAAGTCCTTTTTTGTTGTAGTACCTTAGGGGTAAATTCTCCTCATCATTCTCTGACTGAGTTTGTGATCAGGAACTTCTAGTTGCTATAATTACCACCATGTTTTCTTACCGTTACAATTGAGACAAACTTCGAAACCCTACTGAATCATTAAAATATAGTTAATCAGATAATCTAACTTAAGGTCCCCACACACTCTCAGTTTTACAGTACAGTTAGCTATGATCAAGTAGCTTGAAGCTTGAAAATCAAGTCAAGTAGTAAATGACAATCTTATTGTCGCTCACAATTTTTAAAATGTTTAATTTTTTTAATTATTACAAATCATTTTTTTTTTTTTAAATGGCGTGAACCACCATGTGGTTCACACCTATTGTACCCTAAATAGTTGTTTAAATAAAAATAGATAAATAAATAATTAGAGATTGGACAGTTTGATACCTTCTAGAAATTACAATAGTAAAAAGTCCCAGAGTTCTCTCAGCTCCCCTTCCATCTTACAAGCATGACGTCACACATATAAAACTGAGAATGTGTAGGAGCCTTTCATTTAAGGGCAGTAAGTACTAAGCCGGGTCTTATCCTTATCCTTATGACCAACCTTATCCTTATGGAGGAACTCTCCCGATATTTGGGCACTTTTAAAAAAATATGAAAACAATCTTTAAACTAGAACCCCCCCCCCCCCCCATTAGGGTCAAAGTGATAAATGTCGTTCAAGTTAGTGGGATGATCAAAAACTGATGATTCACGTAATCGTTATAAACGTGTTGTGGAACGTAGCCTGAAAATTGGCTATATGGCGAATAACTAGAGAAAACTCTATTAATTAACCTACACGGAAAAAAATGTGTTGTAGTTTTAACAACATTCTTTGTTAATTTTACTACATTAACTAGTATTATATAGGATTAGAACACGAACTAGTAAAAATGTAGTTAAATTTTTGACACTTACATGTATTTGTCAAAATTATTGGTTATGTTGTACGCGCACCATTAAAAATCTTAAAAATATAATTATAGAAAAAGATAAAGATGGCTCTGATGTTTTTTTCTCAGTCGTTATAGAAGGTTTTATAACATTTGGAGTTAATTGTATATCTAGTATTGTATACACCAAAAATGGTAACGATTACAGATTTGTTAAAATTCATGGCGTAACAGAAACGTTAAAATTTGTTAATTGTACAACACTCAGCAGTTGTAACAGCTACATATATTTACTACACTATGGTAGTAAAAAATACTATACGTTAAAGCTGAATACAACACAGTGTGTTATCAAATGTTACATTTGTGGTTATAGTGAACACAAAGTGCAGTAAAAATATTACTAGTTTAGTGTTGTAAATTTTACACCACTATTTTTTTCCGTGTAGAAACTGATATGAAATATTTTTAAACATCTTCGGATTGTCCCTCACAAGTTTGTGTCACACTAAGGTCGGATAATATTGACATAGCCTAAGGAGCAAGGAAAAGATTGTAAGGATGGGGAGTGTCACCATTTTGTGAGTTCGGGGGTGACGCCTGTTCTTTAAACTGTCTCAGCCGTGGGTGGGCCAAGCCAATCAACCAGCCATTGGGGAGCGACGTGGTTGTAGGAAAATCATACGAATTATCTAAAAAATTCTCAAGAGATCGGACCCCTGTGGCGCGAAGAGTTTGACCAAAATCATTACTCGGTGCATAAAAGAAACGACAATATTTCTGGTAGTTTCTACCCGTATTTCCTTATGGATACAAAAGGACAAAAGAATAGAAAGGTTTGTTGGAACGAAGTGTCAGTCATAAATAAATCGTCAACCGAGTTATACATAAATCGTCAACGTGAATTCGTGAATTGTGAGTGCTAAATAAATAGTGAATCGCGAGTGTTAACTTAATTGTGAACATTTTGTTAAATAAAGTTTAACAGTGCAGTGTAAATAAATAAACATTTGTTAATTAATTAATTTGTCGTCATTCAAACACAAATCCAAGAACCCGTAAAAAAACGTTACTATATTATATCAAATATTTTCTAACAGATGTTCGTCGCTCGTTTTATTTATGATCCAAGAATTTAGTTTATGAACGTAAGAGGCGTTGTTTAATTCCACTGTTGACAGCATTTCTTTGATCTTAGAAATTAGAGTCGAAGATTTTTTTTTTTTTTTTTTTTTGGTGTATCATAATATAAAATCTCCTTAATCCTTTCAATCCAGCAGCAGTCAGGTTAAATTTTTTTTTTTTTGTCAAGAATGCACTTGTGAGACTTTTTAAGGTCAATCACTTTCATATAAAATCCACCCCAAGATGTGACCAAGACCCAAACAGTTCTTCAAATCCCAAATACAAGAAACGCGACCGATAATTGCGACAGGGCGAAATGCACACAAAAGATCTTTTACGAAAAATCAAAACATTGAATTGCATATATAATGGATACCAGCGGATACCATCTTCTTTAAATGTGTCGTCCGTTTCCCCAACATGTAAACCGGTTTTGCAAAATCGAGAGAAAAAAAAAAAAAAAAAAAAAAAAAAACAAAAAAAAAAAAAAAAAAAAAAAAAAAACGCACACACACACCATATGATATCGTTTTATGCTGCATTTTGTCGAAACCGGATTCATAATAATTGTGATATCGTACGCAAGACAACAATGCGAACAGGAAAAATAACGTCGCTATAAATACCGTTAAAGAACTGCACTGTTAATTGGCTCAAAATATTATAAACATAAAGCATTTGTTGTCAACCAAAAATGGAATCTCATTTAATCTTGATCTTGAATTTTTCGATTGGAACAATGAAAATTTTTAATGGCTCCAATTGGGGAGTTGCGGCATTAATTGGCCATGAATCGAATCGATTGCCTCAATTAAATACCATTGAAGACGAGAAGTCGTTTGGCAGTCGAAATTCACCAGTAATTGAAACGTAATTAATTTTTATGGCTAAATTAACGGAATTAAAGATCTATTTTAATGTTAAACGACGTTTTCGATAGCCTTTAAGCGCCATTTTCAGTCAAAAAAGTATCAAACCGAATGTCCTTTAGACAAACATAAAATTTTTATCAGAACAACGACTAATCTTTGATGAAAAACAGAGCAAATAAGCTCAAAAAATTTACACGTACTCGACAACTACAAATTTGTAATAGAAAAAACCCAATGAGTGGTACAGAAATGGTTTTAGTATTAATTATGAACCAAAAATGGAAAAGTATGGAGGGTTCATATTTTATTTAGGGGGGTATCCATAAATTACGTGAAGCGTTCAGGTGGGGGGGGGGGGGGTAGATACATATTTTATTCCGCAAGAAACGTTTTGAATTGTTTCATATGGGTGAGGGGTTCAAAAAATTCACCAAAAACGCTTTGCGTATTTAATGGATGTCCCTAACCTGAATTTCTAGTTTACACAGGCGCAACGATAGTTTTTTTTTTTTTTTTTTTTTTTTTGGTGTTTTAGGTCACTTTAACATCTAAGGTCTTATCACGACTGTCTAAACACAGAGAATTTCTGTTGGTCAATTATATCTTAGTTCTAGAATTTTAAGTCTAGGATTCAACGGGGATCGAACCCAGAACCACTTGACGCATGAAGCGGAGAGAGCAAGTGGTCTAACCACAGCGCCAATAGCTGGTCTATAGAGGTTTATAGACAGCAAATATCGTAATAAACTTATTTTTATAGTTTAAGAAACATAAGGCAAGTCTCAGTTATAGAGGTCCACAAGCAAACAACGACTTATCAAGGTTTCTCACTTATAAAGGGGTAAAAATAAGCTGTAGTTTCACTTATAGAGTTTTCTCGTTTATTCAGTTCTTACTCAACCATTCTACTCATTTTCAACATACAAAAAATGTGACACACCGTGTGGTCACACGTTTTAATTTTTTCTTAGGTTTACTGAGCATAAAAAGTTAAAATTTCTTTAGGCGTTGCAACATTAAATGGCGTGACCACACGGTGTGTCACACATTTTTTTTCTCATTAATGACTTGAATTACCGTCGAACTAGAATAAATGAGAGTTTAATGGATCCCGAACCCTTTTTTACTTATGGAGGATATAACCTAAATTTCTAACTTATAGAGAAATGCAGCAAATATGTAGTTGTAAACTTAAATAACTATTATAATTTAACAGATATTAAATACACTACATTGTATCGACTTGTAGAGGTATCTAGGCAAATAGTTTCAGTTATAAAGGTTCACTTATGAAAAACGGGTTCTGAAATATAATATAAGAAAAACGCGAAAAATTTTTTTTTCATATAATTGATACTTCATAATACGTTCATCTCGATTCTATTCATTTTTTTTCTACTACAAATCTGTAGTTGTTAAGTACGTGTATATATTTTAGAAAAATCTCAAAAACTTGCTGTTCTGTTCTGTCGTTTATATATGGTATTAGAAGTATATCCATCTTTGTTCTACTCAAAAGGATTTTCCTACTATCAGTTTGTAATTGTATAGTACGTGCAAATACTTGTTGTTTTTATGTTACCAAATGATATAAGGTGATGATAAAGGATATTAACTATATATTAACTACGTGACGAAAACCTAAGACCCCCCCCCCTTCTCTCTAAATGGGTTACATAGTATGGGGTTCTCTAAAAGAATGCTAATAGTTGGTGTATATCAAGACTGGATATTATTTTTAACAGTGTTCTCCTTTCCACCCCACCCCCCTCCGCTCATCCTACAATTTTTGGTTCTTTGTATGAAGATTATAATTTGTAACCACTGCCGTAAAAAAAAGACTAATTATAATTTTCCTAAAAATTAACAGTTTAAAACAAAAATAACACGGGGTTTTTGTTCTTTAAAGGACGCCATATTGAATTTGTTGTGGCGTCATATAGTCTATAACCAAAGGACAATCATGGTGCATCTAACGATACTTCATTTATCAAACTATGATGGGTAGTTTTGAAGATATTTGGGAACATACTAAACATACTACGTCATACTTCAGTATATTCGAGTATAAAGCAAAGAATCATAGCAAAGGACTAAGAAATGACGAAAAATTAGAAGAATTTGATTCTTAATATATTATGTAAATTAAGTTTTTATACTGGGTGTTCCATTGTACAGTTTTTACCTCGACATACGAGTTTAATTACTCGTATCTCGAATTTTATCTTTTATCTCTGTTAACAAGATCAGATGCACAACCTGTTGCAACTTTTTTCGAAACCTTCGACCTGCTAAACCGAACTCGTATCTCGAATTTCGCTCGTAACTCAAAGCAAAAAAATATTAACACTGGCTATTATTTTAACAGTGTTCTCCTTTCCACCCCACCCCACCCCCTCCGCTCACCCTACAATTTTTGGTTCTTTGTATGAAGATTATAATTTGTAACCACTGCCGTAAAAAAAAATACTAATTATAATTTTCCTAAAAATTAACAGTTCAAAACAAAAATAACAGGGGTTTTTTGTTCTTTAAAGGACGCCATATTGAATTTGTTGTGACGTCATATAATAAGATAATATAAAAGCCCAGGTCACTGATTCACTCACTCATTCTGTAACGCTCAATGCCTACTATGATTGCCTATACTATGCCTACTACTATTGAGCCAACCCCACAACAAGGACATTTACTCAATGTTTATCGTATTTTCACTCGCAATGTTGTGTATCAAGAAATTTTATAAACAAATAAAGCATTCATGAATTAAAAATAAATTATTCATTCTTTTTATTGAACTCATTCATAACTTTTGGTTGTCAAACACACTGATACGAACGCATGCAATAACTTTCACGTAAGAAACTTGGCCATTTTAAAAAAAAAATAGAACAACTAGTAGTCTATAACCTAAAGAAAATCATAGTGCATCTAACGATACTTCATTAAGCAAACTATGATGGGTAGTTTTGAGGATATTTGGGAACATACTAAATATATTACGTCATACTTCAGTATATTCGAGTATAAAGCAAAGAATCATAACAAAGGACTAAGAAATGATGAAAAAATAGAACTGTTGCAACTTTTTTCGAAACCTTCGACCTGCTAAACCGAACTCGTATCTCGAATTTTGCTCGTAACTCAAAGCAAAAAATCACTCGCTCGTATCTCGAAAAACTCGTATGTCGAGGTACCACTGTATATGATTCACCTACTCATTTACTCAATTTTTATGTGTCAAAATTGACGAGAGTAAAAAAAAAAAGCTTAAATTTTACCTTATATATGATATGATATTGAAGATTTTTTAGAAACTGCATTTCGCTTCAAAAATGCAATTTTTTGTTCCTTTTTATAAATCTTAAAATAGAAAAGATTGCGAGACAAAAAACGCAGATCTGTGCCAGATTTCTCCACTTACTGCAAATATTTGCATATAAAATGCATCATAACACCGAAATATTATATATATTTATATATGTATATATATATGTATATATATATATATAAAGTGTTTACTCTGAAATTAATCTTTCGAGATGTGCATTTTTTAGATTCCTCTCCAAATTGACTAAGGGACTTGTTGTTCAAAATTTTACGGTAAAATCTCTTTGTTTTCCAACAAAAATTTTGAGGGTCTTCAACCTCAAGTCCTTCTCGTTAACATTTCTGATGATATCAATTTCATTCTTGACAAGCCTACGATTAAATTTGCATTCGTAATTAAAACGAGGAAATTAATAGAAACCGTCTCAGCAATAGAAAGTTGGAAATATGACCCAGAAACCCAGTGGTTACTCAAAACCATTAAATGTTCTATTATGATGTCATTAACTTGTAGAAATTTTTCACGAGGTACGTTCGAACTTGAAAAAGAAAATCGATAACTTACCGTTCGATGGTGATGTGACGTTTAGTTCGAGGTTCGAGGTGCCCAGATCTAGTAGTTCGTGAACGTTTCACACATATATTATTATTATTTAAATTGGTCACCACCGAGTTTTGGGGTTTGCCGCCCCGATTTACACTGCGGGCGGTAAACAATGAACACACCACACCACTTTCTTTGCTACGAACTGTGACACTTTTTTGTGGAACACTTTTGCTTTTGAACGGAACTGTAGGAACAGTGGCTGTGGGAAATTTGCGAGTCGACTTTGGTACTGTGGCTGTGAGATTGGGGTTGGTCGTCGAGGATACCAGAACACCGCCACTTCTCAGGGGCGCACTGCCGTGGTCTTTGGTGTTGGCTTTCCGAGTGTTTTCATCGTTCACCAGCGGCACTCTGGAATGAGATAAAGCGTATGGGTTATCAGAAAGTGGCCGCTTTTGTGTCCGGATTCGGATAACCTAGTAACATTTAATAAAAAAAAAAAAAAAAGCAATAAAAACATTGAGATAATTAAGATGATACTAAGAATTATTCATTCTCTTCATTTATGATCTGGTTCATCAAAATCTACCTCCTGAAGGTCTTTGAACGATAGCAGATAAATTTCAACGATTCTACCAGTTGAAGAATGGACATCAATAACGGGCTAAGTGCCAAAAAAAAAATTTGAGTTTAAAAATTGATTTTAGTTTTTGGCACTTAGCCCGTTATTGATGTTCCAGTCTTCAATTGCAAAGCTACTATTGGATAGACCAGGGTCGAGAATTTTTGAACCCAAAAAAAATTATAGTAGGATGAAACCTATTAGAAAATGAAGCGAATATAACAAAAATGAAAGGAAAAATAAATTACGGTCGATCTAAGGTGGGAAAGTAGAAAAAGGTGGGGTTTTTAAGGGTAGTTAAACGGTTTATCTCGATTTCCGACAAAACTACAAGTGCTATGGAAAAAAGTTAAATAGCAAAGTTGTAGGTAATAAGAAGATCTACAACTTTTGTACTAACAATTTTTTCACATAACCTCAAAATTTATGTGAAAAATTCAAATTACCAAGTTTTTAGTTTTTAATTTATCATTTACGAAAAAAAAAATTTTTTCACGAAATTTGGTGAAAATTTACCTTTTTATGTCGTAAACACAGTTAAATTTTTTTAATTAAAAATCTTTCAATTAATTTTCAATCGAAAATTAAGTAAATGATAATAATTAGAAACCAAAAACTTGGTAATTTGAATTTTTCATATAAATTTTGAGGTTATATGAAAAAAGTGTTAGTACAAAAGTTGTAGATCTTCTTATTACCTGCAACTTTGCTGTTTAACTTTTTTCCATAGGACTTGTAGTTTTGTCGGGTGTCGAGATAAATCGTTTAACGACCCTTAAAAACATCCCCCTTTTTCACTTCCCGACCTCAGATCGATGATTTACTTTTCTTTTCATTTTTGTTATATTCATTTCCTTTTCTAATCGGTTTCATCCTACTATAATTTTTTTTTTTACTTTTTACCATTTTCAAAGGTTTTAGAGCTTTTGATTGTAGTGAAAAAAACTTTTTCTAGGAGTCGTAAAAATAACAAAAAACAATGACGTCACAAAAAAAAAATATCTAACGTAATAATCGATTCTATTGTTTATGGTAAATGCGTTTTTTGTTTTTCCAATAATTATAGAAAACAAAAATTGTTGGTGTGAATATCATAGAAAAAATGAAAAAAAAAATGCTCAAAAATTTTTGTAATCCTTCGCAGTTTTTGGTAGAAAAAGGAAGAAAATTTTCAAAAAATCAACAAAACAAAAATCAATTATTAATCTAACCACTCAGACAACTTCTGAAAAATGCAAAACCATAATCCATTTTCTGAACTACTTAGGGGTGTAACTTCGAAAAAGCCTTCTTTTGTCTAATAAAGAAGAATACTTTAAAAGTTCATGTTTGGATCTTCAACGGTTTAGCCTCCAGCTCCAGCGATAGAACAGTATACAGTATGTATATATTATAGAATCACTACTAAAAACAATTTTTTAAAGGATTATTAGAACTATAAAAACAAACAAAAGTAGCTACTAAAACAAAAGTGATTGTTAGTCCTTTTTTTCTAGTCCTATTTATTGTCGTTTTAACAACTAAAAAAAGGTATCCATTTTTAATCATGCAATAGATTTTCTAGGAATCATGAAAACAAAAAAGTCCAAACACAGAAATTCCCTAGGAAAAAATTGCTGTTTCAACAATTACTGAAAAACGTTTAAGATAAATAAGGTTTGTTCTAATCGACAAGCCTTGGTTGTGCTCGAACGTATCTGCAATTACTTTGAGCGCAAGTCTACCATCAGGTTGGCCGTTGAGTCGACCTAAACGATGCCGTCTCGAAAACTAAAATCGGTTAACACGTATTCAGAGCCGACTGTCACAAAGTGACAAGTTCGCTTGAGTTATAACCTCACCCGCTCAAGGCACGTGCATAAGCACCCCCACGAAGTGTGGAACGCCATTTGAAAATGGTCGGCTTGTAGGTTGCTTGGAACGAACCTGTAGTATGATGGAAATGAAAACAAAATGGTTCATTAATAATCGACTATTTTTTTTTTTTTTAAAATTATTATTGAGTCTTATTGGAAGAATTTTGTTTTATAGATTCCTTAAAAATGGATAGTGTATAAATTTTTCTAATCTTTAACTATAATAATTACTTACATTTCATTTGTTATTTTTTTCCATTTCCATCATACTATCTGACTTTAAGTTCCATAGGTATATTTCTTTATTTCTAATTGAAACAAAAAAAAATTGGTTGTCTGTAAAGTCGGTTTACGGACGAAAAGTTTTACGTGATAACGTCATAAAGAACACCTAATTGATGAAAAATTGTGTACTTTTATGAATTGAATTATTATCACTGAATTATCATTACTTTGTATAAAACAAAGGAGTTAATTGAAAATTAACAATTTTTTCAAAATGAAATCAGACTGAAAATTATGAAGGAAAAAATCAATTAAATCTTATTAAGTAAATTGTAAAAGAAAAACACAAAACACGTTGTCTTAAGTAAGGGCACCAACTATCAATGTATCAAAATATCGATAGTTGTTATTTATTTCCGAATATCAAATTCGATATTTTTTTTAAAAGCTTTATTATATTTTATAAAAATTATAATTTATTCCACTTATAGTTATTGACAATTTTTCAAGTAATCGCGTTTTGATATGAAAATATCGATATATTTTATACATTTGCCCATCCCTACGTTGCCTAGGATTCAACAATTATATCGTGCCTCTCTATCACTTGTATTGCGGTCTCGCTTGCACGCACAGGTTCAAATGTAGGTAACGTGACAAAATGCGGCCTTTTTCAGACTTGTTGTCGTAGTCATTAATTTACAAAACGTTATTACGTCAAAAACAAAGCAATAAACAATAAAAACAAATACTACAAACATCCAATTGTTTGTAATAATGACTTTTTGTGTTTTTGTTTTTTTTTGTTTCTTCTTTTACTTTATTATTCCGCATGTTTATTTCCCTTTTTAATAAATAACACAAGTAACAAACGATCACACAAATTTTTAAAGTTTTTTTTCGATAATTGTTGCAACGACAATAAATAATATTAAAAAAAAAAGAATAATTATTTTTGTTTTAACAATTACTTTCAAAAAAAAAATGTTTATAGCAGTAATTAAGATAGAAGTGTCAAAATTAGATGGGTCAAAGAATAAAATTTTTGAATTTTAAATAATTCTCCCCACTTCATTTAAAAAAAAAATCAATTCGTCTACAGAACAAAAAGTTTGGGAAACACACTGATTTATAAGAACTTTTTTTTTTCTTCTTGTAGTTTAAATTTTTAGAACTTTTACTTTAGTGCATACAAAAATTCACTAGTTTCAAGTTATTTGATCAAAATTTAACTTGGAACCAGGTCAACTTATAATCAAAGATTAGAACCAAATCAAATCAAATCAAATATTGGCTCAACTAATTTTATTTACAAATCAAATTTGAAAATTGAATTCTAACGTCTATAAGAGTAAATCTATATGGTCTATATGCCTGTAAATTAAACAACTAATGTTCCGGTGTAGGCAACCCGTTATACATTGATGTGTGTCGGTGCATTTATACTCAAGGGGGAAATGACTATATAAATAGTATGTAACGTGTTGAAAGACAAATAGCTCGATAAATTAAATTGTAAATGTAATTAAATTAATTAAAGGTGTGAACCACCAGTTGGGTCACACACAGTTTTCCTTGACTCAATGATAACTATTTCTCATGTTGTATTTATATATATATAATAATAGGGTGACACCTTTATCTGAGGCCTACACAACGCTGGAAAAGAAAACTTACGCCCCGTGAAAGGTCATAGCTGCCACTGTCTCGTGCGAAAAAAACGCAAGACCATTAAATCGTTAAGATGATTCATTCGACCAAGCGTAATTTTTACGATTTATTTCACTGTATGTAGCGTGTGTAGGCTGACACAAAACAAACCCAGTGAGAAATAATGAAAAGTGCATTACAATGTATATGCACATGCATATACACTGCCGGCCAAAAGTTTGAGACCATATAGATTTAAGCCAAAAAAAGGAAATATTTTTAAAAATTCAAAGATAAATACAGTAAAAATGTTTATTAATATTATAGTTATAACCTTTAAACATACTTAGTATAGAAAATAAACATAAAAAATTATTTTATAAAAAAAAATGAACTAATTACTCAAACTGTTTTTTCATCAAAAAATCCTCCCTTGCACTTTATCACTTTTTCTACTAGCCTCGGCATTCTACTTATTAATTTATTTATGGTTTCTTGAGAAATTTTGTTCCAGCTTTCTTGTAGTACTCTCCACAAGTCTGCATGTGAAGAGGGACACTCCTCTCGGACATTCCTATCAAGCTCGTCCCACAAAAGCTCGATTGGATTGAGATCCGGACTTTGCGGTGGCCATTTCATGATTTTTAAAACTCCTTCTGCTTCTTTTTGTAATAAATAATTTTTACATAGCTTGGAAGTATGCTTTGGATCGTTATCTTGCTGGAAAATGAACCCATTGCCAATTAAACTTAAGCCTGATGGTACAGCATTTTTTTCGAGAATTGTTTTATATTCCTCTTTCTTCAAAATTCCATCAATTTTAACCAAATTTCCAATTTCATGGCCTGAGAAACAACCCCAGACCATTATTGAACCACCACCGTGCTTAACAGTTGGCACTACACAATCTGGTAACTTCTTTTCTTCGGTGCTACGCCGAACGTAAATTCGTCGATTTGAGCCAAATACTTGGAATTTTGACTCATCAGTCCAAAGAACTTTTTTAAAATCATCTTCTATCCAATCTCGATGGAATAGGACCCACTGCATCCTTTTTTTCTTATTTTGCGGCCTTAGTAAAGGTTTCCGAACGGCAACACGACCAAACAGTTTAGCGTTCCTCAACCGTCTTTCAACTGTGGTAAGCGAAACTGGTTTATTTAAAGATTTGTTCACTTCAGCACGAATTTTTGGTGCTGTTAAGCGTCTATTCCTTTTGCTGGTAATAACGATAAACTGATCCTCACTAGAAGTAGTAGCTCTCGGTCTTCCTGAACGTGGAAAATCTTGAAAACTACCCGTTTCCTTAAACCGAATAATTGTGCGATGAATACAAGTCTTCGAAAGTTTAAGTTGAGACGCAATTTCACGTTTGGATTTGCCCTCATTATGTAAAGTAACAATGGCAGATCGAGTTTCGATATTTATTTCTCGTACTTTTCCCATTTTTAAAACGTTTTAACTATAGAAACCCCAAGTTAAGACTAAATTAAATTATTCGTACAAAATGGTACATAACTTAAAAAAAAAATTTAAAATAACCTGTTTTAGAAAGTCTAAATAATAACAAAGAATATCCAGTGCAAAATTAAAGAAGAATAGAATTAAAGAACAATTAATACGGAGCTACTTTAAATATAATGATGACCCTTCCACTGGCCAGACACCCTGCGGTCTTGGATGTTTTTAAACAGAACCCATTAATTCTATTTGTACCTGAGAAACATACCTACAAAAGTCTCTTTAGATGTTCATCAGTAATTTAAAAATATGTATGGACAACAATTTTTATTTTATTACCGAAACTTTGAATACAATAAGTGATAGCATAAATATATTACAAATGGTCTCAAACTTTTGGCCGGCAGTGTACATAGAAGCGCAATTTGGTTCTTTCCCCGCCAGAATTGAATTAGCTTGGCCATTTGCATACGTTCCATCGGTGTAACTTTGGGTTTTAATTACCGAGAGTCTAAACCCGATATCCTACTCGTCTTCTCTATTTCCATTCACTTTTCACATTTGATCGTTCGCTTACGTACTCTCAGTGATTTCTAAAAATACTTTTCATAATAAAAACATAAAAAAGAATGAAAATTGGATTTTGATGAGCGACACGAAGTTCTCACGTCATTCGATATACGGTTAATTGTTCATTGAAATTATAACAAATTGATATAAATGAAGACGGAATTTCAATACTAACGGATTTAATTTAATTTCTAACGGGGAAATGTTTGAATAAAATGTCGAAAAATTTTCACAACAACTTGCAATTTTTTGTCCGTTCAAAACCGGTCTAATTCAATTGACTCGCTTAATTGATATTAATTGCCATTTTCGTTTTGTAGCGCCTCTTTAATCGACTGATATGAGATCATTTCAATAGGGTCATCATCATTTCAAATTGCACACATTGGCAATTTTTCATGTTACACTTAAAGTGGGGGCGGTTAAAAGAGTTTATGAAAAAAGAAAAAAAAAAAAAAAAAGTTGAGCCTTAGAAAATTAAAAATTATAGGATAATTTAATTATTTTGAAAGAGACTTTTTGAAGTTAAACGTCGTTAGGCGCGTTATAAAAAAATGATGAGAGTAACATTTTAACATGCGCGCGCATCTTGAGACAAAAATTAACAAAATGAAGTTAGTCGCAAAACCACTGGGTTTCTTGGCGCGCGTTATTTGAATTTTTGTTGTATTTATTATTTAATTTATTTATTTTTATATTTAAATTAACAATAATTATATATACAAACGACACATATTATTAAAAAATAAGTTATTACTCTTCTCGAATATGGCAGTAGCTGTTATACTATTTGAAATTTAATGATGAAAATGACGTCTGCATCGTGGCGCGGTTTCAGAAGTATTAGTAGCGTTCTATTTTATCATCACAAATTAACAAGATGAAGTTGCCCGCAAAACGGCTCGGTATTTTTAACTAAGGGCGCGTAATTTGAATTTTTGTTGTATTTATTTATTAATATATTATTTTTTATATTTTATTTTGAAAATATTTATATATACAAATGAAACATAATATTAAAAAATAAGTTATTACTTATCTCGAGTTTTGCAGTAGCTGTCATACTATTTGGAGTTTAGTGATGAAAATGACGTCTGCATTAAATGAATATTCTTAGTTATCATGAAATCTGGGATTCTAAAATGATTCAACCATCTTAGAATAATAATTTAGTAAAAAAAGATATGAATAAGATTAAGACTTTTACTTTGACAAGTAGCTACTTACTTTATTTCGCAATTTCTATGAAGCTTCGTTTTCATGACATGCATGAATTGTTAACCAGAAAAATGATCCTGACAAATTTTATAAACGTCTTGTAGCTTTTTTTGGATATTATTTATTGGTACAAATATTATTCTCTTAATTTTATTCTTAATAATTATATCTTTAAATATATATATTATTATTATTAAATATTAAATTACAGTTTTTTAAAATTGATTATTTGAATAAAATTAATAAAAACTATTTTTTAATGATACCAAAGAAGTATAGCTTCTCACGCGCGTACATAAGTACACGCAACCACTTTTTTTTAACAATGAAGGTAATTCAGGTGTCATCTTTCGATTTTGTTCATTTTGAGATACATGTAATCTTCATAGATATTCAAGGGACCCATATTTTATTTTTATCTAAAATTGAAGCAATTATCAGGCGAAAAGACCACAGTTTTATGTTTTAACAATTTTTTTTTATACGAAGTTTCGTCGGTGTGATTCCGACTTCATCAGGCACCTTGAAAAGTCTATTAATATTTTCATACCAAATTTAATTACGACAAAGTTTTTATTATTCACTATTATTCACTAATTTGTGCACGGAAAAAAATAGTGGTGTAAAATTTACAACACTAAACTACAAAGCTATTTTGGGACAATGACGAGAAGGTCGCCTAGTCGAGACATTAAACAACAAAAAAATCTTCACTATTGAAAAGATTGTAATAGATTTTATTTTGACATAAATAATTTTTAAAAAGTATCCATTTATATATAATAGGGGAAACGTATAATAAAGGACAATTTAAACACTGTATATACAATATGTATGGTTCTTGCAGTATGGTTATTAATACGAAAGTTAGTCTAATGCCAATTTTTATACGGGATCAAAAACTGCAAAGGTTATGCAAATTCCGTATAATTTAACCATAAAAAATACTTTGTTTTTAGTTTTTAAACAGAAATACCTAGATTTTAGCATTTAATAAGAAATTCATCTCGTCTTATTTAATGGAAGTCTCTATTTTCAAAAAAAACTCAAAAGACATAGATTCAAATCCGGTTTGGTATCAAAAATTTTTAAAATCTTGCTTCTATTATAAATGCGAAAGTTTGTTTGGGTGTAGGTTTGTAACTTAATCACGTCAGAACGGCTCAACGAAACTTGATGAAATTTAACACAGAGATAAATTACAGTATGCAATAGTACTTGGGCTACTTTTTATTCCGGAAAAATAGACGGTTTCCAGGTTCGACTTGTTTTTGTTTTTTTACAAAGTAAGAGATTACATTTTTTTGTATAGTGGTAGAAAATGATCAGAGATTGCTGAGAATAGGCTACTATTTATCCTCGAAAAATCCACGGTTTCTATGGGCTAGTATAAAATATGTTTGTTACTCTTTCACATAAAAACTTTTGCACGGACTTTGATGAAACTTTACAGTCATATACTCGGTACATGAAAATAACACATAGGCTATATTTTATCCTAAAAACGTATTATCCTAGACTATGTTTTTTTTAAACAGATGAACATATGATATTTTGTAAACAGGTAGTTTATTTATAGAAAAACATTAAAGGCAACTTTTATTCTGGAAAAATGTATGGTTCCTATAGGATAGTCCTAAACGAACAGTGTTAATTGCTTTTCAGAAAGCAACCAAACAATGATTAGTTATTAAAAATTTATAGTTCCAACAGGAAAGCTATATATAAATATGTGTTTGTTGTTTTTCCAACATTAAATGGAAATTCCAACTGGTTGTTGGCAATGGTACTTAGCTTGCTTTTTTGGGTTTAACTCAAATTGTTTGGCACTTAGCCCGTTATTGATATCCATTCTTCGATTGGTTACTTTATTTAATTACTTTTTTAATTGACCGAAATTCAGGTGAAAAAAATGTCCACGGACTATTTGTCTTAGAATTTCATCCCCTAACAACCCCTTTTAAGAAACCTCATGATTACAAGATTTAATAATAATCGAAGGATTGATTGGTTTGTAGAGTGCTTTGGAAGGTAGAGAATTTTTGACGACGAGGTCTAACTTTTGAGGGCGTATAGCTCAGAAACTGTCAGAAAACTAGAAAAATTTTAAAGGGGCAAACTTGTTGCAAATATCGTTAACTTTAATTTTACTAGACATAAATATTTTTGTTAAGCTCACCGTTTTTGAGATATAAACGATAAAAATTTTTTTTCAATCTTTCTCAGTGTGCGTAGTTTTTGGTATTCTTACACGGAAAAAAATAGTGGTGTAAAATTTACAACACTAAACTAGTAATATTTTTACTGCACTTTCTGTTCACTATAACCACAAATGTAACATTTGATAACACACTGTGTTGTATTCACCTCTAACGTAAGCATAGTATTTTTTAATACCATAGTGTAGTAAATATATGTAGCTGTTACAACTGCTGAGTGTTGTACAATTAACAAATTTTAACGTTTCTGTTACGCCACGAATTTTAACAAATTTGTAATCGTTACCATTATTGGTGTATATAATACTATATACAATGTACAATTTACTCCATTATGTTGTAAAACCTTGTAAAACGGCTGAGAAAAAACAAGGAATTTAACAAGGAATGTTGTTAAATTTACAACACATTTGTGACGTGTCACAGAAATTTCTTTTACTTTCATTTATAAAACTCGCTGTTGGTTAAAAGAAATCTAAACACTTTATAACTATACATATAAACAGTACTATAATATGCATACAACCTATTTAATGTATATAATACAAATTGCCAAGCTTCACCCCAGAACCGTCTTAATTCAAATTTTCCCAGGAAAAAGTTTCAAATAAAAGTTGTAGGCATCAATGAGTCTAAGAACTATAGAAATTTTAATGAAAATCGGTAGAGCCGTTTTCGAAAAAAATTGAAAAAACTATAAAAATCCAAGAATAAAGTGGAGCTTTCGGTTAACCGATTTCAACCGAAAGCTTCGCGGTACAACTAAATATAATATGCAGACTAAATTCCAAGTTTGGTGAAATTTGGATAAAGCTTTCGATACAATATGGCTGTCATACCCCCCCCCCCCCCACACACAGCCATGCTAAAAACTACTTTTTTGGACTTAGGGGACCTCAAAACATGTATTTCCGGTGAGAGCTCGAATTCGAAAATTCGACCCGATTACAATACTTCCTTTTTATTTTATACAATATAAATCGTTTATAACGACACCGGATATAATGAACAACCGGTTGTAACGTACAAAGCCTTCGGGTCCCGTGATATGTCTTAGATAAGACGATGCGATACATATCGGTTATAGTGAATATCGCTTATAACGAACGAAAATTTGACGGTCTCCTGAAGTTCGTTATAAACGATTTCCACTGTAGTAGGAAAAAAAAGAAAGTAATATAATTTGCATATAAATTTAAGAAACAAATTTAATTTATATTTTTATTATATTTATTAAGAAAGTTTATCTATAATTTAGACGTATAAAATTAGTAAATAACAAAAAAAAACTGTGTCGTAATAAAATTTGGTATTACAATTTCAAGATACCTGATGAAGTCGGAATAATACCGACGAAACGTCGTGTAAAAAAAAAAATAAATTGTTAAAACTGTGGTCTTTTCACCTGATAATTGCTTCAAATATTAATCTATTAAGACCTGAAAATTAGTATTATTTTAATCTAAGGGAAACCTTTTCAAGGGTAAAAATACACCCTTAAATTACCTCCGAACTAAAATTGACCATCCTCAACCTAATTTTTTGGTATATTAATATAATATTTGCAGGTTGAAATTTTTGCATAGTTAGCTTGACCTGATAAGAGAAAAATGCAAAAAAACTGTATGGTTCCTACAGGATAATGATAAATCTTTCTTTTAATGGTAATTGCTTCGGAAAATTTTTAAATTAAGTGTCATTTAAGATTTTATTAAGAAAATATTTTTCTTACCTTTTAGATACAGCCGTGGACTTCTGTTTGTCCTGACAACGCTGCAACAAAAAAAAAGCACAGGTAAAAAAACAATTCTAAAAATCCACATGGCGCTTGTTTATTTGAAATATTAGAATGTAAGATTTCGATAGATCGGTGACTAAATTTGTTCATGCCGTCGGCCAGAAAATAAATACTCGTTCTGAAGGTTAATAAAACAAATATTGACATGATATAGGGAGATAGAGTGAGAGAAGGAAAGATTCAAATCAAAAAAAAAAAAAAATCTATCAAAAAATTAAAAGTCCAATAATTGGATTTGATCCGACACCGAACCTGACTCCATACAGATAGACATAAAGAGGAGGCGACTCATTATCGGCTCTGAAAGGCCTTTTTTTTTGAACATGGAAAAAATCGATAGGTATATATCGTATCGTAGCGAGAGACCTTTGATCATATAATATACTTGCAGTCATCAAGTTCTTGTCGGACGGAATGTGCATTTATGCCACATTCTCGACTTATCGTCGCTCTCAGAAAATTTCTGACTCAACACTTGAGATTAAATTTTTTTTTTCTCTTAGTTTCAATTACACACTTAGACAAACGCTCACCAGAAACATTTCACATAATCTCATCTATGCATTCATTACAAAATAAATTGAAGAAAATGCATTTTAAGCACATGCAAGTCAAGTCAGTGCTCACTTTCACTTGCTCTGACGTCACTGGTTTGTTGTTTCTGACAGAAGCCAGCAGAGGCGTTAAAGCCTATTAGCTATCGTTGGTTTGTGGGGGATTTCACCTGGTGACTGCATTTGGTTAGCAGTTAGCACTACTATATTTAATAAAATATGCTTTTTATTAAGATTATTAAATCCCTTTAACAAAAAATTTAAATTTTTATTATGTCAATAATTAATTTTTATGAACATAATAAATATTAATTTGATTTTTCTTTATTATTTTACTTTAATTGAATAATGAAGGTTTCTTCTAGAATCTATACCTTACTTATATTTTGAATTCCCGCGTCAGTCAACAAACCAGTGACGTCATTTTCAGAGATCAAAGAAACGCCGCCTATCCAAGTGAGCATACCTTATGTATCTAATAACCTTGAGTCAAAACACCGTTTTGTGAAATACTTGACTTGAAATTAAGGATTGAGTTTGACTTGATGGAAACATTTTCAAGTTGCTTGATTTAAAAAAATTTCAAGCCAACCTTTTATAATACCGATACTATAACTGTTATTATAACCAACGAAAAATTAAAACTGTTACTATAAGGGTTTCAGAGTTGCTAAAGCCGAATCGGTCAATTTTTCCAGGAAATTTTCAAGTTTTCATTGATTTTGGTAACAAATTCGATCACAAAAACCTCACAATCCCTAAAAGAATCAGTTTTTTTTTTAAATTTAAGTGGCCTCAAAACTTTGTACAAACATTTCAAGCTTAAGATTTGATATTTCAAGTATTTATCAAATACTTGAAATTGAAATGTAAAGTGCAACTCATTTGTGAAATGAATAAGAGAAAACTTTATAATTAAAACATGTCATAATATGAAATTTGTCTTGAGGATTGACTTGAAGTTCTTTCAATCAAATCAAACTCAAAATCAAGTACTTGAACTTGGTAGATAACGTATGCTTTAAGGTTCATCCTATTTATATACAATAATGGGTTGAAATAATTTGTTAATGGATTATAAAAATTTGAATTTTTTACCAAAATATACCTAGATTTAAGGGTTGAATTTTCCAGAAAACGATTTTAAAGTTAACATCGAAGAAAAAACGTGTGACACACCGTGTGGCCACACCTTTCAATGTAGAGAAATACGATTCAATTTTAATATTTTTACTCTAATAAACTATAAACAATTGAAATAAACGGGATTTAACTTAAATTTCAAGTAAACAACAATGTGACCACACGGTGTGTCACACATTTTTTTACTAAAAATTTTCCATTTGAGATATTCCAAGATCTCCATTCGAATTGCGTATTAATTTCGAAAATTTTTAGGATATAATCTTCTCCCTCTTATCATAAAAGCCGTGACACACCGTGTGGTCACGCTTTTCAATAAAGAAAAATGCGAAGAATTTAAACATTTCTACACTAATTAACTAAATAGATATTGAAATAAACAGATTTAAATTTAAATTTCAAGGACGCAACATTGTGACCACACGGTGGGTCACACATTGTTTGACTAAAATATTCAGGTCAAGTCGAAAATTTCCCGATAGAGCACATTTTAAAGTTGGTCCCATTTTATGTTTAAAACTTTTCTCTCGTTTTAAAGTAAAAAATGAAGAAAAAATGCGTGACACACCGTGTGGTCACACCATTCAATGCAAAGATATACAAAGAAATTTACACATTTTTTACTCTAATAACTAAATAAAACTTGAAATAAACAGGTTTTAACTTAAATTTCGATACAAGAACATTGTGACCACACGGTGTGTCACACATTTGTTGACTAAAAACTTTCCATTTTTTTTTTTTTGAATTTTGAGATAACCCAAGATTTCTATTCAAATCGAGTACTAACTTTGGAAATGGTTAGCTAAGTTCAAATTGGGGTTTAAGTTTTATGGTATCAGACGTTTTGATCCCTGGACAAAATATCCCCGGACAAAATAACCCCATGACAAAATTATTTACGATAAAATATTTCATGCAATTTTAAAACCTCACAATTTTCTGATGAAAATTTTTTTAGTCCAATAACTAAGATTTTATATTTAATAAATTTTTAGTCAAAACGTGTTAAATTGACCCCCACTTATTTATTGAAATAGTGTTAAATTGACCCCCATGCGTCCGTGTTAAATGCGCAAAAACTGTGTTAATTAATACCAAAAGGGTCCAGGAGGTCGCTTGGCAAGGATTTGTCAACAAAAAAAATTATAGTCATTGTTCGTTTACCCGATTTTCATTCATTGACTGAATGTGCAATTACTGACACCGCAAAGTTTTACACAATACTAAATGTTTTAACGTCAAAACTATGCTGCAAATACGATTTGCAGTTTTTCTATGAAGACTTTTTGTCTGGAGATATTTTGTCATGGAGATATTTTCTCCGGGGATCAAAACGCATGGAACCAAGATTTATCCCCCCCCCCAAAAACCTTTATAGACTGTGACGCAGTTGTGAAATAAGAAGAAATTTTTTTCATTGATAAACTCAATAACGATTAAAATAAACAGGTTTTAACTTAAATTTCAACGAGGCAACAATGTGACCACACGGTGTGTCACACATTTAAAAAAAAAAATTTTTTTTTGTAAAAATTAAAAAATAACAATTTAAGACATCCCAAAAAACTTGCGTTGAAATCAAGTTTTAAGTCAACTTGTTGTACCCCCCCCCCCCAACCTATCTATTTGTCTATTTTAAAGCCTAATGAGATCTGATTTTGGTGGTTTGATTCAAGTATAAAGCCAAAATTTGGTTCTTTGGCACTTTTTATAAGACAAACTCCGGGGATCAAAACGCATAGAACCAAGATTTGTCCCCCCACCCCAAACCTTTAAAGACTGTGCCACATTGTAGTCACGCTTTTCAATGTTGTGAAACAAGAAGAAATTTTTTTCTTTGATAAACTCAATAACAAATAAAATAAACAGGTTTTAACTTAAATTTCAACAAGGCAACAATGTGACCACACGGTGTGTCACACATTTTTTTTTTATTTTTTTTTTGTAAAAAATAAAAAAAACAATTTGAGATACCCCAAAATACTTGCATTCAAATCAAGTATTAAGTGAACTTTTTGCCACCCCCCCCCCCTCTATCTACTTGTCTATTTGAAAGTTTAATGAGATCTGATTTTGGTGGTTTGATTCAAGTATAAAGCCAAAATTTGGTTCTTTGGCACTTTTTATAAGACAAACTCCGGGGATCAAAACGCATAGAACCAAGATTTGTCCCCCCACCCCAAACCTTTAAAGACTGTGCCACAGTGTAGTCACGCTTTTCAATGTTGTGAAACAAGAAGAAATTTTTTTCTTTGATAAACTCAATAACAAATAAAATAAACAGGTTTTAACTTAAATTTCAACGAGGCCACAATGTGACCACACGGTGTGTCACACAGATTTAAAAAAAGACTTTTTGCCCCCCCCCCCCTCTATCAATTTGTCTATTTGAAAGCCTGATGAGATCTGATTTTGGTGGTTTAATTCAAGTATAAAGCCAAAATTTGGTTATTTGGCACTTTTTATTAGACAAACCTTCATTTGCCTCGGATTCGAAACCAAAAAAGTTTGTTTGAGGGTCTCGTAAAATTTTCCCATTTGTGTCGCATTAGAGATTAAGACATGCAACTTGTGACGAGCCAACGCATAACATAACCCGATATTCTGTTACGATTGAGTACCAATTTGGTTCCACATGGTTAAAAGTCGAGTCCAACACACTCATGCACTCAGTCACATCGTCAAGTCCCGTATTGTTTTAACTATCGATCCACAAGAGCAATCCACCGCGCCGCGATTTTCTGTGAAATTTTTTGTCCCGTTTGGCGTTCGTTCGCCAAGTGCGCGGTCCACGATTTACGCTCAACCAGGAGATTTTATTTCACATCGAAGTGTTGTGTGTTGTCGAACGAACCCACACCTACCGATTGGCACCGCGATCTTGTCTTATATTCTCACACCTAGTTTTAAATCATTAGAAAGATATTGCCCAGAATTGCTTGGTCGCGGAGAGTTACAGCCACCAGAGAGATCGATGCATATCTCCAACAATATTCATTTGGTTAAGTCGCAATGAACGATTTCAAACCCAACAGGCGACGACTGCACTTATATATCTTGCGATAAATATACGAACCGGGTACACCTTACCTCAACACACCGAGTACACTCACATCCAACAGCCGACAATCCAAAACTTCCCTGTCACATTTCCAAAACTACTGTAAGAATTATAACATTTTCAAATAACCTATGGTCTCCCATGAAATTGTTACTAGTACTTTTCGCATTTAATTGCATTCAATTTGCATAGGTAAAAACCACCTGTAACGCATCTAATAGTGAAAACATTTAAAATGTCAATTTTCTTTCAAAATTCCTGAACGTTTAGTTGATTCAAGTTCATAGTGGGACACATTAGGTTCGTTCCAAGCGACCATCCAACACGTCCATTTCTTGTATGAGCGCTTAAAAATCGTTCCTCACTGTTCTGGCGGTGCTTATGCACTGTCTTGAGCGGGTGAGTTTGTAACGCAAGCGAACTTGTCACTTTATGATGGTCGGATCTAAACACATGCTAACCGATTCTTTTCTTTTTGATACGACACCGTTTTGGTCGAGTCTGAGCAACCCAGCCAGATCGTGGGATTTTTTACCCTTTCCTAGTAGTACAAACATAATGGCCCTTCCATAATGGGAAAATAATGGCCCTTCCATATGATACGGTTAGGTAACAGACTCAATTTGCCGATTGACTTCGGCTTCCTTCGACTCTGGTCATCTGGCTGCACTGACCTTCAACCTAAGCTAAAATAGTTCTTCACTCACTCTTAACTGCTCTTGTTAATGTCGGTCAATGTTTGTGCATCGCCATTGCTAGATAATTAGCCTTTTTCCTGGGGAGATTTAAAAAAAGATCCGCTAGAGGGCAGCACCGGTGGGGGGTACATATATTTTGAATTCTCTATTGACAACAAAGTCAAACGTACATCTGATTAATTAAATACTGCGATCAAAAAAAAAAAAAAATCTTGTATAAAATATATCCATATTTACTTAATTTACTAAAAAAAGTGGTTTCGTGTACTTATGTACGCGCGTGAGAAGTTATACTTCTTTGGTATCATTAAAAATTAGTTTTTATTAATTTTATTCAAATAAGCAATTTTAAAAAACTGTATTTTAATATTTAATAATAATAATATATATATTTAAACATATAATTATGAAAAATAAAATTAAGAGAATAATATTTTAATTTGTATCAATAAATAATATCCCAAGAAAGCTGCAAGACGTTTATAAAATTTGTCAGGATCATTTTTCTGGTTAACAATTCAGGCATGTCATGAAAACAAAGCTTCATAGAAATTGCGAAATAAAGTTAGTAGCTACTTGTCAAAGTAAATGTCTTAATCTTATTCATATCTTGTGTTACTAAATTATTATTCTAAGATGGTTGAATCATTTCAGAATCCTAGATTTCCTGATAACTAAGAATATGCATGGAATGCAGACGTCATTTTCATCATTAAATTTCAAATAGTATAACAGCTACTGCAAAATTCGAGAAAAGTAATAACTTATTTATGAATAATATGTCTCATTTGTATATATAATTATTTTTAATTTAAATATAAAAATAAATAAAATAAAAAATAAATACAACAAAAATTCAAATTACGCGCGCCAGGAAACCCAGTGGTTTTGCGACTAACTTCATTTTGTTAATTTTTGTCTTAAAATCTTAAAATTTCACCCTCATCATTTTTTCATAACGCGCCTAAAGAAGTATAACTTCAAAAATATTATAGCATAACAAAAAGAACGAAGAATAGCTTGGGATGGAAAATTTGCCCCCAGTTTGTAGTTGGAAAACTGGATGATGTTGAACTTGGTAGAGTTGGCTTGAGTAATTTGCTGTTTATCCGCTAGACATTTACCAACATCAATTCCAACGAAAAAATTTTTTATCATTAACGGTTGCAATGCATTCTTCAATTCTCAAATATAGAGAAAAAAAAATCAAGTTTATTTAAAATAATAAAATTTTCAACAACACTAGTTGCATATACGATAAAATTTATAAACCAACTAACCTTACAATTAGGACATTTTTATTACTTGACACGGTTAAGTCATGACATGCAAGGCATGGTTTTAAATCCCTCCCTCCCTTTAATTTCGCTCCAGATACATCATCTTCCATTAATTCCATTATAATTCTATACGTTTGGCATTGTTGTCATCAGAGAATTCAAAACATATGTACCCCCCCCCTACTGGTGCTGCCCCTAGCGGATCTTTTTTAAAATCTTCCCAGGAAAAAGGCTAATTAGAACAAACTTATCATATGCATATTTTGCTCGAAAAGCTTCAAAGCTAGTGAAACAAAAAGAAACAACACAGAAATCGTTAAGAACACCTTGTGGAACGTAAACCAGAAAATGTTTCGTTTTGAAATTTTTCTTGTCATCTCCCTTTTGGTTGTTAGTGTACTTAAGAGCATACATGAAGGCATTAAAGCATTTACATATTCACCTCCTCTGCATCGAAATCTGCATACAAAATAGAAATGTAATATATATAGGTATGAATATGATCCGAGCACTCTTTTGCATTCGATTGCAATTGCATTTTCTTCTATACGTACACGTTTATGATCACATACGAGCGCTAATAATTTAAAAAACAACAACAATATCAATCTCTCTTCATCTATCATTCGTGTCGGATGAATTGAGTCCAACGATCAATTGCACCTCTTTCTCAGCTTGCCATTACAACGTCATTTCCATGTGACAGAGACGACAAATCAAATATTATTTATTGATAGATCTCCGTATATAAAATAATCGAATGGGACGAGGTGTGAATGAAATTTATTGAATATCAATGTGTAGAAACGAAAAGCACCACTGCATCTGTTCCCCCTCCCCCCCCCCCCTCTCTCTCTCTCTCTCTCTCTATCTGTTTAAACGAAAAATAACAATGACAAGGATGGGAATCATTTTATCAGTAATTAATTCAAATAAATGCAGTGAATTTGTCGAGAAATAAGTGTCATAAATAATTGGTTTAATTGATTGTTTGTTTGTCGAAACGGAATTAGTATGAAGTAATTGTTTCCCTTATAAATTCAATTTATGGATTAATCAGCCTTGATTTGATCGATTTCAATAATGTAACGCGAAATTAATCCAAATTGCGTTTTTAGTGGTTCAAAATGATTTCTTATTGAATTTTTTGTTTGTTTGTATTTATAGTGGTCTGATGGTAAGAATTGTTACAAAGTGGGATCCATTTTGGTCCTACGAAAGGACTCACTTATTTCAATTTTCATATAGTATCCACCCCGTTTTTCGATCAATTTAGTCCAACTAAAATGAATTTTTCTAGTAATCTTTTAATTAACCTATTTAAGAATCTGGAATAAACATTTAAATATCAAAAAAAAAAAAAAAAAATGGTGAATGAGTTGGATTTGAACCCATGTCCTATGACTTATTAGAAAGTTCCAGAACATGATAAAATTAACTGCCACATCGTCCTTGAAAAATATTCCATGTACCAACAATTTTAATTAAGGGGAACGCAAAACTATAAACCTAAATTAACCCCCCCCCATTTTACTCTTATTCTACCAAACATGTACATAAACCTTGTATCAACTATTAAAAAGAAAAATTCAATATTGAGATTTCCTGTCCCCCATTTTAACCCACCGATGGTTATTAAAAAAAATAAATTCATCAACTACTTTGACTATTAACCTAATTAAAAAATGGATTCGTTTGAAACTAAACCAAAAAAAAAAAAAAAAAAGTTGGTTCATTAGGATTTGAACCCGTGCTCTAAGACTTGCTAGCAATTCTAACTGTTTTATTAATTGAAATAATCGCCTACTTTGCATCCCTTAAAAGAAATATCTGCTGCGAGGCGTCACAGTACTTCCTTTTTCTTTCATTTATGACACTCACTGTCGGTTAAAAGAACTATAAGTGCTTTATAACTATACACATAAAAAACTATTGTATATGCATATGGATATACGAATTCCCAACCATCACCTCAGAACCGTCCTTATTCAAATTTTCCCACCAAAAAGTTTCAAATAAAAGTTGTAAGCATCAATGCGTCTAAGAACTGTAGAAATTTTAATGAAAATCGGTAGAGCTGTTTTCGAAAGAAATCGAAAAAACTCAAAAAATCCAAGAATAAAGTGAAGCTTTCGGCTAACCGATTTCAACCAAAAGCTTCGCGGTACAACTAAATATAATATGCAGACTAAATTCTAAGTTTGGTGAAATTCGAAGAAAGCTTTCGATACGATATGGCTGTCACACACACATTTTTTTTAAAAACCCCAAATGGACTCAGGGTACACCAGTGATTCTCATAATTATGAACGTAAATAAAAATGAATTTAAATCAACACCCCACCCCCACCCCCGTCACCGTCATTCCCATTTTATTTTTCTATAAATACCAATTTATCAAGAGGGGATCCTTGAAAATCCTATAGGAATTTCCTATCATTTCCTGACCTGCTGGTTACGAAAAAAAATTTTAGAATTTTTTTTTTACTATTAACCTAATTTAGAAACTGGAACATTAATTTGAACGTAACTAAAAGAAAAAAAAAGTTGGTCTATGAGTGGGAATTGAACCCGTGCCACAAGCTAGCAAATTCTATGTTTTTTTTTTATGAATCCGAAACCCCATTATCTTAGGCTTTCAATGGGATTCGAACCCAGGACCACTAGCGTAAAGGGCAACTATCTAGTCCACCACGCCACATAGTGACCATTTAAGTTTTTATATGTTACCAGCATATTGGTCGTAATGAAATATCCCGTTTCTTGTTCTACAATCTTAGCTTAATTAAAATTAAAGTTATTTCAGCTACGTTCCACAACACGTTTATAACGATTACTTCTATTTTTACATTCCACTGGCAACGTTTTTAAAACGTTCATTACTTGCAACCCATTCCCAAGAAGAGTTTGCGTGACCGTAATCAAAAATAATGACGTCATTGGTGACGTTTTACTTAACACAACGTCCGTGGTTATCTTAAAAAAGCGACCGAAAGGACGTTTCTTTAAACTAGGTTTTTCTAACATAACGACGGAAAGTGAATTTATGAAATAAAATCTTTCTCTAGTTTCAATCGTAACCTTTATCTGTATAATAGTAATATTTAAGTTAAAAAGCTTAAAAATCAAGTCAATCAGTGAATCCTTGGTGATTCGATAAAAAAACTTTCATCCAAGCATCCTACGAAGTTGAAAAGAAAGAAAACTTGGTTGCCCCCAGATCAGATCAAATCTCAATTCCAACCCTTAAACTAGTAATTACATAAGGCCTTATATAATGTATGCGGTGAGATCTGAATTTGAACTTTTGGTGAAATTTATTATGATGAAGTGCTGAAACTGTTCATTGCAAGCAGATGGACCTTAAAAAAATTTAAGTTTGACTTTTACTATTAAAAGCGCCATTAATTCCGGGACGACCTAATTTTAAACAAGAATTCTGAAAAATCGCAACAATTTCATTAATAACCAAAAATCATCTGTCAAACGTGTCTTAAAACAAAAAGGTATCATCCATTGTCATCCATTTTTTTTATAGTTCGCGATAGGTTCGCGTCATTGATTACGGTTCCGAACTATGTTCGCTGCAGTCAATTGTTTAGTTTTCATAAACGGTCAACACTTTGACACGACCTGCTAATTAATTTACAATTAACTAAATAAATTAATCGAATCAAACTCCAAGAAGTGCGTTAAATATTAGTAATTAGTGTCCATTATCGATGTACATAATTATTTTAAATCAAGTAAGTAAAAAATTGTCACATTTACGATTTACATAGCGTGGCTTGGAACTTGGGATGAAATTTTTCAAGCATTTTATTCTGTAGAAAAATTGTTTTTGACTGGGAAAACTGAAATAAAGTTATTGGAAACGCTAAGTTAATCGATTTTTAATCGATCAAGATCGGTTTTTGATGTTATTAAATTAAAATTTAGTTAAAAATAATTTAACATTGTAGCGCCATAAGATGGTCTCTCTCTTTCTTTCTTATATAACTTTCCGTAAGTTTCCAAACGGAGCCATGGCTATCTTATTCTTTTCCTCTTTAATGAATGAATTGACTGAAAATCTGCTGCGAGGCGTCACAGTACTTTCTTATACTTTCATTTATGAAACTCGCTGTTGGTATATTATATATGAAATATAAGCACTTTATAACAATACACTTATACTAATCGTTTATAACGACACCGGATATAATGAACAACCGGTTGTAACGTACAAAACCTACGGGTCCCGTGATATGTCTTCTATACTTCTATATCTATACTATTATATAAAATTGAAGAGTTTGTTTGTTTGTTTGTTTGTTTGATTGGTTAAACGGGCTAATCTCAAGAACTACTGGTTCGAATTGAAAAATTCTTTTAATGTTGGATAGCCTAATTATCGGGGAAGGCTTCAGGCTATATAACATCACGCTACGACCAATAGGAGCAGAGCATCGATGGAAAATGTTGCAAAAATCAGGAAAAATTTTTCCTTTTGAGAGCGTTCGTGGCCTGCCCTGCGTAAACGATTAAAGTTACGCAAAAATCATGCAGAGCAAAATTGTTCCTCTTAAAAAGTTCTACAAAAAATTCCGCGACGACATATGTCTATCTTTTAAGGTTAGCCCGCTATAACCTTTTTAATGATTATTAAGTTTGTTTCAAAAATAATTGCGAAATTGTTTTTAGAAACATATTATTAATTCTTACTCAAATAAATATGGTTTTTAATAAAATTTGATGTGATAATAAATGACAATCTGAGTCATTTAATAGAATACTTTTTAATACGGGAAAATGTCTCATTTACCCGGGAAATTGAAAAACGGGTTGGAAAAAAGAATTATGCATAAACTCTATTTTTAGTTGAAAATGGATTTTGGTGATATTTAAGTATGATGATAGCTAAATATGCGAATCATTATCTAGAACACGTTTTATCTCGGAAAAAATTCTCATTTCATCGGGAAAATAGAAAAACTGGCGTAAAGAAAATTCATGCTGAAACTAAACGTTTTTATCTGATTACAATATATTTATAGTAATAACTCATAAGGTCCTCAAGGCAAAATCATAATTTTTCTTTTCATACAGTCCACTTTTTATCCAGGAAAAATGTATGTTCCCGTAGGATAGATACGTTTTTGTTTTTCACAGAACAAAAGATTACCATAATTTCTTGCAATATGGTGGTTTAAGAGACAGTGAATGATATGGGTTACTTTTTATGTTAGAATATTGTACGGTTCCCGTAGGATAGGCTAAAAATAGAATCTTTCAGGAACTGAGTATTTCAAAAGAGTTTTCTAAAAGTTCATGAATAAGAGTTTTAACGAATTTTCCTCAGGAAAGCTTGATTTCTTTTTTATCCAGGAAAAGTATTCTACTCCCGTAGGATAGATACGTTTTTGTTTTTCACAGAGTAAAAGATAGACATGATTTTTTGCAATATGAAAGTTGAGGGATCAGATAATAATATAGATTATTTCTTATGCCAGAATAATGCACGGTGCTCAAAGGATAGCATGATAATTGTCTCCTGCGGGAACCGTGTGTTAAAAACAAGGTCGTGAAATAGATCTTTAAAGTTCGTGAAATAGCGTTTTAACACATTTTCTCTTTAGGATTAAAATAAAAATTACAATTTTCACTTGAAGATATGATTTTTTATTTAACATCCGAAAAATAATGAAAATTTTTGAAACGTTGAAATTTCTTTCATTGTTAATTTTCGAATACATATTTAGAATTTAGCGTGTTAAATTACATTTAAAAAATCAACAATTAAATTTTCAACTTTTCTTTTCAAAACTTCCCACTCTTTAAAATATGTTAGGCCTCTTAAGTGAGCGCTTGCGCTTTTCCTTCTCAATACTTGTGTACTTTTTTTCAGTAGTCAGTAGTCAGTACTGAGCTGATTCATAGATCATTAGACATTCAGGCATTCAGCTCCTTGCAATATATTATATCAGATACAGAAGTACAAGTTTAAAATATATTATTTGTTACAACGGTTACAGGCGTTGCAATAATCAAATAACATTTCAATTTTTTTTACGTTACTCTTTGTTTAAGTTTCATATATTCTTTTTTCTTCATTATATTTTAAGTTTACATACGTAAATTTTATCAATAAAACACCCCAGTAGTGTTATGCAGCGTTCCTTTATTATTCCCGTTCCCGTGACATTTTCTACTATAGTTCCACTCTTACTGATCATAGTGTGATGTACCTAAGATAGCTCATGAGTCATGTTATACTTTTAACGTTACAGACATACAATGTTTTTCTTGGTTTCGTCCGCGTTGTTTTAAATTAGCATTATAGGTACCAAATTTTATCTCTTCAATGGTTCTTAAGTGATTTGTGGTTAAAACAAAGAAAGTTTCAACTCCTTTAGAATTGTGCCATAAGTTCCCCACTTTTAACCCTCTCTCACTCTTATGCAACGCAGACGGAGTTGCGCGGGTCAGCTTATTAGATAAAATACATAGGATTATACATATCAATTACAGTGAATATCGCTTATAACGACCGAAATTTGACGCTCCCCTGAAATTCGTTATAAACGATTTCTACTGTATATGCATACAACATATATGACGTGCATTGTACATATGTACATAAAATATAAAAATTCCCAACCTTCACCCCACAATCGTCCTTATTCGAATTTTTCCAGGAAAAAGTTTCAAATAAAACTTGTAAGCAGCAATGAGTTTAAGAACTATAGTAAGTTTAAAGAAAATCGCTGGAGCCGTTTTCGAAAAAATTTGAAAAAGCTCAAAAACTCCTAGAATAAAGTGGAGCTTTCGGCTCACCGATTTCAACCAAAAGTTTCGCGGCATAATTAGGTATAATATGGAGGCTAGATTCCAAGTTTGGTGAAATTTGGATAAAGCTTTCGATACTACGATATGGCTGTCACACACAAACATGTTTCTAAAAACCACTTTTTCGGTCTCAGGGGACCTCAAAACATGTATTTCTGGTGAAAGCTCGATTTCAAAAATTAGACCCGATTGCAATACTTCCTTTATTAGGTTTATAGTAGTAAAAGAAAATAAAAAGTGTTAGATCTAAGATACTTACAGTATAAATCGTTTATAACGACACCGGATATAATGAACAACCGGTTGTAACGTAAAAAACCTACGGGTCCCGTGATATGTCTTATTAGATAAAATACATAGGATTATACATATCAATTATAGTGAATATCGCTTATAACGACCGAAATTTGACGCTCCCCTGAAATTTGTTCTAAACGATTTCTACTGTATATGCATACAACATATATGACGTGCATTGTACATATATAACATATAAAAATTCCCAACCTTCACCCCACAATCGTCCTTATTCGAATTTTTCCAGGAAAAAGTTTCAAATAAAACTTGTAGCCATCAATGAGTCTAAGAACTATAGTAAGTTTAAAGAAAATCGTTGAGCCGTTTTCGAAAAAATTTGAAAAAGCTCAAAAACTCCTAGAATAAAGTGGAGCTTTCGGCTCACCGATTTCAACCAAAAGCTTCGCGGCATTACTAGGTATAATATGGAGGCTAGATTCCAAGTTTGGTGAAATTCGAATAAAGCCTTCGATACTACGATATGGCTGTCACACATAAACATGTTTCTAAAAACCACTTTTTCGGTCTCAGGGGACCTCAAAACATGTATTTCTGGTGAAAGCTCGATTTCGAAAATTAGATCCGATTGCAATACTTCCTTTACTAGGTATATAGTAATAAAAGAAAGTAAAAAGTGTTAGATCTAAGATACTTCTATCGATTTTTACTTTATTTTACTACTACAGTATAAATTGTTTATAACGACACCGGATATAATAAACAACCGGTTGTAACGTACAAAACCTTCGGGTCCCGTGATATGTCTTAGATAAAATACATATAGGTTCTAGTGAATATCGCTTATAACGAACGAAATTTGACGGTCCCCTGAAGTTCGTTATAAACGATTTCTACTGTATATAGATAGTAAAGGAAGCATCGTAATCGGGTCGAATTTTCGAATTCGAGCTTTCGCCGGAAATACATGTTTTGAGGTCCCCCGAGTCCGAAAAAGTGGCTTTTCGGAACATGTGTGTGTGGTTGTGTGTGACAGCCATATCGTATCGAAAACTTTATTCGAATTTCACCAAACTTGTGCCGCGAAGCTTTTGGTTGAAATCATTTAACGGGGAGCTCCACTTTATTCTAGGAATTGTTGAGTTTTTTCGATTTTTTTCGAAAACGGATCCAACGATTTTCTTTAAATTTTCTATAGTTCTTAGACTCATTAATGGCTACAACTTTTATTTGCAACTTTTTCCTGAAAAAATTCGAATAAGAGCGGTTATGGGGGTGAAGATTGGAAATTCGTATATACATATAGTCATATAGGTTGTATGCATACAGTTCTGTTTATATGTATCGGTATGGTTATAAAGTGCCTATATTTCTTTTAACTAACAGCGAGTTTCATAAATGAAAGAATAATTGTCATCTTATTATTTAATTAATTTTTCGGGAGAGTAAGGTTAGCGTGGCGTCAAGAATTAACGACGGCTCCTGATAAAACAAGTAAAAAAAAAACGAATAATGAAGTGTGGTAATTTACGAGTTTTCGCATCGTTTTCGGTAAAAATCGGATTTTAAGACGAATTTTTTTTTATGAGAAATGATTTTGATAAATCTGTCAATTAAGATGTAACTATCGGAACTGTCATGTATTTCAAGTTAATTAATATAAATACATTCAACAATTAATTGTTTAAAAGCTCCAAGGGGTCCCCCTGGCGGAGCCCCCAAGAAAAAAAAATTATAGTCATTGTTCGTTTACTCGATTTTCATTCATTGACTGAATGTGCAATTCTTGGCATCGCGAAGTTTTTTTTTTGAGCACGTAATTATCAAGTACTTTCAATTTTTGTTGGAGGATATTTTGTCATGGGGATATTTTTTCCGGGTATCAAAACGCATGGAACCTATGTGGGGGCCTTAACTTTAAAAAGTTTTGCTGAAACTAAGATTAATTACTTGGTGTGAATAAGGGAGGTGGGGCAAAATAAATATGACACGTGGAACACAATTTCAGGTCTTTCACCATTTTACGTCTTGTATCAGGTATTTTATGCAGTTAACTGTGCAGTTAAAACTGCGGTTGTTCAAATCAATGTCAAAAAATATTCAATTCATTTTTTTTTGTAGTTTTATAACTCAACTAATAAATTTTTCTTTTTTTCCAGGTGCTAAGTGTTCGTAAGTGTTAGTGAAAATGATTATCCCATATTTTGGATTAATGGACACCTGTATGCTGTAGGAATGATGTGGTGAATGCTGTAATCAAGGTAAGATCGCACGTTTTTAATCGTTGTTCGATCGATTTCAATTGTAGATATTATTATCATACAAACTACGCTTGTTATCATTTAAGCCCAATCTGTTATCTCATTAAAACCGATAACATTTTTTTTTTCAAAATTAACTACTAATAAATTTCACAGCGACAGAGCTTCTTTCAATAACTATTTATGTGTGAGTGTTTTTCATTACAGGTACTCAAAATTAGTACCTGATAATGTACGACCTTTTCACAAAGATAACACCACACCATAAAAATGTATTAACACACAAACAGTAACGCACTTGATGTTAGTTTGTTTTTTTTTTTTTTCAAAATTAATATTTTCACACTTTAAAGAAATGTTTAAAATTATTGAAGTTATACTTCTTTAGGCGCGTTATGAAAAAATGATGAGAGGGAAATTTTAAGATTTAAGACAAAAATTAACAAAATGAAGTTAGTCGCAAAACCAGTGGGTCTCTTGGCGCGCGTAATTTGAATTTTTGTTGTATTTATTTTTATATTTAAATTAAAAATAATTATATATACAAATGAGACATATTATTCATAAATCAGTTATTACTTTTCTCAAATTTTGCAGTAGCTGTTATACTATTTGAAATTTAATGATAAAAATGACGTTTGAATTCAATGCATATTTTTAGTTATCACGAAATATGGGATTTTGAAATGATTCAACCATCTTAGAATAATAATTTAGTAACACAAGATATGAATAAGATTAAGACATTTACTTTGACAAGTAGCTACTTACTTACTTTATTTTGCAATTTCTATGAAGCGTCGTTTTCATGACATGCATGAATTGTTAACCAGAAAAATGATCCTGACAAATTTTATAAACGTCTTGTAGCTTTCTTTGGATATAATTTATTGATACAAATTAAAATATTACTCTCTTATTTTTATTTTTAATAATTAGATCTTTAAATATATATTACTATTATTATTATTAAATATTAAATTACAGTTTTTTAAAATTGATTATTTGAATAAAATTAATTAAAACTTATTTTTAATGATACCAAAGAAGTATAACTTCTCACGCGCGTACATAAGTACACGCAACCACTTTTTATTATATTAACGACGGTCGTAAATTTGGTATTTTTATGAATGTAATAACAATTTTCACTCTAATTACGTCATAAACGGTGCATGGTCGTAAAGATTTTCTCTTTCATTTTTTTTTTCGAAGAGGCTGTGAATATTCATTGAAGGGCATTAAATGTCGTTAAGGTTTTAACATAAAATGTGTGTCTTATGGGCAGTTTAAAGCTAGTATTAAAATGTGTCGTTTGGCTCGATAACAACGAGAATTTATTTAAAAAAAAAAAAAAAGTATTTTCTTTTTTTTTGTTTAAATATTGGAAATGAAAAAAATTGTTTTCTAGTGAAAATTGAAAAAAAAAAATTTAAGACTTGACAGGATTCGAACTTAAGTCCTAGTTATTATATGACTTATGGTGAATTACCTTGAGGTGGCTTTGGCACTATTGATTCTTTTTTATTTTCTTTTACTACTTAATAGTAAAGGAAGTACTGTTATCGTTTACTGAATTCGTGCTTTCACCGGAAATACATGTTTTGAGGTCCCCTCAGTCCAAAAAAGTGGTTTTTAGAAACATGTCTGTGTGTGTGTGTGTGTGTATGACAGCCATATCGTATCGAAAGCTTTGCTCGAATTTCACCAAACTTGGAATTTAACCTGCATATGACATCTAGTTGTGCCGCGAAGCTTTTGGTTGAAATCGATTAACCGGAACTTCCATTTTATTCTAAGAGTTTTTAATTTTTTTCAATTTTTTTCGAAAACGGCTCTAACGATTTTCTTTAAACTTTCTATAGTTCTTAGACTCATTGATACCTATAAATTTTATTTGAAACTTTTTCCTGGAAAAATTCGATTAAGGGCGGTTCTGGGGTGAAGGTTGGGAATTCGTATATCCATATATTGTATTTTAACCAACAGTGAGATTCATAAATGAAAGTAAAAGAAAGTATTGTGACGCCTCGCAGCAGATATTTTCAAGAGTTAATAGTATCACATGTACTTATCAATTGATAAAGAAACCCCATAACAAAAATCACGTCAATTTGTTACTCCTATTGAGAAGAAACAAATAAACTCATTCTTTAACTATGACTATGACTTATAGGATCAAAAAGGAAAAAAAAAATTATCAAAATCCTTCTAAATTAACCATTTCAATTAGCCAAATCGCTTGTGTCAAAAAAAAAAAAAAAAAAATTTTTACAGCTATCTTGCAGGAACCAAACATTTCTCTGAAGTAAAAATTGTCAAGTGTGTTATTTTAAACACGAAACCGACTTTTTAGTGTGGTATTTATTAGTGACGGGCAAAAATTGGTCTTGGTTTTTCTTAAAACTTTCTTAAGTCGACATGTTACGAGTTATAACTCAAAATTTATAAATTTCTCAACTTTCCTCTTTCTTATAGAAAGAATATTACAGTAGTGTAGAAATAGATTATCCTAAATGGCAAGGATCACTATATCATTTTATTTATATAGATTAATAATCATAATCATACAAAGTCTATGTCTATGTCACTCTGTACTAATGCAGCTTTCTACTGGTGAAAGAATTTTTAAAATCCGTTCAGTACTTTCAGAGATTACCTCATACAAACAAACTCATAAATTTTACCGCTTTTTATTAATATTACTATAGATCTAGTCTGCAAATCGGTACGTGTAAGAGATTTGAGTGGGCGACTCAATTTTTAAGCCACATCGATCGAAAAGAAAAAAACCCTCAATTAACTTTTATCCAAGTCAAATCAAATTAGAAAAGTTTACGTTTTTCGCGGCCCACGCTGGGTATAGAAAATTGCCTCAATAACTGGAATACCAGTGGTTAGAGAACAGCACCCACTCGGTACATACATCTGAACTAATTATTTTGAGAAAATTTTCACGTTTTGCGTGAATGTCCGATCGAAATGCGACCAATTACCGATATGAGATTTACTTGAACGATTAACTCGGGATTTACTAATCAGCCAGTACAACATGATAAGATCATTAAATATGGCATCTAAATTGTTGCGATCAAAAATAAATTGATGTCCTTGACAAAATCGTTCAATTCAATTTGATAAAATAATTAAAATGTGAGGTGGTGATAAATTTTTTACGCGTTTCTAATAAAACGCGCTGACATTTCAACATGGATTTTAGTTTCATTAGATTTGCGTTTTAACATGAGGGTTGTTCTGGTTATTGTTTTGGTGGTTCTCTGCGAGAGGACCACTGCGATCTTAAATGGGGAGAAGGCCAAGAACAATGAGTTTCCATTTGCGGTTTCGTTGGAGCAAAAGTTTGGCTGGAACGGATGTAGCGGGGCATTGATTGGGGCTGAATGGGTTTTAACGGCGGCTCATTGCGTTTATGAGTAAGATTTAAAAAAAAAAAAATGGAATTTTTTTTTACAATTTTTCGATCTAGTTTTCGTAATTCACTCGAGTCGATCAAGGCTTTGATTGGTACCGATGCGATTTATCAAACATTCGAACATCAATATCGATTTAAGAACCTGATAATTCATGAAAATTTCAACTTTTATACGATGGACAATGACATTGCATTGCTGCAGTTAGAGAAACCGGTGACATTTTCACGGAAAATCCAGGCGATAGAACGCGCCGATTTTGATGTAGCTCCCGGAGATAATGTCACTGTTGTCGGATGGGGTTCGACCATTGTGAGTTTTTAAATTATAGTACGAGAGCTAGCGACATTGAAAAACAAGTCAATCGTAAAAAATACTTTTTACAGCATCTTTAGCCTTTTAAGCTTCACTTTTGTGCATCATCAATAATTTTTTTAAATTTTTTTATTACTAATTTTATTAGATCTATTGAAATCTATAAAAGTCTATTGACATCTATTGAAGTCTATATTGAAATCTATAAAATCTATTGAAGTCTATGAAATTTGTGGCGACGACATACATACATAGTCCGCACATTACACCTAGCAATCAGTAAGTGTAGAAAAGGCTTAAGAAAAAAGAATTTTAGGTCGGCCAGTTTGTATGTATGTTATCTCTCGCACTATCCCGGACATCATACGAGCTGTCTGGCTGTCGGGAGGGGTTGCGTTTTTTAGTGCGCATCGCACCTATGACAGATAAAATAATGAAACTTTCAGAAAAAATAAAAAGTTTCAGATGAAATTTGTAGAAAATAACATTTTACATAAAAAATGTCCAGTGACTAATTTTCGTAAGGTGGCTAGTTTGCCCGCTACAAGCTTGTAAAACTCTTGTACAAAGCTTGTAGCGGGCAAACTAGCCGATTTACAAAAATTAATCACTGGACGTTTTTTATATAAAATGTTATTTTCTACAAATTTCATCTGAAACTTTTTCTTTTTTAACCGACTTCAAAAAAAGGAGGAGGTTCTCAATTCGATTGTTTTTTTTTTTTTATGTTTGTTACCTCAGCATTTCCGACTGGGTGAAGTGATTTTGATGATTCTTTTTTAATTTGAAAGCTGGTGCTTTCCGAATGGTCCCATTTTAATTTGAAGGAAATCGTTCACTTCTAAGGGGTTGAAAACTAAGGGATGAAATACTAACTTCTTATTGAAAAGCTCGATTTTGAAAATTATTTTTTTATTTGAAAGCCAGTACTTTTCGTGTGGTTCCATTTTAATTTGAAGGAAATAGTTCACTTCTAAGGGGTTGAAAACTAAGGGATAAAATACTAACTTCTTATTGGATAGCTCGATTTTGATAATTCTTTTTTTATTTGAAAGCTGGTGCTTTTCGTGGGGTCCAGTTTTAATTTGAGGGAAATCTTCCACTTCTAAAGGGTTGAAAATTAAGGGATGGAATATTAACTTCTTATTGGATAGCTCGATTTTGATCATTCTTTTTTTATTTGAAAGCTGGTGCTTCCCGTGTGGTCCCATTTTAATTTGAAGGAAATCGTTCACTTCTAAAGGGTTGAAAACTAAGGGATGAAATATTAACTTCTTATTGGATAGCTCGATTTTGATAATTCTTTTTTTATTTGAAGAACACAACTTTAAATTAATCTCCTGTCCATTTTTAAAAAAAAAAACTCCACTCATAAGGGGTTAAAAATTAGAGATGAAATAATATTATAAATTTTTCCTGGCTAACCCGATTTTGATAATTTTGTTTCTATTACGTACAACGTACCTTTAAATTGTTCACATTTCAATTTAAAGAAAAAAATCCACCCCTTAAGGATGAAAATAGGGGATGAAATAGTGACATTTAACCGAAATTTGATAAATTTTTTTCTGTTGGAAAGAGTAATCCACTTAGTTTTATTATTACATTTAAAAGTAAAAAATTTCAACCCTTAAGGGCAAAAAGGGATGATGTAGTAACTTTTAATATTAAACGGCGCTGCCTCATATGAGCAGCGCGTTTGGAAGGTTAACCATTTTCAAGAAAATAAAATCAGTTATCGAACTTCAGATCACTAAAACGCGAGAAATAAATAAATATTATAAAAAATGAAAAACCGACTTCAAAATATATAAAAATTCTTAACTAAACAAAAAATGCACTAAAAAGTAACAAAATAATGGCGTATCCTTGCAGTATCTACAACTTACAAATTATTAGGATGATACAATGTACAACTATTGTTATTTTTGGAGTTGGTGTCAGTCAATAAAATAAATATTAATAGTAATTTGTAAAAATTTTAAAAAGGTTTAGTTGGTATTGGTATTTTGTAGTTTAAAGGTCGCTAGATATTGTTACAGTTCGAGTATATTGTTTAAAAGATCATTTGAAAAATAAGTTTCATAAGGTATTCTCGTTTTTTGCTAAGTACCAATATAGTCGTATTTCCTTGACTGACACCAACTCCAAAAATAACAATAGTTGTACATTGTATCATCCTAATAATTTGTAAGTTGTAGATACTGCAAGGATACGCCATTATTTTGTTACTTTTTAGTGCATTTCTTGTTTAAGAATTTTTATATATTTTGAAGTCGGTTTTTCATTTTTTTATAATATTTATTTTTTAGGAAAATTTCAATATTTTACCTGTACAGGTGCAATGTGCACTAATAAACGCAACCCCTCCCGACAGCCCGTATGATGTCCGGGATAGTGCGAGAAATAACATATATAAAAACTGACCGACCTAAAATTCTCTCTCGAAAACGTCGCTAGCTCTTAGACTATTAACAACACAGTGATTTTAATTAACCTCAAAAATGTCATAGCCCAACTCAATTTTACGACCATCAAACATTTTACACTGGACCAGATTGAATGTGATCTCAAACGATGATTGTCGTGTCCTTATGAATCAAACGGTTTATGCATTTCATCCGCTATTGGACAAGGAGCACATGTGCACTTTCAATCCCGGTACAGGACCGTATTTGGGGGATGGTGGCTCGCCGGCTATCGTTCAGAACAAGGACAGTGCGCCAATTTTAGTCGGCTTTGTGTCGTGGGGAAAGTTTCAAAGTAGCGTGGACAATGTGCCAGATGTCTATACGAAAGTCTCGGCATACAATCAATGGATCGATACATACACGAATTAATTTTAAATCTACTTATTTATTATAATATACTAATAAAAAAAAAAAATTCTACTAATATCATAACTAAATATCTGCTGCGAAGTGTCACAGGACTTTCTTTTACATGAAACTCGCTGGCTAAAAGTTACCCTAGATCTGTCCTTATTTGAATTTTCCCAGGAAAAAGTTTCAAACAAAATTTGTTAGGATTGATGAGTATAAGAACTACAGCAAATTTAAAGAAAATCGTTAGAGCCGTTTTCGAAAAACAATTGAAAAACCTCAAAAAAACCACAGAATAAAATACCCTTAACCCAAGAATCGCCCTTATTTGAATTTTCCCCGGAAAAATTTTCAAATAAAATTTGTAGACATTAATGTGTCTAAGAACTGTAGCAAGTTTAACGAAAATCGTTGGAGCCGTTTTCGAAACAGTTTGCACAATCTCAAAAGCTCCTAGGATAAAGTGGAGTTTTCAACCAAAAGCTTCGCGGCACAACTAGATATAATTTTTATATATTAAATGCAAGCCTCCAAAACGACAAGAATGTTAAGCATGCATCAGATAGCCTGAGCAAGCTATAATAGGTTTGTTCCAATCGTTCTTCTGGTTATGTTATAAACATCGACCCACAAACAAAGAGCAAGACAACTAATTGAAAATTCGATTCATCTTCGTCAAATTCACGCGATTGGAATCGCTATAAAATCCCTATCTCTATTTAAATTGGACTGTCACGATTTTATATCCTTACTCAGTAATATTATAAACGTAAAAGTTTGTAAGAATGGATGTTTGTTGCTCTTTCACTCAAAAAGTACTGAATGGATCTGTATGAAATTTGGCATAAATATAGATTATAATCCGGTTTAACATATAGTATACTTTTTATCCAGAAAAAATTACGGTTCCCGTGAGATAGATATTTTTTTGTTTTTTAAAAAATTAACTTCCTTTTTGGTAATGTGGTAGTTTAGGGGTCAGAGAATGATATAGGTTACTTTATATACCGGAATAATGAACAGTTCCCATGGGATAGTAAAATAAGTATATATTCTATAGGAACCGAGTATTTAAAAGCAGTTTCGTTAAAGTTCATGAAATAGAGTCTTAACTTATTTTCCTTAAGAAGACTTGATCTACTTTTTACTCGGGAGAAATGTACTATTCCCGTGGGATAGATATGTCTTTTGTTTATCACAGAGTTAAAGATTGATACGATTTTTGCAATGTGGTAGTTTGAGGGAGAATGATATAGCTTACTTTTAAGGCTAGAATTACACATAGTTCCCATGGGATGGCAAAACAATTGTATCCTACAGGAACCGTACATTTAAAAAGTTTCGGTAAAGTTCGTGAACAAGAATTTTAACGCATTTTCCTCAAGAAGACCTGATCAATTTTACACAATAACGAAAGAAATCTCTACAAAGTTGAAATTTAAAAAATGATAATTTTTACTGGAAAATAAATATGAATTTCAATTTAACACCCGATAAAATTAATAATAAATTTTCTCAAATACTTAGAAATAAACGTTTTAAAATAACGAACTAAAAATTTCAAAAAATGAACAATTACTTATCGGAACGAATTTTAATGAAGTTTTGCTAAAGATCTCTTAGGATAGCTACTAATCTATTCTTTTAAGGGAACATCCATTAATTACGTGAGGCGCGTTCAGGGGCCGATGGGGTCGAGCCGAATCTCATCTAATCTTACTTTGGGGAAAGGAAAGGTCTCGCAAATATCACGTTTTTATTTGTTTTGAAAAATATCACATTAGATTGCGGGTTGGGGGAAAGATATATGCCAAATCTCATGACATCTTACCAGAGAGGAGGGGGTGGGATTTCAAAAATCGCAAAAAAACGCCACGCGCAATTAATGGATGCCCCCTAAAATAGCTGAACGGTTTTAAATGAGATTTGGTATGAAAGATTTTGAAGCCCTAAAGTGAAGAATACAAGTACTTTTTTACTAAAAATCGTATAGAAGCTGATGTGAGACAGCTAACATCTCTTTCTTGAATAATAATTTAACGAATTTTCATCAATTTTCTTTGAATCTAAAGTCTGAAAGTATTTATCATATTTTTCTGTTAAAAAAAAAATAATTTTTATATTTCGCTATGAACGTAGGGAATCTTTTAATCAATCAGTTAAATTTAGATACACTCAGCGAAGCGAGCGGGTATCAGCTAGTTGTATAATATAGACAACATTGACTCGACTAGACCAAAGGAAATCGAAAATCGTGTCCACACTTACGCAATAATTAGATTCGAACACGAAACACGAAAATGACTCGAAACCAAGAAATTTTCATAAAATTTAAATATAAATCGACCGAATTCCGATCGATTATTTCGAGGCAAAAATCTCACCATAAAACTATCCACATCTGTGAACATGTGGGGAATTGAAATTTTTTTCTTGTACATTTTGGTTGATGATGATGATGATGCTGGGTAATAAGCTATATAATATTTATCCGTCATGCTGCTTGCTGGTTTTCTGGTTTGTTGGCATTAGAGATTATTACATGTTCGGCTCTTTTCTTCTCGCATCTCTTTAATATTTTATGTATATTTAAACCGTTACATGTTTCCAATATTCAGAAAATCGTTGTCTACGATGTTTAGAAGAGGTTTTTTTTTTTTTTTTTTTTTTTGGTCGAAGAAGACCGCGCTCGTCTTATTATAATTTTTCTTGGGATCCCACTAAAAGTCATTATCGAAATAATTGAACCGTTCAGTATTAAGTTTTTGTTATCATTTTTTTTTTTCACGTCTTCTCGACGTCTTGGTTATACGTAATTTCAACGTTGATTATTTCTCTCGAGTAAAAAAAAGAAAAAAAAAACCATTTAAAAAAAACTCGAACAAACATAGTTAGGAAGAGTCATTTTGAAGTTTGAATTTTTTCAGTTTGAAGTTGAATTTACAAGTAAAAATCATGTTGATTTGATCTAAAAGTTTTGTTGGACAAGTGCCAACTTTATGTTAAATAAATTGATATTGTCGAGGTTTTTTAGTAAAATCTTAACAAAAAAAGTGGTTGCGTGTATTTATGTACGCGCGTGAGAAATTATACTTCCTTGGTATCATTAAAAATTAGTTTTTATTAATTTTATTCAAATAATCAATTTTAAAAAAACTGTAATTGAATATTTAATAATAATAATATATATATTTAAAGACATAATTATTACAAATAAAATTAAGAGAATAATATTTTAATTTGTATCAATAAATAATATCCAAAGAAAGCTGCAAGACGTTTATGAAAATTTGTCAGGATCATTTTTCTGGCTAACAATTCATGCATGTCATGAAAACGAAGCATCGTAGAAATTGCGAAATAAAGTAAGTAGCTACTTGTCAAAGTAAATGTCTTAATCTTATTCATATCTTGTGTTACTAAATTATTATTCTAAGATGGTTGAATCATTTTAGAATCCCAAATTTCGTGATTACTAAGAATATGCATGGAATGCAGACGTCATTTTCATCATTAAATTTCAAATAGGATAACAGCTACTGCAAAATTCGAGAAAAAAAATAACTTATTTATTAATAATATGTGTCATTTGTTTATATAATTATTTTTAATTTAAATATAAAAATAAATAAATTAGAAAGTAAATACAACATTCAAATTACGCGCGCCAGAAAACCCAATGGTTTTGCGACTAACTTCATTTTGTTAATTTTGTCACCCAGATGCGCGCGCATCTTAAAATTTCACTCTCATAATTTTTTCATAACGCGCTTAAAGAAGTATAACTTCAAAAAAATGATGGTGTCCAAAAACGCATAGTACCTACTTACATCAGTATTAAAATTTTAGGGGAAAAACGAGCTATAAGTATCAATATTAAGATTGACCCAATCCATTTTTTTCATTTTCCATTCAAATAACACAGGAAAAATTTTTGTGTTCGAATTTTCACCGGAAATACACATTTTGAGGTTCTCTGAATCCAAAAAAGTAGTGTTTTAAAAAATGTTTGTGTCTCCGATTTTCACCAAATATTTCCTTTATATTACATCTAGTTAACGTCTTAAAGTAAGCTTTGGAAATTGTGTCGTATCAACCAATGAAAATCTCTAACTTAACAAAACAACCAATAGGCCCTTAGAAAATCCTAGCCTACTTGATTTATTCTCATTTTTGTCAATCTCTATACACATTCATACAATGAGCAAATGGGTTATAGAATCCAAATTAAAAACTTTTAAATTAAGAGTCAAATATATTGATGAAAATGCTATCAGCCAGCACTGGAACTCTCTAAAAAATTGGGAGGTGGTCTCTTGGCCATTATCGCTTTAAACGACGTGGAGGATTTTTTGGGAAAAACTTTGAACTTCTGCATTAGAATGGGAAAATAATATGTCATGGAATTTTATGAATCTATCGGGAATATAAGAAACGTTAAGATCTCTATGAATTACTCGATTTGTGACATAATAAGGAGCGTTTAGGATTTTTCAAAGGTCTGAAATGATTGGATGCGTTTGATATTAGAGGGTTTAGTGAAGTCCTACAATTCTATGTCAAAATAGGTCTTATAGGGGATTTATATACAGTCAATTTAGTTGGTACGTCTATGGGAGATTGTGGTTCTAAAAGTCGTCTTAAGAGTCCAAAGCGTCTGTTAAGGTCTTATCGTTTCAGTCTTGTGTGTGGGTTCTATGTAAGTCGACTATCCAGACAAAACCCCTAGATAGGGAACCTCCGTGGAGGTCGTTAGTGGTTCGTTGTTGTACGTTATCGGTGGGCATTTAAAGTCTGTTTAGAGTAAATGTTACATTGACGCATTTACTTTTGTTTATTTTAACTTTCCAAAGGTCACTTAGCGGCATGGTGGACTAGATAGTTGCCTTATACGCCAGTGATCCTGGATTCGAATCCCAATGAAAGTCTAAGATGTCTTTCTGGGTTTTCTGATTCGACGGTCGCTAATAACCATAGTAGTTGATGCGACATTAAAAAAAAAAAAAAAAAAACAAAAAATCTTTTTGTTTCTAGGCACCAGTTGGCTATAAGATGGCTTGAAACGGGTTTAGGTCGGAGGCAAGGATCGCAATATCATCTGCGTTGGTAGTTATCAGTATAAGAGGATGAGTTGGGATATGAGATGTACATATGGTATAAAATATGGGGCCCAGTATACTTCCCTGAGGAACTCCGGCTAGGGTAACTTTAGGGAGAGAAAATTCAGATCCGTATCTCACTTTGAAGGATCGATCGGTAGGAAATATTGGGATGGTAGGAACTTCTTGAGCTTATATAGAAGTCCTGGATGCTATACCCTGTCAAATTGGCAATTTTTTTTTTCAAGACCCGCAGAGATTTCATCGACTACCCTAAAATACTATTAACTGGTGGAGTGAGATGATCTGAAACCAAATTGGTGGGAAGGCATAATACTGGGATTTTCGAGAAACGGAGTGATTCGATGTTTTTCGAGAATTTTGGAAATCAGAGGTAGCAAACTTATTAGGCTACAGCACGATGGATCTGTAGCAAGTTTCTTGAGTTTTGGGATAAGGATAAGAATGAAGTGTTTCCATTGTTAGGAAAAATGTACGCCATGAAGGATTACGTTAAAGCAGGTGGTTAAGCAAACTATTGCCTTCCCAAAGAGATGATTACTCTAAAAAATTTTGTTTCAATATATACTATCAATTTTTATACACCATAATAACTTTTTTTTCTTTGGAAACACCCAAAAAAATTAATTTTCAGTGGCAGATGGAAATTATTTTTAACATTTTTTTTTCTTTTCTGTTTTAGGTAAGTGAACTGCACTACTAAAGAGCTAGTTTTAGAAGAAATGATAAATTGTAAGTGAGAATATTTGATTTTTACATTTCCATAAGTTAATATTTCCTCGATAAAATCACGTGGATGCTCATGAAGTATCCTCAAGTTACCAAGAAAAACTAAAAAGTATTTTCGTTGTCTATAAGATTGTCTAAATTTGGTAGCTCTAATACATTGAACTTAAACAATTTAGTCTATTTCTATGAAGCTTAAGTTTTTTCAACCATTTTAACCAATTCTTTGCCCGAGAGAAAAAGGAAAACTTAACTTATGTACTTAAATGTTTTCTAGTAAGCGTTTTCAGTGTAGATTTTGAATACCTTTGAGTTCCCAAAAACGTTGTCATGGGTTCCAAGTAATCGCTTATTACTTCGCTATTAGTTTTCACAAACTATTTTATCTACGACTTAAGCATTAGACTCATTAAAGAAAACTTTACATAAACTCGAAATTCTTCTAAATTTTTAAAAGTTTTGAGACTCCTGTTTTATACTAAAACCCAGTCATTTGTACATTTAATCAAATGGATATGGATTAATTAGTTGCTAAGGAAAACTAAGATTCTCGTTTCCTAGGAAACATCAAATAACAAAGTTTGCTTTGATGTTTCGAATTTATTTGAACAAAGTCGACTATATGAAACGTTGACTATTTATTTAATGTTACCATGGTAACGAATATCTACTGGCCTACTACTAGGATTAGGACTAGGATTATTCTAAAATTTTCACTAGCGGCAAATCTCAAGAATAATCTATATCTACATAGCTATTAGTCCTTGGTAACATAATGGCTATAATTTATACATAATTTAGTAGAGAAAAGTCGGAAAATGCAAAGATTTGTAATGTGATGTCATAACAAACAAATTTTTGTGCACTTACATTGCAAACACTGGCTAAACCTTACGAGATAGATCGAACTAAGATGCAGCGAATTTGCGTATCTTAAAAAGATTGATGAAAAAGTCCGCGACGGTATATGTCTATCCCTAAGGATAACCCACAGGAACCATTTTTATCTTTTACAAATGACAAAAAAATTATGTTGGCATAGCGGCTGGCTATGTTGTACGACGTACGTATTGCCTGTTTTATTGGTATCTTCTTCTATATTATATAAAAATGTTATGTTGGTCTTTATTCCACCAACCAATTGAGTTCAAATTTTGATACAATATACAATCGGGCTTCAGAATAGTTTTTATCTATATTTCGCGTCAGTAATATATAGTGAAAAACACGTGAATCCAAAAGGATAGCATAACAAGTGTATCTTACAGGAACCATGTATTTAAAAAAAGTTTCGTTAAAGTTCGCGAAATATATTTTAACGCATTTTCCTCAAGAAGGCCTAACCAATTTTAGACAGTAGCCGAAGAAAGTCTTTACAAAGTTAAAATGAAACAAATCACAAAATTCTACTGAAAAATAAATAATAATTTCAATTTAACACCCGATAAAATTAATAAAGAAATGTTTTTAAATATTTGAATTTTTTCATTGTTCATTGTCGAAGAAATTAATTAGAAATAGATAAACGTATTTAAATTTTATACTAAATTTTTAAATAATTAACAATTACTAAACGGAACGAATTTTAATGAAGTTTTGTTAAAGATACTTCAGATCTTAACATATTATCGAATATCATTTATTCTTAAAAAAAGGACGGTTCCTGTAGGATAGCTGCTAATCTTTTCTACTAAAATAGCTGAACTGTTTTAAATGACATTTGGCAAGAAAGATTTTCAAATTTTCTTAATGAAACTTTTTATACTTACAGTTTTTAGTTTTAAGGATTTTGAAGAACTTACTATGAATCTAAAGTCTATGGATCAAAATATGATCAAAATAGATTAATTTTTATATTTCGCTGTGAAAGTAGGGAATCTATTAATTAATCACTTAAATTTAAATACTCTCAGCATAGCGAGCAGCTAGTTTACTATAAAACTATATCACTGTCACTTCACGATAAATCTTGTAAATTTCTTGTTAAATACAATTACCAATACTTACTATGTTTAAAAAAATACCAATAAGAGATTGTCACTCACGACAAATGTCGTGAAGTGACAATTGTCGTCTCACAAGTGACATTTTTTACACGTATAGTTTTCAAAACCTGTATTTCTTAGAGATAGCACTATCAGTCGATAGTTTAAGGAGAAAAAAAAAAAATCTTTCTGTGCTTTGGTAAAAAGGGTTGAATCAACAAGTTGGTATCAAAAAATCGCCTTTAATAAAAAATTAGTTTTCAACAAAAAATTAATGGAACTCGAAGCTTTAGTAAATAAGTTTTTCTACTAAGATTCCCAAACTAAAAATAAACCAATTCTACATGCTTTATGTTAAATTAATTTCGTTAAAAAAATGATCAAGTCGCTCATTTTCTCATAAAGCCATCAAAGTAGCCTTTGAAAGCCGTTCTCATCCAACCAATAAGAAATTATTAGTATTATTCTCAACCAATAAGCATATAGATTAAATCACAGCCTATGTGATTATTTTAAACTATTTAAATACGAATGCTAATGTAACAGATTTTAGTCTAGTAAATAAAATCTTCAAGTTCAAATCTAATCTCATTCGAGTGCACACAGATAAAAAAATGTCTCCTTGATTTTCGTTTCACTTTTCACTCTCATTTTTTCACATGTAGTTACTAAAAGAAAAAAAAAGTAATCAAGGAAAATTTACTATCAAGATTTTTTCTTTTCTCTACTTAAGCAGTGTTTACTTGTTTACAAAACAAATATTAATCTTTTAAAAATCTCCAACCAAAGTCGAATGAATTAAACGTTTAATCCGTTTAACGTTTATGCTCTATATATTTAATCGGTTCTTAATTTAACTACAACTAATTGTTATTTTATGACAATAATTATAAATAATGATACAATTCGTATCAATTATCATATTATGAAAGAAGAGATTTATAACAATTTCTATAACTTCTTAACCTACACAAAATTTTTTTGTTTTTTAATTTCCCTGTCTAAGTATATTTACCAGTTTTTTATATCAATATTTAACTATTTGTTAAATCGATTAGTGAGCTAACTTTAGCTTCTCTCCTTTGTCAATTTTTACTTTCTTTTACTATTAAATAGTAGGTAAAGGAAGTATTGTAATAGAGTCAAATTTTCAAATTTGAGCTTTCACCGGAAATGCACGTTTTGAGGTCCCCTGAATCCAAAAAAGTGGTTTTATAGAAAAAAAAAAGTGGTTGCGTGTACTAATGTACGCGCGTGAGAAGTTATACTTCTTTGGTATCATTAAAAATTAGTTTTTATTAATTGCATTCAAATAATCAATTTTTAAAAAAATGTAAATCAATATTTATAATAATAATAATAATAATACAGTACAAATCGTTTATAACGACACCGGATATAATTAACAACCGGTTGTAACGTACAAAACCTTCAGGCCCCGTGATATGTCTAAGATAAGACGATACATATCGGTTATAGTTAATATCGCTTATAACGAACGAAAATTTGACGGTCCCCTGAAGTTCGTTATAAACGATTTCTACTGTATATATATTTAAAGATATTATATAAGTAAATAAATAAAACAAAAATTCAAATTACGTGCGCCAAGTTAAAAGAAACCGAGTGGTTTTGCGGCCAACTTCATTTTCTTAACTTCTGTCTCAAGATGACCGCCCATCTAAAAATTTCACTCTCATCATTTTTTTATAACGAGCCTAAAGAAGTACAACTTCAAAAAGATCTGTGTGTGGGACAGTGATATCGTATCGAAAGCTTCATCCGATTGCCACCAAACTTGAAATATTGCTTTCATATTACATCTAGTTAACGTTTTAAAAGTAAGCTTTGGAACTAGTGCGTTGTCAACCAATGAAAATCTGTAACTTAACAAAACAACCAATAGGCTATTAGTAAATCATAGCTTACTTGATTTATTTTCCTTAAATCGGTTGAAAATAAGACAATTTTACGACGCAAATCTATTCATTGGGGTGTTTAAAAACACAAAATTTGTTTCCTCTAGTGTCCATAACTACACAGCATATATTAAAACAAAAATTTTGACGCCAAAATAAGCTTTTAATTTCAATACTAAAGTTTGCCTCAGTCCATTTTTTTCATTTTCCAGTTAAATAACGAAGTAAATTTTTATTTTTGAATTTTCATAGCTTTAGAAAAGTTTGTCGTTACAACAATCTGAAACTGAAACTTGGAATTTTGCCTTCATATTAGATCTAGTTGTGTCACTAAACTTTTGGTTTAAATCGGTTGGTAGTAAAAGTCCCCACTTTATTCTATGGATTTTTGAATTTTTACAATTTTTTTCGAAAACGGCTCCAACGATTTTCTTTAAACTTCTTATAGTTTTTAGGCTTATTTATGTCTACAACTTTTGGTGGAAACTTTTTCCTGGGAAAATTCAAATAAGGACAGTTCTAGGGTTAAGGGTGGGAGTTTGTATATACATAGAAGCTATGTATGTAGTTCTGTTTATGTATATATTTAAATATAGCTGATACCCGCGACGTCGTCTGCGTAGTTAAAAAATATTTAATTTAGAGGAAATACATTTAAAAAATTGAAAGCAAAAATATATTAAAAATAACCGGAAAGAACTTAGCGTAGAGCGTTTTTAACTATATGCCAAAAATGGCTCCTTCAGAATCCGCTATTGCTTCAAGTGTATAGTTATTAGTTAATTAATAATTAATAATTAATTTTCCAATTATTGGTAAATTCAAAAATAAAAATTGCTATATAATCACAAAATAATCACTGTTTTAAAAATTTTTTTAAAAATTGTTCCTTAAATGCTCTTTCCGGATCCGCACTTGCTCTAGGTATAAAGTTAATTAGTAATTCAATTTTTAAACTATTCATGTAATAAGATCCAACGACATTTGATGACGTCATAATAAGTACAACAATACATGTATAAAAAATAATTAATTATTAAAAATATTGCAAAAATTTGATCAATTATTTGCGCAATGAAAAGTGCAGATATAGAGCTTTAAAATAATTTTCAATTAAAAATTATTTTGTGTTATAAAGCAATTTTATTCTTGAGTTTGAAAATTTTTTTAAAATTTTAATTATTAATTAACTATTAACTATACATCTGGAGCAATTACGGATCCGGAATGAGCATTTAAAGAGCAATTAAAAAAAAAAAACTTAAAAAAGTGACTTTTTTGTACTTAACAGCAATTTTAATTTTTAGTTTGCAAATTTTTGAATAATTAATTATTAATCAATTAATAACTCTATACACTTGGAGAAATTACGGATTCTGAAGGAGAAATTTTTGGGCATATAGTTAAATTTAAAAAAAAAATGTTTCTCACTAACTTAACTCTTTCTAGTTTAAAAATGTATTTTGAATCTGTATTTACAGTAAAATATAAAAAATGCAACAAAAAACTGCTGAACAAATAGAAAATAGATTTCAAAAAATCTTTTTTTATCTCATATCTCGATGAGCTGCATTGAGTCTACGCTCAAATATGAAATAATCAGTAGGCTGTGGACGGATAAACATCTTCTCTCCAGCCCATGCGCATTACACCGTTTGCCCCACTCTATCAAAGCGACGAAAAATGCAGCGCTTAACGCGTTTTGCTTGTGCAAATCGCATTTTTTAAAACTTTAATTACTTTGTTTTTAATGGAGATATTGTGGTTATACTTTTTTTAGATAAGGACCAAGTATATAAGAAGTAAAACAAACAAAAAATGATCGAAATCTATCCAGTAGTTTTTGGGTTAAAAGCGAACATTGGAAAACAGCAATCATTTTATTTATATAAAAGATAAGAGATTTATAACAATTTTTATAACTTGCTAACTATCTACACAAAATATTTTTATTTTATTTTTTAATTTTTCTATCTAAGTATATTTACTAGTTTTTGGCTCTAAAGATTTTTTTTAGATAACTTAAGGATAACTTAATACCTAAAGTCATATGAAATAAACGATAGGAATAGATATGTAAATATAATATGTAAATATTTAAATGATTCCCGAGTCGAAATTTTAGACCTCTTTTCGACCTCCAAATCTGGGCTATGAGAGGTTTAAATAGATTGAAACATGACCATTTGCATTTGAATTTTAGACCTCTTTTGAACCTACAAGTGGCATTTATCGTACAAAATACCATGTTTAACTCTTTGACCTCTCTCTCTCTCTCTTTTCTCCGCTCTTTTTTGTCACTCTCTTTTATTGTTTTATTGGTAGGATTTTTTTTTCACAAAGAATAACATTTTTATTTTAATATTTTTTTTTATTTATTAAATATACAAGTTTCATTAATATTAGCGATAAATTTAAAAGTAATAAGAATATTACAAATATCAGTTCTTAATTTTCTTGTCCTCGTTTACCAGCTCCTTTATTGTCGCCATTTCCATCTTTTTATTCCAGGATTTCCTTTGATTATAATCCACAATATACCCAACCATGTGGATTTCTTTAGAAATTTTATTTAATTCTATAACATCTCTCTGATTACTTGCAAGATAATAAATTAAAGCAAATTTATTCACACTTTTTTTTTGAAACTCGGTTTTTTCACTTTTAAATTTTTTACGTTTACACTTTTAGGCCTTTTGATATAGACAATATTGAAAAGTAATCAAATAGTGAAATAAGTCTATTCAATTGTTGTATAATAACTTGTGTAGCACTCGAACGGCTAACAAGAGACTAAAGCTGTGTAAAAATGAACCAGAGTGAACAGGATTAAGGGACAAACCAGTAATGGATACAAGCATACACAATATTATACTAAGCATCTAAGTATAGGAAAAAAAGAGATCAAAAATTTGGGTTATAAGTAAATAATATTTGCAATAGGTATTGTAAAAAAAAGGAAATTTACAACCATATTTTATGTTTTATGATCATAAACCTTTTTTTAGGACGAGACGATATGTTCACAAAATATAATAAAAATTTCATGTAGGTTAAAATGAGTACGATGGAATATGGTTTAGGTCTATAAGAGGTTCATTTTACTCTTTGGAGGTCAAAAAGAGGTTCATTTTATTAACCGACTTCAAAAAAAGGAGGAGGTTCTCAATTCGACTGTATTTTTTTTTTTTTATGTTTGTTACCTCAGCATTTCCGACTGGGTGAAGCGATTTTGATGATTGTTTTTTTATTTGAAAGTTGGTGCTTCCCGAATGGTCTCATTTTAGTTTGAAAGAAATCGTTCACTTCTAAGGGGTTGAAAATTAAGGGATGAAATACTAACTTCTTATTGGATAGGTCAATTTCGATAATTCTTTTTTTATTTGTAGAACACAACCTTAAATTAATCTCCTATCCATTTAAAAAAAAAAACTCCACTCATAAGGGGTTAAAAATTAGAGATGAAATAATATTATAATTTTTTTCTGGCTAACCCGATTTTGATAATTTTATTTCTATTACGTACAACGTATCTTTAAATTGTTCACATTTCAATTTAAAGAAAAAAATCCACCCCTTAAGGATGAAAATAGGGGATGAAATAGTGACATTTAACCGAATTTTGATAATTTTTTTTTCTCTTGGAAAGAGTAATCCACTTAGTTTTGTTATTACATTTAAAAGTAAAAATTTCAACCCTTAAAGGCAAAAAGGGATGATGTAGTAACTTTTAATATTAAACGGCGCTGCCTCATATGAGCAGCGCGTTTGGAAAGTTTAACCATTTTCAAGAAAATAAAATCAGTTATCAAACTTCAGACCACTAAAACGCGAGAAATAAATAAATATTATAAAAAAATAAAAAACCGACTTCAAAATATATAAAAATTCTTAAACAAGAAATGCACTAAAAAGTAACTAAATAATGGCGTAATCTTGCAGTATCTACAACTTACAAATTATTAGGATGATACAATGTACAACTATTGTTATTTTTGGAGTTGGTGTCAGTCAAGAAAATAAATATTAATAGTAATTTGTAAAAATTTTAAAAAGGTTTAGTTGGTAATTGGTATTTTGTAGTTTAAAGGTCGCTAGATATTGTTACAGTTCGAGTATATTGTTTAAAAGTTCATTTGAAAAATAATTTTCATAAAGTATTCTCGTTTTTAGCTAAGTACCAATATAGTCGTATTTCCTTGGCTGACACCAACTCCAAAAATAACAATAGTTGTACATTGTATCATCCTAATAATTTGTAAGTTGTAGATACTGCAAGGATACGCCATTATTTTGTTACTTTTTAGTGCATTTTTTGTTTAAGAATTTTTATATATTTTGAAGTCGGTTTTTCATTTTTTTATAGTGTTTATTTATTCTTTGTAGGTTCAAAAGAGGTCTAAAATTTCGACTCGGGTTTCCTCAACTTCCTCCATATGATTTGGTTATATAATAGAGATACATAACGTGTATAGTTGTTTATATCAATAGTATAATATGTATATACAATATGATAATGAGCCTGCTATAATATAACGGGGCTACAACACACACGGGGCACCAACAACCGCATTATTTCCGCTTCATTTTTATATATACATACACCTAGGTAGTATGCTATCAACGCAGCCAGGAAATCGTTAGCTGATTAATTTACATTCGCGCATTTGCATAATACTCCACACGAGAACACATTCCGAACGACACGAAAACAATCGCACAACAATCCGCCAAAAAAAAAAAAAAAAATTCAATGTCAATGGCGTTTGTAAAACAATCATTTTCACATACTTACTTCTTACTTAATAAATTCGACGGAATTTTAACGATCAGATAATAAATACGGGGCTCGTCTTCTCAACGACACAACGTTTAACGCCTCCAATTATGGCCTCAATTAGGCCACTTGTAATAAATCAAAAAAAAAAAAAAAAAAATTCTCGTTCATTGATTTCATTCCTTTCACTCTCTATCTTATAAAAACAATAAATCGAAAAATAATAACATTAACTCACTAATATTTAAATCAAATATAATTTATGTTATATTTGCACGTCGTTTATTCACTTCAAATATAGGTATATATTAAAAGATTAGCTAATGTCTCATTTTGGTTTGATTCAATCAGATATATCTATCGCCTTTTAAAACTACTAAGTATTACGTAAATAAATGGCGTAATAAATTATTAATATTGCATTTTTATGGTTGTTTCATTGATGATTTATTACGCTTTTTTTTTGAGGGAGGGTAAGGGAAACCCAATTGGGGGAAATGAATGGATTTTCTTTTATGGAGAAATTTTAAAAAGAGGCATCGACTTATTGGATGTTTGAAACGACCAAAATATGCTAAGAATAATAATTTAAAACAAAACGCTTGGTTAATGTGTCTTACTCTAAGTATCGTGAAATTGAAGGGATTAGCGGATTTAAGGAGGATGCGAAAATCATATGGTGGCCAATTAAATGTAGTTCCTAGGAAACTTAGTCCCGCAACTACTGTTAGACAAATATTATTCAACTAACCAAATTCTAAGTGGTGGGCTATCGCAAGTATTGCCTCGTGATAATCATTACTTTCAAAACTTTTTTCAGGCAAATTTTGGAAAAAAAAATTTTGTGACACACCGTGTGGTCACAATTTTTTTTGGCTAAAAATTAAATAAAAAAACTTTATTTAACCATTATTTCAATATATAAATATTATTAGTATTTTCAAAATCAAAAGTTGTGACCACACGGTGTGTCACATGTATAGTCCCCCAATTTTTATCAACCATTTTTAACACATTAAATATTGTCACCTTTAATTGGGTAACAAAAAGAAAATTGTGCCATACCGTGTGGTCACGTTGTTCCCTATTTACCAAAGAAAGCTTTGTCTACCTCATATATTAACATTTCCTAATTAAACAGAGAAAGAGAGCTTATGATTTTATTTAAATACATCTAGAACATTTTTATAGTTACTAAAGTCTTTAGTTAATATAACCGTTGTCATGGAAATGGGACTCAAACCAATTTTTGGTTGCCATGGAAACAATTTAATGAATTAAAACTATCCAATTACTAAACCGTTTATTTTACAAGCCCATCTAGATTTCAGAACTAAAACTATATATGTATAATATATCTTACTTATATTATAAACGTGCAAGTTTGTAAGAATGGATGTTTGTTGCTCTTTCACTCAAAAAGTACTGAACGGATCTGGATGAAATTTGGCATAGATATAGATTATAACCCGGTTTAACATTAGGTATACTTTATATCCAGAAAATATGTACGGTTCCCGTGGGATAGATGTTTTTTTTTTTGTTTTTACAGAGCAAAAGATTAAATTCCTTTTTTGTAATGTGGTAGTTTAGGGGTCAGAGAATGATATAGGTTACTTCTTATACCGGAATAGTGAACGGTTCCCATAGGATAGTAAAACAAGTGTATTTATTCTATGGGAACCGAGTATTTAAACGCAGTTTCGTTAAAATCCACGAAATAGAGTCTTAACTCATTTTCCTGAAGAAGATTTTATCTACTTTTTACTCAAGAGAGATGTACTACTCCCGTGGGATAGATCTGTTTTTTGTTTATCACAGAGTTAACGATTGATACGATTTTTGCAATGTGGTAGTTTGAGGGAGAATGATATAGCTTACTTTTAAGGCTAGAATTACACATAGTTCCCATGGGATGGCAAAACAATTGTATCCTACAGGAACCGTACATTTAAAAAGTTTCGGTAAAGTTCGTGAAATAAAATTTTAACGCATTTTCCTCAAGAAGACCTGACCAATTTTACACAATAACGAAAGAAATCTCTACAAAGTTGAAATTAAAAAATTGATAATTTTTACTGGAAAATAATATAGATAAAATTAATAATAAATTTTTTTTAAATACTTAGAAATAAACGTTTTAAAATAATGAACTAAAAATTCAAAAAAAAGAACAATTACTTAACGGAACGAATTTTGCTGAAGTTTTGCTAAAGATCTTGTAGGATAGCTACTAATCTATTCTTTTAAGGGAACATCCATTAATTACGTGAGGCGCGTTCAGGGGCCGATGAGGTCGAGCCGAATCTCATCTAATCTTACTTTGGGGAAAGGGAGGGTCTCCCAAATGTCACGTATTTTTTTGGTTTGAAAAATATCACAAAAGATTGCGGGTTGGGGGAATGGTTTATGCCAAATCTCAAGACATCTTACCAGAGGGGAGGGGGGGGGGATTTCAAAAATCGCAAAAAACACCCCGCGCAATTAATGGGTGCCCCCTAAAATAGCTGAACGGTTTTAAATGACATTTGGTATGAAAGATTTTCAAGTCCTAATGGAAGGAGTACAGGTACTTTTTTACTAAAAATCGTATAGAAGCTGATGTGAGATAGTTAACATCTCTTTTTTGGAAAATAATTCTTACGAAATTTCATGAACTTTCTTTGGATCTAAAGTCTGAAAGTATCTATCATTTTTTCTGTCGAAATAGATTAATTTCTATATTTCGCTATGAACGTAGGGAATCTTTTTAATCAATCAGTTAAATTTAGATAGACTCAGCGAAGCGAGCGGGTATCAGCTAGTAATCCATATAAAGACTACATTTTTTATTTATTTAATATCTTTTTAACTTTCTGCAAATGATATGGCATCCTAGAAAAAGACTACATGTTTACCCTTTTTTGTCCATCTTAATTACTTCTTTTTCTTATCCAACGCCCACTCTTGACATTTCTGCCATTCGATGCCGCGCCACCGTCTAGTAGAGGTTTAAGAGTAGCTGGTTTTGAGGTACTTATCAGACGTTTTGATTCCCGGAAAAAAATATCCCCATATTTTCGATAAAAACCGGATTTCAAAGCAAATTTTTCTTATGGGAAATAATTTTAATAAATCTGTCAATTAAGACGTAACTGTCATGTATTTCAAGTTAATTCATGTAAATACCTCCAACCATTAATGCCAAAGGGGTCCATCTCGCGGGAGTTTGGAGCCCCCAACAAACGAAGTTCGTTTACCCGATTTTCATTCATTGACTGAATGCACATTTCCTGACACCGCAAAGTTTTACTTTTAAAAAGTTTAAAGTTTCATTTTTAATATCTAGTGATCTTTAAAATACGTGGATTGTTATTTTGTCAATTATTTTCTATATTACTTGAGTTCCAGTTCGAATCGCTTTAGTTAGGATGTCATTAATTTTATAGTGTTTTACGTGTTTTCATCCTCATTTTTTTTTTTTTGAACAAGTAATTATCAGGTACTCGTAATTATTTGTTTGAGGATATTTTGCCCTATTTTGGACGTAGCCATTTAAACTACTTAGCAACATCTAAACCGACAAATTAAGGCGGTTTTCTGTAACCCACGGTTTCAATCCTTAGTGTTATTAAATTAAAAAAAATGTTTATTACCTGAACCTTACCTTATTAAAGCCATAAAAATTCGATTCAAAGAATGCTGAAGATACCAATTAAAATCGATTCAATGTCACTTACGTGACGAAGACAACCTTAAGATAGCACATTAATAGATCTAATTTTATAATATTTTCATAATGTACTAGATATCCACTAGTTGATTTGAATTGAGCTTAAAATCAAATCCTATATTAATATTTGATTATAAAGTCAAAAATTTATGTTCTATACAGTGTACATACTCGTAATGTCCAGTTTTTTGACTTGATAAATCCCTATTAGGTACTAAAAGGTTCCTCTAAGTTTCCACAGGAAACTCTCCAATAGAGATTTCTTACTTGACAAATATTTTTGGTCGATATTAATGAAATATCTGTAAAAAGGTGACTGGCTTATACTACGAGAGCCAGCGCCGTCGAAAAAAAAAAATTTTAGGTCGGCCAGTTTTTATATATGTTATCTCTCGCACTATCCCGGACATCATACGGGCTGTCTGGCTGTCGGGAGGGGTTGCGTTTATTAGTGCACATAGCACCATAAATGTCCAGTGACTAATTTTCGTAAAGTTGCTAGTTTGCCCGCTACAAGCTTTTTACAAGAGTTTGACAAGCTTGTAGCGGGCAAACTAGCAACTTTACGAAAATTAGTCACTGGACATTTGTGGTGCTGATTTTCCCGCTACAAGCTTTTTACAAGAGTTTGACAAGCTTGTAGCGGGCAAACTAGCAACTTTACGAAAATTAGTCACTGGACATTTGTGGTACTGGTTTGCCCGCTACAAGCTTGTCAAACTCTTGTAAAAAGCTTGTAGCGGGAAAATCAGCACCACAAATGTCCAGTGACTAATTTTCGTAAAGTTGCTAGTTTGCCCGCTACAATCGCACCTGTACAGGTAAAATATTGAAATTTTCCTAAAAAAAAAGAAAAAGTTTCAGATGAAATTTGTAGAAAATAACGTTTTATTGTATATAAAAAATGCCCAGAGACTAATTTTCGTAAAGTTACTAGTTTGCCCGCTACAAGCTTTTTACAGGAGTTTTACAAGGTTGTAGCGGGCAAATCAGCACCACAAATGTTCAGTGATTAATTTTCGTAAAGTTGCTAGTTTGCCCGCTACAAGCTTGTAAAACGCTTGTAAAAAGCTTGTAGCGGGCAAACTAGCCACTTTACAAAAATTAGGCACTGGACATTTTTTATTTAAAATGTTATTTTCTACAAATTTCATCTGAAACTTTTTCTTTTTCTGAAAATGACAATATTTTACCTGTACAAGTGCGATGCGCACTAATAAACGCAACCCTTCCCGACAGCCAGACAGCCCGTATGATGTCCGGGATAGTGCGAGAAATAACATATATAAAAACTGGCCGACCTAAAATTCTCTCTCGAAAACGTTGCTAGCTCTTAAACTATTAGAACTTCCTAATACCACTCTTGTTGAGCTTCAGTGACGTAGTATTAAGCTGACATTTGATAACACAACATGCATAATGATACAACGTAAAAAATATACCAATAGAAACAAAAGGTCAATCTGTGTTACAAGCTTTAAGTTTGCAAGCAAAACCCTTCTAAAAAAAACCCTCATATGGTTCATATTACATTTCCTCCTACGAATTAACTTGCGATTTATTCAAGTACCTAGATTTAAATGTTTAACAAGATTGTCACAAAAAATGCATTAAACTATTTCTTCCTTCCTGGAAATTAAATTTTTCATGCATCAACAAATTAAACACGCAACTAAATGATTTGATACTTTTGACATAAATTCTTATTGTGCAACATTTTTCTGTTATAAAAAAAAATTTTCCTTTGAAATTTCGGTGAAATCAACTTTCTAATAACTAGAAAAAAAAGAGACCCGAGCAAATTTCCGTTCATATATACACTTGATAGAATATCTATCACAATCATGCGAGACGAATCTTTCAACGTTACAACTATTATTAGTAAAAATTCGCTATAAAAATTCCGTTTAAAAATTGATTTAATGAGAGATAAGAATCAGAACTTGCAAAGTTTTCAACAAATAGCGTACATTGGGAACAAATTTGATTATAGATTCTTGTCCTAAAAACCACCGTACATATCCTTCAATCAACTCAACCAAAAAAAAAAAAACAAAAAAAAAAAAAAAACTAAATAACAGCCGAGGAAAAAAAATTAATAGCCTAATAGTTGGATTAAACTTGCGTTATATGAACTTGTCTCAAAGATTGGTACAAGACTTGGATGTTAGTTTTGGTTATTTTAATATCATTTTCAAAGCTTGTATTGTTCCAATAATATTTTTCCTTGAATCGAATAACTTCTAGGGCTTTGGTAAAGTAAGGTTAAAGTAAAATGCATAATCCTATTAGTTTAATAACGCTTGTAATGAGAGAAACCGTGCACGGAAAAAAATGTGTTGTAGTTTTAACAAAATTCCTTGTTAATTTTACTACATAAACTAGTAATATATAGGATGGCACTTAGCACGTTATTGATGTCCAGCCTTTAGTAATTTTGTGTTTTAGACCAGTGCTTTTAGTCTTTGAAAATGGTAAAAAGGGAACAAAATTATAGTCGAATGAAAGCCATTGGAAAAGGACGTGAATATAACAAAAATGAAAGGAAAAATAAATTACAGTCGATCTGAGGTGGGGAAGTGGATAAGGGGGGTGTTATTAAGAATAGAAAAGGTTTATCTCGAATTCCGACAAAACTACAAGTCCTATGGAAAAAGGTTAAATGACAAAGTTGTAGATAATAAGTAGATCTACAACTTTTGTGCTAACATTTTTTTCACATAACCTCAAAATTTATGTGAAAAATTGAAATTACTAAGTTTTTGGCTTTCAATTTTAATCTTTTAAAAAAAAAAATTTACACCAAATTTGGTGAAAACTTACCTTTTAATGTCCCAAATACGCTGTAATTTTTTTGATTTAAAATATTAATTTTTGCACCTTATAATGACTTAATATCGAAAAAGCACCCTAATTTTCAATCGAAAATTCTCACGTCAAAATATCTGCTTTTTTGAAAAAAGTCGGTGAGGTTTTTGTGTGTTGAAACCTCTACTTTCTGATGGTGCAAAAAAATTATACATTACAATGTTAAATGTTCTCAGAAAATTACACTTTAATTATTACACCAAATTTGGTGTAAATTTTGTTTTAAAAGATTAAAATTGAAAACCAAAAACTTAGCACAAAAGTTGTAGATCTACTTATTATCTACAACTTTGCCATTTAACCTTATTCCATAGGACTTGTAGTTTTGTCGGAAATCGTGATAAACCTTTTCTACTCTTAACAACACCCCCCTTTTCCACTTCCCCACCTCAGATCGACCTTAATTTATTTTTCCTTTCATTTTTGTTATATTCTCTTCCTTTTCCAATGAGTTTTATCCTACTATAACTTTTTGTTCTGTTCTAATATTATTTACCCTGATCTATTGGGAAATGTTTGCAAAATATTTTTTTTGAAAGGTTCATTTGAAGATATTCCATCATTTAATACATTGATATAAAATAATGTTTGAAAATATTCATTTTGACTTAAGGGTGGTAATATTGCTTTACCATTGTGACAACATGAATTTAATGCAGTTCTGTCCCCCAAAATCATTTCAGATTATAAATGTTTTGCATTGCAAATCAATTTATATCCACAATCATAACTGAAAAAATTCAAGATGACATTAAGTCCAGTTTTGAATGTATCTTTCAAAATTACCTCTCGCGGTTCCAGTAAGTGCACATACAGTCGAATAGTAACAATTTCTCGGTTAATCTCTCAACGAGAGACAACCTGATGTTTCAGTTACCATGAAAATATTCTATAATCTAAATAACAACTAAAGATAAAAACATGAAATTTTAAAAGTGTGATACGTTAAAGACCTTTGATTTGCAGAAAGGAAGGATTTTAAAGGTCTCCAAAAAGAGGTTGAAAATCTTCCGTTTTGTGAGTTGAAACCCATATTTTGCAATTTATTATAAACTAGCTGATACCCGCCCGCTTCGCAGACTGTATCTAAATTAATCTGATTGAATAAAAGAAAATTTTACCCAAAATAAGAAATTAAGTTATTTTTAGAAAAAAAGATAATTAGATATTTCTAGACCTTTATTTCATAGCAAGTTCATGATAATCCGTTAGATTACTTTTCCAGGAACAGATATAAGCTATCTTATAGGTAGGATCTTTACGTTTTTTTGAATATTGTAAAATATTACGAAAATTTTAAGCCTTGAGAACCTTTCACACCAAATGTCATATGAAATCATTTATTAATTTTAGTAGAATGGATTAGTAGCTATCCTTTAGGAAGTGTACCTTTTTTAGGATCAATAATATTTAATGTGTTATCTTAAGATCTGAGGTATCAGGTTTGGTTGCCTTAGGTTCATAATTCTAGGATACATTATTAAGGCCATTATGTCTTATCGGCAAGTCTGCTATTTCCCGAGGTCCAAGATTAGACAACGAATTCTTATATATCTTGCTAAAATAAATTGAAAATTAAGAATATAGTTTTTTGGTAAAAAAAAACAACGCGATGGTCACATCTAAGTTGCTATTTTCTCTGCAAAAATAAGTTGGGCTGGATTTTTTTTTGTTCTGGGGGCTCTGCCTAACGGCTTCACCTCTCTTAGTCAAACTCCTAATTGGGATCACTTAAGTCGAACTGTTTGTTTTTGTTATTTATTCTTACGGGTTTCATTTTTGAACTAAAATATTTATTTTTATGAATGAAATCATATTTACTGCAGAGGATTTCCTTCTCTTCCCTCGACAATTCGAACGTTTACTCAGCCGAACTATTAATAATATATTAACTACCCGTAAATTCACAATGGAGTTATGGTTTCTAGGAATTTAACCTATCGCTAAACTTCTATTATGGTTACTAGTTGTTCTGGGGCGCCCTATTTTTTTAAAAAAAGCCCAAGTTTCTTACGTGAAAGTTATTGCATGCGTTCGTATCAGTGTGTTTGACAACCAAAAGTTATGAATGAGTTCAATAAAAAGAATGAATAATTTATTTTTAATTCATGAATGCTTTATTTGTTTATAAAATTTCTTGATACACAACATTGCGAGTGAAAATACGATTATCATTGAGTAAATATCCTTGTTGTGGGGTTGGCTCAATAGTAGTAGGCATAGTATAGGCAATCATAGTAGGCATTGAGCGTTACAGAATGAGTGAGTGAGTGAATCAGTGACCTGGGCTTTTATATTATGGTTATAATTTTCAAATTTGAAAACATTAATTTATAAGAATAACAAATTACATAGTTTAAAATCATGTCGTCTCTACAATATGTTAGTATATGTACATTGTATCACAACTGCCTGCCGATGTATGTTTTTCGTTGCGCAGTTTTTATAGTCTTAATTTTTTTGCTCAGAAAATCAACATTTTTTCGGAATATAAAGTATTCTAAAGCACTTTTTGTAATATTTACTACTTGTAGCGAAAATCTCGTCCAAATCGGTCCAGCCGTTTTCAAGTTTGCCAAGAACAAACAAACAGACAGGGAAAAGTATTCGAAATAAAAAGTAGCCTATAATGTAAGTTACAATATTTAATAACTTTTTGTGAAAATTCCATTGAAATCGGCTCAGCTGTTTTCAAGTTTACCCTGGACAAACACTGTTCTTACCCGGTTTTTTGGGGGAAAATTACAATGTAAATGGTATTTATTTTTTTGTATTAAATATATGAAAATGTAGGCAATAAAGAGTATTCAACAAAACACCTTAATTTTTTTAGATTAGATAAAAATCTTAGCTGGGAAAATGATTCCGTTTTTCGTTCTCTCGCGCAGGAGAGATGGAACGTTTTTATTATATATTATTGGTATAGATAACATGCACATTTTAAGAAAATTTTCTTTTGGAAACACAACTTTTCTTGCTTATTAAAGCGTACTTTTGATAACTGTTATGTGAGGATGGAGTTAAAAAAAATGATTTTGCTATTATACTACAGGGTGCGCCATCTAGACAGGACTTATTGAAATGTTGAATAACTCCGCCATTTTTCAGCCGATTTTGGAAAATGAACAAGATTCATTTAGGGTATACAATGCCATTTATTGACAATTCACTCAGAATACAATATCGATCAAATGACCGCCTCCATTAGACACACAAAAAGCGGCCCTTTTTTGGGCATTTTTCATTGTATTTGACAACATTTCGGGCGTAATAGCAGCAATTTCCGCTTTAATATTAGCTTTTAGTTCTTCAATAGTCTTTGGTTTGCTGGCATACACCTTACTCTTCAAATAGCCCCACAGGAAAAAGTCTGGCGCCGTCAAATCCGGCGAACGAGGAGGCCACTCCAAATCACCCTTTTTTGACACAACGCGTCCCGGGAACTTGCTCTGCAAAAACTTCATAGTAGCAACTGCGGTGTGACAAGGTGCGCCGTCTTGTTGAAAATAGAAGTTTGTTAGACGGTGTTTCCGCATTTCCGGACAAACAAAGTGCGCCAACATCCAACGATAGCGTGCACCGTCGACGGTTTCTCCAACTTTGAAAAAAAATGGTCCAATAATCGTTTTCGAGCACACTCCGGCCCAAACAGTAACTCTTTGGTCGTGCAATGGTGTTTCGTGAATGATGTGTGGGTTTTCTGTTCCCCAAATTCGACAGTTTTGTTTATTGACCCCGCCAGAGAGCGTAAAATGAGCTTCGTCCGTCATCAAAATTCGGTCTCAAAAATCAGGCTCGGCATCGATCTTTCTTGCGATCGTATTCCCATATTCGAGGCGACGCGGCTTGTCCGTTTCCAACAATCTTTGGGTTAGTTGCACTTTGTATGGAAAAAGATGGAGATCATCCTGCAAAATTCTTCTTAAAGTGGTTCCACTCACATTCAGCGCCTGAGAACGACGCCGATACGACACACTTGGATTTTCGGCAACACTCTCTCTCACCGCTTCAACAACTTCATTGGAGCGTCGCGGACGCGGTCGAATGGGTCGCGGGCGAGTAGCTACAGACCCGTGTTCAAAGAAATTTTTCGCCAAAGTACGAATTGTCTTGGCGGAAAGCGCCGAATGTCTCCCATATTTCTTACGATACGCACGCACAGTTTTCACAGTTGAACGATTGTTTTCAATGTACAGCGCTACAATTTCAGCCCGTTTTTTGGCGTAAACCGATCCATGACTATAATGGCATAGACTGACGTTTCAGAATCTGGCTGATTTGTCAAAATCGGCTGAAAAATGGCGGAGTTATTCAACATTTCAATAGGCCCTGTCTAGATGGCGCACCCTGTACATTGTATAGATTTAAGTTATAATGCCTGATTTTTTAGTATAGACCGTTATCTAAAACGTTACTTCGTCATGTAAGTGATATTGAATCGATTTAGAGTGGTTAATTAATTGATTGATTGATTGAGCCGAGTACTTGTTTGGCAAGTTCGAGGCGAAGGTCTGGATTTATAGAAACATAAATGGTAAAAATTATTTCAAAAAAATTGACAAGTCAGTTAGTATGCATATCTATAAAATGTATGAATAGATTACACATATTATTACATTCGACACGAACATAAAATCGAAAAACAACAACGAGGAAAGAATCCTGTTAGATTGGAACGAGCTACAGGTACACATTGCTACTATGCATGTTGTCGCGGTGGTGGAGGCGTAGAGAGTGCGGTGGAATAGCCACTAACTGGCCAACACTAAAAATTGCAGCATGAATTCAAGTTTAAAACGCTATTAATAAACGCTATCGATATAAAATAGCTAGTCGATTTCCATAAATGGAAAAAAGAGACGCGACGTTTTCCGATTCAGAATTATGAGAGCAACGGGACTGCGTGTTTCCATGTTTTCTCCACATTGTATGTACCGCTTATCTTTTTTGCTCCAACTGAAAATCGATTTTGTTCCACTTTGTTCGAGAGATGCATCGTGTTTTGAACGGCGAATTTGTGTGGAGTTGATATTATGATTAAAAAAACGGACGATAACGGTCGTTTGGATTTGGAAGAATTTCTAATGTACGACCAAAATAGAGCCACATTGAATGTTATTCAAGCGAAGAAGAATGACGAACATTTTTTTTTTTTATTTTCAAAATCGAAAAAACTAGTTCAAATAATTGAAACAATTGTAAAAGTTTGTAGTAGACTCAAAGTGACTCATTTCCGATTTCGATCTAATATTCAGCTTCAAACGCAGCTAGAAACGATGACGTCACATACATTGACTCTTTAAAATACTTAAAATTTACCCTTATCAAAGATTGGCAATGTCATTGGAACCTATCATTCGACAAGCTAGATCCAGTCTTCGGTGGGAACGATGGCTGATTTTGGTGACCACGGAAAAGTTGAGGAGGTAACCCTTACAAGATTGAGGATAGGCCATACCACAGTTACCTTGTGAAGAACCTATTGACGCCCCTTGGTAATATGCTGGACCTGAAAGTCTCTGGCTTCCAACAAAGATGGAAGTCAATGAAGAAATTTCCCTTACTACCCGGGTCGAAATTTTAGACCTATTTTCGCCCTGAAAATCTAGGCTATTCAAAGGTTCAAGTAGATTGACAAGAGGACCATTTGCATTTGAATTTTGGTCCTCATTTGAACCTACAAGTGGCATTTATCGGACAAAATACAATGTTTAGGTTCAAATGAGGTTCAAAAATTTTTTTTATTTACTCTCTCTCTCTTTTTTCTCCACTCTTTCTTTGTCACTCTCTTTTATTGTTTTATTGGTAGGGTTTTTTTTCAAAAAGAATAAGATTTTTATTTTAATATTTTTTTTTATGCATTAAATATACAAGTTTCATTAATATTAGCGATAAATTTAAAAGTAATAAGAATATTACAAATATCAGTTCTTAATTTTCTTGTCCTCGTTTACCAGCTCCTTTATTGTCGCCATTGCCATCATTTTTTCCCAGGATTTCCTTTTAATTATAATCCACAATATACCCAACCATGTGGATTTCTTTAGAAATTTAATTTAATTCTATAACATCTCTCTGATTACTTTTAAGATAATAAATTAAAGCAAACTTCTTCACATTTTTTCTTTTAAACTTGGTTTTTTTACCTATAAATTTTTTACATTTACACTTTTGGGCCTTTTAATATAGACAATATTGAAAAATAAATCAAATAGGTAGTGAAATAAGTTTATTCAATTGTTGTATTATGACTAAGTTAGCCACTCGAACGGTTAAGAAGAGACTAAAGCTGAGTAAAAATGAACAAGAAATGAACAGGATTACGGATCAAACCAGTAATGGATACCAGAATACACAATATTATATTAAGCATCTAAGTATAGGAAAGAGAGAGATCAAAAATTATATTTGTAATTTTGTAAAAAAAAGCAGGTTTACAACCATATTTTATGCTTTATGATCATAAACCTTTTTTTAAAGACGAGACGATATGTTCACAAAATATAATAAAAATTTCATGTAGGTTAAAATGAGTACGATGTAATATTGTTTAGGTTGAGATGAGGTTCATTTTACTCTTTGTAGGTTGAAATAAGGCTAAAAGATCCATTTTAGGACCAAAATAGGTCTAAAATTTCGACTCGGGTACCGAAAGATCTACCACCCAACTCTACGGTCATTATACCAAACAACCAAGAAATCGCGCAACGACGCCACAATCGAAGCGACTATAATTGCAAACTGAACATCAATAACGGGCTAAGTGCCAAAAAAAAAAATGGCAAGCTACTGTGCCATTGCCAACAACGTAAAAAGCGAGCAAAATGCCAATGATCAGTAATATTAACTATTTTTTTTTTCATTAAAATTTTTGTCGCTTTCAAGTAACTATTAATGTATTCGGTGGTTGGCAACACGACACTTAGCATGCTTTTTCGAGTCTAACTCAAATTTTTTTTGTCACTTAGCCCATTATTAATGTCCAGTCTTCAATTTTAAATGACAAGCAAGTAGACAACGCCTCTATTAGCATTGGCACCAACCAATTGATAGTTACTAGACCGTTTCCATAGTTACTGAAACGTCAAAGTAAAATTACCAAGACGTTACTATGGAAACGCGACTAAACCAATTTCCTCGATCATTTTTCATTAACCAATAGAGTTAACCGCTTTTAACCAAAAGCTTCGTGGCACAACTAGATATAATATGAAGACAAAATTCCAAGTTTGATGTAAAACACAGACACACAAATACACACACACACACACACACACACACACAGACATGTTTCTTAAAACTACTTTTTTGGACTCAGGATACCTCAAAACATGTATTTCCGGTGAAAGCTCGAATTCGAAAATTCGACCCGATTACAGTACTTCGTTTACTATATAGCAGTAAAAGAAAGTAAAAATTGACCAACAGAAATTCTATGTGTTTAGACAGTCGTGATATGACTTTAGATGTTAAAGCGACTTTAAAACAATCGTAAAAAATACTTTTTACAGCATCTTAAGCCTTTTTAACCGACTTCAAAAAAAGGAGGAGGTTCTCAATTCGACTGTATTTTTTTTTTTTTAATGTTTGTTACCTCAGCATTTCCGACTGGGTGAAGCGATTTTGAGGATTCTTTTTTTATCTGAAAGCTGGTGCTTCCCGAATGGTCCCATTTTAGTTTGAAGGAAATCGTTCCCTTCTAAGGGGTTGAAAACTAATGGATGAAATATTAACTTCTTATTGGATAGCTCGATTTCGATAATTCTTTTTTTATTTGAAAGCTAGTGCTTCTCGTGTGTTCCTGTTTTAATTTGAGGAACATCTTTCACTTCTAAGGGGTTGAAAACTAAGGGATGAAATATTAACTTCTTATTGGATAGCTCGATTTTAATAGTTCTTTTTTTATTTGAAAGCTGGTGCTTTTCGTGGGGTCCAGTTTTAATTTGAGGAACATCTTTCACTTCTAAAGGGTTGAAAACTAAGGGATGAAATATTAACTTCTTATTGGATAGCTCGATTTTAATAGTTCATTTTTTATATGAAAGCTGGTGTTTATCGTGGAGTCCAGTTTTAATTTGAGGGAAATCTTCAACTTCTAAGGGGTTGAACACTAAGGGATGAAATATTAACTTCTTACTGGATAGCTCGATTTTGATAATTCTTTTTTTATTTGTAGAACACAACCTTAAATTAATCTCCTATCCATTTAAAAAAAAAAAAAAAACTCCACTCATAAGGGGTTAAAAATTAGAGATGAAATAATATTATAATTTTTTTCTGGCTAATAATTTTATTTCTATTATGTACAACGTACCTTTAAATTGTTCACATTTCAATTTGAAGAAAAAAATCCACCCCTTAAGGATGAAAATAGGGGATGAAATAGTGACATTTAACCGAATTTTGATAATTTTTTTTCTGTTGGAAAGAATAATCCACTTAGTTTTGTAATTACATTTAAAAGCAAAAAATTTCAACCCTTAAGGGCAACAAGGGATGATGTAGTAACTTTTAATATTAAACGGCGCTGCTTCATATGAGCAGCGCGTTTGGAAGGTTAACCAATTTCAAGAAAATAAAATCAGTTTTCAAACTTCAGATCACTAAAACGCAAGAAATAAATAAATATTATAAAAAAAATGAAAAACCGACTTCAAAATATATAAAAATTCTTAAACAAAAAATGCACGAAAAATTAACAAAATAATGGCGTATCCTTGCAGAATCTACAGCTTACAAATTATTAGAATGATACAACGTACAACTATTGTTATTTTTGGAGTTGGTGTCAGTCAATAAAATAAATATTAATAGTAATTTGTAAAAATTTTAAAAAGGTTTAGTTGGTATTGGTATTTTGTAGTTTAAAGGTCGCTAGATATTGTCAAAGTACTAGTAGGTACATTGTATAAAAGTTAATTTGAAAAAAAAATTTCATAAAGTATTCTCGTTTTTTGCTAAGTACCAATATAGTCGTATTTTCTTGGCTGACACCAACTCCAAAAATAACAATAGTTGTACGTTGTATCATTCTAATAATTTGTAAGTTGTAGATACTGCAAGGATACGCCATTATTTTGTTACTTTTTCGTGCATTTTTTGTTTAAGAATTTTTATATACTTTGAAGTCGGTTTTTCATTTTTTTTAAGTTTCACATCTGTGCATAATCAATAATGTTTTTTACTTTTTTTATTACTAATTGTATTAGATCTATTGAAGTCTATAGAAGTCTATGAAATTTGTGGCGACGACATACATTGCACATTACACATAGCGATCAGTGTAGAAAAGGCTTAAGAAAAAAATCCTGAATGGTTTAAATGAAAAATGAAAGACCAACAGGGATGCATTCCCCTAAATACCTTCTATATACTCTATGAACGGAATAAAGCTTTGTTATAAAAGACTAAGTACTTAATCAAAATTTTTACTGATTTTCCGAAACAATTCAATTCTTAATTTAAACAAAATTTTGACTTTGATATTGAAATGTTGATCCCTAATTTGGATGTTATTGTTATTTTAAAGTCAACATAGATAAAACTAAATGTATATTATTAATTTATGCAGAGCCACCAAAATTTCTAGATAATAAAAATTTCAATAGGAATTTATAAATATTGAATACTTTAGGTAAATAACGCAATGTTTATTTTGGATTTTCCAATCACTTAGTTGTATCATGTGTGACTGTAGGTCAGTTTAGGGTAGATAACGTAACACGAATAATGTTGGCGACGAGACACAACTCGACACGAGTCCATTACATAGACCGTATTTATAATTCAGTATTGATCAAATTTTCCACAATGCGACAAAGAAAAGCTTCGTCCCATATAAAATGTTTCGTTCAAATAAATCAAACTTCTTATCAAGTCTTGACTCTTGTGTGGGTACTCCCCTTAAAGGAACTGCAGACAATTCCTTGGACATTTGCCATTTAATTAAACTGGAAAATCCGCATTACACAAAAAAAATAAACGTAGTTAAAACGTTAAAATTACTAATCAAATTAAATATTTTTCTGAAAAAAAAAATTTCTCGAGAAAAATTCAAAAAATAACTTCCTGGTTTAATAAAAAAATCGTCGTAATTAACATCTAACAGTAATTGAGAAAATATTTTCAGCTGTCCAATTTAAAATCCAATATTTAAATCACCAAAAAAATAAATAAATTAAACATATAATTAACATACCTTATATAATTTCCTTAAAAAAACCACTTGTTAGCACTGAAAAACTAAATTTTGGAAAAAAAAATTTTTCACTTTTTTTTTTTAAATTAGAACTTTAAAACAATCGACACATAGATCCTTTAAAACACTCAAAAAAAAAACCGGTCTGGTACGAAAGGGTATGTTATGTGTATGATATAGTGCACCTTTGGGGCGTATCGGATTTTTGGAATGTCTCTCAACACAATTTTTTTTTGTAGGTGAAGCCACGAAATATTTTTTCCAATTCGGAACTCGATGTATATATATGAGAATTAGTGGCGATCAGAACGCTTTAGTGGAGCGATTCGGTTTGAGAAACCGCGCGCCCTTCACACACAATATCATCACACAGAGCCCCTACTACTCGCCCTCTTCCACTAAACAACCCTTAGCTGTTACACGAGCATATACATAAATGTACAGTCAAACTCAAAAAAATTATCGAAATTAAAAACTTAAATTTGACGACCAGAGTTCTATTTAAAAAAAAAATTGACTGCGAGGCGTCACAGTACTTTTTTCTTCAAGAACTATAAATTAAAGCCACGATTGGTTTATAAACAGAACTTAATGTATACTATAATTACATAGCCTTAATTTATATACGAACTTTCACCCTTAGCCCTAGAACCACCCTTAATTGAATTTTCCCAAGAAAAAGTTTCAAATAAAAGTTGTAGGCATTGATGAGTCTAAGAACTGTAGCAAGTTTAAAAAAAATCGTTGAAGCCGTTTTCGAAAAAATTTGTAAAAACTCAAAAATCCAATAAAGTCCAAAAGCTTCGCGGCACAACTATACGAAATATACAGTCTAAATTCCAAGTTTGGTGAAATTCGGATAGAGCTTTCGAGATATCGCTGTCACACACAGACCTATATCTAATGCCTAGTACTCACTAGTAGACTCAGTTGTTGGTCTCGGGTTGTTTCCGTAGACATGTCTATAGAGGAATTCACGTCTAGGGCCTGTTGGGATATTAAAAATCGCAGGTCTAAAGTCTCCAGATCGGAATGGGAGAATTTAGGATGTAACGTTAGACATGTTCGACAACATTTTGACAGTGTGGACGTCACTTTTGTCTAGAAGCGAGCCATGGCCAGCTCCGTTTATTTTGTTCTCCATGTTGGACTGATTGTTTAAATTTTGCCAGGAAAAAGTTTCAAATAAAAGTTGTAGCCATTAACGAATCCAAGAACTAAAGCCACTTTAAAGAAAATCGTTGGAGCCGTTTTCAAAAAATTATGAAAAAACTCAAAAACCCGTAGAATAAAGTGGAGCTTCCGGTCAATAAATTTCAAACAAAAGCTTCGCGGCACAACTAGATGTAATATAAAAGCCAAATTCCAAATTTGGTGAAGTTCGGATAAAGCTTTCGAGATATCGCTGTCACACACAGACATATTTCTAATGCCTAGTACTCACTAGTAGACTCGGTTGTTGGTCTCGGGTTGTTTCCGTAGACATGTCTATAGACGAATCCCCGTCTAGGGTCTGTTGGGAGACTAAAAATCGTAGGTCTAAAGTCTCCAGAGCGGAATGGGAGAATTTAGGATGTAACGTTAGACATGTTCGACAACATTTTGACAGTGTGGACGTCACTTTTGTCTAGAAGCGAGCCATGGCCAGCTCCGTTTATTTTGTTCTCCATGTTGGACTGATTGTTTAAATTTTGCCAGGAAAAAGTTTCAAATAAAAGTTGTAGCCATTAACGAATCCAAGAACTAAAGCCACTTTAAAGAAAATCGTTGGAGCCGTTTTCAAAAAATTATGAAAAAACTCAAAAACCCGTAGAATAAAGTGGAGCTTCCGGTCAATAAATTTCAAACAAAAGCTTCGCGACACAACTAGTAATATAAAAGCAAAATTCCAAGTTTGGTGAAGTTCGGATAAAGCTTTCGAGATATCGCTGTCACACACAGACTTATTTCTAATGCCTAGTACTCACTAGTAGACTCGGTTGTTGGTCTCGGGTTGTTTCCGTAGACATGTCTGTAGACGAATCCCCGTCTAGGGTCTGTTGGGGGATTAAAAATCGCAGGTCTTAAGTCTTCCGATCGGAATGGGAGAATTTAGGATGTAAAGTTAGACATGTTCGACAACATTTTGACAGTATGGACGACACTTTTGTCTAGAAGCGAACCATGCCCAGCTCCGTTTATTTTGTTCTCCATATTGGACTGCTTATTTAAATTTTGCCAGGAAAAAGTTTCAAATAAAAGTTGTAGGCATTTATGAATCGAAGAACTATAGCCACGGAAATTCGGAAAAAGCTTTCGATACGATATGGCTGTCACACACACACACACACACACACAGACATGATTCTAATAACGACTTTTTGGGTTCAGAGAACCTCAAAACGCGCATTTCCGGTTAAAACTAGAAATCAAAAATTCGACCCGATCACAATAATGCCTTTAGTAAAAGATTGTAATATATATACAGTCTATATGGCAATACGAACTCCCACCCTTAACCCCAAAATCGCCCTTATTCGAATTTTCCTAGGACAAAGTTTCAAATAAAAGTTGTAGGCATTGATGAGTCCAAGAACTGTAGCAAGTTCCTATAAAATCATCAATCGTTCTCGTTTTGTTTTCAAATTATAATGTGTCTTTTGATTTTTCTTTTTTTGAAGTTATACTTCTTTAGGCGCGTTATGAAAAAATGATGAGAGTGACATTTTTAGATGGGCGACCATCTTGAGACAAAAATTAACAAAATGAAGTTGGCCGCAAAACTACTCGGTTTCTTGGCGCGCGTAATCTGAATTTTTGTTTTATTTATTAACTTATTTATTTATTTTTATATTTAAATTAAAAATAATTATATATACAAATGACACATATTATTAAAAAATAAGTTATTACTTTTCTCGAATTTTGCAGTAGCTGTTATACTATTTTGAGGTTAGTGATGAAAATAACATCTGCATTCCATGCATATTCTTAGTTATCACGAAATCTAGGATTCTCAAATGATTCAACCATCTTAGAATAATAATTTAGTAACACAAGATATGAATAAGATTAAGACATTTACTTTCACAAGTAGCTACTTACTTTATTTCGCAATTTCTATGAAGCTTTGTTTTCATGACATGCATGAATTGTTAACCAGAAAAATGATCCTGACAAATTTTCATAAACGTCTTGCGGCTTTCTTTGGATATTATTTATTGATACAAATTAAAATATTATTCTCTTAATTTTATTTTCAATAATTATATCTTTAAATACATATATAATTATTATTAAACATTAAATTACAATTTTTTTAAATTGATTATTTGAATAAAATTAATAAAAACTAATTTTTAATGATACCAAAGAAGTATAACTTCTCACGCGCGTACATAAGTACACGCAACCACTTTTTTTAAGGATCACTTTTAGTCTAACTTTCATCAACTAGTTAGAATCAAAGTAGCCTTTGCAACTATAAAGTTTCAACCAATAAAAACCGTAGATTTATAATCCATGCAATGCCTACTACAATACGTTCACTATGACAGATATTACAATCTATTAGCTGGCCAAATTTTATTTATTCACCCAAAAAAAAAAAAAAAAAAAATGTGGTAGAATTCAAAAATTGTTCAATAGAATGATGAAACATCTCTCACAAGAACTAATAACAATTTGTAATCCGGGAAAATTACAATGATTAGAATGTACAAGCAACAAAAAAACCTGTCGAAAACCCTCCCAAAAAACCTGCGTTTGTGTGTGTGTGTGTGTGTGTGTGTGTGTGTGTCCTTCAAATTTTTTGTCTGTCCAAAAAATTTCGCGCGTTTTTTTGTTCCCTCACAAGTAAGTCCAAAGAAACCACTTTTGTTTGTTAGGAACATCTTTCTCATTCCATCCATGTCTCACCACATTTTCCATCTCTATCCTAACAATAAGACCACATTGAAACCGAAATCGACTAATTAAAAACTCAATTTTCGTCTAATTAACAAACTCTCGAAAATCTGTCGTCAGATCAATTCGTAGCATATTCAAAACGACTAAAACTAATTTGGTTCAGTGAACTTTTAATTAGTGCAATTGTTGCAATTTCTCACCATATACATTTATAAACGCATATGCATTTATTAAATGCAACAATTATAAATGGAAATAATTGAATTAATTACCAAGAGGCTCTCGGAACTGCAACAAATTGACCACAATATATTTTCACAGCACACTAATGTTGAAAAAATTTTCTTCACCAAAAAAAAAAACTGCACAAATCAATCAACACATACACAAAAATTATTATTAAAATTAACACTTTTCGATTTGATTGGTCGAAAATTTATTGAAAGTATTATAAGATCGTAATAAGCTGTGGATTGGTACTGTTTTGCGTTGGAGTAGTTGGCTGTGCTTTTTGCAATTAAAGCTTGTACCGCGCATATGCGCAATGGTATTCAAAGCCTGCTACTCATAAATAAAAAGCGTAGATAAATTTTAATATTTGAAAGTGGTATAAATCAATTTTTTTCGTTTTAAACGAATTTCGTCTTAAAAGAATATAGTGTTCAAACATTTTTTTATAGTGTCCAGGAATGCACAGAATTTTTTTTTTACTTTTGAAATTTCATAACTTTGGAACGATTCATCGAAATAACAATCTGAAAAACGGGATTTAAAGATATTAACACTTATTAAAAATGTTTAATATTTTCCTTTAAATCCCTTCTTTCAGATTATTGTTAAGATGAATTTTCCTAAATTATGAAAATTCAAAAATTAAAAATAAAATTCCCGTGTTGAGTAAATGAAAAATTGGATGGAGGCAATCCTTAATCTTACTAATATTATAAATGTGAAAGTTTGTAAGAATGGATGTTTGTTGCTCTTTCACTCAAAAAGTACTGAATGGATCTGGATGAAATTTGGCATAGATATAGATTATAATCCGATTTAACATATAGTATACTTTTTATCCAGAAAAAATGTACGGTTCCCGTGGTATAGATATCTTTCTTTTTTACAGAGCAAAAGAGTAACTTCCTTTTTTGTAATGTGGTAGTTTAGGGGCCAGAAAATGATATAGGTTACTTCTCATACCGGAATAATAAAAGGTTCCCATGGGATAGCAAAACAAGTATGTATTCTATAGGAACTGAGTATTTAAAAGCAGTTTTGTTAAAATCCACGAAATAGAGTCTTAAATCATTTTCCTTAAGAAGATTTGATCTACTTTTTACTCGGGAGAGATGTACTATTCCCGTGGGATAGATATGTTTTTTGTTTATCACATAGTTAAAGATTGATATGATTTTTGCAATGTGGTAGTTTGGGGAGAATGATATAGCTTACTTTTAAGGCTAGAACAATGCATGGTTCCCATGGGATGGCCAAACAATTGTATCCTACAGGAACCGTACATTTAAAAAGTTTCGGTAACGTTTGTGAAATAGAATTTTAACGCATTTTTCTCAAGAAGACCTAACCAATTTTACACAATAACGAAAGAAATCTCTACAAAGTTGAAAATAAAAAATTGACAATTTTAACTGGAAAATAAATATGAATTTCAATTTAACACCTGAAAAAATAAATAACGAAATTTTTTTTAAATACTTAGAAATAAACGTTTTAAAATAATGAACTAAAAATTCAAAAAAATTAACAATTACTTAACGGAACAAATTTTAATGAAGTTTTGCTAAAGATTCTGTAGGATAGCTACTAATCTATTCTTTTAAGGGAACATCCATTAATTACGTGAGGCGTTCAGAGGCCGATGGGGTCCAGCTGAAGCTCATCTAATCTTACTTTGGGGAAAGGGAAGATCTCGCAAATATCACGTATTTTTTGGTTTGAAAAATATCACATTAGATTGCGGGTTGGGGGAAATGGTTATGCCAAATCTCAAGACATTTTACCAGAGGAGAGAGGGGGGTATATTTTATAAAATCGCAAAAAACGCCTCGCGTAATTAATGGATGCCCCCTAAAATAGCTGAACGGATTTAAATGACATTTGGTCATCAATTTTCTTTGGATTTAAAGTCTGAAAGTATCTATCATTTTTTTCTGTCAAAGTAGATTAATTTTTATATTTCGCTATGAACGTAGGGAATCTTTTAATCAATCAGTTAAATTTAGATACACTCAGCAAAGCGAGCGGTTATCAGCTAGTATTGATATATTAAGAGCTCGTTTAGGGGTCAAAATTTTTTTTTTTAATATTATGTACGATCAATTTTCGGACAAAATAAAAAAAAATTGAAACACCCTATAAAAAAAATATTATTAATATAAAATTAAAGGTTAAAATTTCCTAAGAAATGTAAGCTCAAATATCAGTTTTAAAAACGTAGTAGCCTATGAATGACTCGATGTTTATTGGTCGACTAGAAATTGTAAGCTTTCTTATTGGACTAAGACTGAAATTTTCATACGCAACTTTGATCAGTGCACTAATTTATTTGGGCATTTAAAAACTGTTTCGAATACTTAAGGACACCATGAGATATTGGGTGAGATGTAGTAGAACCCCCCCCCCCCCGCCTATTTTAACCGTATTAGTGGCTACAAAATTTTCAGTAGTAGTGAAATTTTATTTACGAACATGACAGAGCCCCCAATAAAAAAAAATAAGAAAAATTGAAGACTGGACATCAATAATGGGCTAAGTGCCATTGCCAACAATGTAAAAAGCGGGATAAATACCTAAATCATTAATAGTAACTATTGATGTGTGTAATAGGTTGTTGGCAATGGCACTTAGCCCATTATTGATGTCCCGTCTTCATTTGATACCTAAACTCTTTTTAACGTCAATAGTTTTTAACACATATTCTTTGAATTTAAGAGTTGACGTGTGATTTTTAATGAACCTACCCCCCTAAGATGAGATTTAGTTAAAATTTTACTCGACCTCAACCCCCATTTTTATCTCACGTAGTTTATTATGGCCCCCTTATATAAGATTTTTTTCGTTTTTTTTAATTTTCGTAACTTTGGAACCGTTTATTGTAGGAACAATCTAAAAAAAGGGATTCAAAGGAAATTTCAAGCTCTAAAAAAAGGTCCTTGGAACAAAGTTCCTCAGATAAACCATTTCAGCGATATTGGACTTTAAAAATAGCACTGATAAATTTTTTTAAATATTTTCCTTTTAGAAATTTTCTTTAAATCCCATCTTGCTGATTATTGTTACTATGAATTATTCTAAAATCATGAAAATTTAAAATAAAATAAAAATCCTGTACGGAATGGAAAATACGGGAAATGGATTGAGTGGATATAAAGAGCTCGTTTTGGGGTCAAAATGTTTGTTTTAATATTATCTACGAGCAATTTGTGGACAAAATAAGAAAAAAAAATTTTTTTTGAAACACCTTATGTATAGGTAAACGAATAGTGTTAGTATAAAAGTTAAAGGAATAATTTTTCTAAGAATGGAAGCTCAAATATCAGTTTAAAAAACGTAGTAGCCTATGATTGAATCGATGTTTATTGGTCGACTAGAAATTGTAAGCTTTCTTATTGGACCAAAACTGAAATTTTCATATGTATCTTTGATCAAGGCACTTAATTATTTGGGCATCTAAGATTTATTTTGAATACATGTAAACGTGTAATAGTATCAAACTTTGGACACCATAAGCATTTTTTTAACACCCTAGAGATTCATATTTAGATAATCGAATTAATTTAATGCTTGACTTAACAAAGTTGCATTCAACGTAAGGTTGATCTAATTTTAAGGGAAGTCGTTTGAAAACCAAATAACAAATAATCTTGCTCGTATCTTGAATTACTCGTATCTCGAATTTTATCGTTTATCTGTATTAAAAAAATCAGATGCACGACCTGTTGCAACTTTTTGAGACAACTTTTGAGCTAAACCAAACTCGTATCTCGAATTTCGCTCGTAACTCAAAGCAAAAAATCACACAAATTTCAATTCTTGACAGCTTAAGGACTATCAGGATTGATAAAAAAATCGTTTAGAGTAAATCTTGATAATAACTTTTATACAATATTATAGAACTTATAACACTTTCAAAAAAATTACGTACGGTATTTATAGTAAAAATATTAACAATATTCTTATCACTTGCACTATCACTACAAATTCTTAAGATAAAAAATTTTTACTAAAAAATTTTAAATTTGCGATTGCTATTTGGTATCGAAAAAAAACACGTAACGTTTGTACGTGACGCGAGCGGCGGTTCGAAACCAACCGCGACGATCGAGAAACCGCGAGGTACTAACCCATAACCCATTGAAAAGTTAAGTCCCTCTCTCGACTTCCATCGTCAATTTTTCTACCTCCTCACCGACGACAACATACATCAATCGCTATTCCATATCATACACCATATACATATACACTGGATAAATTACAACAATACACAACACTCGTCATATTATATTCGGTTACTTGATCTTGATAGGTATATCTCTTCCATTTTCCATCCGAGTTAAAAAAATGAAATGTTCGATGAAAAACTCTAACGGATCGCGATTTTATTGTTCGAATCGGGTCGAGACTCGAAAAAAAACGGTTCCTTAAATAAGTTACCCACTTTACCTCTACTAACAGAGCTGGTCCTACTAACAGATTCGATGGTTCAAAACTCTTTAGACGTATATTCGTAATTTCAATAACTTTCAGACGATTTTAATAACATAAAACTACGAAAACCAAGGCCAAAAACTCGGATACAAATTATATTGAACGACGTGACGGGGGGGAGGGGGGCTATTAGAGGTAATTGTGGCTAATTTTACAATTGGGAAACTTGATGAATAATGAGGAAGTTTACAAATAATTATCATTGTTATACATACCAAAGGAAATATTTTTAAAAAAAAATAATAAGAAAGCTAAACGAATCGACGAAGGTCTACAAAAAATGGCGCCGAATTATAAACTTCTAACTTAACCCAATTTTTTAAACCAACGCCAAAAGCGAGCAAATTATTTGATTTAATTGTTCATGCAAATTGTAATAACTATCATGGCTAATGGCGCTACTATTTTTGGTCGTGCTCTTATTCAAACAACGAAAATAATTAACCCAATATTTCGATTGCAATTATTATTGTTTTGAGTGAACGAAATTTGAAAAATCACAAACAGATTTTGTATGACGAAAGTTGTATCATTTCATATAGAAAGGATTTCAGTCTCAATTCAAGGAAACGCAATTTTACTGATTATGCATTTAGATGCAACCAAGTTTAGTGTCAAAAAAAATGACCCATAAAAACAATTTTTAAAATAAACTCTCTCTATAAGTGTGAATTTATAAGGTTAAGCAACATTTCTCCATACGGATGGGTGGCCGAATTGATTTTTTTTTTAAATAGAAATTTTAAATCTACCTGCTAAATTTCAGCTCGATCCGATCACGGAAAATGGGTTCATTTGCCGTCGCCAGATTTGCGTGGCACATACCCACATACCAGTGGCGTGCGGTAACTTTTGAAACAGAGCATGCGGTCAGAATAGGGGGGGGAGAATAAAAACCAATTTTTTAATTAATTTTTTTATCGGAAAAGCATGGTATTAAATGTATTTATTTTTAAAAATTAGCCTTATTCAACGCTCCTTCTTTCAAAAATCATCATCAATAACCGCATCATATAATGTATTTAAAAACCACGAAAATAGTTCTTATCCTAAAGAATAGAACATTTGTAGGGCCTCTGGGTAAATAAATCAAAATAAGTCACGAACAGTATCAGTAACAATGAGTGGCCGTAGTAAATTCAAAACGTCAAACGCATCTATAAACGTCAACTGGCAATGTGAAACGCCGAACGAGATAGTACTCGACCGTACTAGTGCGCATGCGCGACCAATTCTAGCCAAGCAATCGCATGCAGCTAAGCCAATTTTATCAGCGATACGTTTCTTAATTTCGTAAATTAAAAAAATGTATGTATAAATGATAAAAATATTTACTATTTGGTATTTTTAGAATCATTTTACAATTACGTAAATTAAAAATTGGATGAATCATAAAAAATATTTTATTTTTTAAATTGTCCTACAATCCCAAGGCATGCGCCGCATCTACAGCATGGATAAACCGCTCGCCACTGCTACATTCATACAACACCCAATTTAATATAGAGAGAAAAAAACATAAATCTATAAGCAGGCTTTGACTTGCTCCATTGGTATTGGTTAATGTAGGAAATCCCAATTTTTCATTAGTTGAAACTTAATAAATTTCATAGACTACTATAAGACTTAATCAAATTCTTCATCAAAAATATAAAACGGGTTTTAAAAAAACAACGTTTTAAAATGGAAACGAATGGCTTTAATATCTTCTTGTATTCAAGCCAAAAAAAATTCTGCTGCGAAGCGTCACAAAACTTTTTTTTATAAAACCTTCATGAAACCCAACAAACCCACGATTAGATGAAATAAAAAAATTAAGTAAAATGTTCCTTTATTTTTGCCAATAAGCTTCATTGGAAAGCATAAATTGGGTTATGATTTTATTTTATTTTATTCGGTTAGCAAAAACCTAGGTTAGGGCTGGTTCCCCCCGCACTGCAGTCTTAGGCTTATTGTAATCCTGCTCTGCGCATGCATCTCTGTTGTACAAGGATTATTGCTTACTCCAGGTTCAGTATTCTGCCTAGCAGAAGCAGTAAGCTTTTTGTACGATTTGTGCCTGTTTCGGCGGCATAGAGGTGTCGCCACTTTGTGAGAGCTTTACAGTCACAAATGACTTGGGTCGCATTTTCCACCCCTTCCTCACATATTTGGGGTCTTGTTGAGACAACCCAATAGTTAGCAGATGTTTTCTGAGTCCATTGGGTTCAATTATCAGTCCCGTTACTATCCTGAGTTGGTTCCTTCCCAGCCGTAAAACTTCAACAGTGATCGAAGTTAAAACTCTCCCTATCATTCTCTTACTGAACTTCTGACTGGAAATTTCTAGCCGGTATTTGTTTTGCTGCTGTCTTAGCCGACTTTTCATCGCACAGTCAAGTTAAAATAAAGATTGGATTTATCTGGGCATTATTTGAAACTTGACTCTTGGCAAATGTATCAAATCTACTATAAGATCTACATAGTGTATGCACAACGTCACACTCTAATAAAAAATGAAGATTCGGTTTATATTTACCGAACTGTGACGTAGTGTGACGTTGAACGCTATACTATATATAAAGCTAGGTGTAATTTTTAACCTTTGAACAATTTGCAATCAATTTAAATTGAAACCCATTTTCAACAATTAAATTGGACAAATTTAAATAAATTATTGATTGTTGTTGATAAGATAGACAGCTTGTTTATATACAGAAATTATACGAGTTTTCTCAACAAGGCAGCGTGGCCGAGCGGTCTAAGGCGCTGGTTTTAGGCACCAGTCCGAAAGGGCGTGGGTTCGAATCCCACCGCTGTCAAAAATTTTTTTTTTCAAATTCAACTTTTTCATTATAAACCTCACGTGTAATTAACCAAAATTAAAAAAAAAAAATTTTTTTTTAATTTTTTACACCTCTTCCACCCTAAACAATTAACTGATTGAATTTGAAGATAACACTCATCGGATTGGAATTTAACTTAAATATCGAAAATATTTTAAATAGTTTAAACTAGTGGTTGTTGTTTTTTTTTTCTTATCAGTTTTAAAAAATTATCTCATCATTATCAGTAAATGTGCTGTCATCTAACTGCTACGTTAGCGATATTTGGTTTGAATTGAATTAAAAATTGCCAACTTAAACAAATAATCCATTTTAAAAAAGCAATTATTGGAAATGGAAAAAAACGTTGCAATAATTAAAATTAAAAAAAAAATTCACTCACTTTTATCGTATTAATCATTTTGATTCTCGTGGCTCTTGTCGATTTCCAACGTTTATTTTTTCTTTCTCCTAACTGAAATCGCGAATAATTCACGACAATTTGTACTCGGAATGTTTACAATGGCACTTTGTATCACAGATAAAATGCGATCATTCTTTTAATTGCTTTAAAAATAAATAAATAAATTATGTAACGCTTTGCATCGGGTTATGTCATGTTTATATAAACATTGAGTCAAAACAACTACACTTAAACGGTTCACGTCGGTTCGCGTTCACCCCACCAACGATCCGTGACAGTTCCTAATAGACGCAGTTAACAGAAACCACATGTAACTAGCTCGATTCGTGTTCAATTCTCGAACCAAACACGTGTTTCATTCAATTGATTCCGTTCAACTAAATCGGCGCCAAGCATTTCAATCGTGAGTAGAAAAATTCGAAAATATCGATCGATCCTAATTGATTAATATTATAGAGAAAATCTGATCAAATCAAATGGCCGCCGTATCAAATCAAGTAGGTCTTTGTCTAAACGAATATCTTCGTGGCTTCAAAGATATCTCATGTAAAATCGGTTTGATCAATGAAAAATTTGCGGTCCTACTTTACATGGAAAAAGGTTCATCACCAACCCCCCCCCACCCCCAACTATAAAAATAGATACTAAAAATTGTAATATTTCAGGTGAAACTTGTCGAATCCTTTGTTATATCAATAATGTGTATTATAATGGCTCGTATATAGACGAGGGCGATAGTTTAGTTAAGTATTTCGAAATAGGCGATGCCCTGTTGTGTGATGCAGTTCCTGTTTTACCCCAACACAATCCGTATCAATGCACCTATGGTGCAGTGGTTGTGTGGCGACACACCGACCAAAAAGGTCCTCGACGCCGTCTCCGAAGACAACATTCTTATGTTGACGATCTGGCTGAAGTGAACACTCTTAAAATCTTATCCAAAAATTTTTTTTTAACAATTGCGTTCTTTTTAGCAAGGCCATTGTCCGAGTAAGTTGTTTCTCAAATGCGTGGCAAAAATCAAACAAATTGTCGATGAGTTCTATGCGATCCTCTGGGTTCAAATCACGCCCAATTATTCACATTACATTTTGATGCATCGAGAATTTTTATGGGATGACAACACCCATTTGTACGATAAACCTTTGTTTTGTTCGTGTCGTGAGGGGGACTCCGTTCTGTGCTTATCGATTCAAATGGAATATCCACATACGTTACAGGACGACACCGATTATGACTGGTCGGTTATCAAAGCCATTCTATGCCATTAAAACGATTATTTTTTTCATTAACATAGAAGATTGTTACGATTTTATCAATTAGATTCACTGGCTGTAATGATATTGTGATTTTTATAAATAAAATGCATTTTTCTATTTAAAAAAAAAATCTTTATTTTTTACGAATCTAAAATAAGCCAAGTATTTAATTAGAATTTAAAAAAAAAAAGTTTCCGATGAAAATATATCCGTACAAGGGATGAAAAGCTTATATAAGCGGTTTTATTTTCATCAGACAGATTTTTACAATAATCATACAAATTTATAAACTTATATTTCATACTCAGAGACATTTGATAGAAAACATTTGAAAAATAAGAATTTAGGTAGGAGTAAGATAAATATTGGTAAAATTACACGAAGAAGAGTGACCAATCAGAACACAAGTTTTCGGTGAAAATTTAAACTCTGATTGGTCACTCTTCGTCGCTGATATTCATCCTGAAAACCCGCGTTGTTTATATGTAACTTGCCTTCATTCTTATTTTCTTATAAATTCAATTCTGATTTGTTGTAAAAAAAAATTTTTTTCTCTTCACAATGACCAAATTAATATTCGGTTCTGGCCGCTCGTTCACGTCGTTGACGATTCCACTCTTGGTTTTGACCTCCGCGATAATTGGGCCGATCGCCCCGGAAATTTCCCTATAAACAAAATTTTTGTTTTATCTTAAGAAGAAAAAAAAATCTTATAGTCTGAGATCCCGATATAAAACGACCTTCACATCGAGCTGATTAATGGATGAAAAGTATTTTAAATTAAATATGTTAATAAATATATTGCAAATAAAAATTATAACAAAATGAAAAACAACTTCAATAAAATAAAAATCATAAAAAAAATGACTTAAAAGTAAAAAAAAATAATTGTATTGGGGTGATATAATGTACAACTATTGTTATTTTTGGAGTTGGTGTCAGCCAAGGAAATACGACTATATTGGTATTTAGCAATAAACGAGAATACCTTATGAAATTTATTTTTCAAATGAACTTTATATACTGGTACTGTGACAATATCTAACGACCAGTGGCGTGCGGTAATTTTTGAAACAGGGCATGCGGTCAACAGAAAGGGGGGGGGGGGGCATAAATTTTATCTTAATTTTTTTATTTGGTAAACATTGTATCAAAGTATTTATTTTTAAAAATTACCCTTATTCGATGCTCCTTCTTAAAAAAATCATCATCAATAACCGCATAATACGAGTATAATGTATTTAAAAACAACGAAAATAGATCTTATTCTAAAGAACAGAACATTTGTATGGCCTCTTGGTAAATAAATCAAAATAAATCAGTAACAATTAAATTCACTATACTATAGATTCAAAATGTCAACCGCATCTGCAAACCGTCAATCGGCAATGTGAAACGCCAAGAGAGATAGTATTCAACCATACTAGTGCGCATGCGCGACCTTCAAACTACAAAATACCAATAACCAACTAAACCTTTTTACAAATGAACCTTAATATTTATTTCCTTGGCTGACACCAACTCCAAAACTAACAATAGTTGTACATTGTATCATCCTAATAATTTATATGTTGTATTTTTTATTTATTTTGAAGTCGGTTTTTAATTTTGTTATAATTTTTATTTATTTCTCGATTTTTAGTGATTTAAAGTTTGATAATTGATTTTATTTCTTTGAAAATGGGTAAATCTATTAAACGCGCTGCTCATATGAGGCAGCGCCGTTAAATGTTAAAAAATACTACATCATACCTTTTCGCTCTTAATGATTGAAATTTTTGCTTTTAAATGTAATGATAGAACGAAGTGGAAAACTCTTCCAAAAAAAAAAAATCTATAAAATTCGATCATTCAGTTAAACGTCACTATTTCATCCCCTATTTTCATGCTTAGGGGGTGGATTTTTTTTCTTCAAATTGAAATGTAAACATTTTAAAGGTACGATGTACGTAATTAGAAAAAAAAATTATCGAAATTTGGTTAGCCAAGAAAAATTTTTAATTTCACCCCTTATTTTTAACCGCTTTTAAGTGGAGTTTTTTTATAAAAATGGAAATGAGATTAATTTAAAATTATATTCTACCAATAAAAAAAAAGAATTATCAAAATCGAGCTATCCAATAAGAAATTAATATTTCATCCCTTAGTTTTCAACCCCTAAAAAGTGAACAATTTCCTTTAAATTAAAATGGGACCACACGGGAAGCACATTCATTAACCAGACCGGTGCAAGTTACTAGTATCGATTTACCTGTGTGTACCTGCCCAGCTAACGGGACGGGAAAAAATTTGTCAACTTAAGGGGGTATTCTAGTCTAGAAATTTGAAAAAATCGATATTTCTTTTCTTTCATATTCTCAAAGTTTAAACCTTTAAGAATATGTCCTTAAGAGGATTTTTCAATATTTTTGAACCAGGAATCGCTGATCAAAAAATTTAAGTATTAACTACCATTGTATGGCCCCTGGATGTAACTTTACCCGAAACTTTAAACGCGTTTTTCTCGAAACTACTTTTTTCGATGCGGTAGCCACAATATTTCAAGTTCTAATCAGCCGATGTACTTGAAATTTGGCATCTTCAAATATCTCTCTATCGCATGAACCAACAAAAAATGAAAATTTAAAGTTTATAATATTTTTAAAAAATTCGACAAAGTTAAAAAATTAGTGAAAAAATCGACTTTTATTTTTGAGTAGCCACCATTTTATAAAAAAAAAAAATTTCAATTTTGCACATTGGTGACATTGGTACTTATCAAGAATCGATCATTGTTTTATTTTTCCGATGACCACAAGGGTAGAAATCATGGCGACGAGGACACGGCCTTTTTTTTCCCTCCTCTACTTCAAAGACGCATAAGTCAATGAAAAAAAAATATTTTTTTTTAAATTAATTTTGTTTACTCTCTGAATATAAATAAACAAATGATAAAAAAACGGATGGTAAAAATATCAAATGTTTTTTTTTAATCAATTTCCAAAAATCGCTCGAAATTTAGGCCTGTAGACTAAAATAGAAAAAAAAAATTTTTTTTCAATTTTGCAGATTTATGCGATAGTGACATTCGTACTCATCAAGAATCGATCATTGTTTTATTTTTCAAATGACCACAAGGGTTGAAATCAGGGCGACGAGGACACGGCCTTTTTTTTCTCCCTCTACTTCAAAAATGCATAACTCAAAGAAAAAATTTTTTTTCAAAAAATAAATTTTGTGTACTCTCTGAATATAAATAAACAAATGATAAAAAAATGTATAGTAAAAATATCAAATGCTGTTTTTTTTTATCAATTGCCAAAATCGCTCGAAATTTAGGCCTCTAGACTAGAATACCCCCTTAACGTTAGCATATTCTATGGGCTTCATACTTTCAATTGATATGAAATTTGTCTATTAACCAAACTAGTAAAATGTTTAATTTTTTTTTTAAATTGTTAATTAATCATAATCTGGACTGACATTTTTTAGACAATCAATTTGCACTATTTTTATTGATCTATTTAATTGAATATCAAATACTTTTCATCCATTAACCAAGTTCGATGAAGGTCGTTTTATAGCGGGATCTTAGACTATAAGTCGATTAACACAAACCTGATTGGCTCCTCGAATGAAGAAGTTGCCCTGTTTCATTTCGAAAATCCGCTCGTTTGAATCAACAAAGTTATTCAATTTATCTGTTAGTTGTAAGGCTAAAGATTGAAGTCGTGACGGCTCACTTCCATGCATTACGACTGTTGAAGTTGGATCGTCTAATGAAGCCTAAAAATTTTAAGTAATTAACTTCAATCCCTTCTTTACTTGTATTTAAGTTACCATTAACTCTTCGTTGATAATCATTTTACTGATAATCGAATGCGCGACGGCTCGATCTAGTTCAAACATTTTCGCTAGTTGTGGCATACTGATTGAATCGTACACGTGCGAATAGGTGAATAGATACGTGCGAAGGGACTCCTCACGAATCAATTTTGTAATCATAGCTCGCACGTTGTCGGCTTGATAGAATAGATCCCATACTTTCGCGTTCATTTTCTCATTGATTATGTAATTGTTGCACGCTAACCAGTTGCCATGTCGCATCGCTTTAGCGGCGGCTACGACATGCTCTCGCATCGATTCCGGAGGTCCGACTAACGATTGTCGTTCCGACGAACGCAATTGTTGATAGAACGTTTTACTAATCATACGACGTCGCGCGTCAAATTCATGCGCCGCCATGTAAGGGATTTCGATCAACATGGCCGAGACCAAATAAACGCACTCGAGAAGTTCCAAATTAATGTGCATATGGAATGGCATTTGACGTTGCTTTTCGATTTTTTCCTGTTCCTTACTTCTCTCGTGTTGTCTCTATAGAAAAAAAAAAGTTAAAAAAAATTATTGTGTGTTTTTACGAAACCACGATGCAACTTTTTTCGGATTTAAAAAGTAACTGAAAATTTTCAAAAAATTATTCGATTTAGAGTATGAAAATAGAACAGAAAGAAAGGGATGCGACACGAATTCGCTGTCTGACTTGACACGCGCCATTGCAACTAAATTTGATTTTCCATTATTGATGTTAATACTCGAATGTTATTTTCATTATTGTTAAATCGATCATCTGCCTGTTGTTATCTATTGTAACATCACCGTCGGATATTTTCGCACTACTCTCACTAGCTCTATCTTTGTCTATCATGGTCATGTGAACAACATTTATATCAATACACTGATCAAAATACAAATATAATTGACAATTAATGACACCACTTATAATATAATAAAACAGTGGTTCTCAATCGGTGCACCGCGAGCTTATTCCAAGTGCACCGCGAAAAATTTTGTAAATATGAAAAAAATCGCAAAACAGTAAAAACCAAGAACCACGCAAAATCAAAAAAATTCAATTTCTTTTATATAAAATAACGTAATTTTTAAGTAGATAAATAAAAGTTATAACAAAATGAAAAATCGACTTGAAAATAAATAAAAACTCTTCAACAAAAAATGCACTAAAAAGTGAAAAAATAATTGCGTATCCTTGCAGTATTTACAACTTAATAATTATTAGCATGATATGATGTACAACTATTGTTATTTTTGGAGTTGGTGTCAGCCTATCTTGGTACTTAGCAATAAACAAGAATACCTAATGAATTTTTTTTCAAATGAAATTTTATACAATATACTAGCTGTACGGTGACAATATCTAGCGACCTTGAAACTACAAAATACCAATAACTTACAAATGAACATTAATATTTATTTCCTTGGCTGACCCCAACTCCAAAAATAACAATAGTTGTACATTAAATCATCATAATATTGTGTGCACTAATTTGTGTGCATTTTTTGTTTAAGATTTTTTTAATTTACTTTGAAGTCGGTTTTTAATTTTGTTATAATTTTTATTTATTTCTCGACTTTTAGTGATCTGAAGTTTGATAACTGTTTTTATTTTTTTGAAAATGGATAAACCTACTAAACGTGCTGCTCATATGAGGCCAGAGTCGTTTAAAGTTACTACTTCATCCCCGTTTGCTCTTGAGGGTTGAAATTTTTTGCTATTTAATGTAATGAAAAAAACTAAGAGGAATAGTCTTTCCAATAGAAAAAAAAATCAAAATTTGATGATTCAGTTAAACGTCACTATTTCATCCCCTATTTTCATCCTTAGGGGGTGGATTTTTTTTCTTCAAATTGAAACGTAAACATTTTAAAGGTACGATGTACGTAATAGAAAAAAAATTATCGAAATCGGGTTAGCCAAGAAATATTAATAATTTCATTTTCTAATTTTTAACCCCTTTTAAGTGGAGTTTTTTTTTTATAAAAATAGAAATGAGATTAATTTAAAATTATATTCTACCAATAAAAAAAAATTATCAAAATCGAGCTATCCACTAATAAGTTAATATTTTATCCCTTAGTTTTCAACCCTTTAGAAGTAAACGATTGCCTTCAAATTAAAATGGGACACCATAGGAATCACCAGCTTTAAAAAAAAAAAAATCAAAAAAATCGGTTTACCCCGTCGAAAGTTCTGAGGTAGCAAACATAAAAAAATACAGTCGAATTGAGAACTAAAATTAAGTGAATTTTTATATTTAATATGTAAAAAAAATTATGTCCATGTTTTTTGATATTTTAATTTTGGTGCATTGCCATTTTTTCCCATTATCAAAAGTGCACCGTGACTTCTTAAAGGTTGAGAACCACTGTAATCAAACGTTATCATGGAGAAAAAAATAGCTCATTACATTCAGTAATAGCTCGCGCAACAGTCCTGGTAAAACGATATGGTATATAGCTAATAATGTATATACAAACTGTACCGAACACTTGCCGATTCCCTGCCGAGAATGTTACATTTAGCGACATGCTAAAGACAGGCCAAAAAATTTGAGACGATGCATAAAAGTTTGACTTTAATTTAAAAAAAAATGATTTTTTTTTTTAAATACGATGCTTACTTGTGGTAATAAGCCTTGAGCCAACAACTCTTTAGGTTTTCCCGTCATCATCAAATCGACCAAACAATTGTGGGCATCTTTAATGTTAGCATGTCGGAAAGCACAAAGACCCAAATGCGCCATTGTTCGATTGTACAAAATTTGCGTGGATGGGTCTGAATGTTGAATGGTCTCTTGCAAATGTGACATCAAAACTAAATCGCGTGCCTCGAACCAATTATCATGCAACGCATGATGATAGATATGAGCCAGAATAGCTCTCGTCCTTAAACGATCAGTCGCATCCTTTGCATAGATAAACTTACAAAGTTTATCCATCGTCTGCTGTGATGTTATTACATCAGCAGGAATTTCACCCTTTAAAAAATAACCAAATTAATACCACCAGTATTTAGTTGAATCAAACCACTTACAGCTTTCTGTTGTAATACTTGCGGATCAAACTTGTAATATAAATGTTCAATTTTTCTCAGATAAACTCGACAGAGTTCGTTTTGCGCGTTTATTTTCTCCAAATATTCTTGGACCCGATCGATTATCTTCACCACTTTACTTTCGTCTTTCAATCGATCCACATATTCGTTACTGTGTGGGTCGCACTCTTTTAAGAGTTTCGTAAATTCGTCGTCGAGACGTTCGGACGATGTTAAGACACACCCTCGAATTTTATATGGAGATTCATCTAAAATCTCACCGTCATCCGGCACCGATTCCGATAAAATTACATTTGGGGTGTTCAACAGAAGATCAAGTAACTCGTTCATTCGCTCTAAGAGTCTACAAAAAATAACCCATTAGAAATTTATCCAATAATTTTATGTGTGTTCATTTTAAGGGGGGGGGGGGTGGGTATCATTTATAGACCAGGGTCAATAATTTTTGGACACAAAAAAAATTATAGTAGGATGAAACCCTTAAGAAATAAAAGAAAATATAACAAAATAAGAGGAAAAATAAATTACGCTCGATCTGAGGTGGGGAAGTGGAGGAGGGTAAGGGTAGAAACGGTTTATCACGATTTCTGACAAAACTACAAGTCCTATGAAAAAAAAGTTAAAAAGCAAAGTTGTAGATAATAAAAAGCTATCCAACTTTTGTGCTAACACTTTTTTCACATAACCCCAAAATATATGTGAAAAATTCCAATAACCAAGTGTTTGACTTTTTATTTTTAAAAAAATAAAATTTTCATGACATTTGGTTAAAACTTAAACTTTTAATTAATTTTTTTGATTTCAAATTTTTCCACCTTTTTTTGACTTAAGGGGGTATTCTAGTCTAGAAATTTGAAAAAATCAATTTTTCTTTTCTTTCATATTCTCAAAGTTTAAACCTTTAAAAAAATGCCCTTAAGAGGATTTATCAAAATTTTCATAATTTTTGGACCAGGAATCGCTGATTATAAAGTATTAACTACCATTGTATGACCCCGGGATGTAACTTTACCCGAAACTTTAAACGCGTTTTTCTCGAAACTGTCTTTTTTAAAACGATATCCACGATTTTTCAGGTTCTACTGGACCGACTTATCTGAAATTTTTAGACAGTCTTCTTTATAAACTTGTCTATACCTGGAACTATCCCCATCTACAAATTTCAATTTTTACTATTTTGAAAAAATTTCCAACTATTCCGTAGTTCCAGACATTGCGACATTATTCTAGATTAATATATATTTTTTTGTTTTCACATTGCTAGGAGGGTTGAAATTATTGGTATCGTACGTATCAATTTTTTGAGACCCCCCCCCACCTCATCAGCTGCTAATTTTGGAAATTTTACCTTTTTCGTTTTTTTAATTTTTTTCTGTATTCTTGTAAGGTTAATAAATAACTTACAAAAAATGAATGGTAAAAATATTAATGGCTTTTTTTTATGACACTTCAAAAATTACCTAAAATTCATGCCTATAGACTAGAATACTGCCGTAAGTCAAAAAAAGGTTAAAAAATAAATATTTTTAATCAAAAAAATTACAGTGTATTTGGGACATTAAAAGGTAAGTTTTTACCAAATTTCATGGAAATAAATTTTTTGTAAAAAATAAAAAACTTGGTTATTGGAATTTTTCACATAAATTTTAAGGTTATGTGAAAAAAGTGTAAGCATGAAAGTTGTAGATCTTCTTATTACCTACAACTTTGCCATTTAACTTTTTTCTACAGGACTTGTAGTTTTGTCGAAAACCGAGATAAACTGTTACTACCCTTAACCCCCCCCCCCCTTTTCCACTTATCTTTTACAAAAAAAAAAATTCAAATAAAAGAATCAAATTTTCACCAAATTTCATGACAATTTTTTTTTTGTAAAAGGTAAAAATAAAAAATCTAAAACTTAGTTATTGGAATTTTTCACATAAATTAGGTTAAATTAGGTTATGTGAAAAAAGTGTTAGCACAAAAGTTGTAGATATACTTATAACCTACAACTTTGCTATTTAAATTTTTTTCCATAGGACTTGTAGTTTTATCGGAAATCGAGATAAACCGTTTCTACCCTTAAACCCCTCCCCCTTTTCCACTTCCCCTCCACAGATCGATCGTAATTTATTTTTTCTTTCATTTTTGTTATATTCTTTTCCTTTTCTAAAGGGTTTCGTCCTACTATAATTTTTTTTCACTTTTTACCATTTTCAAAGGCTTTAGCTCTGGTCTATAAACACCCCTAAATTCGTCATGTAGTAAATTTTCAATAGCTGCTTGATCTACTTACTTATTCCAGTGTTCTGGTTTCATTGCATCGGAAACCTTCGGATTGTAATCGAAAATTGCCGAAACAATAGCAAACTTGATTTTACAAGCGATTCCCTGGCCGAGTTTGTGTTGTTCCGCGATATTTTGAAGTTCTTGCAACAGTTCCAATTGTTCTTTACGATCTGTATGCTTTTTGCCCCGAGCCGCCATAACTTCAGATAGTTTTTGCACAACTAGATTAACATCGATTTCAGCATCTTTAGCAAACATTTTCGGTTTCTAAAATTTAAAACACGATTAAAAATCGAACTAGTGGCTAAAAAATTTTTTTAACTAACACTTGGCATCGCGACGCCTCCTTTAACAGTCTCCCATTCACCTTCCCCATCTTCTCCCGGTTCTCGCTTGGTGCGTCGCCTGTCCTTGTCTTTCCGTTCTTTTCGTTCACGTTTTCGATCACGTTCTTCATCATCATCCTTTCCAATGGTCGATCTAAATTTTAAACATAATCATTTACAAATTTTAAACATGTTATCTTAGTGATTTTACTTTTTTAAGAAACGCTCCCGAATACTCATATACTGGGCCTCATCATCAGAACTTTCACTGGACGACTCGGAGTCGGAACCTCCCCAATACGAGTCATCGCTGTCACCCTCTTCTTTGGCAGCTTCCTTGGCCGCTTCAGATTTCCGAGGTCGAACTGGGGGTGGCTCTTCAACTTCCGGTTCAACCACAGCTGAAGATTATAACAATAAATTATTACAAAAGCATTTCTTGGGATTATTTAAACAAACGTTTTTCTTCTTCTTCATCCTCATCGGGCTGATCGGCAGTTTCTCTAAACTTAGCGATATCATCCTCGAAATCTTTTGTATATTTGCGCAGTTTTTGTCGCATCGACGACAACGCTTTCGAGTTGTTCTTCGACAAGGTTTTACGTCCCTCTTTATCCTCCCAGGTTTCATTGATGAAATCTTCAATTTCGACGACGCAACGTAAAAAGAACCTCGGCGTCTGGCCGTTTTCCTCTTTTTGTATCACGGGTAACGCCTTGGAATAAATACGCATCAACTCTTCGAAACCTTTAAAGACAATTCAAAAATAAAAAATAAAAACTGGACAAATCTTACGTTTTATCTACGTACTTGTCAGCATACTGCTCAAATCTTTGATCTTTTTAAACGTGCGAATTTGTTTAATTGTATTTTTGAGTTCTTCATAGCGTTTTTCTTTGTTGGAACGTACGACACGTTTAGTTTCCTCCTCATCGTCGCTATACTATAAGCAGAATTTTTTTAAAGTTAATATTTTTATTTTTTTATAAAATACAACGTACCGTAAATGTTGGGATTGGTTGGCGTGGAACTTGCTCTTCTTCTGATGAACTATCGGAGTCCGAATCCGAGCCTGTCGCGAAAAACCGACTCATTCTACAATGAGAAAATGAGGTTAGGTTTTAATCGGATCAAATTTTGATTCTTGTCGAGTAGGACAAATATTGAAAATTTTCAATAAATATATCAATGCAAATAAATTCGAAAGAAACTTCAGGTTTCTAAGTGTATTATTTTTTTAATATCACTGTCAATATGTAAGCGGTTAACCATGTGGTATAAAAAATATTTAGGTAATATTCACAATGAAACGTTGTCAAAGTTCAATTATTTAGTTGAATATGGGACATTTTTGAAGAAAATCACTTACTTGAATGTTTAATTTCACTTATTTAGAGTAAAAATTGGTTTATTTAATACTTAATACGTGTATCAGAAACCCAATGGTTTCAAGATCGTGTCACTGTTAGACGAGTAATCTGGGTTAGTTTTCATAAACTACCTAGAGATCAACTTATGGCATTTAGCTAATGTAAAAGTGACAGAGAGATATTAAAGTTAACAAATACAGGAGACCGAACCTAAATTAAAATAATGGTCGCATTCTGAGTCTTTGATCGCCAGAGCGCGCTACGATTCAGAAGATACTCGTGTTTAAATAGCAGCGCGGGAAGTATTATCTCTGTTTAGTGGTGATAAACAAATACAATTATTTAATTATTACTTTTAAATATAAGATGTTTAATTGTATTTTTCTATACGTAATATTCGTAGTAATAACATCTAATAACAATCATCATAACGGTGCCTCGGTGTTCGAGCATGTTCGGTTTCGGTGCCTCCGAATCTTAGCGCCACGAGTGATAAAAAAGTGTACTATAGTTGAATTTCATATTTACGTACATAAATATCGTGAAATAGCCTATGTCGTTCAGACTCCTGATATATAATTATATACTCCGTGGATGCTTGTTGAGAAGATAAAAAAATTATGGGGCAAAAATTCCAGAAAAATTATTATTTATTAAAGAAAATAATTTTTAAAACAACCCTATAATGTGAATAATTTTTTTTTCGGGTAAATTAATTCAATAAATAGTTTATAATTTAAGTTTACATTGATTGCCTCCTTTTTAAAATGAGAGAGGCAATATCGACCTACGCAAAAATATTTTGGAGGTTTTGGAGTAAGGTAATGGCATAGAAAGTTCCCCAACCGCTGCTTTAAGTGTTCAAAATAAAATTAATATTAGCAAATTTAAGAAGGTTTAAGAGAATGCATTCCCAATTTTTGAACCTTGCTAAATTAAATTAGTTATAGTCCTAAATCACCGAAAAGAAGTTAGCGTAGAACTTTTATTTTATTTTTTTTTTTTTTTTTATTAAACTATATGCCAAAAATTGCTCCTTCAGAATCTGCATTTAACCGTTAATTAGTTATTCAATTTTTTTAAAAATTAGAAAACTCAACAATTAAATTCAGTTTTTTTGTTCAAAAATTGCTCGCTAAATGCTCTTTCCGGATCCACAATTGCTCTAGGTATAATACGATTACCCGTTAATTAGTTATTCAGTTCTTAAAAATCCATTTATTAAAAATTGAATTTCTATTTACTTATTAATTATATAACAGGAGCAATTGTGTATTTGAAACGAGCATTTAAGCAGCAGTTTTTTGAAAAAGAAAACTTTAAAAAAATATTAGTTTGGATTTTATAACGAATTTAATTGTTGAGGTTGTAATTTTTTAACAATTGGATAACTAATTAACAGTTAACATTACACCTGGAGCAAATGCGCATTCTGAAAGAACATTTATGGAGTCAGTTTTTTGAACAAAAAAATTTTAAGAAAAAAGTTATTAATTCGGATTTTATAGCGTTTTAATTGTTGAGTTTTCTAATTTTTAAAAAATTGATTAACTTAACGGTTCTCTTTACCCCTGGAGCAATTGTGGATCTGGAAAGAGCATTTAAGAAGCAATTTTTTGTAAGAAAAACTTTAATAAAAAGTTAGTTACTTGGATTTTAATAGCAGTTTTAATTGTTTAGGTTATGTCTATTTTTTTAAAATTTATATAACTAATTAATGTTTAATCATATACCTGGAGCAACTGTGAATCCGGAAAGAGCATTCTAGGAGCAATTAAGAAAAAATTATTAACTTGGATTTTATAGCGATTTAATTGTTAAGTTTTCTAATTTCTTAAAAATTGAATAACTAACTAACGGTTAATCTTATACCTGGAACAATTGTGGATTCGGAAAGAACATTCGAAGAGCAATTTGTTGACATATAATTTAATTAAAAAAATAAAAGTTCTACGCTAACATCTTTCCGGTTCCTAAATCGTATGAAGAGAAATTCTCTCCTTTACTGGACGAATAATAAAAATCGTTCTTAAGTTATAAAAATATCGTTTATTTTACATTTGGAGCTTTTTTAAAAATACTAAACATATCTTATTACGTAAAAATAACTTAAAGCTATACATTAAAAATGTTATTTATTAATTTATTTAGTCTGAGTCGCTATCAACTATTGCACGAATACGGCTGAAAATTTGCTTGTTGGAAACAGGTACTGGAGATTGAGCCTCAGCCTCAGCTGAATTATTAAATCGACATCGTCGACTTCGACCCTCTGTAATCAAACAAAATAATTTTACTAGCCATATTACTAATTTAACTTTTAAGGATCTATTCAAGAATTAACCAAAGAATTTTTAGCAAAATTATTTAGGATTCACGACTTGACTTAGGCTAAACTCAAGCGAAATATTTATATTCAAACATTCAAAGATTTCGCAAGTTTTGTTATTAACAAGTCAAAATATCACCATTTTTAAAAAAAAAGTGCAACTACAGTGGTACCTCGACATACGAGTTTAAATTACTCGTATCTCGAATTTTATCTTTTATCTCTATTAAAATGATCAGATGCACGACCTGTTGCAACTTTTTTCGAGACCTGCTAAGCCGAACTCGTATCTCGAATTTTGCTCGTAACTCAAAGCACTTGCTCGTATCTCGAAAAACTCGTATGTCGAGGTACCACTGTACTTGACTTGATGATATTGATATACCAATATATATGAGATAATTATTCTGAAGCTATTCTTGAAGACTATTTACGCAAACTCGACTAGTTTTATTCAATAATTGAAATCATTCAAATCAATTGATCGAGACAATTGACGTCAATGAACCCTCTCAATTACCTGAATTAATAATATTGTTTGTGTTGAGTTCACTAATTTCCTTGGCCGTCTCCAATTTGATTCGAAGCTGCTCACATTTCTGCTTGGACGGTTGTCCTTGTAAACCTTTCTCGTGTAGAAACTCCAAAATTTTCTGAGCCCTTGCCCGATTATTTTTGCACCCTTCCCAAAAGTTGGTGTAATTCTGTATTCTCAAACCTTAAAAAAAAAAAAAAATTAATTGGTTGCTCAGGTAAATTTGATTGAGAAATTTACCTGCTAGTCTTACATATTGTTTCATTTTGATAATCTTGGGATCTGATTCGGGTAGTACGGTGGTTTTATTGGAGTTTTTATCGTTGGTTTCATTGTCGGACTCGGAATCGGAGCCGGACTGAGTTTGGGTCGATGCTTTTTTCGTTTTGGTAAGTTTTTTCTTTTTGGTACTGCTGTCCGAATCGGATTTGATCTTTGATTCCGAATCGTTTGGTACGGGTTTCGGATTGCTACTGTCAGATTTTTTACTCGACCGCGAACTGTTTCCCGAGTCGGCCGACTCCGAGTCAGTCTTGATCTTGCAGGTTACGTTCTCCGAATCCGAAGAGCTCGACGTTGAGGTCCGCTTCGAGTGTTCAATACCAACATCCGATTCGCTATCATTTTTCGTGCGAATTTTCACCACGTTCTCTTCGTACTGGTCCAATTTGATAATCGCGTCTTTCATCTTATATTTTTTGAGTAGTTCCTCGTTTGATCTATGGACTGATTGATCACTGTCACGACTGCTTTCTTCGTGTGTTTTGACTGTGTCGACGGCGAGTCGAATCTTTTTATTGCGATGCCCCTCTTCAGCACGGTCCGAATCGGAATCAGTGTTTACATTGATTTTTTTTCGTTTTGAACTTTGCTCGTTATCAGAACTGTTGGAGTTCACCTCTGGTTCGCTATTGCTCTCGCACGACGACGATAATGATTCATTTTCCTCCTCTGACATCGCTAAAAACACATTCACTAATTATTAGATTACGCCATAATTTCAACTAATCATGTAATAATTGACACAAATAATTGATTAAAACGACAAAAATTTCAACTAGATTATATAAGGATCTAAACAAAACTAAATGAACTTAAAATGTATCAATATGAAAATTAAAAATCGTACTCTTTGATTATTCAGTGCCCGTATTAATCAAATAAAGTTAAAAATAGAAAATTTTGCGCCAATTTCTTGAAAGTTTTTCGACCATATTTGAGCGGCGCTGCGGCGGCGCTAGTGGACGCGCATGGATACTGCGCACTTCATTTACGTCAAAAAGTTTCGTTGATAAAATTTATTTGATATTAAATTTTTACTTTATTAAAATGTTTACTTAACGACTATCTGTGAGTTTTAAAAATGAAAACTTTTCAGTTTATTTCACTCATTGTTTTACGTATAGGTTAAGGCAGCGGCTATCAACTTATTAAATCAACTTAACCGGCCTAGCTATATAATCCATGTTTCCCAAACTCTTTGATCTACGATCCTAGTTGGCATGCTTAAAACTTCCAAAGGACCCTCCGATTAATTGGTATGTGTTTAAAAATATATCGGTTACTAGCTGATACCCGCGACGCCGTCTGCGTAGGTTATTATGTTAAGAACATATTTAATTTACAGAGGAAAAGCATTTAAGCTATTGAAAGCAAAAATATATTAAAAATAACTTAGCGTAGAACATTTGTATAGTGTATAGTTATTAGTTAATCAATAATTAATTTTTCAAAAATAAAAATTAATATTTAATCAAAAATAATCACAGTTTTTAATTTGTTTTTTTCAAAAAATTGTTACATAAATGCCCTTTCCGGATCCGCAATTGCTCCAGGTGTATAGTTAGTTAGTAATTCAATTTTTAAACTATTCATGTAATAAGATCCAATGGTAGTTGATGACGTCATAGTAAAACAATGCATGTATATTGTATAAATAGTTAAAAATAATTAATTCTAAAAAATATTTGATTACTTATTTGCGTAATGAAAAGAGCAGTTAGAGAGCTTTAAAAAAAAAACAAAAATTCAAATTATAAATTGTGTCGTTAAAGATCAAACATGGCCATCTCCATGATAATGCAAACGCAGAAAAAGAAGATTTTAATTTTGTTACCACATTAAGTTGTATGCAAAATCAAAAATTTAACGATGTTTTTCTCCCATTTAAAAGAGGTTTTTGATAAGTTTGATTTTACAAATCTATTTTATATGCTTCAATCTTTGCTTTAAAAGTAAAAACTAAAAAAATTCAAAAAATGGAGATGGCCATGTTTGATCTTTAACGACACAATTGTTTTGGGTTTAACAGCGATTTTAATTCTTAAGTTTGAAAATTTTAAAAAAATTTAATTATTAATTAACTATTAAATATATACCTGGAGCAATTGCGGATTCGGAAGAGTATTTAAGGAGCAATAAAAAAAAAAAAAAAACTTAAAAAAGTGACTTTTTTTGTATTTTACAGCAATTTTAATTTCTAGTTTGCAAATTTTTGAAAAATTATTTATTAATCAATTAATAACTATACACTTGGAGAAATTACGGATTCTGAGGGAACAATTTTTTGACATAAAGTTTGATTTAAAATTTGTTTCTCGCTAACTTAGGTAACTCTTTCTGGTTAAAAAAATATATGCAATAATAAGAGGGAGTGTTGAAATGTAATTTGATTATTGTAACGGTTGTAACTTAAAAATGTATTTGGAAGCTGTTTTTACAGTAAAATATAAAAAATGCCAAAAGAGAATTTGAAAAAAAGCTACAATAATTAGTTTAAAAACTGCTTAACAAATAGAATTCAAAAAATCATTATTAATCTAATATCTCGCTGAGCTGCATTAAGTCTACACTCAAATATGAAATAATCAGTAGGCAGTGGAAGGAGAAACATCCTCTGTCCAGCCCATGCGCATTACATCGTTTGCCTCACTCTATCAAAGCGCCAAAAAATTCACCGCTTCACGCGTTTTGCTTGTAAAAATCACATTTTTTAAAACTTTAATTACTTTGTTTTTAACAAAGATATCGCGATAATTCTTTTTTTAGATAAGGACCAAGTTTATACGAAGTAGAACAAAAAAAATTGATTCAAATCTATCCTGTAGTTTTTGGAGGAAAAAGTTTCAAATAAAAGTTATAGGTTTCAATGAGTCTAAGGACTATAGAAAGTTTAAAGAAAATCGTTAGAGCCGTTTTCGAAAAAAAAAAAATGAAAAAGCTTAAAATCTCCTAGAATAAAGTGGAGCTTTCTATTAACCCGTTTCAATCAAAAGCTTCGCGGTATAACTAGATATAAAATAGAGACCAAATTCCAAGTTTGGTGGAAATCGAATAAAACTTTCGATACGATATGGCTGTCACACACAGACATGTTTCTAAAAACCACTTTTTTGGACTCAGGAGACCTCAAAATATGTATTTCCGGTGAAAGTTCGAATTCGAAAATTCGACCCGATTACAATACTTCTTTTACTATATAGTAGTAAATGAAAGTACAGTAGAAATCGTTTATAACGAACTTCAGGGGACCGTCAAATTTCGTTCGTTATAAGCGATATTCACTATAACCGATATGTATCGCATGTATCGTCTTATCTAAAACATATCACGGGACCGGAAGGTTTTATACGTTACAACCGGTTGTTCATTATATCCAGTGTCGTTATAAACGATTTATACTGTAATACGTTAAAATCGTTATTAAAAATCTCTATGCAGGGAAGGCTTAAAAAAAGCTCTCAACAGGGCAAGATTGTAGTTTCCCGGGCGCCAAGATTTGACGACAGATTCTTATAGATCTCGCTAAAATAAATCAAAAATGAAAAAAACATTTTCTGAGTCTTCGCTTAGTTTTCGAGATATCGAATTTTTAAGTTCCATCGACAACGTCTTTGGTTAAGAAACACACCGCGATGGTCGCGTCTAACTTGCTATTTTCTCTTGAAAAATATGTTGGGATGGATTTCTTTTTATTTTGGACGCTCAGGGCTCAGGTTGTCTTCATAGATATGTCTATAGACGAATCCCCGTCTAGGGCCTGCTGCGAGACCAAAAATCGCAGATTTAACGTCTCTCGATTGGAACGGGAGACATTAGGAGACAGAATGCCATGTTAGACATATCCCGCAACATTTTGATAGTCTGGGCGTTACTATTGTCTAGAGGCCAACTCCGTTAGTTTTGTGTATTTTATTTTGTCTTCTATGGTGAACTGCGAAGATGAGACTAAGAAATTCACATCCTTGACTCTCCTTGGACGCTAGACGAGACGTCTCTAGACGGTCTATAGACCATCTCTAGACGGTTTCTAGACAAATCGCGCAACATCTCTACTAGTGACTACAGTAAAACCTCGATATAACGAACTAATTAGGGGGACGAGCTGTGCGTTAAAGGCGAAAGTCCATTATATAAAAATAAGTTTAAAATAAATAATAAAAAAAAACTCGCTAAGTGCAGTTTACAAGCAGGCCGGTATTATGTCTCAAATTCTAGTGCTAGACGTATGACGTAATTATTATGGCCGCTAAAAATTGTTTATATGCGGCAACACTTAAATTTAAGTATGAATAATATTAACAGCGGCGTTTTTATTATTTTTTTTTACTTTTTTTTTTGTCCGTTATATCCGAATTACGTTATATCGAGGTTTTACTGTACTAGGTTTTAACAGTATACAAAATTAACATAATAATTTAGAATAGACAATGTCATAGAAAGCTATGAAAGTCAATGTCATCAGACTATTTAACGCAGTGGTTCCCAAAGTCGTCTGGGCTTCGATCCATCTAATAAAAATTTCTACTCTTAGGACCCACCTCTTAGCTATCTTAAAGAAAAGTGGGCATAAATATTGATAATGCTCAGTCATCATTATTCATACTTTTTTTTACAGGGGCGAATCGCCCATTAGGGCCCACTCAATATTCGCTCGCGACCCATAGTTTGGGAAATACTGATTTAATGCATCTAAACGATGAGATTAAAGGATGGAAGAAAATAATTTGTTTTCAGAAAGATTTGGCAACCTCCCAAATAGTTGTCCCGATTTTTAATATTCAAGCTACTTGACTTGAATTTGGCTTGGACTCAAGTTAAAGTCAAGCATTGAATTTCCCCAGTTTAAAATTTCAGTAACTTCAGTTACTTTAAATAATTAAACCAAATTATTTTATCTGATTTCGCCATGACTAAAAATATGCATTGTATAATAAGAACATAACCTAATTAAAATAAAAAAGCGTCACGTTTAAAATGCATTAACCTTCAATATACCAACAACACAATTTTGTGCATTTATTATAAAAATGGCCACGATTTCAACATGAGATATCTACGTGATTTTTTCACATGCAAAAAGTTCGCACGCGAATCAATCGTACTCTGACACTTTGATTCGATATAATTTTTCAGATGTTCAGCGATCTTTAGCCGGTTTCAAACATATGTAAACATTGAACCGGTTTACCCGAACCGATTATACAATATTATACCAGATATGTTTCCTATGTTTTGATAAGCTCGGGGTCAAATGACCTATTGGATTTGTGGCTCGAAAAATTCGATTTACTAATTTAGCTAGCCACCACAAAATTATATTAAGTAATTATACTAACTATAGATCCTCAAACAAAAAAAAAAACAAAAAAAAAAGGATTGATAACTGGTTCGATTTGATTATATGCACATTTATATCCGCAATTGATAATTTTCAACAAAAATTTTATAGAGACTTTTTTGACTTTTCAACTCTTCAATGAACTAGTTTTTAATTCTCTATAAATAACCTGATAATTTTTTTTTTCAAAATTTATATAAATATAAACAAAGTTTCTGATATCCTTAGGTGAACTTAACCAGGTAATCATCCTTGCACCAGCCAATCCCTTATCTAAGTTTTATACATGTTTATCATTTTGTTTGGTCGTTGTAAACATTGAAAAAAATGTTTATTTATCCGAGAGCAAAGCTCGATTAATGTTTGAACTTTATGTGAAACGACAAAACTATAACAATTTCATCAATGTTTTTATATATATTTATGTCTGATGGATTATTGTTCGTATTTTTTCGTCTCAAATATAATATGAAAACAATGATTATATACTGGCGTATTTGAAGGATTTTTTTTAATCTGGTATATAAAAAAAAATCTCAGTCTTAATCGGAAATTAAGGTCACGATATGGTTTTTTCAGTCTGATATCTATGAATGTTCATATTTATGAGTTCAAATTTTGTGTTTATATAAATAACAGCCAAAGGTTTATGTTGGAACGTAGAAAAAAAAATTGACGTGTTTAATTTTTCATTAAAAAGGGTTAATTATTTCAAGAAAGTCAGCACCTACCTGAGGGCCTACATATAATAGTCAATTTAAGAATTTCAAAAAAATTATAATTTAGGAGTGGGACTCAAAAATGTCCTTTTTTGGCACAACCCATTTTTCAATCCTTTTGGGACACCTTCAATTTTTCTCCTTTTTTAGGATTCTCATATTTTTTCACCCCTTTTGAGACACCCTGTCTTCCACTTGTTTTGGAACACTCCCAATTTTCATCCCTTTTGAGACACCCTTAATATTATTCCTTTTGGAGTTATCCTACAGGAACCACACCAATGTGTTATCTTAAGATCTGAGATATCTTTAACAATATTTCATTGAAATTCGTTTCGTAGTTTAAGCTAGAAAAATTTTTACCCCATAAAGCCGTCCACTTTTTCAAGATCTAGTATTTTTTGGTATTCATTGTCTTATAAACTATCATTACATGAAAAATTACTAATTATTCATCACGCTCTCCTTACGTGTGAGAAGCGCAAATCAATAACAGAATTTTAAATTTTTCAATTCTTTTTGGGACATCCCACTTTTCACTCCTTTTGGGACACCTTCAATTTTTCTCCTTTTTTAGGATTCTCATATTTTTTCACCCCTTTTGAGACACCCTGTCTTCTACTTGTTTTGGAACGCTCCCAAATTTCATCCCTTTTGAGACACCCTCATTGTTATCCCTTTTGGAATTATCCTACAGGAACTACACCAATGTGTTATCTTAAGATCTGAGATATCTTTAACAATATTTCATTGAAATTCGTTTCGTAGTTTAAGCTAGAAACATTTTTACCCCATAAAACCGTCCACTTTTTCAAGATCTAGTATTTTTTGGTATTCATTGTCTTATAAACTATCATTACATGAAAAATTACTAATTATTCATCACGCTCTCCTTACGTGTGAGAAGCGCAAATCAATAACAGAATTTTAAATTTTTCAATTCTTTTTGGGACATCCCACTTTTCACTCCTTTTGGGACACCTTCAATTTTTCTCCTTTTTTAGGATTCTCATATTTTTTCACCCCTTTTGAGACACCCTGTCTTCTACTTGTTTTGGAACGCTCCCAAATTTCATCCCTTTTGAGACACCCTCATTGTTATCCCTTTTGGAATTATCCTACAGGAACTACACCAATGTGTTATCTTAAGATCTGAGATATCTTTAACAATATTTCATTGAAATTCGTTTCGTAGTTTAAGCTAGAAACATTTTTACCCCATAAAACCGTCCACTTTTTCAAGATCTAGTATTTTTTGGTATTCATTGTCTTATAAACTATCATTACATGAAAAATTACTAATTATTCATCACGCTCTCCTTACGTGTGAGAAGCGCAAATCAATAACAGAATTTTAAATTTTTCAATTCTTTTTGGGACATCCCACTTTTCACTCCTTTTGGGACACCTTCAATTTTTCTCCTTTTTTAGGATTCTCATATTTTTTCACCCCTTTTGAGACACCCTGTCTTCTACTTGTTTTGGAACGCTCCCAAATTTCATCCCTTTTGAGACACCCTCATTGTTATCCCTTTTGGAATTATCCTACAGGAACTACACCAATGTGTTATCTTAAGATCTGAGATATCTTTAACAATATTTCATTGAAATTCGTTTCGTAGTTTAAGCTAGAAACATTTTTACCCCATAAAACCGTCCACTTTTTCAAGATCTAGTATTTTTTGGTATTCATTGTCTTATAAACTATCATTACATGAAAAATTACTAATTATTCATCACGCTCTCCTTACGTGTGAGAAGCGCAAATCAATAACAGAATTTTAAATTTTTCAATTCTTTTTGGGACATCCCACTTTTCACTCCTTTTGGGACACCTTCAATTTTTCTCCTTTTTTAGGATTCTCATATTTTTTCACCCCTTTTGAGACACCCTGTCTTCTACTTGTTTTGGAACGCTCCCAAATTTCATCCCTTTTGAGACACCCTCATTGTTATCCCTTTTGGAATTATCCTACAGGAACTACACCAATGTGTTATCTTAAGATCTGAGATATCTTTAACAATATTTCATTGAAATTCGTTTCGTAGTTTAAGCTAGAAACATTTTTACCCCATAAAACCGTCCACTTTTTCAAGATCTAGTATTTTTTGGTATTCATTGTCTTATAAACTATCATTACATGAAAAATTACTAATTATTCATCACGCTCTCCTTACGTGTGAGAAGCGCAAATCAATAACAGAATTTTAAATTTTTCAATTCTTTTTGGGACATCCCACTTTTCACTCCTTTTGGGACACCTTCAATTTTTCTCCTTTTTTAGGATTCTCATATTTTTTCACCCCTTTTGAGACACCCTGTCTTCTACTTGTTTTGGAACGCTCCCAAATTTCATCCCTTTTGAGACACCCTCATTGTTATCCCTTTTGGAATTATCCTACAGGAACTACACCAATGTGTTATCTTAAGATCTGAGATATCTTTAACAATATTTCATTGAAATTCGTTTCGTAGTTTAAGCTAGAAACATTTTTACCCCATAAAACCGTCCACTTTTTCAAGATCTAGTATTTTTTGGTATTCATTGTCTTATAAACTATCATTACATGAAAAATTACTAATTATTCATCACGCTCTCCTTACGTGTGAGAAACGCAAATCAATAACAGAATTTTAAATTTTTCAATTCTTTTTGGGACATCCCACTTTTCACTCCTTTTGGGACACCTTCAATTTTTCTCCCTTTTTAGGATTCTCATATTTTTTCACCCCTTTTGAGACACCCTGTCTTCTACTGGTTTTGGAACACTCCCAAATTTCATCCCTTTTGAGACACCCTCATTGTTATCCCTTTTGGAATTATCCTACAGGAACTACACCAATGTGTTATCTTAAGATCTGAGATATCTTTAACAATATTTTATTGAAATTCGTTTCGTAGTTTAAGCTAAAAAAAATTATTTACACCACAAAACCGTCCACTTTTTCAAGATCTAGTATTTTTTGGTATTCATTGTCTTATAAACTATCATGACATGAAAAATAACTATTAATGGTCACCTTCTCCTTACGTGTGAGAAGCGCAAATCAATAACAGAATTTTACAATTTTTAATCCTTTTTGGCACACCCCATTTTTCACTCCTTTTGGGACACCTTCAATTTTTTTCTCTTTTTAGGATTCTCATTTTTTTTTCACCCCTTTTGAGACACTCTCTCTTTCAATTCTTTTGGAACGCTATCATTTTTCATTCCTTTTGAGACACCCTCATTGTTATTCCTTTTGGAGTTATACTACAGGAACCACACCAATGTGTTATCTTAAGAGCTGCGATATCTTTAACAATATTTCATTGAAATTTGTTTCGTAGTTTAAGCTAGAAAAAATTATTTACCCCACAAAACCGTCCACTTTTTCAAGATCTAGTATTTTTTGGTATTCATTGTCTTATAAACTATCATTACATGAAAAAGTACTAATTGTTCATCACCCTTTCCTTACCTAAGAGAAGCGCAAATCGGTGACAGAATTTTACAAATCTCAATCCTTTTTGGGACACCCCATTTTTTACTCCTTTTGGGACACCTTCAATTTTTCTCCCTTCTAAGGATTCTCATATTTTTTCACCCCTTTTGAGACACCCTGTCTTCCATTTTTTTTGGAACACTTCCAATTTTCATCCCTTTTGAGACACCCTTTTTTCATCCATTTTGGAACACCCTTGATGCGTGAAAACGCTATTGAGCTTATAGGTCGTGGTACCATTACGAATTAGGGGTAATGTGCGGCAAACAAATGCGTATATTAATGACTTTCCGTCCCAATTTCCCCCGGGGGACTTTTCTGGGGGGTTGCACTGAAAATCTAAAAAGTGTTAAACCTTCCCTGGGGTTCGGACAACAACTACTCCAAGTTTCATCGAAATCGGTCGAGCTGTTTCGGAATGCAGAAAGGACAGACAGACAGGCAGACATACAAATATTCGTTTTTATATATGTAAATAGATAGGCGGAATGCTCGAAGCACTGCACTAGTGCACTAAATACAATCACTTTTAATCACATAAATGTCTCACAGTCCTGTGGGAGTTTTTTTTTTTAATCTCCTCTACACCTTGACGCTGATATATTTAATGTTCTCGTGGTCTAAGCCCACTGAGGTACCGTTTCGTATAAGTTCATGTATAAAATCCTGTATTGTGTGAACTTTATATTTTAGATCAGTCGTGCTATGACCTTAGATGTTAAAGCGACTTAAAATACTCAACAAAAAAAACCGAGTTCTATTTTGGTTGGTTTTGAAGATGCTTTTTTTGTAAACAAAAACCTGTTTATAAAATCTACGTTTTCAAAAAAAAAAAAAAAATCCAAATTTAAACATAAAATTTTTTTTAGCTACGTGACTTTTAACATTTCATCCATGGAAAAACCTCTCGACCCAATTTAATTTTTATCGTGGCATATCTCTAATCCCTGGTATCGACCATTTAATTGGTGTTCAATAGCGCCCTTATCTCACCCCAAAACGAAAAAAAGTAAAAACCAATAAATAATGCAATTTTACAACCAATTCATATCTTCTTCATATACTGATTAATTTATGGTCTCATTTATCATAAATTATGTATAGACGACTTTAAAAAAAAAAAAAGTTTAAAGTTCCTCGTTAAAATTTCATAAAATTGTAAATATACTCAGATTATTATCTTGATAGGTATTGGTTGACGAGAACTTTACTTGAATCAATCTGAGCTAGCATAGCTTAAGTCTGTCTGGTTTTGGGACTGGCTTATTTGATCAGGTGCTTTTTGACCTGAGACTACAAAGCTATTTAGGGACAATGACGAGAAGGTCGCCTAGTCGAGACATTAAACAACAAAAAAATCTTCACTATTGAAAAGATTGTAATAGATTTTATTTTGACATAAATAATTTTAAAAAAGTACCCAATTATATATAATAGGGGAAACGTATAATAAAGGACAATTTAAACACTGTATATACAATATGTATGGTTCTTGCAGTATGGTTATTAATACTTAAGTTAGTCTAATGCCAATTTTTATACGGGATCAAAAACTGCAAAGGTTATGCAAATTCCGTATAATTTAACCATAAAAAATACTTTGTTTTTAGTTTTTAAACAGAAATACCTAGATTTTAGCATTTAATAAGAAATTCATCTCGTCTTATTTAATGGAAGTCCCTATTTTCAAAAAAAGCTCAAAAGACATAGATTCAAATCCGGTTTGGTATCAAAAATTTTTAAAATCTTGCTTCTATTATAAATGCGAAAGTTTGTTTGGGTGTATGTTTGTTACTTAATCACGCCAGAACGGCTCAACGAAACTTGATGAAATTTGACACAGAGATGAATAACAGTATGCAATAGTACTTAGGCTACTTTTTATCCCGGAAAATAGGACGGTTTTCAGGTTTGACTTGTTTTTGTTTTTTTACAAAGTAAGAGATTACATTTTTTTGTATAGTGGTAGAGAATGATCAGAGATTGCTGTGAATAGGCTACTATTTATCCTCGAAAAATCCACAGTTTCTATGGGCTAGTATAAAATATGTTTGTTACTCTTTCGCATAAAAACTTTTGCACGGACTTTGATGAAACTTTACAGTCATATACTCGGTACATGAAAATAACACATAGGCTATATTTTATCCTAAAAACGTATTATCCTAGACTATGTTTTTTTTAAACAGATGAACATATGATATTTTGTAAACAGGTAGTTTATTTATAGAAAAACATTAAAGGTAACTTTTATTCTGAAAAAATGTATGGTTCCTATAGGATAGTCCTAAACGAACAGTGTTAATTGCTTTTCAGAAAGCAACCAAACAATGATTAGTTATTAAAAATGTATAGTTCCAACAGGAAAGCTATATATAAATATGTGTTTGTTGTTTTTCCAACATTAAATGGAAATTCCAACTGGTTGTTGGCAATGGTACTTAGCTTGCTTTTTTGGGTCTAACTCAAATTGTTTGGCACTTAGCCCGTTATTGATAACCATTCTTCGATTGGTTACTTTATTTAATTACTTTTTTAATTGACCGAAATTCAGGTGAAAAAAATGTCCACGGACTATTTGTCTTAGAATTTCATCCCCTAACAACCCCTTTTAAGAAACCTCATGATTACAAGATTTAATAATAATCGAAGGATTGATTGGTTTGTAGAGTGCTTTGGAAGGTAGAGAATTTTTGACGACGAGGTCTAACTTTTGAGGGCGTATAGCTCAGAAACTGTCAGAAAACTAGAAAAATTTTAAAGGGGCAAACTTGTTGCAAATATCATTAGCTTTAATTTTACTAGACATAAATATTTTTGTTAAGCTCACCGTTTTTGAGATATAAACGATAAAACATTGTTTGCAATCTTTCCCAGTATGCGTAGTTTTTGGAATTTCTACACGAAAAAAAATAGTGTTGTAAAATTTACTACACTAAACTAGTAATATTTAGCACTTTGTGTTCACTATAACCACAAATGTAACATTAGATAACACACTGTGTTGTATTCAGCTCTAACGTATAGTATTTTTTACTACCATAGTGTAGTAAATATATGAAGCTGTTACAACTGCGGAGTGTTGTACAATTAACAAATTTTGGCGTTTGCGCATGCGTACAACATAACCAATAATTTTGACAAATAAATGCAAGTGTCAAAAATTTAACTACATTTTTACTAGTTCGTGTTGTAAATAATACTACAGTTTTTTGATTACACTTGACTGGTAAACGTTACCACACGTGGTTTCATCCTATATAATACTAGTTAATGTAGTCAAATTAACAAGGAATGTTGTTAAAACTACAACACATTTTTTTCCGTGTAGGTAGGTCAGACAAATGCCTGCTTATCTATTCAATAGATGAAATATGCGGCCCTAGCTCTCCAAATATCCGAAATTATCAATTTCATCTTATTTAAGTGCTGCATTTTTTTTGTTGTTGTAGAATCTCAATTCGTTTATTTAAGGGTTGAAAAAATTTTTGAAGTCTTTGATTGAGTTTTTTTCCGCGACCACCGAGGTCTATTGTAATGTGACCCTCTGTGTAAGCTATAGGAGTATCAGGCTTTTAAAGAAAGCCAGCACCTGCCTAGGGGCTGCCATTGCTATCTCACTAGTCATCATGTCCGTGTCTTAAATTGAGTTAATTTTTACAATGTACAGTGGTACCTCGACATACGAGTTTTTCGAGATACGAGCGAGTGATTTTTTGCTTTGAGTTACGAGCAAAATTCGAGATACGAGTTCGGTTTAGCAGGTCGAAGGTCTCGAGAAAAGTTCGTGCATCTGATCATTTTAATAGAGATAAAAGATAAAATTTGAGATACGAGTAACTCGTATCTCGAGGCACTGTATGCAAGTAAAATTCTTATTGTGCTTGTATTATGAAGTGCATGAAAGCGAAATGTCAATGAAAAGTCTAAAGCAATGTGATGTAATGTTTTATTTTACTAAAATAAGTCACAACCCGTATATGGATGTGTGCTTTTAGTCGTCGTCGTCGACGACGACGACGAAGAAGAAGAAGACGAAGGGTGGTTCGAAACACATGCCCGGGTTGGGTGACCCTGGCTGTGGCACTGTAGAGAGTGTGTGTGTGTGTGCGATGCGGTGAGGTGAGACGAGGCGAGGGTTGGTCGGTCGGTCGGTTGGTTGGCGAGGGTTGCTGTTGCCGATGCCGACGCTGTCGCTGGCTGCTGCTTCGCCTGTCTTCCGTTGGGGGGTTGTGGGGGGTTGGGAGAGAGCGGCGCAAGCGATTGACGAGTGAACAGAGGGTGGTGAACGACTCCTAGTATCATCGCCCGACAACCGACTATCGACTCCCGACCAACTTTCAAACGACACATCGACGACGACGACGACGCGGTATGAGAAACGCCAGCCATCCAACAACCCCTATATCAGTCACCCTTCTTCTTCATGTCGGAAATTATTTAAACACATTGCTCCCATTTACTAAACACGCCGTTTTTAAATTCCCTTACTCTTATTCATCTCGATAATTTTTCTTTTCGTCTTTTGAATTCAATGAACATTTGGCTTAGAGGAAGAGAAGACCTACAACTAACACGTCTTAATTACCACCTTGACGAAGCTTTTGAAAACGTTACAATTTAAGTCGTAAAACTTAAAAAGAAAAAACTTTTACGACCTTTAAAATCTAAAGAACAAATCGATTTGCGTAAAAATCATATCAATACAATGTTCGGTGAATGTTAATGTTTAATTTTCTCAGCTTAAACTTGACCCCGAGCCTTTGATTTTCTTCGATCGCATAAACATTTTTATCTCGTTGAAGGATATTATAACATATTGATATATGCATAAGATGATATTTACGCGATAACGGATTTGATTCGTTTTATTTATGTATTCTTTGAATTAAAAATAATACCCTTAAAGATAAAAGAATTAGGTATAGACATTCCTAATGAACTTTACCTATCTCTATCTTATTCCCTCTGGTTGAGGCGAACGTAAGTTTTTCTCCTGTTCATGCCACCAATTTCTCCTCTCTATACCTTTACATATATAACAGGATAACTGTAAAATACTAAAAAAAAAAAAAAAAAACAAAAGATCAACATTTATAAAAAAATAAACACGAGATAGGCAAATTTTTTGCATAGCCGTCTTTATGGTCGTATTGAAAATACATTTTATCATTGTTTTATAAACAATTTGTTGTTAATATTATATGATGAATATAAAAATGTTGGGTGGCTTTTATTTATGAAACTCACGGTTGGTTAAAAAAACAATAAGTACTTTATAACTATACATCTAAACAGAACTATTGTATATGCATACAACCTATTATGTATTTACGAATTCCCAACCTTCACCACAGAACCGCCCTTATTCGAATTTTCCCAGGAAAAAGTTTCAAATAAAAGTTATAGGTATCAATGAGTCTAAGAACTTTAGAAAGTTTAAAGAAAATCGTTAGGGCCGTTTTCGAAAAAAATTGAAAAATCTCAAAAACTCTTAGAATAAAGTGGAGGTTTCGGTTAATCGATTTCAACCAAAAGCTTCGCGGCACAACTAGATGTAATATGTAGGCTAAATTCCAAGTTTGGTAAAATTTGGATAGAGCTCTTTCGATACGATATGGCTGTCACACACAGACATTTTTTTAAAAACCACTTTTTTGGACTCAGGGGACCTCAAAACATGTATTTCCGGTGAAAGCTCGAATTCGAAAATTCGACCCGATTAAAATACTTCCTTTATTATCTATATAGTAGTAAATGAAAGTAAAAAGTTACAAAAATTTTTGTTTGATTTGTTTACAATAATAAAAAAAAATCGTCACTGATTGAAATTTTAGAGATTCATCAAGTCAAGTAAGCTAAATTTAAGTCAAGCGGCTTGAAAAACTAGTAAAGTGGCGAATCTCTGATAATTTCATTAATTTTTTTTTCATCAGAATAGGTATCTATGATAAAAGTTAAGTTGGCAACATTGCATCTAAGTGGGCTTGATTTCATTACTTAAAGCAGTACTAATTAACAAAGATGATGCTATGCGGCATATTTGTGTATAAAAAGAGTTATAAATATGATTAGGGGTTGTTTCAATATAACAAACACTTCAAGTGATAAGAAATTTTATTATCCAGATGCATTCATAAATATGGTTTTAAAGAATTTTTTGCATTTTCTGCCTTTGTGACCAAGGATGTTTTTTTTTTTTTTTGAAGACCCCCCACCCTTCTTGAACGGGTCACGTAGTATGTGTACGTTTCCAAACTCATAAAATATCTAACAAATAAGTGCTATCTGTTACTTTATCAACAGTTGGTACGAATTTTAGTAATGAATAGTGATGCCATCTAGTGTTAAATTTTTACAAAAGGTTTCGTTCGAACCAGCCCCCTACAACTCAATGTTACAAAAATGTGACTACTTTGATCGCATTTGCAGACAGCGCCAGTAATATTAGATGAAAACGAGTTGAACGAAGACTTTTATGGAGGTCGGAGGTTAGAATTTTTTTTTAAACGTCAGTTAAATTATTTTTATTGTTTTCATTATTATGCTAAGTATTATATTTTTATATGATAAGTATAATAACTCTGATAAGTGATGATAAGTTTAAGTGACAGGGGGCAGGGGGCTGTTTGAGACGTATGACTCTTATAACAACACAAATAGATAACAGCTGTTTTTCAAATAGCCTACCAGCGCCACCCAAAGGTACTAAAATATGCGACAGAAACGGTTACTTTTTTTATTCTTTCTCGTATTTAAGTGATGGGGGCTGGTTTGAACAAATTAAGTTAATTTGGATGCCTACATATTGTATATACTTAAACAAACGTAAATGTTACTAATATACATTTAGACACGAAAAAATCCTAGTATGCTTTGATGAAGTCCATTTTGATGTCTCCTGTCTTTGTCTAACTAATAGCTCTATATATATATTAAAGAGTAGACTGATTGACTGACTGACACGGTGGAGATTAAACCATTTAAAGTAAAACATGATATTTTTAAGCTGTTATGCTTGAGTGGACCAAGATTTCTATTTAAGAAGAATTTTTCGAATTCAACCCCTCATAAAACAGGGTTGAGTTTTTTTTTTTTAATTTTAAAAGTAAAAATATCAATTTTGGCTTTTGTAGTTTTATATTTTGTTCTTTGATTGGTCGAAAAAAAAATTAATTTAACTAACTTTTAATCCTACTGAAAAAAATCTTTTGGATGTTTGCAAAAAATTTTCCAAAACTTATATCATTATATCTCGAAAATGGGGGGCTTAAGCAAAAAAATTATTCGCACCAAAATTAAAGCTTATAAAATTTGCAACAAATTTTCTTCGATAAATGTTTTTTCTATTTCCGAAGGCTTCTGAGATATACGCCCTCAAACGTTAGACTCAAACATTTTCTTCCTTCCAACGCACTCTACAAACCAGTTAATTCTTCGATTACTATTAAATTTTCAGGCTTATTCGTCTAACTAATATCTCTATATATATTAAAGAGTAGTCTGATTGACTGACTGACACGGTGGAGATTAAACCATTTAATGTAAAACATGAAATTTTGAAGCTGTTATGCTTGAGTGGACCAAGGTTTCTATTTAAGAAAAATTTTTCGAAATCTACCCCTCATAAAATAGGGTTGAAATTTTTTTTCATTTTTAAAGTAAAAATATCAATCTTGGCTATTATAGTTTCTTATTTTGTTCTTAGATTGGTCGAAAAAAAAATGAATTTAACTAACTTTTAATCCTATTGAAACAAATCTTTTGGATGTTTGTAAAAAATTTTCCAAAACTTATATCGCTTATATCTCGAAAATGGGGGGGCTTAAGCAAAAAAATTATTCGCACCAAAATTAAAGCTTATAAAATTTGCAACAAATTTTCTTCGATAAATGTTTTCTCTATTTCCGAAGGCTTCTGAGATATACGCCCTCAAAAGTTAGATTGTGTACTCAAAAATTTTCTTCCTTCCAACGCACTCTACAAACCAGTCAATTCTTCGATTACTATTAAATTTTCAGGCCTATTCGTCTAACTAATATCTCTATATATATTAAAGAGTAGACTGATTGACTGACTGACACGGTGGAGATTGAACCATTCAAAGTAAAACATGAAATTTTTAAGGTGTTACGCTTGATTGGACCAAGGTTCCCAATAAAGAAGAACTTTTCGTATTTTAACCCCTCATAAAACAGGGTTGAATTTTTTTTTTTAATTTTAAAAGTAAAAATATCAATCTTGGCTTTTGTAGTTTTATATTTTGTTCTTTGATTGGTCGAAAAAAAAATTAATTTAACTAACTTTTAATCCTACTGAAACAAATCTTTTGGATGTTTGCAAAAAGTTTTCCAAAACTTATATCGCTTATATCTCGAAAATGGGGGGCTTAAGCAAAAAAATTATTCGCACCAAAATTAAAGCTTATAAAATTTGCAACAAATTTTCTTCGATAAATGTTTTTTCTATTTCCGAAGGCTTCTGAGATATACGCCCTCAAACGTTAGACTCAAACATTTTCTTCCTTCCAACGCACTCTACAAACCAGTTAATTCTTCGATTACTATTAAATTTTCAGGCTTATTCGTCTAACTAATATCTCTATATATATTAAATAGTAGACTGATTGACTGACTGACACGGTGGAGATTGAACCATTTAAAGTAAAACATGATATTTTTAAGCTGTTATGCTTGAGTGGACCAAGGTTTCTATTTAAGAAAAATTTTTCGAAATCTACCCCTCATAAAATAGGGTTGAAATTTTTTTTCATTTTTAAAGTAAAAATATCAATCTTGGCTATTATAGTTTCTTATTTTGTTCTTAGATTGGTCGAAAAAAAAAATGAATTTAACTAACTTTTAATCCTATTGAAACAAATCTTTTGGATGTTTGTAAAAAATTTTCCAAAACTTATATCGCTTATATCTCGAAAATGGGGGGCTTAAGTAAAAAAAATATTTGCACCAAAATTAAAGCTTATAAAATTTGCAACAAATTTTCTTCGATAAATGTTTTCTCTTTTTCCTACCTTCCAACGCACTCTACAAACCAGTCAATTCTTCGATTACTATTAAATTTTCAGGCCTAGATGTTGATTTCCTAAGCCTACTGTGTTTACGTATTTTGTTGAATCTTGATTTGACCGTCTTTTGTCGTCGTCTAACCAATTGTTTAAAGGGGTTTACAATATTCGATTCGAAAAAACTTGACTGGAAAGATTTGTAATAATATCTATTGCGATTTTTAAATGATTTTGAGTTGCCTTCGGCAACTTATTTAAGTTTCTTATCAAATTTGATGCCAATTATATTGATTAAAATTTAATGGCTAAGGGGGTTTTAAATTTTTTTTTTTTCTCTAAGAGAGCTTTTAGATTAATAAATCGAGATTTTCGATTTCGTTATGTTATTTAATTTGACTTGCGATGATGTAAATTGTGTTCGTTGCAGGAGGTCAAAGTGGGTGAAAATATTTTCGGCAAACTATTCGATCACACGGGTGGGACGACAGCATGGAGTCGTCGTGAATGGGGCACATCATGAACGAGAGTGAATATCGACTGATTGTCGACTGTGTCGGATGTCGGTCGGTCGAAACGGAACGACGATGTGCGGCGTAGTAGAGGACGCCTGCCGCGGGGGCAGCAAGGGACGCGGTGCGGGGAGGACGCGCCATACACACGAGTGGGTGTGTGAAGACGTGGGGTGGCGCACTACGGGGCTGCCAGGGGGGGTAGTGACGGGGAGAGGGGCGACACCGAGGGGAGGCAGCCGGGAGACCCACCGACCCGCAGTCCATTCCGGTGGGTGGGTCTGGTAGGCTGTGTGCCCGTGTTCGTCTCCATCATGTAGTTCGAAATTGGTGCAAAAATATTCAACTCAACACGAAACAATCAAAATATCCACAAAACAGGTTAGTGCCATTTGATTTTTACCAATTACCCCGAGAAAATCGCCACGAAAAACACCCCCCAAAAAACTTAACTTGCACATCGTCAACTCGCTACACACACACAATTTACATCAACCCCTCAAACAACAACAAAAAAATTCAAACTATTTAAAACGATCGCGATCGCAACTAAAACCATTCTTATAACCAATTTAAAAATCATCCCTTCGATAATTTTTAAAAACAAAAATTGTTGATTGTTAACTGAAACACTTGAACGTCGAAAAAAAACTTCGTTTCAATTGTTTTAAGACAAACAATGAGAAAACTGTCAAAAAACAAACGAATGACTAAGGATATAATATGGTGGTGTGGTTTTTTTTGGCGTACGGCTATATTATAAAGTGGTGTTTGGGGTTATGGTCGTAAATAGGGAAAAATGCACTTTTGTATGTTGTGTGAATGTTTCATGGTTGTGATCACTCAGAAAACAGAGAATGTGCTTGACAAAATTCAAATAATGTGCTTTTGAGGTGGGGATAAGACTGACAAAACCAGAACCCATATATATACTATACATATACAGTAGACTGTAGTTGTGAATATCATATACGTATATATATATATATATATACACGTACCTACACACTGTAACCATACCTGTGCAGTTATGCCGTCTCTCAAGCCACTTCTACTTTCGTTTACTTCTTATTATGCTTTGATTTTTATCTTTTTTTTTGTATAATATTTTATGCACAATTCATCCACCGCTCAACCGCTCATTTACAAATTTTTCGTGGAACCAACTCACTCATTTTGTTCAACGATATGATCAGATGCATCGATCAATATATATGACAAAAAAATTGTCGACTACCCGAATCTATACCCTTAGTTTTTTTCCCCCGATACAACCATCTTTATCGGTTCCATTATACAAATAATTCTTGTAATTCAATGTTATGAATTTTTAAAGCTTTTACCTCCCGACAAGAGAACAATTTCTTCAGGTCAAAGCTCATCATTTCCTTGTCGTATAATGCACCTAATTTAGACTTTAATCTTATATCTCGAAAATGGTGGGCGTAAACAAAAAAAGTATTCGCACCAAAATTAAAGCTTATAAAATTTGCAACAAATTTTCTTCTATAAATGTTTTTTCTATTTCCGAAGGCTTCTGAGCTATACGCCCTCAAACGTTAGATCTTGTACTCAAAAATTTTCTTCCTTCCAACGCACTCTACAAACCAGTCAATTCTTCGATTACTATTAAATTTTTAGGCCTAGATGTTGATTTCCTAAGCCTACTGTGTTTACGTATTTTGTTTAATCTTGATTTGACCGTCTTTTGTCGTCGTCTAACCAATTGTTTAAAGGGGTTTACAATATTCGATTTAAAAAAACTTGACTGAAAAGATTTGTAATAATATCCTTTGCGATTTTTAAATGATTAGGCACAAAGAAGACGTTAAATATTAACACGCATTTTTCGGTTGATGGCATCCTATAAATAGGAGATGTCATTCTTGAAACGACAAATTTTAAGACAGTGAAGGTCAAGTTTGTGTCATAATAAACATTTCGGGTTCGTGGGGGCCAACATTTTTTTGTTTTTTTTTTTTTTTAGTATTTGACCAGTTTGGGGTTTAGTTGTAGATTTGAGGCTTGGCTATTTGTACAATATTTACCTGAGTTTATCTGAGTGTGTCGTGCAGATGCAAATATTATCTTTGCACGTAATTTCTTCAAACAATTTTATTTCTGTATAAAGGCTCCGTTCCACTAACATAGTAACAACGTTTGAAACCCGTTTAAAATCGTTTTTTTCACTTGTTTATTTATTGTGACCGTTGTGTTAAATAAGACGTCATTGATGACGTCATTACTTTCATTTACGCACATCCTTCTTAAAATATGAATCACAAAGTTTATGAAATGAAAAAAAAAAAAAAAAACTAACGAAACAAACGTAATCGTTGTAAACACCTAGTGGAACCTTGCCAATAATGTTTGAAGTACAGCCATGGTCGCATGCCTTAAGTATAGCTTACATAACAACCCACTTTAGGGTATTATTATTTAAACCAGAAGTGGGAAGGAGGCTTTTCTAGAGTATCGAATATTTTTATTTTTTTTTTTTAAAGTAAAATCTTCGACTAATTTAAAAGTGGATTAAAACTATCCTCATTATACCCTTAGTTATATGGCCATTATTACCCTACACATTTAAAAAAAAAATTTGTACAAGTCTTTATGTTTTTTATGGAACACCATCTTGAATTTAGTATGACGTCATTTAGCCTATAACCAGCGAGCGATCAAGACGCTTTTAACGATATCTCATTTGTCAAATTATGACAAGTGGTTTAGAAGATATTTGAGAACAGATAAGCATAAATGCATACAAACATAGTTAAAACATATTTCCTTCATTTGTTTTAGCTAAAGCCATATAAAAAAGTGAAAATCTTTATTTTTATTTCATTTGATTATCAATAGCTAGAAATACTTTGGAAGATTCATCAAGTCGAGTAGTTGGGAATTTTTTTAAAAACTAATTTTGCTTGACATTTTAATTTGCAAATGCAATTACTTGACTTGACTCGAGTTTGAATTCAAGTCTTTAGATCAAGTAATCAATAGCTAGACAACAACGTCAAATTATATTTTTGCGACATTTGTAGATATTAATTAATTAAAATTTGTATTAAAACAAAATACTACCCCTCTCCATCCTTAAAATTATTTTTCTAAGAAATCAGTTAACAACAAATCTTGACTTCAAACCAAGATTCATGAAGTCATGTAGTTAGACATTTATTAAAAATTAATTTTACTTGACATTTTAGTACTTGATTTGACTCGAGTTTGAATTCAAGTCCTTAGAGCAAATAATGAATTCCTAGACAACGACGTCAAATTCTATTTTTTGTGATATTCCTAGATTTATATTAGTTAAAATTTGTTTTAAAACACAATATTACCCCTCCCCCCCTTAAAATTATTTTTCTAAGAAATCTGTTAACAACAAATCTTTACTTAAAACCAAGATTAATGAAGTCGAACATTTTTTTAAAACTAATTTTGCTTGACATTTTAATTTGCAAATGCAATTACTTGACTTGACTCGAGTTTGAAGTCAAGTCTTTAGATCAAATAATGCATACTTAGACAACAACGTAAATTTCTTTTTTTTGTGATATTTCTAGATTTATATTAGTTAAAATTTGTATTAAAACACAATATTACCCCTCCCAACCCTTAAAATTATTTTTTTGAGAAATCTTTTTTGTTAATAAAAAAAATCTTGATTTAAAACCAAGTCAAACTCGTGTCAAATATCAAGGCAAGTCAAGCAATTATTTCGTATTTCATTTTAAAGACATCAAGCTCAATTCCTTACAGTTACTTGACTTGATTACTTCTTGGTGTATAAAAGAAAAAAAATTTGAAATCATAATAGCAAAATTGAATAAAAATTTGTTTTTTGTAAAGTTTGAAATTGTGGTCTGACGAAGCCATCGATAAAAAGATTCATTGACTTTGTTTGCTTTGGTATTTGAAGCTTTACAAGTGAAGAATCGAAAGTTTTCTTTAGAAATTATTTAGGTTGTAATCTCGTGCTATCATTTGGGTTGGCGTTGAAAGGGAAATTATGACGAGAAATTGCAATTTTCTCATCTCAATGTAAATGAAATCGAAACTTCCCCAGCTCAACGTGAGCTTTACGTAATTTACGTGATTTTCCTAAGTAAATTAACACGAATTTTTTTTTCTTATAAATTTAACACGATTTACCATAAATAAGTTTTCGATCGATCGATTGATGTAAAGATGTTCGCTGCAATATGGAAAATTTCGTGATAATGTTGTTGACATGTTGTATAAGGGATGTATTATAGTGAGTATTTTAGTTCGCTAGTATCGATCCCTGGTGATGGCAAATGGACGAAGTGGGGGGGTATTGTGGTGGTGGGGTTGCACAAACCCCTATTAACCATTACCTAGCAACCCCCTCTGAGCGGACAGCGCAGCCTGTTACCCTCCAACAACCCCCAGCCCGCCGAGCACCCCCATAAACAGGACGCGAGCCAGCCTAGCGACAGAATAACATACCAACCCCATTCGGGGAGCCAGCTAAAGATCACTACACACACACACACACATGCACATACCAACACACACCGAACGATCACCCATCCACACCCTTATTTTGAACCCTTCCAACCATCCTTTGTCAAATCAAAGTGTAACCTGATCGAAACTATGCAATGCACCCGATGACGTCTTCCACCTTTTTTTTTTTTTTTTAAACCGAATGGTCAATTTTTTTTTAAATTCCTCAACCGATCCTAAGAACTATCTAAAAGTGATCAACTTATAAATGTTATGGAACTCATTACCTTTTAATTCGTATCATGACAACTTTGTAATCACATCCTCTATTTAAGTCCAATTAAACGAAATTGGCACATTAAACGATGCACTTATATTAATGGGGCCTGAGGGTCGGGTCATTCGAGTTCAAAACTTTTTTTTTTTTTCATCTTGATAAGACCAAAATAGGTGAGATAAGGCATGACCTTTCACACAAAGATCAGATCACCGTTGATTAACAAATAGACAATTTCAAATCGTTCATTGTTACCCTAAAAACCGTTACATTTTTCGTGGTTTTCTATTTGATTATTGAATTAAGTAAGCTTTGAAATAATAATAAAAACCCTGGTTTCCATGGTGATTAAGATGTAGAAATATCAAAGTTTGTTTCGTTTTGCAAATTTTAGATTCATTTGAGATAATAGGACGGCTCCATGTTAGAGGTAGCATCGCAAATGGCATCTGCCATGGATTGTTACGAAGATATGTTTAAAGAAATTACGAGGAAGTTGTATGGGGAGGAGGAGGACGTTGATTTCGAGGCCGAAGGATTTAAATCGGTCGAACATTTGACGGCCGCTTTTGGTCTTGCGACTCGATCGCATTTAAAGGTAACTTTGTGTACTCAATTATCAATCAGAAATCAATTTCCTGTTTTGTAGTCGGAAACGCCAGCTATTGCTCCTCCAAAAAGTAGTCCTGTAAGTGAGGTAAGACGTGACATTTAATTGTTTGGTGAAGTTTTATCAAGTTTTAATTTGTAGCAACAGGAATCGCCGACGGGGGCAACGACGCCGTCGACGCCTTCGGCGACGACCAAACGTTACAACTGCACCCATTGTCCGTATGCGACAGATCGACGTGATTTATTCACACGCCACGAAAACATCCACAGGGAAGACAAACCGTTTCAGTGCTACGTCTGTATGAAACAGTTCAATCGAGCCGATCACGTGAAAAAGCACTTTTTGCGAATGCATCGCGAGCACACGTACGACTTGAATCGAATACGAAAACAACCACCAAAAAATGCTTCAGGTATCACACCGGGGATGAGCCATTAAAAAAAAAAAAATAAAACCTATTTCCTTATCGATGCATCATTTTTTTTTTTTAAGGGATGTCTTTTTATCATAAGTACAACAACGAGAGTCAGTCTCCGGCCAATGTGGCACAACAAAACCTGACAAATCATCAACAACAAATTAATATTCCTAGTGGCATCGTCAATCCAATGTTGCCCAGAAACAACGGAACGATGGACACTCAAAAGCAAAACGTCAAGGCGAATGGCAGTTCGAAGGCGTCCCAATCCAACAAGAAAAAAGGGGATAAAAAGTATGAATTGATAAGTGGTACAATTAATCTAGTTAACAGAAAGCTTAATTGAAATTATCTGTAAATAATTTTACTAATATTAAATTTAAAATGCACTTTATAATTTACGAAGATGTTTACTTCTATAATAGTACGAGAGCTAGCGACGTCGAAGAAAAAAAGAATTTTAGGACGGCCAGTTTTTTTATATATGTTATCTCTTGTACTATCCCGGACATCATACTGGGCTGTCTGACTGTCGGGAGGGGTTGCGTTTATTAGTGCGCATCGCACCTATGACAGGTAAAATATTGAAAATTTCAGAAAAAAGTTTTAGATGAAATTTGTAGAAAATAACATTTTACATAAAAAAATGTCCAGTGACTAATTTTCGTAAAGTGGCAAGTTTGCCCGCTACAAGCTTGTAAAGCTCATTGTACAGATGTCGGCACAACGGCTGTATCTCTGAACGGTCGGTTACTCAAATGACGTCACAATGAGCCAGCCTTTCCAAGCTTGTAGCGGGCAAACTTGCCACTTTACGAAAATTAACCACTGGACATTTTTTATACAAAATGTTGTTTTCTACAAATTTCATCTGTTTTTCTAAAAATTTCAATATTTTACCTGTCATAGGTGCGATGCGCACTAATAAACGCAACCCCTCCTGACAGCCTAGTATGATGCCCGGGATAGTACGAGAGATAACATATAAAAACTGGCCGAACTAAAATACTCTCTCGAAAACGTTGCTAGCTCTTAGGCTATAAGTTGAGATAGCAATTTAACTTTTATATTTCAATTTGGACCAATTGTATGATTAATATTGTTGTTGTTCTAGATTTTCTTGCTGTTACTGTACGTGGACGGGAGTTGATAATTGGTGCTTAAAGAGGCATTTGAATACGCATTTGAAGCCTTTTGTGTGCATGTTGTGTGATTACAAAGCAGCACGATCTGAACGATTGACGACCCATATTTTAAAAGTAAGATTTTTGTTACATCTAAATTATCATATTTAAATTATAAGTATTAGTATTAGTACGAGAGCTAGCGACATCGAAAAAAAAAGAATTTTTGGTCGACCAGTTTTTATATATGTTTTCTCTCGTACTATCCCGGAAATCATACTAGGCTGTCGGGAGGGGTTGCGTTTATTAGTGCCCATCGCACCTATGACAGGTAAAATATTGAAATTTTCAGAGAAAGTTTTAGATGAAATTTGTAAAAAATAACATTTTACATAAAAATTTCCAGTGACTTATTTTCGTAAAGTTGCTAGTTTGCCCGCTACAAGCTTGTAAAGCTCATTGTAAATGTGTCGCCACAACGGCTGTATCTCTGAACGATCGGTTACTCAAATGACGTCACAATGAGCCAGCCTTTCCAAGCTTGTAGCGGGCAAACTAGCCACTTTACGAAAATTACTCACTGGACATTTTTTATTTAAAATGTTATATAGATAGTGCGAGAGATAACATAACCTAAAATTCTCTCTCAAAAACGTGGCTAGCTCTTAAACTATATAGTATTAGTACCATAAGTTTCTTCCGCGCCATGCAAACTTATGGAACAATCTAACATATGGTATATGCAACTCCCTACAACTCGGTGTAACAGAAAATGACCGTATTTTGTCACTGCTTGCAGATAGCGCTAGTAGTACAGTTGAACTTTTATGAGACTTTTATGGAGATTAGATAATAAATAAATAAATTTTCTTTTTTAAACGTCAGGCAAATTATTTTTATTGTTATTAAGGGGGTATTTTAGTCTAGAGGCCCGCATTTCGAGCATTTTTTGGCAATTGATAAATAAAAAAAGGATTGATATTTTTAGTATAGATTTTTTTATCATTTGTTTATTTATATTCAGAGAGTACACAAAATTAATTTCAAAAGAAAATTATGTTTTTTTCATTGAGTTATGCGTCTTTGAAGTAGAGGGGAAAAAAAAAGACCGTGTCCTCGTCGCCATGATTTCTACCTTTGTGGTCATCTGAAAAATAAAAGAATGATGAATTCTTAATAAGTACGAATATCGCTATTGCATAAACCTGCAAAAGTGAAAAGACAACTTTTTTCATAAAATGGCGGCTACTCAAAAATAAAGGTCGATTTTTTCACTCATTTTTTAACTTTGTCGAATTTTTAAAAAATATTACAAATTTTAAATTTTCATTTTTTTTTTATTCATGCGATAGAGAGATATTTAAAGAATATTCATGACAAATTTCAAGTAAATCGGCTGATTAGATATTATGGCGACAGCATCGAAAAAAGTAGTTTCGAGAAAAACGCGTTTAAAGTTTTACGTTAAGTCCCAATCGGTTTAGTTGCCACGACCCTAAAACGGCTATAACTTCGGAAATAATTTGAATTTTGAAAAATCCTTTTAGGGAGATATTTTACGATGATAATAACATAAGGAATTGATAAATAACAACACAAATAGTTAACAACTGTCGTTCAACTATACTACCAGCGCCACCCAAAGGTACTAAAACATGCGATACAAACGGTCACTTTTTTAAACTTTCTCGCATTTAAGTGACAGGGGGCTGCGTATATGAATAATTTCTCTATTTATAGTATACAGAGTGTCCCAGCCAGACCGTCTATTAGAAGTTTCCGGATAACGTGAAATAATAAAAATTTGAAAATTGGGATTATACCCTAATTAGATAGGAGCTACCTTTCTAAAATATTTTTAATTTTCTGACACCTCCGGTTATACCGGAAGTCGGCACAAAAATCGATTTTTTCAAATGGCGTGTGCTATTTATTTTTACATATCTTTATTGAATTAATCATTCTGAGCATCTTTCTTAATAACAGGACCGCATTTAATCTTTAAGGTTTTCGAGAAAAAAAATTGTTTTTTGAAATTTCGCAGCAAACGGGCGTTTAGTAAAAGGTCCGTAACTCCCACATTGTGTAGGAAACTCGATATAGGCTCGTTTGAGAGCTCGAAGATGCTGTTACACTCGAGATTATTAAAAACAATCAATTTTGAATACATGAACAATTACTTTTGGGTATACAGCATAAAACTCGGTTATAAATTACGGATGTAACGTTGAATTTTCTTATTTTCAACGATTAGTCGAAAATCATCACACTTGACTATAGGGATATGAATTATGAAAATGTGGGGAATTTTAAGAAGAACGAAAAATGGTAAATAAAATTAGGTAGTGCCATTTAAAAAAATTGATATTTTGCACAATTGAGCACGTGCTGTTCTACGATGCACGTTGAGATATTAACAAAAATTTATTGTTTTTGATAACCTCGAGTCTAACGGCATCTTTGAGTTCTCAAACAAGTCTATGTTAAGCTTCTTACACAATTTAATGTGAAAGATACGCAAGGTTATTAGATACATAAGGCATGCTCACTTGACTAGGCGGCGTTTCTTTGATCTCTGAAAATGACGTCACCGGATTTTTGTTTCTGACAGAAGCCAGTAGAGGCGTTAAAGGCCATTGATTTGTAGGGGATTCCACCTAGTGACTGCATTTGGTTGGCACTACTATATTTAATAAAATATGCTTTTTATTTAGGTTATATTAAATCCTTTTAACAACAAATTTAAATTTTTAATATCTCAATAATTAATTTTTATGAACATAATAAATGTTAATTTGATTTTTCTTTGTTGTTGTATTTTAATTGAATAAAATAAATAAAGATATATTTCTTATAGAATCTATACCTTACTTAGCTATAAATTTTGAATTCCCGCGTCAGTCAACAAACCAGTGTTTTGATACAATATACCATCATTTTTCAATTCAAATAAAGTAATAAAGAAACATCAAACTGATATTTATTATGTTCATAAAGATTAACTATTAACATTTAACATAATGAAACTTATTTTTTTTTATGAAAAGAAGCCCACCGTTTTTAACTAGATAAACCTAGAAAGATTACAAATAAAAAGGAATATAAACAATATTGCTAAAAAAGTTTAAAATAAAATAAAGTGTATAAAAAAAGTTTTATTTTGAACTTTAACTGAGCAAAATGAAACGAAATGAAATTTCAAACTATAGAGCGTAATAAGAACCTTGCGCAATAAGAACAATAGTAGTGATAAGAACCAATTATAGCAGATATCTAATGGCTTCTGTCAGAAACCGTATACCAATGACGTCAGAGCAAAGTAATAACCTTGAAAGTGAGCACCCCTTGAGAGATACGGACCTTTTGCAAGACGTCCATTTGCTGCAAAATTTCCAAAAAAAAATTTTTTTTCTCGAAAACCTTAAAGATTAAATTAGGTTTTGTTGAAAGATGCTCAGAATTATTAATTCAATCGAGTTATGGAAAAATAAATATGGCATGCCATTTGAAATAATGATTTTAGTGTCGACTTCTGGTATAACCGGAAGTGTCAGAGAGATAAAATTTTTTTAGGATGGTAGCTCCAAGCAATTAGGCTTTAATCCCAATTTTCAGATTTCTGTTATGTCAGATTCTCCGGAAACTTGTAATGGCCGGTCAGGCTGGGACACCCTATAGTATACACCCTGGGACACCCTATATATAGTAGTTATGAGCCAGTCAAGTGGTTTGATATAAGTTTTAAAGAAAGTGGAGTTAATCGATTTGTGTGGTGAACAAATTAGTTTTACCTATTATGTATTCTTTTTTTTTAGGTACATAATAAACGGGCTTGTACACGATGTAACTTTTTAGCCGATGATCAGGCAGCCCTTACAATCCATATCCAGGAAAATCAGTGAGTGAAACATTTCCTCTTTCATTTTTTTTTTCAATATATTAATATTTCATGTATATTTTCTAGTCCATTGGATCATCGCAACAATCGCAACGTGCATAATCGCAGTGGCCAGAACAACGCTAACAACTCGAACACATTAACGCCCATGAACTCATCGTTCGGGTATGGTAACAATAGTTTTATTAACGTTAAGACCGAGGCCGACAATTCGAACGGCGACAGTGAACCTCCCGCTAGTTTTAACGAGTCGAGGCCCGAGCTCACGTTCTCGTCGTCCAATAACGACAGCTTCGTCTATAATAATTGTAGTGGTAGTTTTAAGTCGAGCCCGAGTCCCACGGACTCGCCCATTACTAGTAGTAACAGTAATTCGATAAACGATTCAATTACAAATCGAGTCTCGAGCGAGACAATTATTAAGAAGTACGTTGTTCCGATTATTCCGCCGATTTATCGACGGAAATTTTATTGATTGTGACGATCAAGTGGTTCTTTTGCTGGTCCTTGGGAAATTTAATTTAGTTATTAATGAGCGTTTGATGTGCCATGTCTTATTTACTAATTTCACTTCTCATTGGCACAGAACGTTAATGATTGATAATTAGCTCTGATTTTTTTGTAATACTTAAAATTAATGAAATTATCTCTTACTGTTTAATCTTTTACAATTTCTAATAAGTTGATTATTTCAAATGTGCTTGTTTAATTAGTTCTAAGGACGAGGTTCTAAAAATTTTAAAGGTAACATAAATCGGCACGTGTAAAAAACATGGATAATGTAAGGAGAGCGGTTGTTAAGAGTTAACATTTTGAGATCACTGAGTTAGTACGAGAGCTAGTGACGTCGAAAAAAAAAAGAATTTTAGGTCGGCCAGTTTTTGTATATGTTATCTTTTGCACTATCCTGGACATCAGGCTGTCTGACTGTCGGGAGGGGTTGCGTTTATTAGTGCGCATCGCACTTATGACAGGTAAAATATTGAAACTTTCAAAAAAAAAAAAAAAAGTTTCAGATGAAATTTGTAGAAAATAACATTTTACATAAAAAATGTCCAGTGAATAATTTTCGTAAAGTTGCTAGTTTGCCCGCTACAAGCTTGGAAAAGCTGGCTCGACCTGACGTTATTTGAGTGGGCGACCGTTCAGAGATACAGCCGTTGTACTGACATTTATACAATATTGTATATAATATACAAGCTTTACAAGCTTGTAGCGGGCAAACTAGTAACCTTACGAAAATTAGTCACTGGAAATTTTTTATGTAAAATGTTATTTTCTACAAATTTCATCTGAAACTTTTTCTTTTTTCTGAAAGTTTCAATATTTTACCTGTATAGATGCGATGTGCACTAATAAACGCAACCCCTCCCGACAGCCAGACAGCCCGGTATGATGTCCGGGAGAATGCGAGAGATAAAATATATAAAAACTGGCCGACCTAAAATTCTCTCTCGAAAACGTTGCTAGCTCTTAAACTATTAGTATATTGTTTGCAAAAAATGAATAGGGCGTCTATTAGTTCGAGACAGTTGTATGAGTACGCCGTCTGGTGTCATACTATTGTAACTAATGCAATGATGGTTAGTTTAATGAACAAGTACTAATTGCTATTTTGACTTAATTTTTTTTGACAAGGGTTGGAATGTAAAAAAAAAAATACTCTGAAGGAATTGACGTGTGCAAATAATGTTGGAAATAATCAACATTTTCATTAAAAATCTTTGTAGTAAGATTTCTTGATCTAGTACAATTTTTTGACACTGACATGCGTAGTTGCAACTGATGCTTAGTGGACGTGTTTAAATGACTTAAGAAATTTCATGAGGGGAAAGGGTGCAAAATCAGCTTGTTATTGTTTTCTAAATATTTTAGGCGTATTGCTTTTGTTCTCTTACAAAACTATGACAAATCTGCCTTTGAAATATCGAAGAAAATTTACTAAATACCCATTAAGAATTAATTACCAATTAGATAAGAGGGTGAGGTTTTATTGTGATTTATTAGGTTTGTTCCAATCATCCGTTCTTTGGTGATGCACAAACATTGACCAATATTGACAAGAGCAGACAAGAATGAAGAACTGTTTGTAGTTACTTTGCTCGCAAGTCTACCATCAGCATAGGCTGAAATCCGACCTTAAATCGACCTAGAATCGGTTAGCCTGTGTTTAAATCCGACCGATCGTCATAAAAGGACAAGTCCGCTTAAGTAGAGAGAAGGTTGAGAGAGCCAGATCGCACGAATATACGTGCTGCCCCCTACTTCGACTACGATGTTTGGAACTATTCCTTAGTCACTCGTCTGCACTTTTCTACACTCGGAACAGTAACTGTAAAACAGTGGAGAAAAGTGCAGACAAGTGACTAAGGAATAGTTTCAAATTTCGTAGTCGGAGTAGGGGGCAGCACATGCGTATTCGTGCGATCTGGCTCTCTCAACCTACTCTCTGACTTAAGTAACAAAGTTACCCACTCAAAGCAGTGCAGGAGCACCGCCAAAACAACTAGGTACGGATTTTAAGCACTCGTACACGAAAATGTTCGTTACTGGTTGTGCTGGATGGTTGCTTCGAATGAATTTATTATATAGAGCAACAAAAAACTTTTTGTGACCCCCTTTTTTATTTCTACCCTTCTTCCCCCCTCTTATGTCGTCCATTTTAACCTTTTTTGTATTTATTATTTTGATTTTACAAAGAAATTTTTTTTTGGATTTAAATATCGCGCTCTTAACGAAATTCAGTGCACCTAGAAATTTGAGGATTTCTAGTTAGAGAGAAAAGAAGGTTAAGAAATTCCACTGCTACTTATATACAATTGAAGTTTATAACCTATAAGAGATTCCCTCAACTTTCGCTGCCAATTTTTTAAAAAGGGCCACTGATTTAAAGACATTTAAGAACCACTTTTGATACATCTAAGATGTTTGCCTTTCGTGTAATTTTAGTTCTTAAAGGAGGGTGGACCACACGTTGGCCGCTTTTACTTCATTTTTTTTATACCAAAAATTTAAGATATTAGATTTAAACGTTTACATGTTAAGATTATTTTGTATATTTTCTATTCTTAGCGAGTGCCTTAATTATTTTATGTTAGTTTTGAGTTTTTTTATTTTTTATTATTATTATTATTTTGTAAAAAAATCTGAAAAGAAATTTTATAATAAATGATTTATATTTATTTTTTTATTTTATTTTTTTTTGCGTGTTTGTTTTTTTTTTTTTTGGGTAGAGGAAAAAAATTTTATGAACTGTAAATTTTATTTGTAGCCCTCTGGATACTTTAAAATCATGTTTCAAATCAGAAGGACAACGGTGAGTGTTTTTTTTTTTTTTTTTTTTTTTTTTGAGTTAATTTATTTATATTTTTTTTTTTAGTAGATCCGATAAGCATAATAAGCGGCAGACGCATGGAGCTGATCGACTGTTTAGTTATTTCGAGGCGAGTGACCATGAGTCGAATCCAGAAGATGACAGTGGCCATACGCAGAAAGCACAAAATCAACAGCAACAACAACAGCAGCAGCAGCAGCAGCAACATCAACAGCAACCGCAACAGCCGCAACAACAACAACAGCAGCAGCAGCAGCAGCAGCAGCAACAACAACAAGCGGCACCGCAACAAACGCAAGCGTTGAACCGTCCAACATTTCCGCTCGACAAGATTCCAAATCCGCATCAAAATTTGGCGACTCAATTCAAGCCGCAAGACCCGAAAAAAATGGGCGACTTCAGCAAGATGTTCTTCAACAATCAGTTTCTGGGCGAAGGCTCAAAATACATGCACGATCCGACACTGATGAAAAACATGCAAGTGAACTATTTCTCCGAACAGAATTTGGTGTTCAACAAATTTCTGGACGAGGAGAAAAACTTGTACTATCCAAACTTACCGGACTCGAAGAACATGTTTTTGAATCACCCAAATTTCGGGGCACCAACACCAAACCCATTTTTTAATCCCCAGTACATACAGGACAAGGCGAAAAGTGCTGCGTTGATGAACCATCCGAGTGTTAGTGACGTAACGAAAATGTATAAGCATCCGGATTTTTTTAAGGCGGGAAATGTAACGACCCAAGACGATGACGAGGAGAATGATGATGATGATGATGATGAGGAGGAGACGACAACGGAATTGCCGTTATACTTTTGCACAACATGCGGTTGTGAGTTTAAGGATGACTCGTCTTTGGACAATCACCTTATCATTTGCGAGCACAATGATAACGTGATTGCATGTCGTACATTTCCCGCGAAAAAAATCACCAGCGATGATTCGAGCCGTGAATTTTTTGGCCATGAAGAGAATAACATTGATCACGTTCGTGTTGTGAAACTCCGACCGGGGGCTCACAAACGAAAAAAGTTTAAATTCGATAACACGTTTCACTGTAAGATATGCACGCGTCACATTTGTCGTCGTCGTACAGTGAAATCGCGTCGCACCAAACGCCTGGTCGATCACTACAACAACAACGATAGTCAATCGATCGATCAGGAAGAAAGCGTCGATGCCAATCATAATAAAACGAAAATTCCCGATGTGAAACGACGTAAATTTAACTTCGTTAAATGTTCCGTTTGTAAGAGTCGGCATCCGGTACGAACTTTTATCGGCCGATTTGCGTATTTGGAACACATCTGGAAACGACACTCTGGTTACCAATGTGACAATTGTAAAGAAATTCTTCGGACAAAACGTGACGTAACGTTACACCGAAACAAATTTCATCCAAATGAAATATAACCTCAAAAAAATTATCAAGAAAAAATTTTCTTTTCTAGCTTATCCACAAATGATTTTCATCTTATTTTCCTAGGTCATGTCATTTTTTTTTTTTAATTTTGTTTAAAACTAGGAGAATTAAATCGTACAAATCTCTCTTTCAACGACCGTCTATTTAACTATCAGCCAAAAAAATATTTTTCAAAGACAAATTTAGACAAAATTGAACTGCCTTTGCCATAATATAACAAAAACTTGATAAAACACGGGAACAAGAACAACTAAAAGAAACAAAAACCTGTTCAAACTATGAGTTATACACATACACCGAGCAGAGAGAAAGTTGCAAGAGCCAGAACGTACGAATACACGTGCTGCCCTCTACTACGAAATGTGGAACTATATCTTAGTGACTCATTTGCACATTTCTCCACTGTTCTACACTCGGAATGCATAAAACCACAGGGAAGAGCTATAGAAGGGTGTTCTGAGTGTAGAACAGTGGAGAAATGTGCAAAGGAATAGTTCCAAATTTCGTAGTCGAAGTAGGGGGCAGCACGTGTATTCCTGCGATCTGGCCCTCTCAATCTTCTCTCTGCACATACACACACTCACATACCGTTTAGTGTCAAAAACCATTAAGTTAGATTTATAAAAAGGTTTCACTGTAAATTGATGATTATTATATTAAAAAGAAAAAGTATATTTAAAAAACAAAAATTATTATAAAAAAAATGAAAAAACATATAGAAAAGAACTCAGCGACAATATTATTGGAGGAAATTATTGTGTATAAATATTTGTATTTTAATGTTTTTTTTTTTTTTCAATTTGTATGTTGCAAATGTTCAGTGTAGAGGTGCATATATTTAACTAATTACGTCTAGTCTATTTATTAATATTGAGGGATGAATTTTTTTTAAACTTGAACTCGTAATATACAGTCAAATCTACCAAAATACGGCTTTTACATAGGTTTTACTGTAATTCTTTTTTAACGAGTAAATCTTAAAAAATCATAATACATATATATATAAATCCATAAAATACTTAATATAAACGCTAAAAATATCAAGTACAATGGTTGAATGAATGCTTGATATTTTAACTTGTGAAGTCAATGCTTGACTTGATTTTCTTAGTCTTGAAATTTGACTGGAACTTGACCAGTTTTTAAGTCAAGTAGTTAATCTTAAAGTGAAGAAATTCCTGGATAGTTGGATTGGGAGTGGGATTGAAAATGTTTGATACCTGGTTAGCATGAAAATATATACCTAAATGCATTTCTATTACGTGATTTATGGATGCTAGTCAAAATGTTGACTCAATTATTTTGAGTTTTAATTTATTTTTCTTATCTTACGTTAATCGTAACATAATGTCTTTGTAAAATTTCGTGATTAAAATTTTTCTTTACTAAAATCAACCAAGCTTTTGTTTCCAAGATACAATTTTACATGTTGTAAAGGTTTTTCATGATAAAAAGGTTTTAACCTAACTGAAGTTAGTTAAAAACAGCCACCTTCAGTTGTATTCATTTGGTGTATAATTAGGTTATGAAAAAAGTTAGTGTAAGTTCCATGCAAATTTAAACATTGTTTTATTTTAAAATTTTCGTTTTTTTGATCTCCCTGTAACTATTTATTGAATTATTATTGTCAAATGTATTGTCTAAAATAATTTATAATAAAAGTGCAATAATAATTTATAGATTTTATTGTTTTATTTGAATTTTTCTTCATCTTCTTTTTGTACGATTTAGGTTCGTGTCAATGCCAATATATACCAATTACAAGCGAGTCAGAAATTGATAAGGGAAAGACAACCAATAATGGCTTTATTTTGTTTAGCTTAGGCAATCATTATACATATCACTCGTACAGTTGCCTATGCTCTGTAAAAATAAAAATGTAAAATTATAATTCTTTAAAATCATTTATAAGATTTGAATGAAAGGGTTTCATTTCATTAATGGTTACCGTCGTTATATACGATTTTTTAATACGCATTTCACTTAAGGACCAATAGATATGGAGGTGTTGCGGAAACAATAAAAACAGTCAATGACTATAATTAACTGCATTCAAACAGATTTAATCAAATATTATGAATCTCTCAAAGAGAACAAAAAATTTTATAAATCGGTAACGACAACTATTCCGTTTTTAGTATCGACTATCTATATTCCGAGTTTCATTCAATTTTGCGATCGTAAAGTCTCGACCGAACTTTTTCCTGTGATAATTTTGAACGCTTATTAAGACATTGAAGTTACATATATGGAGAACTAAAACAATTCTTTATATAGTAGTTTTCTCGATGTTTTTATATGTTCTCTGGTGGCTACGTGGAAATATCGGCGGCTGGCATGCAGAAGGTCTTCGGTTCGGTTCCTGGTTCCGGCGGTTGGGCGGTGTTTTTTTCCTTTCTATTTCCTTAATATTAATCTAATTCCTTCTATTCGTTTCAGTGTTCACGTTGCAGCATTCATCGATCGTTTATCCTTCGTCCTTCGAGACTTAATCGATAAGTTTCGAAGGATGTGGTGATGAACGATCGATGATGCCATGGCCAATTTGTTTTGTTCTTTTTACCTAAATGTCACATGATTTTTATTAAGGGTTACTTTTCAATTCATAATCGAGGCGAAAAAAAAATTTTAAAAATGAAAATTGAAATCGAAAAATTTGGGAATGAATTTCCCATTTTTCCAAAACAGGAAAGCGAGCCGTGAATAACGTTAAAATTTCCAGGCGAATCCCAGAATTTGATTTGGTATTTTTCATATTTTTGATGCGGCGCCGCATCAAAACCGCACCAAAATCTGAGAAATTCCTGAAAAAGAGCCAAAAACGGGCTTTTTTCCTATTTTGGAAAAATGGGAAATTCATACCCAAATTTTTCGATTTCAATTTTCATTTTTAAAAATTTTTTTTCGCCTCGATAATGAATTGAAAAGTAACCCTTAATAAAAATCATGTGACATTTAGGTAAAAAGAACAAAACAAATTGGCCATGGCATCATCGATCGTTCATCACCACATCCTTCGAAACTTATCGATTAAGTCTCGAAGGACGAAGGATAAACGATCGATGAATGCTGCAACGTGAACACTGAAACGAATAGAAGGAATTAGATTAATATTAGGGAAATAGAAAGGAAAAAAACACCGCCCAACCGCCGGAATCAGGAACAGAACCGAAGACCTTCTGCATGCGAGCCGGCGATATTCCCACGTAGCCACCAGAGAACATACAAAAAAGTCGAGGAAACTTCTATATAAAGGATTGTTTTAGTTCTCCATATAACTTCAATGTCTTATTAAGCTTTCAAAATTATCACAGGAAAAAGTTCGGTCGAGACTTTACGATCGCAAAATTGAATGAAACTCGGAATATAGATAGTCGATAGTAAAATCGAAAAAGTTGTCATTGCCGATTTATAATACTTTTTATTCTCTTTGACATAATCGGGTCGGTTATTCCTTTTTTCGACTTTTGGTTACCTACTAGAAAACACCGAAAAAGTGACAGTGATTAAAACGATAATAAATACTTAGAATATATATATGAAATAAAAAATTTGTTATAGGAATTTCCAAATAAAAAACATTATATCAACAAATTAAATCTTGATTGAATTTTATTAACGTTAATAGCATATAAATATATAATCTATATCATATAATGTATTGGTTTAAAAGTATAAAACTATTCATGAATTTCAACGGAAAATTGATTAATTTCAAGTGTGTGCCATTTCGATGGCAATGCAACGAAAATTCTGCATTAAATTCGGTTTGTCTTCATCAATTTAATTAAAATAATGCGCTACAATTATTTTTCTGTCCTTTGACAGTGTTGATAATTTCGTAAGTATAGGCAACGTTTATACAGATATTTATAACACTGTTGCCTATACAATACATTAAAGCAAAAAATGTGTGCCTTAATTAAACGAAATTAAAACTCATAAAAACGTTCTTTAATTTTGGGGGTGTTAATATTAAATAATCACTTAACTTCTTGAAACATTTCTTCTTTAATCTAGAATAAATAGTAAAATCGTCTTTTAAGGAAAATCAAATAAAATAATACTAATTCAATAAAATTTTCTTTTATTTACATCACAGTCTTATTTTTATATATATAATATTTATAGTATATATTAATGTAATTTTATATTTATTATTTTCTTTTTTTTTTATATAATATTAATATATATATATATAGATTTTTTTTGTAGTTAGAAATTGTAATTGACAGTTTGAGAAATAGAAAACTGTAGGAAAAAAGCAGAAATTGAAACTTTTTCATCGTAAGGAAAAGTTAACTACAGTTCACTTTGGAGAGACAATTTTCATGAAATTGTCGCTGATTTTTTTTGTTATTGTTATTTTTAGGAATGCATTTATTCATTTAAATATTTGGATGTGATTTTTTAATCTTAATTATTTACAACAAATAAAAATATTTACAAGGAAATGAAAAACTGTGATTATTTTCTTAATTTTCACTGAGGTATGAATTATACACATATAATATATTTACACTTTTTTTTGCTTCTTCGTTTTCATCATCAAAATCTACGATAGTTAATAATTTCATTTTCGTCTAAAAATAAGATCAACTTTTTCCAATTTCCATATTATATCGACTACATATAAAATTTATTTAGGTATATGTATGTGTATATGTGTTCTTTTTTAAGGCGATTTTTTTTCTGTCTTCTTTGAAAGATTCCTAAGTAAAAAGAAGAGTAAGATTTGAGCGTCTAATCTAAACGAAAAATTTTCAAATATTCCCGCTTTGTAATTGTATGAAAGGGAATATTTTATAAACATTTTTCATTCTTATAACAAATAAAAGCTTTACATGTCTCTATGTTAAAATCACATTAATATAAAAGGATAGGAATAGAAATTAGGACAGTGGTGAGGGGGTTGGGGGACAACGAGAGGATATCTAATATATTTTTTTTATCAGTCAAAATTCATTGAAATTGTCTAACGACGAAATTTATTTTCGAATTAACAAAGGCGACGTTTTTAGAATAAAGATTTTAGGTAGAAGAAACACGGCAGTATGTTCAACTAAAACGAAAAAAAAAAATGCACAAATTAAAAGAAAATGATCTTAACTATATAAATATTAGTTCTATCATTAGCTATCTATATAAAATTATTTAACAATTTTCTTTTTATTTATTCACATGGAATGTATGTGTTAATGGAATTATATATGTCAATATTGTTTCCTATAAAAATAACTAAAAGTGTTGGAAATCAGAAGGATTGGGCGAAAAACGGGGGGACGAACGACTATTCAAAATATAACAAGTTAATATTGCACTAATAAAATTTTTTTGAAAGTTGGAGATTTTATTTACATCAGGACTTGTGTAAGTGAATGAAATCTAATGCCTTATTGGATTTTTAGCAAAACATTTTTCATATTATGGCTTTCCTGTGTTGCTTAATTTTTTTTTTTTTGTATCTCTGATGGCACTAACGTTCAAGTGAATAAGGCAGCATTCACAATTTATAAGAATTTTATTAAATCACAGCGTTGAAACGAATGAAAAGTTCAATAGTTTAAGATTTTTTTTTTGCTATACAAAACGTGGAGTGGTTCGTTTGGTCTTTATATAAAACCAGAGACGGTTATCTACGTGGAGGGGGCCGAATATAAAAGACTCAATTCAGACTGGATTGTAACTACCACGAAGTGTAGATTAAGAAGTTCAAAAAGCACAAATTTTCACGATATTTATATATTATAAATCGAATGGTGTCTTACAAATATTAGCGCCACAAGTGATAAAAAAATGTACTATAGTCAGGATTCATATTGTTTCTACGAGTACACTCTGAAGAGTAGCGCGCTCTGGCGAAACAATGCCTCATATTACGACTATTTTTTTAACATTACATTCGGACTCCTTGTATCTATACTTCGTGGTAACTATCTTGAATTTAGTATGACGTCATATAGCCTATAACCAGCGAGCGACCAAAACGCTTCTAAAGGTACCTCATTTGTCAAATTATGACAAGTAGTTTAGAAGATATTTGAGAACAGATAAACATAAAAAGCATACAAACATTGTTAAATCATACTCATTAGAATAACAGAGAGAAAGTTCAGAGAGCCGGATCACACGAATACACGTGCTGCCCCCTACTCCAAATACAAAATTTGGATCTATTCTTAAGTCACTCGTTTACACTTTTCTACACTGTTTTACACTTTGAAAAACTCAAAACAGAGATAAGGTTTTCTCTGTCGGAACATACACCCTCTCTGTCATGAGCATCGATAAGTCGTAAGCTATCGTAAAATAAGTAAAGCTTAAATTCTCAACTGAAATACACTTAAGGTGTAGAACAGTGCAGAAAAGTGTAAGCGACTGACGAAATAGTTCCAAATTTCGGAGTAGAGGGAAGCACGTGTCATCGTGCAATCTGGCTCTAAACTTGTAAAATAGCGTTATCTCGAGTCAAGAGGGACATTATTATCCAGTGGCGGCTCGTCCATAAGGGCTGCAAAGCAGCAGCCCCTCTAGTATAAATTGACGATTATTTATAATCTATTAAATTGGTAGCTACGACCGCAAAAATTGCCTAACATACAAAATATTCTACTGTTAGATTAAACCAAAATATCAAAGACCGCACCGAAAACAATGCAATTTTGGTTTTGTGGGCTGCATGAATTGCAGCCCGCTAAGCCTGTATTAAAGCATCTAATGTTTACGCTATGAAACATCAAAATGTAGTGGGGGTCACGTAAGAAATAAAGCAAATTTTGGGCTGCAAACCAAACAGCCCTCGACATTTGACTAACCACTTGAACAAAGATGGATACACCTTTCGGTCGTACTGTAAGCGAACATTGACGAACATTTTTAAATTTTAACACTTTTATACTTATATATATAATGGCAAATATAAAAGCTATAGACGATTACAAAGTTATTACTACATTTATATATGAAAAAGGCCGAAGAAGAGAATTATAACATAAAGAAAATTTTAAGGGTTTGTAATTGAAGACTGGACATGAATAACGGGCTAAGTGCCAAAAACAAAAAAAATTAGTTAGACCCGAAAAAGTAAGCTAAGTGCCATTGTTAACAACGTAAAAAGCGGGTTATATACCATGATTAATAGTAACTATTAATGTATTAGGTTAATGAATGCATTAAGTTGTTGGCCCCTAGGCAGGTGCTGGGTTTCTTTAAAAGCCTGATGCTCACCTAGTTAATACATAGGGTCACATCACAATAGACCTCATTAGTAAATATATCCTATAAATATATAAATATCCTGAGACCCGTAGAACGGAAAAAAATTTGTTGGCAATGAGAGTTAGCCTGCTTTTTCGGGTCTAATTCAATTTTTTGGCACTTAGCCCATTATTGATGTCCAATCTTCAATTAAGGTAAATAATTTTTCTTAAGCCTTTTCTACACTTACTGATCGCTATGTGTAATGTGCAATGTATGTATGTCGTCGCCACAAATTTCATAGACTTCAATAGATCTAATAAAATTAGTAAAAAAAAAGTAAAAAAATGTATTGATGATTCACAGATGTGAAGCTTAAAAGGCTAAAGATGCTGTAAAAAGTATTTTTTACGATTGACTTGTTATGATTAATTTTTTTTTTTTAAAAATCGCAGTCCCACCGTTACAAAGTTGCACGAGCCGCCACTGTTATAATCACATTTACACCTTAACATTTTTTTTTAAATGTCCCTTCATTTTTGTGCTAAGTATATAATAGAAAATTTTTACTAGGATACATTAATCGGAAAGGTGATTCAAACCTCAAACTATTGAAACTAATCTTAATATATCTTTAAAATGATAATTTTAAGATTACAAAAACGCTGTAACTCTTCCATTTTTTTTTTTTTTTGGTTAAAAACATGAAAAAAGATTTACAAATTCTTTCCTATTACTAAAAGTTCTAATTCAGTACTATAATTAATTTCGGGCACACGAGAAATGGATGGATATTTTCAAAGTCCACTCTCGACAAGAATCCTCGAGAGTAAGTAGCATTTTGTCTCGCATTTCCAAGGAACAAATTTTCAAAAAAAAAAAAAAATATCTAACAAATGGAAAATTTGGCTATTTAATAATTATATCAATCTAATATTTTATGCTAGTTGTTTTGTTTTGTTTTTTTTCATAAATAAAATCTATTGATAAATGTAGCGGTTTCAGTGCGTAATCAGAAGGCAACTATACCATTTATTTTAGATCTTTTGTTTTTAATATTGATATGGTGGGACGATTAATCATGAAACCGTCATACACGATATCAACTGTTGACATAGTTGATTATAGACTAAATGATCACCTGATATACGACGCATTTTCAAACCTTTTGACTCTTGAACCTTGTCCTCGCAAACCTTCACCTCGATCTGAACGCCTCCTTCATACTCCAACAGGCCACTGTTTAAATTTTCGTTGCTCAAAACGAAACATTTTGGTGGTACTTGATTATTGATCGTCTCTTTGACTATCTCTAAAATGTCAGTGGATTCAAGTTGGGAGCATCCTTTCGATAGAGTGACCTCGTATAGATCCTCTGACTGGTTGGTTTTTTCTAAGTGAATCGTCACGGGGTGATGGTGCGATTGATTGCTCTCCTTGATCACAGTGTTAACGTTTTCGTCACACTTATTGTGTTGGTGGTAGATTTGCATGTTCTCGAAATTTTGCGAGAAGTTTTTTGTGATTTCTTCAACGAAATGTTGTTGTTGATTCATCGAATTGGCCGCGTTCGCGAAGGAATTGCTGGTGCTTTCGTGGAGAGATGCGGGACTTTGATGGCTCACACTGAGACTATCGTTCGAGAGACTATCCTCGGAGTAACAGGACGACTTATCGCTGTTCCTACGAATATATTTATACGCCGAATCAGTTTCGGCGTCCATCGTTTCACTGCTCAAATCACCAACGAACAGCAGCTCGTTGAAGTTTCGCTCGGAATTTGGTTCTTGGCCAGAACCTTTAAATTTACTAAAAAATTCTTTATTGGTCGAGTCGGTGTTGTCGCTGCTGGTCTTTCGGCCTGTTCCTTTCGTTATACTCGGCCCGTTCTCGGCCGGTTCGGATATAATAAACTGTGGAATTCGAGGCGTTACATTTTGATTTTCCAAACTGTCCATACTATCTTCGGATGTGTCACTCGAGGCTACCAACGTGATTTCACTGCCCAGCACGTCCGTGACGGAGATTTGCGGATGGCCAGCCGGGACTGAAATCACTCCCCCCGACGTGGTGAACGTGTGATTGACCTGCTCTTCTTTTATCATGTCCAAGCCGGGACTTCCCGGATTTGAAATCGGCGAGTTCGTCAAACTACGATGGTTGTGAATGTTTAAGATATGATGTGCATGAATATTAACGGGTGGTTGGGGTCCGTATAAAACTTGAGAAGTAAACGTTTGAACGTTACCCGAAATGTTATAGAGTAAGGGAAGCGGGGATGGGTGAGATATGTCCATGGAAAGATCCTCGTTTTGTTGCTGATATTGTTGATGTTCCTGCACCAATTGTGGCGATGGAGTACCTTGAGTTATTGAACCCGTTGTATTTAAACCACTAATACCTAAAAAAAAATTATAATTAATTTATTATCGGAGATGCAGACCTGAAATGCGTTTAAAATATCAATATAGACGTCTTCATATAGGTTTAGCGCATCCCTGACGCGCAATAACGACAATGAACTATTTTATCATTATTTCTAGCGAGCGGTGAAATATATATTACATGTTGTCAAGTCTCATGGAAGCAGAATACTCGATCCGTACACTATTGAAATGAACCGAAGTACATTACTACAAACAAACCGATATTGTGACGTGTATTTTATGCGCAACGTAGTTGCGCAAGAGTCAAATTTTACGACCCAAAAATCACGAGTGAACATTCTAAATAGGTCTAGTGGCGATTTTTTCGCCACCTAGTATAATCCTGGCCACATTATGCTTTCGGAAACATTCGGAAAAAACCCCGAAAATATTTAAAATAATACTTACTAATAATCGAAACAATTTAAAATTACTATTTAAAACCGATTATCTGACAGAAATGAAGATGATTCGATATAAAATTAGTAACATAATATATTACCTTGTGTGATTGACGAAATATTCAGTTGGGGAGTTTGTACGTTCGAGCCGAATGCAGGGGATGTTTGGCCACCCGTCGTGAACATTCCTAAATTGATCGGAGAGTTCGATGGCGCGCCATACAAATTGGACAAGTTTTGATGGATCGGTGAGTTCAAGTTGCTGGGATTGGCGCTGTTTAGGAATGGCGAAACGTGGCCCGAATTCACCGGACTATTCGTGTTGCTGTAGCACGTTCGCATCATTATGGTTTCGGGGAGATTGAATGTGGAGTCCAAATTGCCGCTTTGATCGGATCCCGAATTCGTGTGGTGTAGGGGTGATCCTAGAGTGGAAACTTTGGTTAAAACCTCTTACTTGAGCGTTAAATTAAAAGCAATAGCAGACAAAGTGGGAATATTGCAGTTTCCCAGGTACCAAAATTTGACAACGCATCCTTATAGAACCCGCCAAAATAAAAAGAAAATGAAGAGTACAATTTTCTTGAGTTTTCACTTAGTTTTCGAGTTAATACTATTTTTTATGGGAGATAAATTTTGTAAATGCGGCCATTTTTGGAACTAAAAAGTTTTGACAGCTACTCGCAACTATTTTGGAAAAAGAGTCTGGGGATGAGCAGCCCCTGGCAAGGGGGTATTCTAGTCTAGAAATTTAAAAATATCAATTTTTCTTTTTTTTATACTCTCAGGAATCGCTGATTAAAAAATGTAAGCATTAACTACCATTGTATGACCCCGGGATGTAACTTTACCCGAAACTTTCAACGCATTTTTCTCGAAACTGTCTTTTTCAAAACAAAACCCACGATTTCTCAGGTTCTACTGGAGCGATTTACCTGAAATTTTTAGACAGTCTTCTTTATAGACTTGTCTATACCTGAAACTATCCCCATTCCCAAATTTTAAGTTTTACTATTTTTAAAAAATTCAAAACTGTCAAAAAAAGTGGTACAAAAATTGTTTTTTTTTTCAGGTAGTCGCCATTTTGTGAAAAAATGTTTTTATAACTTTTTCGTAGTTCCAGACATTGGGACATTATTCTAGATTATTAATTTTTTTTTTGGTTTCACATTTCTATGAGGGTTAAAATCATTGATCATTGGTCACGTGCCAATTTTTTGAGACCCCCCATCAGCTGCTAATTTTTGAAATTTTTAACTTTTTTTGTTTTTTGATTTTTTTCTGTATTTTTGTAAGGTTAATAAATAAGTAATTAAAAATTGGATGGTAAAATAATAATTGCCTTTTTCTTATGACACCTCAAAAGTTACTTGAAATTCATACCCATAGACTAGAATACTGCCTTAAGTCAAAAAAAAGGTGAAAAAAAAAAATGTTTTAAATCAAAAAAATTACACTGTATTTGGGACATTACGTTTTTGGAATTTTTCACATAAATTTTAAGGTAATGTGAAAAAAGTGTTAGTACAAAAGTTGTAGATCTTCTTATTACCTACAACTTTGCCATTTAATTTTAACTAACTTTTTTTAAATTTTGTCGGAAATCGAGATAAACCGTTTCTACCCTTAAAGCCCTCCCCCTTTTCCACTTCCCCACCTCAGATTGACCGTTATTTATGTTTCTTTTCATTCTTGTTATATTCTCTTCTTTTTCTAATGGGTTTCATCCTACTATAATTTTTTTCACTTTTTATACCATTTTCAACTGCTTTAAGCTCTGATCTATAAATACCCTATACGTTTTTAGAGAGTCTTCTTTATAGACTTGTCTATACCTGGAACTAACCCCATTCCCAAATTTCAATTTTTACTATTTTTAAAAAATTCGAAACTGCCAAAGAAGTGGTAGAAAAATTGTTTTTTTTTAGGCAATCGCCATTTTGTGAAAAAATGTTTTTCTAACTTTTCCGTAGTTCCAGACATTGCGGGGACATTATTCTAGATTAATAATCTTTTTTTTTTTTAGTTTCACATTGCTAGGAGTGTTGAAATCATTGGTATCGTCACGTGCCAATTTTTTGAGACCCCCCATCAGCTGCTAATTTTTAACCTTTTTTGTTTTTTGATATTTATTCTGTATACTTGTAAGGTTAATAAATAATTAATAAAAAAAATGTTTGTACTAAAAATGTATGGTAAAAATATTAATCGCCTTTTTTTTATGACACTTCAAAAATTACCTGAAATTCATAGCCTCTAAACTAGAATACTGCCTTAAGGGCAGAGCCTCCAAAATAAAAAGAAATTCATCTCAAATTATTTTTCAAAAGAGAAAATAGCAAGTTAGGTGTGACCATCGCTTTGAACCAAAGTTGACGTTGATGTAACTTTTAAAATACTATAAATCGAAAACTAAGCGAAAACTTTAAAAGTTGTATTCTTGATTTTCATCGTCAAATTTTGGCGTTTAAAGACAAGAATACAAAGTAAAATGTTAACATAGAAATGAAAAAGCGTTGTTATATGGAAAGAGAATATAATTGATTTGATTTGAAGAATCTAACCTGGCATTGATGCACTGGCCATAAACGGCGACGAATGCGTGTAATATGGTGAACCGAGGACTAATGAATTTTGCCCGAAAACGGGCGACGATTGCGATGAGGTCGATTGTAAATTGTATGCTTGTGAATTAGAATGGGCCAGCGATTGCTGTTGCTGAATGGACGTGGACGATGAGTTACTCATCACCAAACCCCCAACAAGAGCGCTCGTATGATTAGGTGAAAATTGTTGTTGGGGCGATGCCACCGGTGAATAGTGCGTGTTTGCCACAAAATGACTCGGTGATAGTTTGTTGGGTGATAAATTTATACTTTGCGAGTCGTTCGACGTGCCCGACAACGGCGGACTGGAAGACACCGGCCCACCACTGGGCGTCGTACCGCCCCGATGTGACTGGCGATCGCGATCGATATTGCGTTGCAACCGCTGATATTCCTGCTGGAGTGTCGGAGTGCGACATGACTCGGGACAATGCGCCGACCCCTCACTCGCTCTTCGTACGGGCGAATATCGTTCTAAAGATTTGGTTTCACGGCCTATAAACACATATACCAAATTATCCATCTATCCTAGACTAAAGGAATCAATTATTAGTTCAATGAAAAAAAAAATTATTTAATTCATCATTTTGTTTTTTGTAACAACCCTTAAAAACACAAATAAATTACTACCATTTTTATATACAGAAGAACCCATTTAAAAAAAAAATTAAAGAACACAAAAGATTATTTAATTTATATATTTACAATAGTTATAGCAAACAGAGAGAAAATTGAGAGAGCCAGATCACACAAATACACGTGCTGCCCTCTACGTCGAGTACGAAATTTGGAACTATTCCTTAGTCATACTGTTCCGAATGTAGAACAGTGGAGAAAGGAACAAACGAGTGACTAAGGAATAGTTCCAAATTTCATACTCGGAGTAGAGGGCAGCACGTGCATTTGTGCGATCTGGCGCTCTCAACCTTCTCTCTGTAGCAAAGTTAATTTCGAAACGACAATAATTAGTAAAATTCGTTTTTTTTTTTTTAAATTAAAAAGGATGCAGCACCTTCCTAAAAATTTATAAAATCGAGTCACTTGTTAATCTTTAAAAAAGAATTGTACTAATTTAGGTTATAGACAAAATTTCCCACAAAGCAAATAGTTTAAAATCTACGTTCGAAAATTTACAGCTAAAATTTGGAGACAGAGAAATCTTGTATGGATGACTGGTAGGTGGGGGTGGGGGCGTGATTCAAACAAACCTTGGAGCTCTTGAACAGTAGGCAAGGCCTGTGCTGTTTTCGCGTGGCGAAGAGAATGTTTACGCGTTGGTCCACCGCCTGAACTAACCACATACTGTTTGTAGAGGAGTGGTCGACATGGCGCCGATCCCACACTGGTCGTAACCGGAGTTGGTTGATAACAAACAGCGCTACTCGAGGGTGCAACAACACCCCCGGTTGTACCCACCGTAACACCGCGTTGCATACGCGCCTCAATTTCACGTACGATCTCTGGATTGATTACTGAGCCACACGAACCACAACAACAAAACAACAACAAAAAAAAAAAAAAAATTTTTTTCATGCAGCAAATACATGGCGCAAAAACGAGAAAATTTAAAATAAATTAAATTAATCAGACATCAAGCTTTTTTGCTTCGTTTGTTTTCTTGTGGTTTTAAAACCCAAAAAATACATGTAAAAAATAAATCGATTTAATCAAACTTAAAACTACGAACGACTAAATTAATAAATAAAGAGATTAGTACACGAAACCACCATGTTTTATTTTACGAGAAGATCGATAATAAAAAATGGTGCTTTTGTAAAAATACAAAGTGCATTGCTAAGCTAGCAGTGTGTCAAGTAACATTTAAAAACGAAATCTTGCTAAAATCCCAATCATTAAAACTTAAGACTGCAACAGAGAGTAGGTTGAGGGAGCCAGATCGCACGATTGCGACGTGCTGCCCTCTACTCCGACTACGAAATTTGGAACTAATCCTTAGGCACTCATTTGCACTTGTCTACACTGTTCTACACTCGGAACGACTAAAGCCACAGAGAAACGGTCGAGGCTTAGCGCTTTAGGCGTTCCGAGTGTAAAACAGTGGATAGTCTAAAATCCCGCTATAAAACGACCTTCCCCAAGCTGATTAATGGATGAAAAATATTTTATATTCAATTAAATAGATCAATAAATATCTTACAAATGGGTTGTCTAAAACTTTCAGTCTAGAATATGGGGGGGAGTAAGGGTAGACGGTTTATCTCGATTTTCGACAAAACTACAAGTCCTATGGAAAAAAGCTTAAATGGCGAAGTTATAGGTTGTAAGAAGATCTACAACTTTTGTACTAACACTTTTTTCACATAACCTAAAAATTTATGTGGAAAATTCCAATAACCAAGTTGATCTTAAAAAAAAAAAAATTTTTCAAGACATTTGGGGTAAATTTACCTTTTAATCCCAAATACACTGTAATTTTTTTTTGGTTTAAAAAATTTTTAGGTCACTTAGTGGCGTGTTGGACTAGATAGTTGCATTATGCGCCAGTGGTCCTGGGTTCGAATCCCAATGAAAGCCCAGATTTTTTTTCTGTGTTTTCGGATTCGACGTTCGCTAATGACCATAGCAGTTGATGCGACCTTAAATAAATGAAAAAAAAAAGTTTTTTTTCACCATATTTTGACTTAATATTGAAAAAACAAAAAATTGTACAAATACAACTTTGAGCAATTTATTAAAATGTTCACTTTAATTATTGCATTTTCTGTTAACATTTTACATTGTAACGTAATTTTTTTTGCACCATCAGAAAGTAGAGGTTTCAACGAACAAAAAGCCCACTGACTTTTTTAAAAAAGATATTTTGTCGTGAGAATTTTTGATTGAAAATTAGGGTGCTTTTTCAATATTAAGTCAAATTTTTTACCAAATTTCTAGAAAAAAAAACTTTTTTTGTTGTAAAAAATAAAATATCAAACACTTGTTTATTGGAATTTTTCACATAAATTTTGAGGTAATGTGACAAAAGTGTTAGCAAAAAAGTTGTAGATCTTCTTATTGCCTACAACTTTGCCATTAATTTTTTTTCCATAGGACTTGTAGTTTTGTCGAAAATCGAGATAAACCGTTTCTACCCTTAAAACCTTCCCCCTAGTCTACTTCCCCACCACAGATCGACCGTAATTAATTTTTCTTTGATTTTTGTTATACTCTCTTGCTTTTCTAATAGGTTTCATCCTACTATAATTTTTTTTGACTTTTCACCATTTTCAAAGGCTTTAGCGCTGGTTCATGACATATTAAATTAAATATAAAATACTTTTCATCCATTAACCAGCTCGGTGAAGGTCATTTTATGGTGGGAGAGAAAAAAACAAACGAGTGACTAAGGAATAGTTCCAAATTTCGTAGCCAGAGTAGGGGGCAGCACGTGTATTAAATTGTATTATATCGGCTTTAATAGTTCACGTCATAAGTATGAATTGGAAAACCTTGGTATACTAAAAGTAAAAAACAAAAGATTTCGTTGTGGTTAGAAAAAAAAACACAAAAGTCAACAAAATTATTACAAATTTTCATAGTTAATGTACTAATGGCAATACACACAACTTACCGTTCGTTTAAAATACAAGTAAAGATCTAATTTCTATACGTTTCACAGAAAGAGAGTAAGGGAGAGACGAGTTGGAGGAAAGAAAAAAGAAATAGAAAAACTTTCATTTGGTTTTTTAGTTCCAATTAAAATACCTGGCGGTTTTTCCTTTACGGTCAATAAGCCCGTACGTCGGGTACGAATACCCGTGGGAGTGCCACTTCCGGTGCCACTGGTGCATGTGCCGGAAGTTCCTGGATGACTAGCATTTTGGTTTTGTTGCAACGAGTGCACCTCATCGGCGCTTCCAACCGTGTGTCGTTTAGAATTTCCACGACACTGCATATATCTAAAAAATTAAAAAAAAAAAAAAACGGGTTAAGATAAAAATCGGATAACATGAAATAGCATTATGATCCCGAGTTAATTTCATGTTAACCAGTTTTTAGTCCAAATACAAACCTAGCGACTGCATTTGTATCCGCCAAATCATCCAAACCATGTGGCGAATTCAACTCGCTCAAATCGGTGGTATAATTCAAATTGATACCAGCGGAATTTTGGCCGAGAAATGAGGCCGGGGACTGTTGCAGAAACGCTTGCGACATTTCACGCGAGCCCTGATTCGACCACGACGCCACCGTTTTATCGTTTCGACAAAAGAACTGCAAATTGGCACTACCATCAGACGCACGTCGTCCCAACCCACCAACTATAACACAAAAACCTTGATAAAAACCAATCACTCAAAAAAAAATTTTTCTTCAATTTCCCCAATTTACCTGCCCCTAGTACAGTTGGCGGCTTCAACAAATGCGGATCTTTAATACTAAAGTTGTGCGGCGGTAAGTTTTGTAACAGCGGTAAATTCATGGGAAGATTCGTGTGCGGAAGTAGACGAATTCCATTTTGATCATTTGGTGGGACTAAGTGATTATCTAACGCTCCAGGATATGGTAACACCTAAACAAATTTAAATGTTGAATCAAACGTTTTGATTTGAATAACCGTACGAGTGAATTACCTGTTCATGAACCGTATCACCAGGTCCGACCGTATGTCTTCTAGTCGTTAAATATTTATCACAAGTTTGATTCATCGAATAATTCGCTATGTTGGATGGATGAGTGTGAGTTTGGATCATCGATTCGTTCGTTTCCAAATCCATATCTCCGAACTAGAACAAAACATTTTTTAAACACGCGAATTTTACACAAATTTATATATAGCAGCTCCCCGTGACTTCGTTCACGTGAATTTTGAAAAATGCCTAATTTTCATACCATATATTAAGAAACTAGTGGTCGCCCCCCAGTGGTCAAAATTCGACCATAATTCTTTAAAACTTTTAATATACCTAATTGCTAATGAGATTGGCAATGTGTACCATCGGGTACGTAGATAATTTTTATTAGCAACAATTATAAAATCAAACTCAACAAAATAAAAGTGAAAACAAAAACCGTTGGTTAATTGTTTAAATTCACTGTCAAATTAAATTGTGCACGGACGCACACCAAGATTGGGAATTTATATATATATATATATATATATATATATAATGAGTAGCCCAGAATCAAAGTCGGCCAAACGCCATTTTTATCAAAATTGAGATTTTGATGGATTATTATTCTTCACAATGAGCTGCATTATGGTGATATTAAAATAATATCAAAAAAGCTACCAAACGGGTAAATCCTGCTTTGAAAGTACGCCTTAGAATCAAAATCGGACATTTACAGGAAATTGTAGTATCAAAGTCGGCCAATTACTCTGCGGCCAATGAGAACGCTTATTTTGGTCACGTGGTAGCTTCAGAAATGAATATGACGAGATAAGAAATTATGTGATTCATCTAAGACCAATAAAGGAAATAGTACTATACACATATTGATGCATGAAGAGAGAAAGACGATTTTCAACAAAATCTTTCTCTCTTCATACATCACAATGTGTATAGCACCGTTTCATTCATAACTCCCATTATTTCTTATGTAGTGCATACATTTCTTATGAGGTAGCTTGTTGCTTTGCATAGATTTTTTTAAATGTTTTAAAAGTTAATGAGTTAAAAGTGTTTAAGTTATCAGCCATGGACAGTGAAGTGAAAGTGGCAAAATGACACCAGAAAGTGCTAGAAAAAGGAAGTTTCGGTTTCAGGTATGCCAAGAATAGACGAATTCAGCACGTGTCTGGAAACAGAGGAGGCTAGCACCGTATCGAAGCCTGCTGGGCAGTGACATTTCCAAATGAAACAAACAAGAAAGCAAGTTAAGAAAAACGTGGTAAAATGTAAAAGGTTCATTCTAAAAAGATCGACAAAAAACAATATTTTAGTTCGAGGAGAAATAGCCTACAATGTTGACACAGGGAAGAAAAATAATCTGTAAGAAGGGGGAAAATATAAGTATGATCAACCCGAAGCAGATCTCGGTAGGAGTGAAAGTCAAAAGTGCAAAAATTGCTGACATCAAGAAGCTCATTCAGAAACATTTTCGAGTAACTTGGAGAAAAATCGAGTCATTGAGGTGGTATGCAAATGTGATGGAGAGCAGCAAGGAAATTGCTTTTTCGATCGACGAAGAAATTGAAGATTGCGAGTGTTTTCCCGATCATGGGGAAGAAGAAGATAAACTATTAACTTGTTAAATGTACCTTGAAATTAAATAATCAATCAGATTAAGAAAGGAAAAATAGAAGAAAGTTTGAAGAATTTTCCGCCACAAAAAATTGGCTTTCCTGAAAAAAAAAAGTGTTTTGGCAATTGGCCGTCTTTGATTCTGAGCTACTCATATATATGATAATTAAGAGGAATATATTTTCTAGTTTTTTTACGTTTTTGGAATATTTTAAACTATTTAAAGAAAAATTTAGGCAAGATTGCTGTTTCCCGGGCGCCAAGATTTGACGACAGATTCTTATAGATCTCGCAAAAATAAATCAAAAATGTAGAATGCATTTTTTCGAGTTTTCGCTTAGTTTTCGAAATATCGATTTTTAAAAATTGTATCGAAAACGTCAAATTTGGCCAAAATATGACGTAAGCACGAGGCTTGAGCAAATCGTATGCGAAATAACGTTAGATCATTGTCAACAATATGAAACATATGAAACGTAACAAATAACAATGCGGCCAATAATTTACCTCATAGAACCATCCACTATTTCAAGATTTTTTGGTATTCATTGTCTTATAAACTATCATTCCAATAAAGAGCTACGTTTACTCATCACTCTTTCCCTTACGTGAGAGAAGCGCAAATCAATGACAGCATTTTACATTTTTCAATCCTTTTGGAACACCCCATTTTTCACTCTTTTTGGGACACCTTCGATTTTCTCGCCATTTAGGACTCTTTTTTTCACTCCTTTTGAGACACCCTCTCTTTCGCTCCTTTTGGAACACTCTCATTTTTCACACCTTTTCAGACAACCACTTTTTCAATCCCTTTTGGGACACCCATGATTAGTGAAAAATCAATTGAGCTTAAACGTAGTGCTAAGGTTACCACTACGATTTAGGGATAATGTGAGACAAACAAATGCGTAGGTATATCTTAATGACTTTCCCTCCCAATTTGCCCCTGGCCGGGTTTTAGAAAATTAAAAAAAACTCAACAATTATTTTTTTTAAAATTGATAAATTAATTAACTTTACACCTAGAGCAATTGTGGATCTGGAAAGAACACTCGAAGAGCAATTTTATGTAAGAAACATTTTTAATAAAAAGTTAGTAACTTGGATTTTAATAGCAATTCTAATTGTTGAGGTTATGTCTAATTTTAAAAAAAAATAATTACCAATTAAAGGTTAAGCATACACCTAGAGCAATTGTGGACCCGGAAAGTACATTCGAGGAGCAATTTTATGAATGAAAAAACTCATAGAAAAGATTATTAACTTAGATTTTATAGCGATAATTAATTGTTTTGAGGTTATGTCTAATTTTTAAAAAATTGAATAACTAATAACCGGTTAACTTTACTCCTGGAGAAAATACAGATTCTGACGGAGCATTTGAGGAGCTATTTTTTGGCATATAGTTTAATTTAAAAAAAAAAGTTCTAACTTAGATTTTATAGCGATTTTAGTTGTTTTGAGATTATGTCTAATTTTAAAAAAATTGAATAACTAATAACGGGTTAACTTTTTCTCCTGGAGCAAATACAGATTCTGAAGGAGCATTTGAGGCGCAATTTTTTGGCATGTAGTTTAATTTAAAAAAAAGTTTTAACTTAGATTTTATAGCGATTTTAATTGTTTTGAGGTTATGTCTAATTTATAAAAAATGTAATAACTAATAACCGGTTAACGTTACTGCTGTAGCAAATACAGATTCTGAAGGAGCATTTGAGGAGCAACTTTTTGGCATATAGTTTAATTTAAAAAAAAAGTTCTAACTTAGATTTTATAGCGATTTTAATTGTTTTGAGGTAATGTCTAATTTAAAAAAATTTGTATAACTAATAACAGGTTAACTTTACTCCTGGAGCAAATACAGATTCTGGAGAAGCAATTGAGGAGCAATTTTTTGGCATATAGTTTAATTAAAAAAAAAAGTTCTAATATAAATTTTATAGCGATTTTAACTGTTTTGAGATTATGTCTAATTTAAAAAAAAATTGAATAAATAATAACGGGTTAACTTTACTCCTGGAGCAAATACAGATTCTGAAGAAGCATTTGAGAAGCAATTTTTTGGCATATAGTTTAATTTAAAAAAAAAGTTCTAATTCATTTTTTATAGCGATTTTAATTGTTTTGAGGTTATGTCAAATTTATAAAAAATTTAATAACTAATAACCGGTTAACTTTTTCTCTTGGAGCAAATACAGATTCTGAAGGAGCAATTTTTTTGCATGTACTTTATTTTAAAAAAAAAGTTCTAATTTAGATTTTATAGCGATTTTAATTGTTTTGAGGTTATGTCTAATTTATAAAAAATTGATCAATTAATTAACGGTTAACTTTACTCCTGGAGCAAATACAGATTCTGACGGAGCATTTGAGGAGCAACTTTTTGGCATATAGTTTAATTAAAAAAAAAAGTTCTAACTCAGATTTTATAGCGATTTTAATTGTTTTGAGGTTATGTCTAATTTATAAAAAATTTAATAACTAATAACCGGTTAACTTTACTCCTGGAGCAAATACAGATTCTGAAGGAGCATTTGAGGCGCAATTTTTTTGGCATATAGTTTAATTAAAAAAAAAGTTCTAATATAAATTTTATAGCGATTTTAATTGCTTTGAGATTATGTCTAATTTAAAAAAAAATTGAATAAATAATAACCGGTTAACTTTACTTCTGGAGCAAATAGAGATTCTGAAGAAGCATTTGAGGAGCAGTCTTTTGGCATATAGTTTAATTAAAAAAAAAAGTTCTAACTCAGATTTTATAGCGATTTTAATTGTTTTGAGGTTATGTCAAATTTATAAAAAACTGAATAACTAATAACCGGTTAACCTTTTCTTTTGGAGCAAATACAGATTCTGAAGGAGCAATTTTTTGGCATGTAGTTTAATTTAAAAAAAAGTTCTGCGCTAACTTTTTTCCGGTAAATATTAATCAATATGGAAGTAAATAGAATCTAGGTTATGTCTCATAAATTGGAAATTTTAAATGCGTTATCCTGCGTTAACGAGATATTCGCTGGTGGAACAATTTTTCCATTTGTTTCAGGTCCCGTAGGAAATACGGGTTATCGGATCGTCGAAAAAAAAAACAGGATTAATGCAATTGTTTGTCGGCGATCAATTAGATGTTGATGGAAGTGGAAACGGAAAAAAAAATTTAGTAAGTGTTAAGGCACTTACTTTTTCTAAGGGTTGCGAGCAATCCGTTAGATATTCAGCCGGCAACGCTGGCATTGAGACAAATGGAGATCCGGCCGCGTCTCCGCATTGCGTCGTGGACGTGACACTCGTCGATTTCGGATCGATATATTCCAACGAATCGACATCGTTATCGGACCGCACATCGCCGGATCCTTTACGATCTTTGATGCCAATGGAATGTTGATCGAGCCGTAGATGGTCCATCGAATCGACGTGTTGCAGCGACGTGGACGTCACGGTCGCTTGTTGCGTCAGATGCAAGTGAATGTTACCGTGTGCCGTAATTGTCGGCGCCGTCGTCGTACTATTACTGTAAATGTCGCTCAGCGTGCTCGATGTCGTCGTCGACGGATCACACACCGGACTTCGATCCACAATCCCCGTCGTAATACTCGTTTTCCGCACCGGCTGTCGCATAGTAATTTTCGATTGAAACGCCAGAGTACGTTGACGAAGTTTATCAACCAATAAGTGATACATAGCGGCAACATGATCGAACGGATTTGTCTTCAACGCCTAAAAATACAATCAAAATATATTACAACCTGTCCCCACCTCCTTTTAAACCCCCCCCCCATTTACTTCAACTATTGTATTTTCACTAGTTCCCAGGACTTGTAACATGTGCTCGATAACTGTATGATTAACGCCCGTTTTTTGCCAATCTTCCGGTTCCAAGTCCTGTATCGAATTGTCCGATAAACTTTCGTCAGGTTGATTCGAGTGCATCACAAGCCATCGATGCGTTTTAATCTGAGCCATTGAAAACCTCCGATCCGGATCTACGATCAACATGTGTCGAATCAAATGCTCACATTCTACAAAAAAAAAAAAATGGATCCAAGTAAAAAATCTCTCCATTACAACATTTTCCACGAGAGTACCTTGTGACATAAAATATGGTATGCGAAACTTTCCAGCCAAAACCATATTCCGAAGAGCTTGCAAGGTGTTACCTTCAAACGGTAAAACTCCACAGACTAACACGTATAAAACTACACCTAGACTCTAAAAAAAAAAAAAAATAAAAATAAAAAATTTTCGTATCAAGTATATTAAGGTGTTGTGTCAAAGTACCCAAATATCAGCTTTAGGACCATCATACTCTTGGCCCTGAAACAGTTCAGGTGCCGCATATGGCGGTGATCCGCACCACGTCGACATTAGTTGACCTTTACGGTATTGATTGCTAAAGCCAAAATCGGCTAATTTTATATTCATATTGTGATCGAGTAGGAGATTTTCGGCTTTGATGTCCCGATGAACGATGCCTTGCGTATGACAGTAGTCGACCGCCGAGATAATTTGCTTGAACACGGTGCGAGCTTGCGGTTCAAACATGCGACCCTTTTCGACCAGATGATCTAAAAACGAAAGGACAAAACTATAAAATACTAGCGGATCAGACAGATGTTGTTTTGTACACCACGACTTAAATATAAAAATTTCAATCTTTAAAATAAGCTTTGACAATCTGAACCGAATGTACAATATTAAAAAAAAAAAACATCTAATTATTAATCTAAACCATTCACGAATAAAAATTAAAAATAAATATATAATTGTTAATCTAAACCATTCGCGAATCCACTTGAATATACACAAAAAAATGTCATCAAAATCGGTCCAGCCGTTTAGGAGGACTTCAATTACAAACAAACGCACAGAATATTTTTATATATAAAGATTTCTCAAAAATCAGCCTTCTACCAATTAGGCCAGTCAAAATCGACATAAAATCGCTAAATTCGCAAAACATTATGTATCTCTGATTGTTTTGTATGTTGTTTGGACCCATTCGGGCTATGTATTCTTAAGTTTAGAAACTTTAAAAAAGTCGTGGAAAAAATTTTATAAAGAAAAAACGGTTTCATGCGTTTTGATCCCCGGGAAAAAGATCCCCGACAAAATATCCTCACGACAAAATATCTTCAGACAACAGTACCTAACAACGTCCAATTTGGTTAAAAACAAGTCAATCGTACAAAAATACTTTTTACAGCATCTTAAGCCTTTTAAGCTTCACATCTGTGCATCAGCAATACATTTTTTTTTACTTTTTTTCTTACTAATTTTATTAGATCTATTGAAGTCTATAGAAGTCTATATTGAAATCTACAGAATCTATTGAAGTCTATGAAAGAGTATAGCCGTTTAACCATAAGCCAGCGGGCCCACGGGTTTTTTTAATCGGACGTTTATTTTGTTCTTATCCAAATATACCTCTAGGTGGGGGTAGTACGTATACTTGGTATTAGACTGCTACCCCTTCTATTATCGGAGTTAGAGGGGTTACAACCCTTAACTTAATTATTTTTTTTCTCCGAAACTAATAAAGATAACTCAAAAATTTTTTCAGAAAAAGGTGTACAATAACAATTTCTATGTTACATATTTTTTTCGTGCTTCAATATAAATATTTTAGTGGTAAAAAAAGTTAGAGAAATATTTAGGGGGCTGTTTTTATACCTCTCCTTTTAAAACTATAATTTCTTAGTATACTCCATACTCCATACTTATTACTTCTACAAAATGCAAGATACAAATCTAAAATTATTAGGCCTGCAGAAATATTAACTAATATATTCGATCAAACTGCTATTGTTACATCGATTGGAAGTGACAGTGATAACGATTAATTAATTGAAAGGATGTATATTTTTTTAAACATTTTGTGTAATTTGATTCCTATTTACCAAAACTTTTAAAAGAATTTAAAAAAAACTATAATTTTTTTTGAATTTGTTGTCTGTCTTAATAAAATTAGTGATCGCTGCCCAAACATTAGTGCGGATTATATTTTTTAAAAGTATGTTCCACCAAACCGATTTTCTGGAAATTTTTGTGGTAAATAGTTACTTAATAGATACACTGCCGGCCAAAAGTTTGAGACCAGTTGTAATATATTTATGCTATCACTTATTGTATTCAAAGTTTCGGTAATAAAATAAAAATTGTTGTCCATACAAATTTTTGAATTACTGATGAACATCTAAAGAGACTTTTGTAGGTATGTTTCTCAGGTACAAATAGAATTAATGGGTTCTGTTTAAAAACATCCAAGACCGCAGGATGTCTGGCCAGTGGAAGGGTCATCATTATATTTAAAGTAGCTCCGTATTAATTGTTCTTTAATTCTATTCTTCTTTAATTTTGCACTGGCTATTCTTTGTTATTATTTAGACTTTCTAAAACAGGTTATTTTAAATTTTTTTTTAAGTTATGTACCATTTTGTACGAATAATTTAATTTAGTCTTAACTTGGGGTTTCTATAGTTAAAACGTTTTAAAAATGGGAAAAGTACGAGAAATAAATATCGAAACTCGATCTGCCATTGTTACTTTACATAATGAAGGCAAATCCGAACGTGAAATTGCGTCTCAACTTAAACTTTCGAAGACTTGTATTCATCGCACAATTATTCGGTTTAAGGAAACGGGTAGTTTTCAAGATTTTCCACGTTCAGGAAGACCGAGAGCTACTACTTCTAGTGAGGATCAGTTTATCGTTATTACCAGCAAAAGGAATAGACGCTTGACAGCACCAAAAATTCGTGCTGAAGTGAACAAATCTTTAAATAAACCAGTTTCGCTTACCACAGTGAAAAGACGGTTGAGGAACGCTAAACTGTTTGGTCGTGTTGCCGTTCGGAAACCTTTACTAAGGCCGCAAAATAAGAAAAAGAGGATGCAGTGGGCCCTATTCCATCGAGATTGGACAGAAGATGATTTTAAAAAAGTTCTTTGGACTGATGAGTCAAAATTCCAAGTATTTGGCTCAAATCGACGAATTTACGTTCGGCGTAGCACCGAAGAAAAGATGTTACCAGATTGTGTAGTGCCAACTGTTAAGCACGGTGGTGGTTCAATAATGGTCTGGGGTTGTTTCTCAGGCCATGGAATTGGAAATTTGGTTAAAATTGATGGAATTTTGAAGAAAGAGGAATATAAAACAATTCTCGAAAAAAATGCTGTACCATCAGGCTTAAGTTTAATTGGCAATGGGTTCATTTTCCAGCAAGATAACGATCCAAAGCATACTTCCAAGCTATGTAAAAATTATTTATTACAAAAAGAAGCAGAAGGAATTTTAAAAATCATGAAATGGCCACCGCAAAGTCCGGATCTCAATCCAATCGAGCTTTTGTGGGACGAGCTTGATAGGAATGTCCGAGAGGAGTGTCCCTCTTCACTTGCAGACTTGTGGAGACTACTACAATAAAGCTGGAACAAAATTTCTCAAGAAACCATAAATAAATTAATAAGTAGAATGCCGAGGCTAGTAGAAAAAGTAATAAAGTGCAAGGGAGGATTTTTTGATGAAAAAACAGTTTAAGTAATTAGTTCATTTTTTTTATAGAATAATTTTTTATGTTTATTTTCTATACTAAGTATGTTTAAAGGTTATAACTATAATATTAATAAACATTTTTACTGTATTTGTCTTTGAATTTTTAAAAATATTTCCTTTTTTTGGCTTAAATCTATATGGTCTCAAACTTTTGGCCGGCAGTGTACATAAAATATATTTTTTTGGTGGGTGTCAACTAAGAGAGAGGTATAAAAACAGCCCCTTAAATATTTCTCTAACTTTTTTTACCACTAAAATATTTATATTGAAGCACGAAAAAAATATGTAACATAGAAATTGTTATTGTACACCTTTTTCTGAAAAAATTTTTGAGTTATCTTTATTAGTTTCGGAGAAAAAAAATAATTAAGTTAAGGGTTGTAACCCCTCTAACTCCGATAATAGAAGGGGTAGCAGTCTAATATCAAGTATACGTACTACCTCCACCTAGAGGTATATTTGGATAAGAACAAAATAAACGTCCGATTAAAAAAACCCGTGGGCCCGCTGGCTTATGGTTAAACAGCTATACTCTTTGTGGCGACGACATACATGCACAGTCCGCACATTATACATAGCGATCAGTAAGTGTAGAAAACGCTTAAGAACAATGCGATGGTCACACCTAACTTCCATTTCTCTCTTGAAAAATATGTGGGATAGTTTTATTATTTGAATGAATTTTCAATGATATTTTGTCGAGGATATTTAGTCCGGGGAGCAAAATGCTTGATACCTAAAAGACCGTGAAATGTTGGAACTTGTTTCAGATTTTGCTCGGTATCTCTTAATCCATGCATTTTTCTTCGAAAGCTATTCTGTACGTTTTTTAAGAGCATTAAATTTGTTAGAAATTAAGCCCAACCAGAGCTCTGCACGACAATGGGTTAACGAGTTACGGCACTTTGAAAATAGGCCCCTTTTTTCAGAAATTGAAAATTTTAGTTTTAGACCTTTTTGGGATCGAAGTTGTATCGAAACCATTAACCCTACGAGCAGAACTTACTGAATATAATATGTGGGCATTTTTTTTTTTTTTGGTTTATTTAAGGTTGCATCAACCACTATGTCATTAGCGACCTCTTTCCGGATCCGCAATTGCTTCAGATGTATAGTTAATAGTTAATTAATAACTAAACTATTAAAAAATTTTCAAACTCAAGAATTATTTTTTTTTGTTAAGGCTTACTATATGCTCTTTTCATTACGCAAATAATTGATCAACGTTTTGCAACATTTTTAATAATTAATTATTTTTAACTATTTATACATGTATTGTTGTACTATGACGTCATCGACTACCGTTGGATTATAAACCTTGTATGCCTTATAAACATGAATAGTTTAAAAATTGGATTACTAATTAACTATACACCTGGAGCAATTGCGGATCCAAAAAGAGCATTTAACCCTTAGAGTGCCAACAAGCGCCATCGCGCTCGTGTACAAACTACTGTTAAATGCCACGAGCGCGATAGCGCTCGCAAAATCAATTGTTGTTTAGCACGCTGTAGGAGGGGTTTTTTTTATCTTTCTAAGTGTTATATATAGTTCAAATCATAATGTTATTAGTAATTACAATATAAAAAAGATTTGTACAAGATTTAATAAATTACATCAAAAACGAAGATTTCGTTGGTATTATTAAGCATATACGAGTAAAAATCAATGGCACTAAAACGGTTAAGGAAAAAATTTTGAAAAAAATATTTAAAAAGGGTGATTATTCTGGATTATATAGCAATTTTTATTTTTAAATTTACAAATTTTTGAAAAATTAATTATTAATTAACCAATAACTATACACTTGGAGCAATAGCGGATTCTACAGCAGCAATTTTTTGGCATATAGTTAAAAAGTTCTTTCCGGTTATCTATAAAAATAAAATAAAATGATAGCGGTCAGCCGTTGTGCGCTAATAACGCAACAACTACTGAATAGATTTCGATCAAATGTTTTTTGCTTTATTTTTTTAATACTTTGTCCTTATGTAGAGCAAGATTTTTAACGATATCTTCATTTAATACAAAGTTATTGAAGTTTTAAGAAATCGCGAATTTCAAATTAATAGTTTTGAATTTAACTACCTATCGGTTTTTTAAATTTTCATTAACAATGTTCAGTGTTGTATCATTGTTATATTTTTTTCCAAGTCCATATAATTATATATTTATGTAATATTATAAATCGATAATGGCAGTTTAATGATTTTACGTATTATCTTATCGTTATTATGTCATTATTTTCAACCCACATATTTCGTGTATGATAATATTCGGAAATAATGAAAGTTTTCAAAGCAATAATTAACGAAAACTATTTCATAAATATTTGTTTCATTTGAAAAGATAATTTTGTGACTTAAATGAAACTTGCAGAAGCCTTGAGATAGTTAGGAATGCACTAACTTAGGGGGGTCGGTAACCTTTTGTGGACGACGAGCCATTTTTAAAAATAATAAGCGGGCCGCATCATATGTATTGTCGGTGTGTGACGTTTTGGCGCCGGACGTTTTGCGCCTAGGATGTTTTCCCGCGGAGGGTTTCACTCCATTGTACCCGGGTCCTAAGTCTCTATGCGGGGGTGGTTTTTTTGTATCAATTTTCAGTTTCCCACTTAAAACTTCAGTGGTTCAATGGCGCCAAAACATCCCGCGCCAAAACGTCCTGCTTTAATGTTTTGTTCATTTCATATTACTTGTATTTAGTTCCAACAGTTTTTTTTAAATCAAAAAAAATAATATAATTAAAAGCTAATATAAACAAAAATAAAAAACTATAACCACCTGTTGGCGCAGTGGTTAAAGGCAGTAGTTCTCTCCGCTGCATGCGTCAAGTGGTACGGGTTCGATTCCCGTTGAATCCTAGACCTAAGATCTTAGACCTAAGAATAAAATTGAACAACAGAAATTGTCTGTGTTTAAACAGTCGTGATATGACCTTAAATGTTAAAGCGACTTAAAAAAAAAAAAAAATTTACACATACCATACAGTTCAACAGAAAGTACATAAGAATATTACTTATTTTATTTTAAACATAAACATTGAATACTAGTATCATCAAATGAACAAAACATCGAAGTAGGACGTTTTGGCGCCGCCGTTTTGTATCTTGAAAAAAATACAAAAAAGACGGACGTTGAATTGTAACTTGATTATTATAACGGTTGTAACCATTGTAATTAGTAAGGCATTTTAAAAATTTACTTAATAGTAAAATATTATAAAGTAAACTTAAACTAATAATAAATCTTTAAAAACTGCTAAATGAAAATTAAAGAACGCTAAAAAAATATTTTATAAAATGCAAAAAAAAAATAGAATTAAAAAATTGTTACTGACCCCTGCACTAAGTGGTACTCAAGTGGAATTCAAACTCTGTACAAACATTTCAAGCTATTTGATCAAACGGTTTGACCTTTCAAGAACTTGAATTTCTTGTATCGTTTCTCACTAGCCTTCATATTGATATTAATTTTTAAGGAAAAAAGTGGTTGCGTGTACTTATGTACGCGCGTGAGAAGTTATACTTCTTTGGTATCATTAAAAATTAGTTTTTATTAATTGCAGTCAAATAATCAATTTTTAAAAATTGTAATTTAATATTTAATAATAATAATAATATATATATTTAAAGATATAATTATTAAAAATAAAATTTAGAGAATAATATTTGAATTTGTATCAATAAATAATATTCAAAGAAAGCTGCAAGACGTTTATAAAATTTGTCAGGATCATTTTTCTGGTTAACAATTCATGCATGTCATGAAAACGAAGCTTCATAGAAATTGCAAAATAAAGTTAGTATCTACTTGTCAAAGTAAATGTCTTAATCTTATTCATATCTTGTGTTAATTAAATTATTATTCTAAGATGGTTGAATCATTTCAGAATCCCAGATTTCGTGATAACTAAAAATATGCATGGAATGCAGACGTCATTTTTATCATTAAATTTCAAATAGTATAACAGCTACTGCAAAATTCGAGAAAAGTAATAACTTATTTATTAATAATATGTGTCATTTGATAATATAATTATTTTTAATTTAAATATAAAAATTTATAAATTAGTAAGTAAATACAACAAAAATTCAAATTACGCGCGTCTAGTTAAAAATACCGAGCCGTTTTACGGGGATATTCATCTTGATAATTTGTGATGATAAAATAGAACGCTACAAATGCTTCTGAAACCGCGCCGCGATGCAGACGTCATTTTTATCATTAAACTTCAAAAAGTACTTATAACAACTACTGCAAAATTCGAGAAAAGTGATATTTTATTTATTAATAATATATGTCATTTGTAAATAAAATTATTTTTAATTTAAATATAAAAATAAATAAATTAGAAAATAAATACAACAAAACTTCAAATTACGCGCGCCAGGAAACCCAATGGTTTTGCGACCAACTTCATTTTGTTAATTATTGACTGAAAATGCGCGCGCATCTTAAAATTTCACTCTCATCATTTTTTCATAACGCGCCTAAAGAAGTATAACTTCAAAAAAAAAAAAAAACACCTAGGTATGAGGAGGTTGGCGATAAAAAGAAAGTTTTCTCGTTTCCCGAATAATATGAGTATTCTATCAGAAAAACAAGAGAGTACATGAAACCGATTTGCTTATAATTACCGAAAATTTCGCCTTGGGCCGCGTACTCTGTTACCAAATAAATCGTCTCCGAGGTTTCCATGACTTGGTAGAGCCGTGTGATGTGTCTGTGTCGTAACCGCTTCAATAACGAAATTTCTCGACATACTTTCGTCAAATTATCCTCATCCAGGGCACATTTATCGATTATTTTTATGGCCACCTAGAAACAAAAAAAAAAAAAACAAAACATTTAGATGCTTGTGCTCGAATATATAGAAAACATTTTTCGCATATTATGAATGGTAATGTCGCGATTTTATTATCCCATTCGACTTCATTGACGATAATTAATATGATTGACCTATACTTAAACAAATCATCAACAAAACGCACGCACAGCTGTCCAAATTGATCTCGCATGAAACGAGACAAATAAAGTTATGAAAAAGACATTTAGAAAACGTCCAATCTTTCTCATTCACATGAGCCTTATCAAATCATTCAATTAGAACGACAGGGACGTAACATGGGAGATTTAACCCGCTAAGAAAATTGGGGAAATCTGGGTCTTTGTTTGGAAAGGTCTGGTCGGTGCACTATAGCCTTGAGACACCCATCGACTTTCCACCACGTGACGGTGTAGAAATCAAAATGAGAGAAAAAAAAATATATATATAAAAACCTTGATTTCACGGCCAAATTTTTTTCTTTTACCACTATTTTAACGGTAAGGTAACAGTAAATGTAAAAGAAAAAATCAGATCGGGAAAAATTTAAAATTGTCGCCTATGTTAATGACACTGTCGTAATTCGAAAACTTAATGGATGGGAGTTGTGCCAAGAAATTTTCCGAGTATGAAAAAAAAAATTTTATTAACTTCAAAGAAAAATAGTCGAAAAAGCAGTTTTCCGTTTCCTTAAAACGTATTACTCGAATGTTAGTTTAAAATCTAAGACACATTAACGACATCGCTAACAGGGAAAAAACATCGCATTAGAGCTTAAAAGGCATTGACTTGATTTTAAAGCTACCTGTCTTAAAATCAAGTCAAGCTTAAGTCAAATCTTAATATTTAAATATTACACAGCCAAGCATTGACTTTGTAATTTATTGTAATCGTAGTTGTAATTGTAATCAATTATATATATTGTATACTAGCTGATACCCGCCCGCTTTGCAGAGCGTATCTAAATTAATCTGATTGAATAATAGAAAATTTTACCCAAAATAAGAAGTTAAGCTATTTTTACAAAAAAAGATAATTAGATATTTCTAGACCTTTATTTCATAGCAAGTTCATTAAAATCCGTTAAACTACTTTTCCAGGAACAGATATAAGCTATCTTATAGGTAGGATCTTTTCGTTTTTTTGAATATTGTAAAATATTAAGAAAATTTTAAGCCTTGAGAGCCTTTCACACCAAATGTCATATGAAATAATTTATTAATTTTACTAGAATGGATTAGTAGCTATCCTTTAGGAAGTGTACCTTTTTTAGGATCAATAATATTTAATGTGTTATCTTAAGATCTGAGGTATTAGGTTTGGTTGCCTTAGATTCATAATTCTAGGATACATTATTAAGGCCATTATGTCTTATCGGCAAGTCTGCTATTTCCCGAGGTCCAAGATTAGACAACGAATTCTTATATATGTTGCTAAAACAAATTGAAAATTAAGAATATAGTTTTTTGGTAAAAAAAAACAACGCGATGGTCACATCTAAGTTGCTATTTTCTCTTGAAAAATAAGTTGGGCTGGATTTCTTTTTGTTCTTGTGGTTCTGCCTAACTACTTCACCTCTCTTAGTCAAACTCCTAATCGGGATCACTTAAGTCAAACTGTCTGTTTTTGTTATTTATTCTTACGGATCTTATTTTTCAACAAAGATATTTCTTTTTATGAATGAAATCATATTTACTGCAGAGGATTTTCTCCCTCGACAATTCGAACGTTTACTCAGCCAAACTATTAATAATATATTAACTACCCGTAAATTCACAATGGATTTATGGTTTCTAGGAATTCAACCTATCGCTATACTTCTATCATGGTTATATTTTTCAAATTTGCGAACATTAATTTATAAGAATAACAAATTGCATAGTTTAAAATCATGTCGTCTCTACGATATGTTAGTATATGTACATTGTATCACAACTGCCTGCCGATGTATGTTTTTCGTTTTGCAGTTTTTATTTTTTTGCTCAGAAAATCAACATTTTTTCGGAAAAAAAAGTATTTTAAAGTACTTTTTGTAATATTTACTACTCGTAGTGAAAATCTCGTCCAAATCGGACCAGCCGTTTTCAAGTTTACCAAGAACAAACAAACAAATAGGAAAAACTATTCGAAATAAAAAGTAGCCTATAATGTAAGTTACAATATTTAATAACTTTTTGTGAAAATTCCATTGAAATCGGCTCAGCTGTTTTCAAGTTTACCTTGGACAAACCCTGTCATTACCCTGTTTTTATTGGGGGAAAATTAAAATGTAAATGGCATTTATTTTTTGTATTAAATATATAAAAATGTAGGCAATAAAGAGTCTTCAACAAAACACCATAAATTTTTTAGATTAGATAAAAATCTTAGCTGGGAAAAATGATTCCGTTTTTTGTTCTCTCGCGCAGGAGAGATGGAACGTTTTTATTATATGCATTATATAAGAAAAATTTTTAATAAAAAATTAGTCATTTGGATTTTAATAGCAATTTTAATTATTGAGGTTATGTTTAATTTAAAAAAAAAATCAAATAACTAATTAACTGTTACTTTTACACTAGGAACAATTGTGGGTCTGGAAAGAACATTCGAGGAGTAATTTTATGTAAGAAAAAGCTTTAATAAAAAGTAAGTAACTTGGATTTAAATAGAAATTTTAATTGTTAAGGTTATGTCTAATTTAAAAAAAAAATGAATAACTGATTAACGGTTTACTTTAACATTAATAAAATTCTAACTACAGCAATAACGAGCTTGAACTCATCCAATAGGAAAGATTTGACTGAAAATCAACAACCTTTCGATACGACGTATTAGAATAATGACAACATATTAAAAATATTTTTTTTAATTTTAAAATGCTCTAATAATGAGTGAAATGTTTTCATAAACGTAATTATAGCATAATTATGAAGTTAAGAAATGTTATTTTCGGTAAAACTTCGCGGTCTCAGTAAGTGCACATTCAGTCAAATTATGAAAATCGGGTAAACGAGGAGTAAGTTTGGATTTTTTTTATATCCCCTTGATATTTGTCGAATCTATATGAAGATGTATATTGACGTATTAACTTGAAATACTTAATATATTTAAGTTCCCATAGTTACATTTCTAGTTCAAAATATAACTATGGATATATTTTAACCTGCATTTTAGGATATATTTTTTAATTTTTTTCATATGGGATTGCCAAGTTTCACCTAATAAAACATTCCAAAAAACAAATGAATATCAAAAATCACGACAAATGTCGTCTCACTTGGAAAGTGACACATGTAATAGGAGTGAAAATAATTAAAGCAGTGCTTTTCTTGACGATTAAAAAGTTTTTTTTCGAAATAATGAGTGAAAAGTTAAATAAAATTGTTATTGTTTGTTCAAGAGCCCAACGAGTATGCGTAGGTACATACATATATCATATTTTATAATAATTTGATTTTCTTCAAGCTGTTGACGTCATAGTTTTACGTGCTTCCACAGGATTATTGGCTGACAATTTGTCAAGTTGGTCTTGGTCGTCGTTTTTGCAATTAGAAGAAAATGGAAATGTGAAGTTTTTCTTGATCAAAATTGCACGTGTTCATGACTCTGAGTACGTCTCAACATGGCAAAATTATTATGTCGTTTATCACATTTGTTTCCTTCGACATGATGTCATTTGAAACTCACTCATTCTAATACAAGGTGTCGAGAAAAAGTTCGACAAGAAAAATGTTGGAAAAGAAAAATTCAAAGAGTTTTCTAGTGTTTCCATTTTCATTGTATATAAAGTAAACAATCAATTGAGAAAGGATCAGTCATAAATAAATTGTTAAAAAAAAAAAAAAATAAAAAAAAAAACAAAAACAAAACTTTGAAAAGTGTGACAGAAATTTGCAGTATAAGGGTTTCGTGGTGATTGCATTATTTTAAGGATATCATGGATTGCGCGGACACCCTGTATACTGTGTATGTATACATCATCGTGCTCCAATGATGTCGTTTTGAAAATCATGAATTATTTACACGACAATACAAAAGCGATTATCATAAAAAATAATGGTCCATTCATTCATCGAGACCATTCGATTAAAACATATTATCCATATATTGTTTTCATTTGACTTACTTTGGCCTCATACGAGGCAAATAATCACAAAGAACACTTGGAAAAAGAAAAAAAGCAAAAAAAAAAAACTGCTAGATCTTAAAGAGATGGCGTCACCACTCTTGGTCTGGGTCAAGGTTTCCACCGAATTAATGTCACCGTTTTAACAAAAAAAAAAAAAAAAAAAAAAAAAAAAAAAAAAACTCAATGATCACGTTTGGGTTCTCGTATAATGAGACTCGATTTTCAAAATAAAATTTCACTTGTGATGGCCTGCTGAAATTTCGTTATAATTATCATAATGTTATTTATTGATCAGTCTTTCACCATTTCAAAAAAAAAAAAAAAAAAAAAAAGACGACCACATAAAAAATTAATTTTTAATATTTGTGTAAATTATTCGAATCTAATCGCAAAATTTCCGTGGTATTTGTCACGTATTGATACCAATTTAGATATAGTCTCGAAAAACTATGCAGGCCAAAAGACAATGAAGATATGAAAAAATAAAAAGTTTTTAAAAAACTGACCAAAGAAATAGAACAAAAAGGTAAAAAATAAATATTTTAAATCAAAAAATTACAGTATGTTTGGGCCATTAAAAGGTAAATATTCACCAAATTTTTTGAAAAAAAAAAAAAAAAAAATTTTTTTGTAAAATATAAAAATTAAAAACCAAAATCTTATTGGAGTTTTTCATGTCAATTTTGAGGTTATGTGAAAAAAGTGTTAGTACAAGAAGTGTAGATCTTCTTTTTATCTACAACTTTGCTATTTAACTTTTTTCCATAGGACTTGTAGTTTTGTCGAAATTTGAGATAAACCGTTTCTACCCTTAGACCCCCCCCCCTTTCTACTTCCCCACATCAGATCGATCTTAATTTATTTTTCCTTTTATTTTTGTTATATTCTCTACTATAATTTTTTTTGGGTTCAAAAATTATCGACCCTGGTCTATAAGATCCTGGAGCTAATATAAAAATTGACCATAAAAAATTCTCTGTATTTAGACAGTCGTGATATGACCTAAGATGTTAAAATAACTTTAAACACAAAATAAAGTGTTATTATTATCAATAAGCGTTTAAGATCTTGACGTCATAATCTATGATTTTTTTTTGTAAAAGTGGGCGCGTGTACTTATGTACGCGCGTGAGAAGTTATACTTCTTTGGCATCATTAAACATTAGTTTTTATTAATTGCATACAAATAATTAATTAAAATAAATTTAAAAGAATAATATTTTAATTTATATCAATTAATAATACATACGTATAGTTAACCTCAATTATATTAGAACATTTGGAAAAGTATATTTAAACACAATTGTTTTGACTAATACTTACGAATAGTAAATAATATTAATCAAAATAATCAATTTAAACCACTTCTGAATATAATTTATTCGTAGAGCGGACATTTTATGAGAGGTGCGGTTTTTTTTTAATTTTAGTACGACACGTTGAACCGAGATGGCGGGGCAATGCCTAAAATGCACTTAAGCATTACGTATTTGCGTTGTGATGATAAAATAGACCGATACTAACGCCTCTAAGAACAATGCGCCGTACTAATAGCCTAAATGTAATCTGACGTTTAACACGTTTTTTCCGAGTCACCGTTTGTGCAGTAACTTTGTATTTTTATGACTGTTTAATGGCTGAAATACTGTGGAAAACTATGGTTTCCAATGAAAATAAAATCCAAAGAAAGCTGCAAGACGTTTATAAAATTTGTCAGGATCATTTTTCTGGTTAACAGTTCATGCATGTCATGAAAACGAAGCTTCATAGAAATTGCGAAATAAAGTAAGTAGCTACTTTGCAAAGTCTAAATCTTATTCATATCTTGTTTTACTAAATTATTATTATAAGATGGTTGAATCATTTCAGAATCCCAGATTTCGTGATAACTACGAATATGCATGAAATGCAGACGTCATTTTCATCGCAGCTACTGCAAAATTCGAGAAAAGTAATAACTTATTTATTAATATTATGTGTCATTTGTATATATAAATATTTTCCAAAGAAAATATTAAAAATATATTTAAAAAATTAATTATTTTTTAATTATTTTATTAATAATTCAAATTATGCGCGCCTAGTTAAAAAAAACCGAGCGGTTTTGCGGCCAACTTCATCCTGTTAATTTTTTTTATCCTAATGCGCGCGCAACTTCAAAAATTTTTTGAAAAAAAAAACTAGCAAAAATGCAAATGAATTTCAAAACATATTTTTCTGTAAAGCAATAGGGTGAATGAAAAAACTGACCGACAAAAGTTACAAAATTTTGGCAACAAGCTTAAAATATGATTTCATGGAATTCTTATCAATTTTTTTTGAAAATTGAAAGGAAAGATTTATTTTAATGACGTATAACAATCAAAATTTCTATGTTACGTCACAGATAACGATAACAAAGAGCTATTTGATTTGACAAAAAGTGGCTAATTGTGATTAAGGCCATAAAAATAAAAATATTGATTTAAAAAAAAAATCAAATTATTGTTGAATCCGACCAATCGCCCGACCAAATACGTTAACAAAAGATTTGTTGTATGACAAATTCGATAAAATCAAGAGGCGAAAATAAATAATTCATAAATGAGTTTTAAAATTTGTTACGTTCAAAATTTAAAATTAATCTCGATCTTATTTCGACCACAACGAGACCCCCTCCCCCATCAGCCTGTTTCATTCTATATGTATCTACGTTGTTTTTCAATGGAGTCAATTTTCATCTCAATTATCTCTACTATACCAATCTGATGAATGAAACTGAATGGCGTCAACCATTTACGTTGGCTGCGTCGAAAAACGTACGAGTGTGGGTTTGTCTTTCTATGCTAAGAAATATTTTCAGCTTTTTGATCACAGATCAATTTACCCAGTGATTCTCAAACAGTAAAAGAAATGTTTCCTAAAGTTATCAAGAATTTAAAACAAGTCAATCATAAAAAATACTTTTTATAGCATCTTTAGCCTTTTAAGCTTCACATCTGTGCATCATCAATAATTTTTTTTTTATTACTAATTTTATTAGATCTATAGAAGTCTATTGAACTCTATTGAAGTCTTTATTAAAATTTATAGAATCTATTGAAGTCTATGAAATTTGTGGCGACGACATACATTGCATATTACACATAGCGATCAGTAAGTCTAGAAAAGGCTTAAGAAATATAAAATCAGAATGATATAGGTACTTATATTGCTATTTATAAGTGTCAAGCGATAGACAAAAGAGGCGTCACAGTATTTCCTTTTATGAAACTCGCTGTTGGTTTCAAGAACTATAAGCACTTTATAACTATACAATTAAACAGATCTATATGCATACAACCTATATGAATATACTGTCACAAATCCAAGACACCCATTTGTGTCTGGCGCCCGAAGGGCGGGATTTACCAATAACCAGCGATAAGAATTGTACAAAAGGTTGGACCCCCTGAAGCAGTTTTATGACCGAAGGATTAATGTAACAGGGACGCATTGTTCTAGTATTTTCTCCATTGATTTACCAATGGAGGAGAGAAAGACAGGCGCTAAGATTACCAATAGAAAATTCTGGTAACGGATGATTTATGGTTTCGAAAGTTCTCGACCAATGATCGGTTACTATAAATAACCCGAAAGTCAGTATAAAATAAACCACCGAAGAGTATTGAAATAAATTCATCGACAGTATTCAAATAAACCACCGAGTGTGTATTCAAATAAATTCATCGAAGTGCTCAGTGTTAAAGTGAACAGTGAACATTGTTAAATAAAGTGTACATTGTGTATATAGTGAAATATAAACAGTACTGTGACTATTGTTGACAATGAACATTGTTGTAGTGCATAAGTGTTAGATAAATAAATAAACAATTGTTTAAAAAAAATAAATTTGTAGTCATAATACACAAACCAACGAACCCGTAAAAACGTTACAATACGAATTCCCAACCTTCGTCCCAGAACCGTTCTTATTCAAATTTTCCCAGAAAAAAGTTTCAAGTAAAAGTTGTAGGGATCCATGAGTGTAAAAACTGTAGCAACTCTAAAGAAAATCGTTAGAGCCGTTTTTGAAAAAAAAATGAAAAAACTCAAAAACCCATAGAATAAAGTGGGGCTTCCGGTAAACCGATTTTAACCAAAAGCTTCGCGGTCATAACTAGACGTAATATGTAGTCTAAATTCCAAGTTTGATAAAATTCGGATAAAGCTTTTGATACAATATAGCGATGTATACATGCTGTAAATGCGGCGCATGCCTTGGAATTGTAAGACAATTTAAAAAATATTTTTTATGATTAATTAATTTTTTAATTTACCTATTTACATGTATTGTAAAATGATATATTTTTATCATTTATACATTTTTTAATTTACGTAATTATGAAAGGTATACGCTCATAAAATTGGCATAGATTACCGATCAAATGAACGGCAAACGTCGAATTAATGCGTAGGCGAGCGCCGCATGCGAGCGCTTGATTGGAATTGGTCACGCATGCGCACTACAATTGGTCGAGTACTATCTCTCTCGGCGTTTCACATTGCCGGTTGACGCTTGTAGATGCGTTTGATATTTTGAATCAACACAATAAATTTACTTGCTACTCCTTGTTACTGATACTGTTCGTGACTTAATTTGATTTATTCACCCAGAGGCCATACAAATGTTCTGTTCAGAGCTATTTTCGTGGTTTTTGATGATTTTTGTAAGAAGGAGCGTTGAATGAGGCTAATTTTTGAAAAATTAATACTTTAATACCATGTTTAACAAATAAAAAAAATAAATTAAGATTTGGTTTTTTAACCCCCCCCCCTACTGCTGACCACATGCCCTGTTTCAAAAAATCACCGCACGCCACTGATACAGACATGGTTCTAAAAACCACTTTTATGGATCAAGGGACCTCAAAGCGTGTATTTCCGTCGAAAACCTGAAATCGAAAATTCCACCCGATTTCAATACTTCCTTTACTATATAGTAGTAGTCATAATGTATATACACGAATTTCCACCCTTAATCCCAGAATCGTCCTTATTTGAATTTTCCCAGAAAAAATTGTCAAATAAAAGTTGTAGGTATCAATGGGTCTAAGAACTATAGAACGTTTAATGAAAATCGGTAGAGCCGTTTTCGAAAGAAAATTGAAAAACCTCATAAACTTCTAGAGAAAAGTGAAGCTTTCGGTTAACCGATTTCAACAAAAAAAAATTACGGCACAATTGCAGTCTAAATTCCAAGTGTCTCATGTCTTCTGGGACACAGTCTTTCCATCTTTGTCTCGATCCTACTGGTTTCCTCATTTTCATTCTGTCTACTCGCTTCCCAACATAGTATTTTCCCCTTCTCATCACATGTCCATACCACTGCAGCCTTTGTTTTCCCCTTAGCCACCTTAGCATTCTCATCTCTGTCAAATTCAACTTCTTCTTGTGAACCCTCTTGGTTGTTCATTGTACTATAAATGAGCGCTGGTCTCACAACTGTCTTGTATATTCGGTCTCTGCCTTTACTAGATATTCTTCCATCGCACACCACCCCGGATGTTCTCTTCCAGCACCTCCACCCCACCTAAATTCTGTGATTCATTTCCATACCGAGGTCACCAACTATCGGTAAACAGTGAGCATAAGAAAGAAATAGAAAGTCGCCCGGATGGAATAAAAACTTTTTTCGTTACGTGATGGTTTCTGCCTGTTCACCCTAATCCTAGTTAAAGGCGCTTGATAAATGAAAAACGTCTAAAATTTACGAACGAACAATCACGAAAATCGATTTTTCATAGTAAATTTTATCCTGATACAAACAAAGTTGTTGCCATCTGCGTTACGTGACTTGAAATTACATCCCGCCTCCACACCGAAACTCGGGAGAGAATAATTTAAAATGAAAAAATTGACAAAAATTCTATGACACCGATTGGCGTTTCAATTCATAAGCGCCCCAAAACTGTAAAATTTTGGGAACCACTGAATCACTCAATGACGAAATCGATAAGTATTGAATAGATTTCCACGTGCTCGAATCACGTCAAGTCAATGCGCCTCGAGAAATCTCTTATCGCGATAATTACGTGCCAAGAAAATTCGATCAAGAAAAGCCGTACCGGTTCAAAACCGGAATGGTTCCAGACGAAAGGCGAACCAAGCAGAGAAAAGAGCAGCGACAGAGCATCTCGTACCGATTTTTTTTTTCCCTCTTCTATAGAAATATAATAAATAGAGAGAAAGTTTCGTATGAAATGTGCGGTTGAAAGTAAGTAATAATATTATTTGATTTTTTTTTTTTAGAAAATATTTTTTTTTGGCTATAATGCACCTTGGAATTGGTTTCGATATGGGCGCCTCTGCCTCTGACAATGTGTGGTTCGTAGGACGTTGAAAATCTACGCACACCTACACGACAACACGGCGATTTCCGTTTGGGATTGTCGAAAAACCTACAGCGATTAACGACCTTATTTTTATGTTAAATGTTTGTGAAAGATATTTTGATGTTAATATCTCTCGGCCTTTTTCACAGTCAAGAACGTGAAACGGTAAATTTTAATGAGTTTTTTTTTTAAGATAACGTGCCAAGGAAATAAAGAAAATTCACACACACACACACACACCATATGCCACTAATCAAAAGTATACAACCAGAATTTCACTCGCTTAATTCTATCTACGACTGATAAGAGTTTCAATTAAAGAATTTCAACACTTAGTGTCATTTTCAAGTATTATAATTCTTAAGCCTTTTCTACACTTACTGATCGCTATGTGTAATGTGCGGACTATGCATGTATGTCGTCGCCACAAATTCCATAGACTTCAAAAGATTCTATAGATTTCAATAGACTTCTATAAACTTCAATAGATCTAATAAAATTAGTAATAACAAAAGTAAAAAAAAAAAATATTGATGATGCACAGATGTGAAGCTTAAAAGGCTAAAGATGCTGTAAAAAGTATTTTTTTACGATTGACTTGTTTTTCATGTATGAACATTTTGGTCTTTGATCCCCTCCCGTTCAAGAGTCACTGATTGACTTGATTTTGAAACTACTTGAATTAAATTTGATGTTCTTGCGAAAAAGCAAGGCCAAGACTAGCGCTTTGTTACAAACAACTAGCAAGGCTAAACAAAATTTTATTACTTCCAGTGAATTTATGAGTTGAACTATTTATAGCAACTTTATAATATAATCTTAATAATATTATAAACGTTTGTAAGAAAATGGATGGATGTTTGTTGCTCTTTCACTCAAAAAGTACTGAACCGATCTGGATAAAATTTGGCATAGATATAGATTATAATCCGGTTTAACATATACTACACTTTATATCCAGAAAAAATGTACGGTTTCCGTGGGAATAGATATTTTTTTGGTTTTTTACAGAGCAAAAGATTAACTTTCGTTTTTACAATGTGGTTATTTAGGGGTCAGAGAATGATATAGGTTACTTCTTATACCGGAATAATGAACGGTTCCTATGGAATAGTAAAACAAGTATGTATTCTACAAGAATCGAGTATTTAAAAAACTTAAGAAGACTTGATCTACTTTTTACTCGGGAGAGATGTACTATTCCCGTGGGATATATATGGTTTTTGTTTATCACAAAGTTAAAGATTGATATGTTTTTTGCAATGTGGTAGTTTGGGGAAGAATGATATAGCTTACTTTTAAGGCTAGAATAATGCATGGTTCCCATGGAATGCCAAAACAACTATATCCTATAGGAACCGTACATTTAAAAAGCTTCGGTAAAGTTCGTGAAATAGAATTTTAACGCATTTTCCTCAAGAAGGCCTGGCCAATTTTATACAATAACGAAAGAAATCTCTACAAAGTTGAAATTAAAAAATTGACAATTTGTACTGGAAAATATATATGAATTTCAATTTAACACCCGATAAAATTAATAATCTAATTTTTTCATTGTTCATTGTCGAAGATATTAATTAGAAATAAACGTATTAAAATAATAAACTAAACATTTCAAAATTTAACAATTACTTAACAGAACGAATTTTAATGAAGTTTTGCTAAAGATTCTGTAGGATAGCTACTAATCTATTCTTTTAAGGAAACATCCATTAATTACGTGAGGCGTTCAGGGACCGATGGGGTCGAGCCGAATCTCATCTAATCTTACTATGGGGAAAGGGAAGGTCTCCCAAATATCACGTATTTTTTTGTTTGAAAAATATCACATTAGATTGCGGGTTGGGGGAATGACATATGCCAAATCTCATAACATCCTACCAGAGGGGTGGGGGTAGGATTTCAAAAATCGCAAAAAATGCCTCGCGCAATTAATGGATACCCCCTAAAATAGCTGAACACTTTCAAATGAGATTTGGTAAGAAAGATTTTCAAGTCCTTAAGAAATACAGTTACTTTTTTACTAAAAATCGTATAGAAGCTGATGTGAGAGAGCTAACATCTCTTTCTTGAAAAATAGTTTTACGAATTTTGATAAACTTTCTTTGGATCTAAAGTCTGAAAGTATCTATCATTTTTTTCTGTTAAAAATTGATTAATTTTTATATTTCGCTATGAACGTAGGGAGTCTTTTAATCAACCAGTTAAATTTAGATACACTCAGCGAAGCGAGCGGGTATCAGCTAGTATATTATAAATGGACCATAAAAATTTTGTGTACATGTAATTTTCAGTTTAATAGATTTTAACATAAATTATGAGTAAGATTGATTTTGGCCTTGCAAAATGCAAGACCAAGATTTTTTTTAATTTTACAAAGGATAATTTTTTTCCTAAGCCCACCCTTTTTGAGATATAAACAATAAAAATATTAGGATATATTTTTACACCTCCTTAACTGTTGTTAATAATCAGAGAAAGCTGAACTTGAATTTTTATTACAAAAGAATAACGTATGAAAAACAAAAGGATTTTTTGGAATTTTTACTTTATTTAATAAGGTACTACCAAAGGCACCTAAAATATATTTAAAGGATGTTGAAAATCCTCTTGAATTATTCGGTGAAGAACAATTCATCAATAATTAATTATTTAATAACAAAATAAAAACAATTTATTAATAATTAAAACAAAAGACGTCTGTTACAAACAAAGGATTTAAAACGATTATTTTAATTATTTATTATATTATTTCGCCACGTTGTCTTGTTAGTATTCCAAAGCCATCTATAGTTGTAGTATTTATTCCTATTTGGTATTAGGGCTTATGCAAAGCCCACTACACAACTCCACATTTTCGTTATACGTTTATTATCAGTATCTTATCTGCCTGTTTCTTTTGAAAGCGTCTCCTTAAACTTACACCTTTATGAAGGTATACTTTTTTTAAGGAATTTTTATATAGTGAAAATTCACTAAAAGAAAACTTAAGCTGAGGCGTCACAGTACTTTTACTTCCATTTATGAAACTCGTTGTTGGTTAAAATAACTATAAGCACTTTATAACTATATAAACAGAACTTAATGCTTAGCTAATGCATCCTTAACCCTAGAACTGTCCTTATTTGAATTTTCCCACGAAGAAAAAGTTTCAAATAAAAGTTATAGGCATCAATAAGTCTAAGAACTATAGAAAAAAAACGGAGGAAAATCGTTAGAAACGTTTTCGAAAAAATGTGAAAAACCTCAAAAATCTATTGAATAAAGTTAAGCGTTCAATCAACTAATTTCAACCAAAAGCTTTGAGGCTTGCCAAACAAAAGCTTGTCATAACAAGATGTATTGAGCAGGCTTAATTCCAAGTTTGGTGAAATTCGGATAAAGACTTCAATAGATTCTATAGATTTCAATAGACTTCTATAGATCTAATAAAATTAGTAATAAAAAAAAGTAAAAAAAAAATTGATGATGCACAGATGTGAAGCTTAAAAGGCTAAAGATGCTGTAAAAAGTATTTTTTTACGATTGACTTGTTTATTGTGCGTTTTTAGAAATTAACTACAAGACAAAATGGCCACGTGGACGTGTTTTTCTCTCATAATTGATTTTATAAGTAATTACGCACACGTTTAATACCACAGGACTAATCACAAACACGGTATGTTTATAAGATTGTGCAATTTCACATGAAAATGCAGTCGTATATACAAATATTGAAAAGCCAGAGAAATAAAAGCCATAACCCAATGAAGCACGTATATAAAGCGCAATTATACAATATTTAATTTTCTCATTCAATGATAAAAAATGAAAATAATACGACGCGTACAAATATTATTTTATCACAACAAATATTTTTTCAACATGTTATTAATTATTTGATCTTCGTGATTTGAATTTATGTTGACTTTTTAAATTTTATGGAATGTAACACCGTGTCAATAAAAAAAAAATAAAAATAAAAATAAAAAAAAAAAACGTTCAACAAGGTGTGGTGGTGGTGGTAACGGGGACTGAGTATACCGCGGAAAATCAGCGAAAATTTTATTCTCCCAATAGTGAAACAGCCTACAGGCTTGAAAATTCACTTTGTGTGTGTGTGTGTGTTTTGAATTATTTATTTTCAGTTCTTATCTATGAAAGCAATGAAATTAGATTTTCGAAAAAAATAAAATTTCAAGCCCTGGCAAAATACCAAAATATTTACAGATTCTTTTCTGTGATAGAAAATTTTTTGGCTTAATCAAAACTATTTTAATTGGTAGTTGTATAGGAAATGTTTTTAGTTTATTACGGGAAAGGGTCAAAAATTGTCAAAGTCAAAGTTTGTTCCTCCTTGGAAAATTCATGTGGGACTTTTCATCGTTTATAATCACCACGATCAATGATATCTATCGTTAAGTGACCCTCTGTTTTCTCTAGGGAAGCATCAAGTTTTCAAAGAAAGCCAGCACCTGCCTAGGGGCCACCTGTCATTGCTATCTCGTCTGTCCTTCCAAGATGCCGCAGTCTTCTTTTAAAAGCTGGCTCACTTTAGCATAGCATATGCTTAACTGTCTGTCAAACAGAAACATTATACATACGATTGGGGGGGGGGGGGGGGCAAAAGTATCGAGAATTGGGTGATAGAGGATTTAAAAATGTAAGTCCTGCTTTCTCTGATTATTAACAGTTAAGAAGAAGCTAAAGGTAGCTGCGCATAAGAGGCAGGTGTAAAAGAGGTGGGCTAGGGAAAAAAATTATCCTTAGTAAGATTAAAGGTAATCAAATTTCCAACAAGTTTGCTTCCTTACATTTTTTCTATTTGTCTAATAATTTCTGAGATATACGCCCTCAAAAGTTCCCTTCCTTCCAACGCACTCTACAAAACCAGTCAATCGCTTGATTATTGTCACAATCCCAAGATGAAGACGGCGCCATTTTAACGCCTACACTTACCCGGCCCAGCGGGAGTGGGTGTCACCATCAGCCGGCCAATGAGAAGGCGATCTGTTATCATATTAGTGGTTGTGAGGAACCCCATACAGGGAGGGTGCGCCGAAAAGGATTACTGGATTAATTAAGAAGGAGTAAAGATTCTGGAATGATCGATAATTCTAGAAAGTGGTGTCGAAAAAAATAGATTCCGAGAAAAATAGAAAGTTGAGAGACAATGGCGAAAATTCCAGAAAAAGTTCCGAAACCCTATATAAGCCCGGACAAGCATATTGCAAGCCAGTATTCAAATAAATCTTCGACGAGTATTAAACCAACAGTGTAAATAAACGACATTACGTGCGATATAAATATTCGACAGTGTTCAAAGTGATTAGTGCTTAAATAAATAATCAGTGCATTGTTAAATAAAGTGTATCGAGTAATATAAACAGTGACTGTGACTATTGTAATAGAGAACATTGTAAATAACAGTGTAGTAGTATATAAGCAACAATAACGTAAGATAAATAAATAGACAATTGTTAGAAAAAATATATTCGTAGTCATTAAACACAAATCAACGAACCCGTAAAAACGTTACATTATTATCAAATCCTGTAAATCATGGAGTTTTTTAAACGGGTGGTAAGGGGATGAAATTCAATGACAAAAAGTTCTTGGACATTTCTGGATCTGATCTACCGTTAATTAAATATTAATTAAATAAAGTAACCAATTACAGAAGCGAGCTAACGTAATAAATGAATGATTTGTAGAGTGCGTTGGAAGGAAGAGAATTTTTGATTACGGGATCTAACTTTTGAGGTCGTATAACTCGGAAACTATCAGAAAAATAGAAAAAATGTAGAGAAGCAAAAGTATTGCAAATTTTATTGCCTTTAATTTTGCTAGAAATAATTTTTTTTCCTAAGTCCACCATTTTCGAGATATAAACGATAATAATTTAGCAACAATTTTTTCTACATCTTTCTCGTACCTGGTGTTCCCAGGTAGATCAGGTTAACACATAAATACCTACTTATAATAATAACTCTCCAACTATAATTATTGTTTTAACGAGAGAGCGATCCAAGAAGCTTTAACTTGGCAACCAAGTCATAGCCACCTCGAAAATTTGCTTAAACCAAATCGACTGAGTTTTCTAATGTATTCGTAACCATGGAAACAAACAATGACGTCACAAGGAATGAATAAGTCATAGCCACCTTTAAATTTTGTTTAAATCTGAGTTTGCAATGTATTCGTAACCAAGGAAACCTACAGTGACGTCATAGCAATGAATCATTTCAGACATTTTCTTTGAAAATAGTTCAAGTTAATGTTTGATAAAAATGATAGTCGGCCAAATACATTCTAGATCTTAGGATAGAACTATTCTGGAACGATTTCATCAGTATTTTCATTTTAAGGAATTTTGAATTAATCCTCATCCTCAGTCCATATTTTCAACCCTTAAATAAACTAATTAAACAGAGATTCTCCAGATTTTCATGTAGGTACATATCAGTGGTGTAACAAATAGGGTAGTATGAAGGGCATGTATTGCCATATATGGGTCCTTGATTAGAGCAGGCCCCCAACCCGATTCTAGATGCAATATTTCGATTGATCTCGAGAAAAAAATCGTCTCAACAATATATACAATGTATTAATTTAAAATCAATAGTCTCCATTTTATACGATTATAACGATAACACCTTCAATGGTCTTCATTAACATTATCTTTGAATTTTTTCTACGTTTGTTTCGACTCATTACTATTACGCTTATTGTTGATATGATTGTTGTTATCTTATCAGCGTCATGATTACAATAATAATTATTGTTCGTACATAACACACAGCGTGCAAAACTGAATGAAGGTTATTTGGTCAAACTTTTCTCTATAAAATAATAAAATGAACGAAATTTATTTATTTTTTTATTTTTTTAGTGTGTAAGATTTGTAGAGGAAGAAACAAACCGCTTATCAAAAACCGTAATAACCTCCAAAAGTATATATATATATATGTTGTGAAATGATAATTTCAATGCTATTTCATTGTAAATACTTGTAGTTCACGCGCTAAATTGCCCAAATTTCGAGGCAAAAAAACTGAGCGATTAGTCTTTCAATTTGACAATGAAATTATAAAGTTGTCAAATTTTCCTGTAGGAACCATACATTTGCTTCGATCGATAAACTATTTATACCCTTTTATTAACATATTTGTATTAATTTTTATCTTAAAAACTAGAAATAAGAAAGACCCCAAAAAAAACTTGGAACTATTTATAGCTATCCTGCAGAATCCATATACTTATATGTTTGGAAAAAATATCACCACATTTATCTGATGTACAAACTAACTCTAAGCAAAATATTGGGTCGATCCTTTATTTTATTCTTGTATATGAGAACCAATAAACACTTCTTTCTGTTCCTTTCATAGCTATCCTACACGAACCATACATGTTTCTCCAAAAGCTACTTTTCGTGCTCTTTAAGCGTCGTTTTGACTAATTAACATTAAGATTTCTTGAATCGTTTCAAAAACGACATCATAATTCTTAAAAATTATGCGTTTCTTGAAAAACCCTACGTCTATCAGAAATAATTTAAATAGTGAAAGAATTTTTCAAATCGGATGAGTATTTTCAAAGATTAACTCCGACATACAAGCTAAGAAACCTAAATTTATACCCTTAAGTATATCCGGGTATAAATTTTATAACCTAGAAAAAATTTTTAGAATACATCCGTAGGGACATATCTACAAATATAACCAAAATTATAACTACTTATATTAATATATTAGATTTTTTTTTGCCATTAGCAGAACTGCAGTACCAGCTTTGAGCTAATCATTGTATTGGCAAATATATTAGATACAAAAGAGGCTGATGCACACATTTAAAAAAATTGCCAATCCTAGAATACATAACCACAATATAGGTCTCTTTCTTGGAAGACAGAAGTTTCCAGTTTATAGCTGACTCAGCTAAATCAGTAGAAACGACTATAAGGCAGGAGTACCTCAAGGTTCTATTTTGGGACCAACCTTACACAACTCAGTGATCTACCTGAAAACATCAAAGACACATTGTTTATCTACGCAGTGATGGCATAGGATGCTAACATCAACATCGCGAGGAACAGAACCCAAGAAATCGTTACATTCTTTGTGAAGCTGGATGAAGCAATCCGTCCAAAAGCAACTAAGACCAAATCCGAGTAAATGCGAGGCAAAAATTGTCACCCTCAGACGATCTGTAATACCTCGAGAATCGCAGATCGAGCTATCCAATTAAAAGTTAATATTTCATCCCTTAGTTTTCAACCCCTTAGAAGCGAACGATTCCCTTCAAATTAAAATGGAACCACACGAAAAGCACCAGCTTTCATATAAAAACAGAATCATCAAAATCGGATCACCCAGTCAAAAGTTCTGAGGTAACAAACATAAAAAAAATACAGTCGAATTGAGAACCTCCTCCTTTTTTTGAAGTCGGTGAAAAAACAAAGATTGAAAAATTTTACCAAACTTAAAATTTTGCCTTTATATTATATCTAGTTGTGTCGCGAAGCTTTTGGTTGAAATCGGTTGACCGGAAGCCCCACTTTATTCTACTGGTTTTTGAGATTTTTTAATTTTTTTCGAAAACGGCTCTAACAATTTTCTTTAAACTTGCTATTGTTCTTAGACTCATTGATGCCTAGAACTTTTATTTGAAACTTTTTTCTGGGAAAATTCAAATTAGGAGGGTTCTAGGGTTAAGGGTGGGAATCCGTATATACATATAGGCTGTATGCATATAATTCTGTTTATATAGTTATAAAGTGCTTATATTATAGTTCTTTAAACCAACAGGGTTTCATGAATGAAAGTAATGCCGCGTTCACACGTTTCAACTTTAGTTGAACAAGTCTAGTTGAACGAAAAACCACATGTGAACAGTTTTTTTTTAAATTGATCAACTTTTTAGTGGATCAACAAAAAGTTTGACTTTGTCGTTCAACTGATGAGTCATATTCGAGTTTGCTTTCTACTTTGTTGGTATTATTGGATATTCTTCACCACTTCTCTCTCCCCGCTACACCCAAAACTATCCTAATCAGTTGAAACGGTTTGGTCGATTTCAGTTGACACGTGTGAACGAAAACTCATTCAAGTTGCTTTCAACTTTTGTCGTTCAACTAAAGTTGAAACGTGTGAACGGGGCATAAAAGTGACACCTCGCAACAGGTGTTTTGATAAGGGCGAATGAAAACATTAAAGAAGACATTAAAAGCACGCAATTGAAGAATATATTCGTATATACAGATTAGCAAAAATTAATATTGAAAAAAAAAAAAACATTTGAAGTGTTATTAAAAGTTCAATACCACTTCAATAATACTATCACTATACTTAAGTATAAATTGCAGTATATCAACAATAAAAACAAAAGATAGAAAATCACGTAATTGTTCAAGAATGAAAGAAACAAACAAGCATCAAGTCCAAATCCAAAGTCAACTAGATCGATCACTGATTTGATTAAATTAAAAAAAAAAAAAAACAAAAATGAACAATACGATTTGTTCGAGTGGAACAGAGAGCCAAATAAATTTGATAAAACCAATTCAATTAATACCGCACGGTATATCAAAGCCAAACAAATTAATCACTAAAAAAAAAAAATCTCCAAACAAACATAACAAAAACCGATCAAATATTTATTTTTCTCATTTGACCAATCACTCAAAATCTTGGTCAAACCTCGGAATCTCCAGCATAAACAGGTTTTTTTTTCCAAATCTGATCTTTTATCGAAATTTTCTTGAAACATCTTCCATCTCGGTTTGTTACCTGGATAAGTAAATAGATTTATCATTGACGCACTCATACCGGATAATTTTTTTTTAACTTTCCCCCATTTCAAATGAGATTTTTATCGCTCTATACTCGTACAAGATATCACTGGAAAACAGTTTTTTCATCGCAAAGAGTTGGCAACAATTTCCCCATATCCAATCCCAATCGATTGCTACTGAAATTAACTCACAAATATTTTGCATCGCAATTTTAAATTTCGTCTAATTTGTACAATTAACACCTAACTACAAATGTTTACTACAAACACCATAATCGTGTTCGTCGCTATCGGACATTTTCTCGTCGCATTTTACAGCTTAAAAACTTAATCGTCAAAAATATTAAGTACTGTGATATTCGAGCTGATAAATAAGCCGTGGAATTTTGTCACGTGAAAAATAAAGATAAGGCGATTATTTAATGTGGCACCGAACAATGTGATCTCTCTTTGTGATTCGAGTGGACTCAAACCATAAGGAATCTTTTTTTTTATCTTTTTTATGAAAAAAAAAAAATCAATTTATAAAATGATATAACATTAAATTTTTAATTGAATGCAACAAGTTTAATAAGGGCAAATCGAAATTAAACCCTAAAATAATGGGCCTTTAATTAATTTCTAATTATTCTGCATTTGATTGATCCTATGTTTAATGCGAACACACTTAACACGAAATGATGATACTTACTACTAAAGGATTCACTAACTGACTTGAGCATTTTAACTCCAGAACCGTCCTTATTTGAATTTTCCCAGGAAAAAGTTTCAAATAAAAGTTGTAGGTATCATCGAGTCTAAGAACTATAGAAATTTAAAAAAAAATCGTTAGAGCCGTTTTTGAAAAAATTTCAAAAAACTCAAAAACTCCTAGAATAAAGTGGAGCTTTCGATTAACCGATTGCAACAAAAAGTTTCGCGGCCACAACTAGATGTAATATATAGTCTAAATTCCAAGTTTGATCAAATTCGGATAAAGCTTTTGATACGATATGGCTGTCACACACATACAGACATAGTTCTGTAAACCACTTTTATGGATCAAGGGACCTCAAAACGTAAATTTCTGTCGACTTGAAATCGAAGATTCGACCCGATTACAATAATATCTTTACTTTATAGTAGTAAAAGAAAGTGATATGTATAACTTATAACCTATATGTATACATACGAATTCCCACCCGTAACCCCTGAACCCTCCTTATTTGAATTTTCCCAAAAAAAAGTTTCAAATAAAAGTTGTAGACATCAATGCGCCTAAGAACTATAAGAAGTTTAAAGAAAATCGTTAGAGCCGTTTTTGAAAAAAATTGAAAAAACTCAAAATTTCCTATAATAAAGTGGGGCTTCCGGTCAACCTATTTCAACCAAAAGCTTCGCGGCACAACTAGATTTAATATGCAGTGTAAATTCCAAGTTTGATGAAATTTGGATAGAGCTTTCGATACGATATGGCTGTCCCACAAAGACACACATACCCACAGAATTTTTTCTAAAAACCACTTTTATGGAATCAGGAGACCTCAAAACGAGTATTTCCGTCGAAAATTTGACTCAATTACAATACTTTCTTTACTTTATGGTATGTCTATTAAATAACGAGACTGACACTACGGTGGACAAGTGCGCATGCGTCAACTGTCATTGACAGTCAGCTGTTTAGTGTGAAACCTTGAATGCATTTTGTCTCGTTTCTCTAACCTTCACCGTTTAGTCATAACCTTCATTTTCGCTAGTGTTGTTTTGCCGGAAAAAATGGTTCGTGTAATAATAGAGCAACTTTATTTGTTATTAAATTTCACCTCAAACTTGGAAAAACCGCTACTGAAACCTATAATTTATTGACAGAAGTGTATGGCGGTAATTGTTTATCGCGGGTACGTGTTTTTGAATGGTTTAAGCGTTTTCAAGATGGCCTTGAAGACGTTGAAGATGATTCGCGGCCAGGTCGCCCTTCAACGTCAAAAACGGATGACAATGCCGAAAAAGTTGCTAATTTGATTCGGTCTGACCGTCGATTAAGTATTCCTGCAATTGCTGAAAACTGTAAGAATTGATAAAGAATGTGTACGACAAATTTTACATGACAATTTGAACATGCGAAAAGTGTGTGCCAAAATGGTGCCAAAAATTCTAACGTTTCAATAACAAGCAGCTCGAAAAAATGTTTGTACTGACATAGAACATAGACTTTGAATGCCATAGAAAATTGCCGCATTAAAGGGCAATTTGATTTGAGTCCGTGAAGGCTGTAAAAGAGAAAATGGCGACAGTCCGTAAACAACACTAACAAAAATAAAGGTTATGACTAAACGGTGACGGTTAGACAAACGAGACAAACTGCATTCTAAAGAGAAGGTTTCACACTAAACAGTTGACTATTAACGACGGTTGACGCATGCGCACTTGTCCCACCGTACCGCCAGTCTCGTTATTTAATAGCTACACCATGTAGTAGTACTTACAAGGAAGTAAAAATTTATAATTTACAAAAAAAACTTTTAACCCTTGTTTCAACTACTTAGGGGTGGAATTTTGAAAAATCCTTCCTAACTAGATAAAACAAGATAAAATGAATTAAAAATGTTCTGATCACCACATCAAAACGTGGAAAATAGCCCAGTCTCAGGATGGCATTAAGGATGAAGAGAATTCTTTTATTGGCCGTTCTTTTACCATTCTTCTGGTGGCCAAATCACATCCTAGGACCCGTCACACTCCTGTTTATATCCCTTATACCAGCGGTTCTTAATCTGAGATCGGTGAGTCAATCTCAGGAGTTGGGCGGAGCTCAAGACACATACCCGTCTAATATAAGGTATATGGAGATCAGTGGCGTGCGTTCCATACATGCGGTAGATGCGGCGCATGCCTTGGTATTGTAAGAAAATTTTAAAAATTGAATATTTTTTTTATAATTTATTCATTTCTAAATTAACATGCATGCATTGTAAAATAATTCTAAAAACGATATAGGTATTTTTATCATTTATAAATTTTTTAATTTACGTAATTATAAAAGATATGGCTCATAAAATTGGCATAGAACACCAAATTAAATGAACGGGCAAAGGCATTTGCTTCGAAATGGTCGCGCATGCGCACTAGTATTGTCGAATACTATCTCTATTGGCGTTTCACATTGCCGATTAAAGGTTTGCAGATGCGTTTGGCGTTTTGAATCTGCAGTGAATTTAATTGTTACTGATTTATTTTGATTTATTTACCCAGAGGCCCTACAAATGTTCTATTCTTTAGGATAAAAACTATTTTCGTAGGTTTTAAATACATTATATGATACGGTTATTGATGATTTTTGTAAGAAAAAGCGTCGAAAAAGGCATTTATAAAAATAAATACTTATAACAGCATGTTCATCAAATAAAAAAATAATATTTATAAACGTGGTTTTTCTACCCCCTCCCCCCACTTCTAACCGCATGCCTTGTTTCAAAAGTCACCGCACGCCACTGATGGAGATATAGGTTCCATACCTATACTTTGAAATTGAAAATTTTATTTTTTCCAATTAAGAAGGGGTCGGTGAATGTGCATATGAAACTGGTGAGGGTCAGTATCTCCAACAAAATTAAGAACCACTGCTCTATACTCTAAAGCTTAGCCGCCAGCCTGTTTGTCAGTCAATCAGTCTACTTTTATATATATATAAAAAAAAATAATTTAGAACATGCGAATTTAAAAAAATTGCGTTTTAGAATAAAGATGGTATCCATAAGCAATCAACCACTGAAATTATTTTTTTAAAAAAAAATTTTACATTTTGCCAAATTACATATTTTACCGGCATTTAAAATATTTGGCATTCAATCCTCAATGTTATCATTAACAGCATTAATTTCATTGTAAATTGTCTTAATTTTGGCAAGGCAAACGCGAGCCGCATTAATTTTTCTGTTCATATCTTAATTTTTTTTTTTTTAAATAATATCTACAATTTATTTCCCCGGATCGAGAAAATCGTTTCGAATGCGAAGAAATTGTTGAATATTAAAATAATATTATTTCGCTTTAATGGCCAGCGCGAAAGAATAACACTGAGTAGTGTCGCGGCGTTCTAGATTATTGCGATTTGATACGGAGACATTTTAATTTTTTCTTTTTAATTTTAAAATTAAATGTCGACAAAAAATAATATTAGGTATACCTATATATAATAATGGGAATACGTGCCAAAAATTTGCACATGCTTGCGAAAAAAAAAAAAAAAGTTAATCACAGAAAAGTCATTAAAAACATAACGGTATCATATGGCTCACAAATTCGAGAGAGAGAGAACGGCTTTGTTAATCATTCAAACGTTAATTCTGACAAAAAAAATTTTTGAAAAAAAAAATTTTTTTGAAAACGAAAAATTTTGCATCCCTCTCAAAAGGAAAATCTGATAAATTTTACACATAACTTGTCGTGGTTTTAAAAATAAATTTCTATTGGCACCGGTTATATTTTTTTGAAAATTTTTTCAAATCGCAAAATCTTTAAATCAATGAGCAAAATTATTTCAAGTCGATGATAACCAAAATAAAGGTTTTAAATTCTAATATGACGGCCTTAACAGTGTTGAATGATAATTTCCCAGTCTGTCTAACCTTGTTATTGTAAAACCATAAAAATTTATCTTCAAAAAAAAAAAAAAAAAAAAAAAACACGGAAATGGCTTTGACGGCTTTGTTAAGACAAAAATTTAATCTCTGGAACGTTCACATCGAAATTTATTGTTAATAGACCAGAAATATAAATTACGGTCGATCTAAGGTCGAGAAGGGGAGGGGGGAGTTGTGTTTTTAAGGGTAGAAACGGTTCATCTCGATTTTCGACAAAACTACAAGTCCTATGGAAAAAAGTTAAACGACAAAGTTGTAGGTAATAAGAAGGTCTACAACTTTTGTACAAACATTTTTTCACATAACCTCGAAATTTATATGAAAAATTCAAATAACCAAGTGTTTGGTATTTTATTTTTATCTTTTCAAAAAAAAAAAATATTTTTAACAATTTGGTAAAACTTACATTTTAATATCCAAATATAACAAAAATAAAAGGAAATATACTACAAATATAAAAATATAAAACTACAAGTCATATGGAAAAAAGTTAAATGGCAAAGTTGTAGGTAATAAGATCTACAACTTTTGTACAAACATTTTTTTCACATAACCTCAAAATTTATATGAAAAATTCAAATAACCAAGTGTTTGGTATTTTATTTTTATCTTTTCAAAAAAAAAAAATATTTTTAACAATTTGGTAAAACTTACATTTTAATATCCAAATATAACAAAAATAAAAGGAAATATACTACAAATATAAAAATATAAAACTACAAGTCTTATGGAAAAAAGTTAAATGGCAAAGTTGTAGGTAATAAGATCTACAACTTTTGTACAAACATTTTTTTCACATAACTTCAAAATTTATGTGAAAAATTCAAACAACTAAGTTTTTGGGTTTTTATTTTTAACTTTCCAAAAAAAAATTTTTTTTTGTCATGAAATTTGGTAAAACATACCTCTTAATATTCCAAACCAACTGTGATTTTTTGATTAAAAATATTTATTTTTTCACCTTATTATGACTTAAATCGAAAATTCTCACGTCAAAATATCTAGTTTTTTTATTGCAAACAATTTTTTTTTGTGTAATATAAAAATTAAAATCTTGGCAGTTTGAATTTTTTACCTAAATTTTAAGGTTATATGAAAAACGTGTTAGCACAAAAGTTGTAGATCTTCTTATTACCTACAACTTTGCCATTTAACTTTTTTCTATAGGACTTGTAGTTTTGTCAGAAATCGAGATAAGCCGTTTCTACCCTTAAAAACCACATCCTTTTCCAATTCCCGACCATAATTAATTTTTCCTTTAATTCTTGTTATATTGTCTTCATTTTCTAATGGGTTTCATTCTACTATATTTGTTTTTGGGTTCAAAAATTATCGACCCTGATTTATAAGTCACCTCATAAGAAATATTATTCAATAGTGATTAATTAACCACCCTTAAATATATTCTAGAGAACGATTTTTATATGCTTTTGGTCGCATAAACATTAACTTTTACTGCAAAAAGACTGGAGGAACATTCAAATGTCCTGCACGGAAAAAAATGTGTTGAGGTTTTAACAACATTCCTTGTTAAATTTACTACATTCACTAATATTATATAGGATGACACCACGTGTGGTAATGTTTACCAGTCAAGTGTAATTAAAAGAAACTGAAGTATTATTTACAACATAAACTAGTAAAAATGTAGTTGAATTTTTGACACTTGCATCTGTTTGTCAAAATTATTGGTTATGTTGTACGCGCCGCATGCGCAAACGCCAAAATTTGTTAATTGTACAACACTCAGCAATTGTAACAGCTACATGTATTTACTATACACTATGGTAGTAAAAAATACTATACGTTAGAGCTGAATACAACACCAGTGTGTTATCTAATGTTACATTTGTGGTTATAGTGAACACAATGTGCAGTAAAAATATTACTAGTTTAGTGTTGTAAATTTAACACCACTATTTTTTTCCGTGTGGCCATAGAATTAATTGATAATAGTGCGAAAGCTATGGATCAAAGCCTTAAACCAGATTCTAAATATCCAGACCCAGAAACTTCTTCTCGGGGGCTCTCTTGATAGTAGTGGAACTAGGGCAACCAAGAGGGTCCACGAGAAGAAGTTAACGGTGGCAGAGATAAGAATACTAAGATGGATTCTGGGGAAAACGAGAAAGGACAAGATCAGAATAAAAGAGACAGTTGGAGTAGTAAAGTGCTCTAAAAAAATACAGAAAAAAAGGCTGCAGTGGTATGGACATGTGACGAGAAGGGGAGAGAACAATGTTAGGAAGCGAGTGAACAGAATTCAAAGAGGAAAAGATGGAAGGACTGTGTTTCAAAAGACATAAGAAAAAGGGACTGATAGCAGAGGACGCCAAGAATAGGGCAGGATGGAGGGAAAAAATACGGAACAGCGACCCTAAATAGGAACAAAAAGTGATCAAAAGCTCTTGGAACATGCACTACCATCTTCCAACTTAAAATACTAGCTAGAATTTTTTTTTTTTTTTTTTGAAAAATCTAAGAAGAAAATTTTAGTTTTAATCAGCCTAAATTCAGCTCAGAACCATCAGGCATATTAAATATTGGTAAGCTATTTCAAATCATTTTAAAATGACTTAAATTTATAAATAAAAAGCACAGAGTAATCTTGGTCTTGGATATGAATTTCGTGGTTATTAATCAATTTTCAGTGTTTCACTACTTGACTTGATTTTCAAGCCTAAATTTGATCAGTTCCAGGTTATTTATCAAAGGTTTTATTAAAAAATGTCTAACTACTTGACTTGATGAATTCCTATATGTAGTAAGTTTGTAAACAATACACTTAAGATGAAAACATGTAATATTTGATATCACAGAGGGGGGGGTGGGGATGCATGCGTTGTTAAAAAAAATGTCTGCCTTGACTATTCGTAGACACGTGTGAAAAAGTTGAAGAACGATTAACACATTAAACCACATTTCAAGGCAATTACAGATTATGATTTGCAAAAAAAAAATAACTGCATATTATAGTCAGACTGACTAAACATGACGCATAGAAAGATATAAACAGACCAATTTTATATGGAATTCATATACAAACGCCAAATTTTGCATATTTTCTAAGACTCGAGCTACGGATATTATTTAAATGCATCATAGTGACCTATGAAAAAGTAACTTGTCAACCAATGAAAATATGGCTCTATTCCTATAAACCAATAAGCAACAAATAACTCATAGGCGGCTTGATTTAAACTAAATGAGTTTGGTTATGTGGTCGGCTCATTTCACCCTATTTTCCTCTTATTGTTAGTTAAACCAAAGATAATTATTTGATCTTCGATATATAAATATTTATGCGATTATTTGGTTTTTCCGTGCGTGTGTGAGGGTTGCGAGGTGGAGGGGTTTTTAAAGAAATGCCTCCAGTTCTTGGGATAGTTTAAAACCTTGAGCAGCTACGCGTTTAGATGCGAACAGAAAAGAAAATGTTAAAAGAACTCTAGGCATTTTATAACTATTTTAACAGATCTACATGCATACAGTATTTATGTTTATACAAACTCCCATCTTGAACCCCAGAACCGTCCTTATTTGAATTTTTCCAGGAAAAAGTTTCAAATAAAAGTTGTAGGCATCAATGAGTCTAAGAACTATAGAAAGTTTAAAGAAAATCGTTAGAGCCGTTTTTGAAAAAATTTCAAAAAACTCAAAAACTCCTAGAATAAAGTGGAGCTTTCGATTAACCGATTTCAACAAAAAGCTTCGCGGCAAAACTAAATATAGTATGAAGGCTAAATTCCATTTTTGGTGAAATTCAGATAAACCTTTCGATACGATATGGCTGTCACACACAGACACACATACACACAGAAATGTTTCTAAAATCCACTTTTATGGATTCGGGGGACCTCAAAACGCGTATTTCCGTCAAAAATTCGATCCGATTACAATGCTTCCTTTACTATAGAGTAAAAGAGAGTTCAATATGTATACAGCTTGTATATACGAAATCCCACCCTTAACCCTAAAACCGTCTTTATTTGAATTTTCCCAGGAAAAAGTTTCAAATAAAAGTTGTAGGTATCATCGAGTCTAAGAACTATAGAAAGTTTAAAGAAAATCGTTAAAGCCGTTTTTGAAAAAAATTCAAAAACCCATAGAATAAAGTGGGGCTTCCGGTTGACCGATTGTAACCAAAAGCTTCGCGGCAAAACTAGATACAGTATGAAGGCTAAATTCCATTTTTGGTAAAATTCAGATAAAGCTTTCGATACGATATGACTGTCACACACAGACACACTTACACCCACAGAAATGTTTCTAAAAACTAATTTTTTGGATTCCGAGGATCTCAGAACGTGCATTCCCGGTGAAAACTCGAAATCAAAAATTCGACCCGATTGCAATACTTCCTTTATTAGAGTAGTAAAAGAAAAGTAAAAATGGTTGAAATTTTAGAAAAGGTCATAGCAGGCTAAGCCATTAATTAAGATTGAGGTTTTCCTCATTTTTATGATGATTTAATTAGTGGATGATGTGAATCGGGTTTTCGGGTTAATTATTTGTTTGTAAAAAAAAATGGAAACAATGGTATAGGTATTTGGGAACTAATTTAATTAAGTAATTATAGAAGACATTTGCCGACCGCTTTCTTAGGGACTGAGAAGAAAAAATTTAATTATGCGGTTTGAATTTCTAAAACTTACTCGATTATAACAATTTTTTTTAAAAAAATATTTATTCATTAATGACTTTCTTAGATGAACGTCATAAATGAAAGCAGCACTTTTAATTGATTACATTTGAAATGCAAAAAATTACGTGTTGCTTAAAAAAAAATTATTGCAGGTAGAAAGTCTTCGGATGGCACGCATCTTTAAGGAGTTTAGCGTTGACAACGTGGTCACCGACATCAGGGCTGTGATTTGATCAAAACATGGTATAGCTTTGTTGTCAAAAACGTTTATTATTTAAAGTTGATATACAAGCCCTCACAGTTTAGCTTACAATGTTAAAAAATTTAAAAACTACTTAATACTTCAGATTCTTGTTATTTTGTATTAATATATTTATAGTTAAAGGGGCAATGGATCGGGATTTACAATGAATGCAAAAGAAATATCAGGTCGCGACGTTTTGCGTTTTGGCGCCGCCGTGTTAGCATGGGACGTTTTGGCGCCGGGCGTTTTCCCGCGGGGGGTTTCCCTCCATTGTACCAAATTTTTGTATCAACTTCCGGTATCCCATTTAAAATTTCAGTGGTTCAGTGGCGCCAAAACGTCCTGCTTCGTTATGTTTGTTCCAATCAATACCGTGGAATGACACCAAAAGCACTGTACGATACTTGGGCGTATACATCTCGATTCTCGACTAACCAGGCGGATGCATATAGAAAGAAACCTAACAGAAGCTAATGCACGTCTTGCAATATTTTACCCACTAATCAAGAGATCATCTTTAAGTATCGACAGCTCCTTGCTAATAGAGAAGGGTTCTGCACCCGCTAAAAGAATACAAACATTCCAAAATAAATTCCTGAGAATATGCACCAACATTCCATGGTTTGTCATAAACGTGCAACTCTTCCGCGAATATAAAGTTCCCACAATACGAAATTTTGTATGTTTCGGTGATGCTTATGCACTGCCTTGCCGACCCCATCGGACTAAACTGAAACAGTTCTTTCCTCACTGGCTGTTGGTCAATGTTTGAACATCACCAGAAGGACGATTGGAACAAACCTATTGTAGCTACCTCAAGCTATGTGTACAATAGAAATAAATGATCAACTTTACAATATTATTTTATCAGTGGCAATATTGATTATACCTCTGATGCATGCTCAGCATTCTTGTCCATTTTGTAGCCTTCCATACACAAATTATAGATTTTTTTTCTGTTTTAAAAATTATTTTTAAAATAAGCTCCAAAAACAAGAATGCTGAGCATGCATCAGAGGTATCAATATTGTCACTGATATAATAATACTGTCAAGTTGATGTATCCAATTGTATATATTTATTTCTATTGTATACAGAGGCTGAGGAAGCTACAATAAATGGTGAAATCTGATATTCATTGTAAATCCCGATCTATTTCCCTTCTGACTATAATATTAATTAAGAAAATACAGTGGTACCTCGACATACGAGTTTTTCGAGATACGAGCGAGTGCTTTGAGTTACGAGCGAAATTCGAGATACGAGTTAGCTCAAAAGTTGTCTCAAAAAGTTGCAACAGGTCGTGCATCTGATCATTTTAATAGAGATAAAAGATAAAATTCGAGATACGAGTAATTCAAGACTCGTATGTCGAGGTACCACTGTACAGTTAAAAATTTTAGTTTTTATGTTAAAAACTAGACTTGAATAATATTTTTTTTAGTATTTTGCTATGATAAGATAATATAGATAAGATACGGAATGGATTTTTTTAAATATCGTTCGATTTTTTTTTTTATATTTACTTCTAAATTTGGTTTTAAAGTTATTTGACTCGATTCTAGTCTTAACAAGTAAGCCAAAGTCTTCCTCTTGCCCTTGCCTAGTTAAGATCCTGGTCATAAGATCTATATAATTATCCAATGTAAACCAAGTTTTATATCATTTCATGGCCCCTGAACACAGACTGTGATTGGAAAGTTAACAAGTCAATCGTAAAAAAATACTTTTTACAGCATCTTAAGCCTTTTAAGCTTCCCATCTGTGCACCATCAATAAATTTTTTTTATTACTAATTTTATTAGATCTATTAAAGTCTATAGAAGTCTATGAAATTTGTGGCGACGACATACATAGTCCGCACATTACACATAGCGATCAGTAAGTATAGAAAAGGCTTAAGAAAAAAAAATTGTGCCCCAATGTTTAAGAAGATACTGGGTTATTCCTAACCAAACATTATTTGAACTACATTTTACGTGTACTATATTGTATTGTACTAAAATCTGCAATTGTTTCACAAACAATTTTAAAAAAAATGATGTATTCGGACAAATTTTTGTTTCCATGACTACAACCGAAATCAATATATCAGCAGCCTCCTTCGGTTTTTTCGAAAGAATGCAACAACAACCAATTTTTTTTTTACCGTCCCAAACAATACAGGTTTGTGCATTCACACAATAAAAAATCGATAATTTTATCATCCATTTAACGGAGGGAGAGAGAGATAGAGAGGGGTGGGGGGCGAGGGAACGAGTGAGTAAGACAGATAAAGAAAGAGAAATTTCAGCACACATTCACTCAAAATATGAAACAGAAAATTCCAAAGATAAGAAATAAAAAAAAATTACAAGCTACGATTATTTCAAATTTCATACATAATACATTTAAAAAAAAAATGTGTAATAACAATATTACACTGTTGATAATTGAAACTCCATTATTATGCAATATAAATTTTCCTACACACACACACATAACAAAAAATTGCTATTTTCAATGTTTATAACCTTAAACAAAGATGAAACGAGCTACGTTTTCGCTATTGTTCTTTTTGTTTTGGAAAAACAAAATTTTTCCATTTGCATTTTTTTTTTTTTAGGTTAGGACATCGGGAATTGAGTAATTAACGGAGTTGATTAATTGGTAAATTATGTTTTAAATGGGCGAGAGATTCTAATCGAAATTATTGCTCGGTTTTTAAATTGTCCCGTAATTAGAGTCATTGGACAAATTGATTGTCGTGGAAAAATTCGTGTGACGAGAAAATTTATTAAAATCGAAATTGAAAAAAAAAAAATTTTTTTACCTTCGTCTTTGTTATTACATGCGTAGCCAGTTTAACGATAGCAAAATTGCCTTTTCCAATTGTCTTTTCCAAATCGTAGTAACCCACACGCACCAATTTATCTAATTTCACTGTATTTGTAGCCATTTTATTAACATAGAGAATTTTAATTTTTCCTTTTTAATTATTTACTTCTTCACTATTATAGAACACGATTTTTTTTTTATAATTTTCCCGATCAACCCACATTGTGTTACGATTTACGGGAGAGTTTATGGTCAAATGGATTTACTTATTTTTACTATTTCATATTCTAATAGATTATTTTTTTTCGTACAAAACTTATTTTGGAAAAGTTGTGCCCGTGAATGTTCCCTCTCGTCGTCAAATGACACTTCTCATTTGTATTCGACACATTTCGTCATTGTTTCACACCAGTTACCACAAGCGAACGGTGCACCGTTACCACGTATTTGAATCGAACTTATATTGTAAAATATTAAATATTTTAAATAAATAATAACAATAAATTTTTTAATTTTATTTCTCCATTTAATGTCAACACGAATCGACTCGACGACGACTTCTATACGTACTGATCGCTTAACTCATTCACTACCAGCTAGCGCCACTGAGCCATCTACGTCACAATGACGTCATTGGGGTAAATATGCCTCACATCCCATACGTATTTCACTCGAATAATTTTCACATTACATTCATTATTTATATACAGAAAAAATAATAATAAACGCATATGTATAGGGGGCAATTTTTTTTCAACCCTCCCGCTCATTAAATATTTTTAAAAATAAATCATCATGCAAATTTCTTACACTTTATTATATCAGCACGCAAATGCAATTCTAAAAATGCATTTTTAAAATACCGTTTGCATGTAAAACTTTTCTATTATTATCATCCCCATTATGACGGGGTTATTTTAAAAAGGCATTGTGTGGTTTTTTTTGAAACCACGATGCAAGTGAAATTTTTTTCCCCAGTTCTAGGCGTTTAAAATTATTCGATTTAGGGTATTAATGGGAAATAAATATCTATAAATTTTAATTTCAATCTGTATAGTACAGTACTGCGTAGGACTAATCTATGTTAACGTTAAAACCTAAATTGTAGTGAGTGTATACACTAACTACATTGGAAAAATCTAATCAAATAACTACTGGAAAAATCTCATAGGATCTCAAAAAAAAAACCATAAAAAAACAAAGTTTTTCTATGAGATTGAATGAGGTTTTATGGCATCCAATGAGAAAGAAAAAAATAACAATCAAATATTTTTTGGTATTTTATGGTATTTTTATGAGTTGTCGTTAACTCATAGAACTCTCATAGAATTATTGGTTGTTATCTTTTATGAGATATTAAGAGATTTCTATGAGAACCTTGCGTATTTTCGTAATTTATGTGCGAGTTTTATTAGGCTGGCCCAAAAGTAGAATTCCTATGAGATTTTATAATAAAAATTATTCTATGAGATTTTTATGAGAATCTCGTATGTTAGTAATTTTTATGTGAGTTTTATTAGGTTGAGCCAAAAAAAGATTTCCTATGAGATTTTATACATACGTATTGGTTCGCGAAAATACTCATGAAATCTAATAAAATATACAAAAAATTAAAAAAATATATTTTTTATGTGTATTTTATGAGATTTTATTGGTGTTTTTGTCTAGGAAAATACTCATAGGATCTCATAGATTTTAGCAAAACATATTTTTTATGAGATTCTATGAGTATTTTCTCGGACAAAAACACCAATAAAAACTCATAAAATATCCTCGACGGTTTTTTTATGAGATCCTATGAGGGTTAACGGTATTTTATGAGACAAAAAAATAAAATAATCAAATATTTTATGGTATTTTATGATATTTTTATGAGAAGTCGACAACTCATAGAACTACCACAGACTCTCATAGAATTTCCGGTTCTTATCTTTTAGGATATTTTAAGCGATTTTTATGATTAATCTAGTATTTAAGGAATTTTTATGAGATTTTACGACATTTTTATGAGAATCTCGTATTTTTTATTTTTTATTTATTTTTATTTGGTTGAACCAAAAAGGAAATCCTATGTGATTTTATGATTTTTTTATGAGAATCTCGTATTTTTGTAATTTCTATGAGAATTTTATTAGGTTGAACCAAAAAGGAATTCCTATGAGATTTTATGTTTTTTTTTTTTTTTTTATGAGAATCTCGTAAATTTGTTATTTCTACGAGAATTTTATTAGGTTCAACCAAAAGTGGAATTCCATAGATTTTATTATGAAAATTATTTTATGAGATTAAATGAGATATTATGAACAAGAAAAAATTTAACTTTTAAATATTTTATGGATTTTTGTTTTTTTTTTTATTTTTGTGACCCCACTATAAATATTTAGTTTTTTTTTTTAATAAATAGTATTATAAATATTGATAATTTTGAATATTTACTTTTTTAATAATAAAATTTAAAAACACCCTTAAATATACTCATAATATTATATAATATATACACATTCTATCGTGACCAAAAAATAGCATTAAAAATCGAGATGAAATTAATAACTGTTTGATACACTGCGAACGTCACGTTCTCTTAGATCCCCTTTCCACCCTTGTCACATTTCGTCAATTATTTTATGAACTGCCCCTAATGGAAAAGTTGAAACAGAGCTACGGAATTTTACTTATAATAGGGAGAGAGTACTAAGTAGTGAGAGAAAAAACAATTCCTGGTTTTTCTAAAAATTTCTCTGAAAATACTCATAAAATCTCATAAAATCTTCAAAAAATGAAGTCGAAAATATTTTATGTGTATTTTATGAGATCCTATTGGTGTTTTTGTCCGGGAAAATACTCATAGGATCTCATAGAATTTCACCAAAAAATATTTTTTATGAGATTCTATGAGTATTTTCCCGGTCAAATACACGTATAGGATCTCATAAAATACACATAAAAAATATTTTTTTTTTAATTTTTTGGAGATTTTATGGGATTTCATGAGTATATTCGCGAATCAATACATATGTATAAAATCTCATAGGAAATCTATTTTTGGCTCAACCTAATAAAACTCAGATAAAATATTCATAAATTTTTTTGTGTACACTTTCTCTGATTAGTTTAGTTAAAGTGTACTTTAACTAGTGGGTACATACATCGACTAAGTTAAGATATGCTTTAACTTTAACATCTATATAAATAACATAATAAAGGTCTGTCGTTGTGCGTTAATAACTCCATAAGTACTGGATAGATTTCGATAAAATTTTTCTTTTTTGACTTGTTAAATACTTCGCCCATATCACGATAATTTCATTTAATACAAAGTTATTACAGTTGTAAGAAATTACCATTTCGACTTATTTAAATGAATTTAATTTAATTTTTTAATTTTCACTGTCCGCTTTTTAAATTTATATTAAGAGTGGTTGATTCATTTTTTTTTACCATTTAAACGAAATTTTGATTTTTAAAAATGTTTTAAGCTCACGTGAACGAAGTCGCGGGTACAGCTAGTGATAAATACAATCATTCAAATGATAGACGCATGTTATAAACTGAGTATTATAATTATTTAAGCCATTGAATCATTTTGAACTTCAAACAGATCCCTCATTGGCTTACCCCGCCTGCCGAGCGAAATCTGAAGTATCGTTTTTTTTTTCTACGGATCTCAGAATATTTCTTTCCTTTATCACCGCGACCATTGGAGTCTATTGTGATGTGACCCTCTGTATTAAATAGGGGATTATTAGACTTTTAAAGAAAGCCAGCACCTGCCTAGGGGCTGGCATTGCTATCTTACTAGACGTCATGTCTGTCAAGTATCGGATATACGAAGTATGTCGAGGCTTTTCACTTTACCCCTACCCCGTGACCGGATGTAATGCGACATGCATGATAGATAGACGAAAAAATTTGAAACGATAAACACAAAGTTTCACTTTAAAAATGTTATAAATTAAACCTATAGTTAAGAAAGGCGGATTTATCGTATTATTCATATTAGAAAAAAAAACAGACGAACGGTTTTAACTATCTATATACCACCTATAAGAAAAGCCTAAGGTCAGTGTTGCCTAAAAGAGACAAAATATGTGAAATAAAATGAAAATAAGAAAGAAAGCTTCGCGAGAACGCGATACAAGTGATAGAGAGGCACGATACTATTGTCGAATCCTAGACAACGTGTTTTGTTATATTTCACAAATGCTATTTACTAAAATTCACAACACAAATTATAAATTAAAGTAAAAATAAATGTAAAAATAACAAAACGAAAAATCCAAATTGTTAATTTTGTAACTCCAGATACGTATTTCAAACGCCATGCGTTCGTCATCGGTGGATCAAATTGAAGTGTCTTCGAGGACAATTCCGTGCTGATTCATTTATCAATTATTTTTACTTTAATGTATAGTTTGTGTTGTAAATTTTAGTGAATAGTATTTGTGAAATATAATAATTAAGTCCAAAGTCAGCGACATTTAATTTTTTATTAACGTGTTCTGTGTGTTTTTCTTTTACAATTTACTTAATAAGATTTCATTAATTTTTTGCTTCATAATATTCAGTCTGATTTCATTTTGAAAAAATTGTTAATTTTCAATTATCTCCTTTGTATTACACAAAATAATGATAGTTCAATTCATAAAAGTACGCAATTTTTCATCAATTAGGGGTTCGTTATGACGTGTTATCACGTAAAACTATCGTCCGTAAACCGACTTTACAGACAACCAAACTTTTAAGTAGTACCACGATACTGTCTTATGTTATATTATTATAGTTAATCATAGCAAAAATAAATAAAACGGGGCCATAATTTATCGCTCCCAAAATACAAATCCATTATAAAAATCAAATATATCAGATCAATACGTTTAATAAATGACATCAAATTATCTAAAAATAATTTAAATGATATTTGTATATAATTTGTATATTTAGCGCCTTCAATCCATTGATAAATGTCGATAAGGTAGATGTTTTTTTTTTAAACCCGATTAAATGCGGAAACGTACGAAAGCCAACACGAACATAACCCTTAAGTTTGTTTTGAAATTTGACTTTTACACGTGCTTATTATAAAATATAAAAATTAATTCTTAATTTAAAATGGTAAGTTGTCCAAGTAATTAAATTAAATTCAATCAAATTTAATTTTATGTTTTAAATAGAAAGCCAAGAAGATATCAAAAGTTAAAAGGAACAACCAGAAGAAGACAAAACTGTTAAAACAGGGAAAAATCAAACACAAAAAAGTGAAGCCAAATGTTCCGGTTAAAGAAGTGGTTAAGGCCAAATGTGAATCGTCGGAAGAGGAAAGTGATCATGGCGAAGATCTACTGGGAATGGTTGACGAAGATGATCTAGAATTTTTAAAACAGTCCGTGTTAAATCGGTCGTATTCTATGTTCCGAAAAATCCGTATTTCCACATCGGAAAGTTCGGATAAGACGAACAAAAAACGTAAGCGTAACGAGGAAAATTTAGAAGGTTATGAAGAAAACTATGAGAAAGATTTAAACGAGATTAAAAGTAATGTAAAACCAAAAAAAATGATGTTACCGATTAAGACTAAAGAGGGATTGGTCGAGCGGACTATGGATGTGAATGAAGACGAAATTAAAAGTGAAGAGGAAAACAAGGAAGAAGATGAAGAAGAAGAAGAGGAAAAAGATTCAGATGTTGAGGACGAGATTAATTTTGAGGATGATTTAGATGAGACGCGGCCCTTAGCCATGGCCGAACTATTATCGATACGTCAGAATAAAATCAATCAAATACGTTTTAGAATTGGAATTATTTGTTCTGGAGTTCTGGAAGATCCTGAAAATAAAATCGGAAATTTACGACATGTTTTAAAATTCATGGACTGTGACATGCCCGAGGTGTATTTATCGGTACGTAAAATCGCTGCCACGTCGCTATGTGAAGTTTTCAAGGACATAATTCCAGCATATCCAATTCGAGAACAAAACACGAACGATGTTAAATTAAAAAAAGGAACTCTAATCTTGATTAAATACGAAGAAAATCTGTTACGAATGTATAAAAGTTACTTACAAAAATTAGAGAAAATTATTTCAATTTTAACACCGAAAATTGGGAATACGACCAGGAGAACGTCACAGGAGTTAAAAACTGCTGAAATTTGTCTCGGGGCCATGACGCAGTTGTTGTTATCCCATCCAACGTTTAACTATGCCAAGAATATCATTCAAGTTATAGTTCCATTTTTAAACCATCGACTCCCAAACATTCGCGCAACAATCCGCGATACGATCAAACAAATTTTCAAAGAAGACAAAAAAGCCGAAACCACGCTTCATATCATGTCCAAGATCAATGCTTTGGTCAAACAAAAGGTCGCTTCGTTACATGTCGAAGTGCTTGAAACTTTATTATCGCTTCGTATCAAGGAGGTGAACCTGGACCAGGAAAAAGAGCACGAACTCAAACAAAAAAAATTGATGTCCCATAAACAAAACGTGTTGCAACTATCAAAAAAAGAACGGAAACGGAAGAAGAAACTGGAAGAACTCAATAAGGAACTGCTCGAGACGCAAGCCGAAGAAAATAAATCGGTCAAAGAGAAATTATATACGGAAATAACAAAAATTCTATTCACAATTTATTTTCGAATTTTAAAACAGTCGCCGAGGACGAAAATTTTGAGTATCACCCTGGAAGGTTTGGCTCGATTTGCCCATTTGATTAATTTGGATTTTTATGCGGACCTGGTCGAGGTTATAAATTCGTTATTGGAGACGAAGGAGTTGGGATATCGGGAACAGTTGCACTGTGTACTGACAGTCGTCACGATTTTAAGTGGTCAAGGGGATGTGTTAAATATTGACCCTCTTCGCTTTTATGCGCATCTGTACAAGATTTTATTCGATTTCCATGCTGGGAAGAGTCATAACGATTTTGGGATACTTTTACAAACTTTATATCTAGTCTTGGTAGGTCGACGAAAAAAGAACACTTCAAATCGACTTGTAAGCTTCACTAAACGTTTAGCAACCCTATCATTACAAGGACAACATAACAGTACCTTAGGCTGTATGGCATTAATCAAAAGTGTCTTACAACTGGTCAAATCGGTCGATATTCTCTTAGACTGCGACCCGTCGGTGGGAGATGGCAAATATCTTCCAGAATCTATGGATCCGGAATTTACCAACGCGAATAATTCGGCTCTTTGGGAGCTTCCGCGACTCGTGCATCATTACCATCCGACTGTGAGAAAAATGGCTCAGTACTTGGCCGCAGGAGTTCCAGTTTCGGGCGAAGCCAGTCTAGCACCAGAACTCAAGAAAATGTCTCCCGAAGAACTATTCTTGGAATTTGACTCTGGTGATATGGCTTTTAAACCGGCAATTCCACCACCTGGTAAACCAGTCGGGGCTAAATCGAAGAGTGTACGAACCGTTTTTGTAAATGGAAATTTTGAAAAGTACTGCAATAACGTTTTAAAGACAAATAATCACAAAGTTGTATTGGCCAGGGAGTTTTGTTTGAATAAAAAAATTAAATCATAATTTTTATTTTTACCACCCCTATCCTATTTAGTTTTATAAAGTATTTATAGACGAGGGTCGATAATTTTTTTAACCCAAAAAAAATTATAGTAGGATGAAATCCATTAGAAAAGAAAGAGAATATAACAAAAATTAAAGATAAAATAAATTATGGTTGATCTGAGGTCGAAAAGTGGAGGGGGAGGGTAAGGGTAGAAACGGTTTATCTCGATTTCCGAAAAAACTACAAGTCCTATGGAAAAAAATTAAATAGCAAAGTTGTAGGTAATGAGAAGATCTACAACTTTTGTGCTAACACTATTTTCACATAACCTCAAAAAAAATATATATAAAACAGAGGCGTGCGGTCCATACATGCTGTAGATGCGGCGCATGCCTTTGGATTGTAAGACGATTTTAAAAATTGAATATTTTTTATGATTTATTCATTTCATTTTTAATTTACATAATTGCATTTGTAAAATCATTCTAAAAAATAATATATTTATATCATTTATAAATTTTTTAATTTACGTAATAATGAAAGGTATCACTCATTAAATTGTTATAGTTTACCAACTCAAATGAACGGCAAAAGCCAAATGAATGCGTTGGCGACAGTAACATGCGCTTGTTTGCTTCGAATTGGTCGCGCATGCGCACTAGTACGGTCGAATACTATCCCTCTCGGCATTTAACAAAGCTGATTAACGGTCTGCAGATGCGTTTGCCGTTTTGAATCTAAACAATGAATTTAATTGTTACTGATACTTTTCGTAAGTTATTTTGAATTATTGACCCCAAGGCCGTACAAATGTTCTCTTCTTTAGGATAAGAACTATTTTTGTGGTTTTTAAATACATTATATGATGCGGTTGTTGATGATTTTTGTAAGAAGGAGCGTCGAATAAGGCGAATTAAAAAAAATACTTATAACACCACGTTTATCAAATAAAAAAATAAATTTAAAAATGAGGTTCTTATAACCCCCCCCCCCCCCACTTCTAACCACATGCCCTGTTTCAAAAGTCACCGCACGCCACTGATATAAAACAATGTTAAATGTTCCCAGAAAATACAATAATTAAAGTGTAAATTTTAATAAATTGCTCAAAATTGTACATAATAATGCAATTGTACAAATACCACTTTGAAGAATTTATAAAAATTTACACTTTAATTGTTGCATTTTCTGGGAACATTTAACATTGTAATGTATATATTTTTGCACCATCAGAAAGTAGAGGTTTCAACGAACACAAAACTCACCGACTTTTTAAAAAAATCAGATGTTTTCGATTGAAAATTAGGGTGTTTTTTCGATATAAAGTCATTATAAGGTGGAAAAATTAATATTTTAAATAAAAAAAAAAAAACAGTGTACTTGGGACATTAAAAGGTAAGTTTTCACCAAATTTTGTGTAAAAAAATTTTTTTTTCTGTAAAAGATAAAAATTAAATACCAAAAACTAGGTAATTTGAATTTTTCACATAAATTTTGAGGTTATGTGAAAAAAGTGTTAGCACAAAAGTTATAGATCTACTTATTAGGAAAAAGGTTCTAAACTGGAAAAATAGGCTGATTCAAAGTTCAGCACTTTTCTGGGTTGCTCACAAAAGATATTATGGTGAAAGTAAAGAGAAGTGCAGGAACACCCCCACCCCCTCCATAAATACACCGCAAAAAGAGAAAAGCTCGATTTTATTTATATTGTATAAACTGTACAACTGTTCAAAGTCAACGAAAAATCAAATTTGATTTGATAAAAACATAATTTATAAAGTACAGTAAAACCTCGATATAACGAACCTCTATTTAACGGACTTCGGATATAACGAAAAAAAAATTTGGTCAAATGTTAAAAAATTAAAATGGCCTGTTATTATTATAGATGCTTAAATTTAAGTGTTGTCGGATATAAACAATTTTTAGCGGCCATGGTATGATACTGATTGCAAAGACTGTGCACCTAGGCGAAGCTTTTTTGATTTATTTTAAATCTATTTTTATATAACGGACTTTCGGCTTTATCGGTCCCGTCCGTTGATAAGTTAACCCCGTTCCCCAATTAGTTCGTTATATCGAGGTTTTACTGTATTTTATTTCTCAATAAACTCTAAGACTCTAACGTCCCTTTTCCAAGGGAGAACTTTTCGGAATTCCATCCCTAAGTGCTTCTTAAAAAATGGGTTGATGATTTTAAATTGTTTTTTCATAATTCTTTTCTTTCAATTATAAATCTTCATGTAAATATGAAGAACCTCAGTTCTTGTTATTTCTTAATTTTTTTCATTTAAGGGTTGAATTTAATTCATTTCAATATATATAAGGTATATAAGTATAAGAATCGTGTTTAATAAAATGTTCATGTAATTTTTTTTTCTTTGTCTTATTTATTATGGACTGAAATATAATTAAGGCCTTCGATCTAGGACGCTTACTTTTTATAGCATATCCGCCCCAGGGATAATAATTTATTTCTCACAACCTTTTTTTTTATCTCAGGCATCTAAGGGTCGGAACGTTTTAAACTTTAAATTCCATGGCTTAAGCATTGAAATTATCGCCTGTTAATTATTTAGTTTGAAAATTTATCTTATCAGTGTTTATAAGCGAAATTTTTCAAATTGTTTTCATAAAAATTTTTCATGAATATTCCGTTTAATTGCACCAGTTGAGGCGCATTGAAAACGAATGAAAAAAAAAAAACATTTGAATAGCGGGCGGGGTAGAAGGAAACGCACATAACCTCAATGTCTAATGACGTAAACAAGTGACGTTTGTCGTAAAACGAAAAGGGAAAAAAAATACAACAAAAACTCGTTCTTCAGTGCCTTTGCCATCCTCGTTTCTTGTTGTTGATTCGATTTAGCCAAGTGTCAATATTTATCGAATTTAATCGGTAAGTGTTTGACAAAAATTTAATTCAACTTTTTTTGTTTTTTAATTGTTATAACTTCCTATGCTAATTAACACAACATTTTGTTCTGATTGTTTTCGTTGTCTCTTTTTTCAGTATTAATTTCATCAACGCTTTAATTTATATCGTATTTTCTATTAGCTTAAATAACATGTAAAAATGCTCAAGATCTACGCCATATTACGAATTAAATAATCGACTGTTAAAAATGTACCATAATAATAATCATGTGAAAAGCATAAAGAATAAATTTGAACGAACCGCGAACGAAGCCCGGACTCGGCCGGAATTACGACGCTGTGCCACCTCAATCGGACCGTTCATCCCTAAAAATGACACGAGCCTCCAACCCGTGGAAACTCGACCAAAAATCGCGGCTCCATCATCGAATTTTCAACGATCGAAAACCTCGTTGGATCTACAAAATGTAGCGAAGACCTCGCCAGAGGCGCCCAGAAATATCGCCGTGTCGCGACAACTCAGCGACTCGAGTGCCAATAAGAAAGGGATTAAACGCACCCCGGCGTTTCGCTGTGATAAATCAATCGTTCCCGAGCGTGAAACGCGTGAAAAATCTCGACACTCAACCGGAAATTGTAACGGCAAATCGAATCTCAGCACGAAAATCAAATTGTTCGAACAGTGCAAGACGCCCGCGTACGAACCGAAACCAAAACCGGACATCCCTCCATATGCAATTGTTAACAAGAAAATATCAAATAGTCCCAGCAAGTTTAAAAGCAATCAAGTGTTAAAAGACGAACTCGAAGAAATTACGAAACGACGCTTCGACTATGAAAGACTGACCCGTGAAAAAGCGCCGCAACCTCTAGAAATTATCAAACCGAAAATCTCTCCAAAGATCGATGAATTCATCTGTGATAACCTAACCGATACGTTAAAAAAAGCTTTAAAGTCTCCACTACCTGAAGGCCCACCGCCCAAAAAACCACCCCGAACCTTCGCCCATTCACCGCAAACCTCCAAGATTCCAACAAAAAAACGCAACAATCCCAAGTTGATGCTCGAAAAGCTCGAGACGGCCATGCTGCAAAACAAATTAAAATCGCCGCGTGGACGTCGAAAACAGCTCGACATCGAAAACATCAAACTGAACTCTGACTCGCTGAAGAAGACGAACAACGAGCAAGTGCTGTTCAGCGATTGTTTCCCATTGTGCAATAGTGTTCCGGCGTATGCCACCTCGCAGCTGCCGCCACAGTCGCAAAGTGAATTTTTCGTCGATTGTTCGTCGCTCGACTCGACGACGAAAGGCCATGCGCCGTTGGAGCACGTCTACGCCGAACCGTTTCAATTCAAAAAAAATGTACCTGATATCAAGAAAGTCGACAACTCGATGCTCAATCTGAATCGGCCTCTGAGCACGTTTCGCTCAGACGACGATAACATCCTGAAAAACTTGTCGGAAAATTATTTGGACCAATCACGATCACGAAAAGCGTTACACTATTTGGTAAGTCCAAGGATCATTTTCTCTGCTTTTTAATCCTCCTAATTTATGTTTAAGTTAAAGTTTTTTTTTTGGTGTTTTAAGTCGCTTTAACATCTCAGGTCATATCACGACTGTCTATACCAGTGGCTCTTAACCTGGGTTCGACCTTAGGTGTATGAATATATAGATACCAGTGCCGTGCGATGACTTTTGAAACAGGACATGCGGTTAGAGGGGGGGGGGGGTAAAAAAACCAACATTAAAAAAAATTTATTTGATAAACATGGTTTTATAAGTATTTATTTTTTTAAAATTAGCCTTATTCGACGTTCTTTCTTACAAAATTCATCAATAACCGCATCATATAATGCAGGGGTCGGCAACCTATTGTGGACGGCGGGCCATTTTAAAAAAAATAAAAATTATAAGCGGGCCGCATCATATGTTTTGTCGGTACGTGACGTTTTGGCGCCGGGCGTTTTGGCGTAGAGTGTTTTCCCGCGTAGGGTTTCACGCCATTGTACCTGGGTGCTAAGTCTATGCGGGGGTGGTTTTTTTGTATCATCTTTCCGTTTCCCATTTAAAACTTCCGTGGTTCAAATGGCGCCAAAACGTCCTGCTTCGATGTTTAGTTCATTTAATGTTACTAGTATATTAAAGTTTCAACAATTTTTTTAAAAACAAAATAAAATATGATAAAAAGCTAATATAAACAAAAACAAAAAACGATATTAAAAAAATAATAAAACTATGCAGATACCCATTCAGTTCAACAGAAAGTACATAAGAACATAATTTATTTTATTTATAAAAAAACATAACATTGATAATAGTAACATCAAATGAACAAAACATCGAAGTGGGACGTTTTGGCGCCGCCGTTTTGTATCTTGAAACAAATACAATAATAAAGTCGGGCGTTGAATTGTAATTTGAATATTGTAACGGTTGTAACCATTGTTACTAGTAACGTATTCTCAATTTTTACTTAATAGTTATATAATATAATAAAGTAAAATTTAAATTAATAATACATTTTTAAAAACTGCTAAATGAAAATTAAAGAAAGCTACTAAAAATATTTTTTAAAATGCGAAAAAATAGATTTAAAAAATATTATGTTTATTATAATTTTTCGCTAATAATTGCGCAGAAGTATAAAGAAACATTTTCTTGCTTGGCTGGCCGCATGTTGCCGACCACTGATAATATAATGTATTTAAAACCCACGAAAATAGTTCTTATCCTAAAGAACAGAACATTTGTATGGCCTCTGGGTAAATAAATCAAAATAAGTCACGAACAGTATCAGTAACAATTAAATTCACTGCAGATTCAAAACGCCAAACGCATCTGCAAACCGTCAATCGGCAATGTGAAACGCCGAGAGTGATAGTATTCGACCATACTAGTGCGCATGCGCGACCAATTCGAAGCAAACAGTCGCATGCAGCGGACGCCTGCGCATTCATTTGTTGTGCTAGTCTATGCCAATTTTATGAGCGATATCTTCTTTCGATATAATTACGTAAATTAAAAAATTTATAAATCATAAAAAATAATCAATTGTTAGAATCTTATTACAATCCCTAGGCATGCGCCGCATCTACCGCATGTATGGACCGCACGCCACTGATAGATGTACCTAGTACCGAGTCCCTTTGATTTTGAAACCTAGTACTCTGGGTATTTGGTACCTAGTACCTTGAATTTAAAAAAATCTTTCATTTTTTTTCCAATTAAAAAGGGTTCGGTGAATGCGCATATGAAACTTATGGGGGTTAGTACCTCCAACAAGGTTAAGAACCACTGGTCTACACACAGAAAATTTCTGTAGGTCATCTAAATCTTAAATCTTATATCTAGGGATTCGACAGGGATCGAACCCAGTACCACTAACCCATGTAGCGGAAAGAGCAAACTGCTCTAACCACTTCGCCACTAAGTGGACAGTAAAAAATTGTCTCAAGTAATTTAACAGGATTAAGCCAGGATAAAATTTTACTCAAGTATATTGAACTATAACTACCTGAAGTACCTAAATTCCATGATATATATCACCCTTGGAAAATTTTTCACCTATAGGTTTTTTTTCTATTTTATTTGATATTAAACGAGGAAGTTTAAATTCAATGGCAGTTATGGAGAAAATTAACGAACAATAGAATGTTCCGAAATTCCATTTTTTGACTTAGAGGCCATAAACCAGAATCATAGAATCAGTTTTTTAATTGTTCCTCTTTATCTTTCTACTTTTCTCTCTTACTCGGCACACTTCATTTCACCAATTACTGGTTGGCAAGAAGTAAACATTAGGAAATAGAAAAGGAGGAATGGTTATTTGGTCGCTTTTCGTTATGTTATGGTCCCCGTGATTTTACTCGAAGGGTATGTGTAACTAAGGAATAATATTAGAGTGAAAAAAGTACGGAAACGCGTTATGTGGTATATGGATGACCCTTCGTGTAAAATCACGGACACCGTAACATAACGAAAACGCGACCAGAAGACCATTCCTCTGTTTCTATCTCCTAATGTTCACTTCTTGCCAACCAGTAATTGGTGAAATGAAGTGTACCGACTATGAGTGAAGAAGTAGAAAGATAACGAGAAAAAAATGAAAAAATTGATTCTACTGACTACTAAATAGTACATCTATCTGCCGACTCGATTAAATTATAAAAACTCTAAACATCTTTCATTAAAAAAAAATTGTAATTGAAATCTTGATATTTTAATTTCGTTCTTAAATCTAAATCAAGTGGTTTTAGTTGAATCCATTTTTCCTTAAATGGTTAGGGGTGAGACATTAAAATCAGCCATAAAACCCACACTGAAAATTCTTATTGGTATGTGTAATTATTATGATCTAATAAATATAACATTATCAATGACTATAGTTTGAGCACGTATTGAGAAAAAATCACGCACTCGTAACTTGTCGTTTTTGCATTTAAAAAATATTCAAGACAATTGAAAGACGGGACATCAATAACGGGCTAAGTGCCAAAAAAATTGAGCTAGACCCGAAAAAGCGAGCTAAATGCCTTAAATGATCGTTAATAGTAACTATTAATCTATTAGGTTGTTGACAATGGCACTTAGCTTGCTATTTCGGGTCTAAGTCAATTTTTTTTTCTTAAGCCTTTTCTACACTTACTGTTTGCTATGTGTAATGTGCAGACTATGTATGTATGTCGTCGCCACAAATTTCATAGACTTCAATAGATTCTATAGATTTCAATATAGACTTCAATAGATTTCAATAGACTTCTATAGACTTCAATAGATCTAATAAAATTAGTAATAAAAAAAGAAAAAAAATGTATCGATGATGCACAGATGTGAAGCTTAAAAGGCTTAAGATGCTGTAAAAAGTATTTTTTACAATTGACTTGTTTAGCTCTTAGCCTACTATTGATCCAGTCCAATCTTCAATTCTTAAATGCACAAACAATTATTAAGCGCGTCGATCAAAGTTACATATGAAATATTTAGTATTCGCCCAATAAGCAAGCTTAATTTTTTTAGTCGACCAATAGACATTGAGTAAGTCATAGACTACTATTTTTTATACAGATAATTGAGCTCCCAATTTTGAAGATAAATTTTTTATATTTTTTATTTAAAACGTACTAATGGCAGATCGATGTTTTAGCCTAGAGGAATAATAGGGTTCGTTTAGGGATAATTTTCTTTATTACTATCAGGTATCAATATCAACACTTTATTAAGCTGATTTAAAGCGATTTTGTAGCTCCTCTCTTCATAACCGGAAGTAAATTTTTAAAAGCTAACCCAGATTTACTTATTTTTAAAAATTTATAAAGTCACGGGTAGCTACTAGTCTATTATATTATATATTATATTTGTAACTAGCTGATTCCCGCCCGCTTTGCTGGGCATAGCTAAATTGAACTGATTTATTAATAAAAACCGTCTTAGCAAAATATAAAAAGTCATTTTAGTTATGTTGGCATAAAAAGATAAAAATTATGCCTCAGGAATCGTAAATTTTCTAGAGTGCGTAATAAATATGTTCGTATTTTTACCAGCCTGGAAATCTCACTATTTACAGTTTAGTCATCTTTCAACGGATTTTTAACCGTAATTTACATTTGACATACTTTGAACTCCCTAAAAATTACACCCGTGAATAATATATAATATATAACTATGCGTATTTTCATCTCTATGAATCAATCTCCTAACCACTTCACCCCTCTAAGTCAAACTCCTAATCGAGATCACTTAAGTCGAACTGTCTGATTTGGTTATTTATTCTTATGGATATAATTTTGAAATTTGGCTATTTATTTTTAAGAATGAAATCATATTCACTGCAGAGGATTTCCTGATTACTCCAAGTTTTACTCTCAATGAATTAAACAATGGATAAATAAAACTACTCCTTCGATAATTTAAACGTTTACTGAGCCGAGCTATAGATAAGATAACCACCTATAAATTAACTATGAATTTATGGTTTCTAGGAATTCAACTTATCGTTATACTGCTATTAATTATAAGAATAATAAATTAGTTTCAAATCATGTCATCTCTGCGATATGATATGTATATGTACCTACATTGTATCACAGCTGCCTGCCGATGTATGTTTTTCGTTGCGCAGTTTTTATAGTTTTTATTTTTTTTCTCAGAAAATCAAAACAATTTCGGAATAAAAAGTATTTTATAGCACTTTTTGTAATGTTTACTACGTGTAGTGAAAATCTCGTCCAAATTGGACCAGCCGTTTTCAAGTGTGCCAAGAACAAACAGACACTATTCGAAATTTAAAGTTGCCTATAATGTAAGTTGGAATATTTAATAACTTTTTGTGAAAATTTCATTGAAATCGGTTTAGCCGTTTTCAAGTTTACCCTGGACAAACAATTTTTTTTTTTTTGTTGGTAAAAGTGCATTGAAAATGGCATTTATTTTTTAGTATAAACATATGAAAATGTAGGTAATAAAGAGTATTAAAGAAAACACCTTACATTTTTTGATAAAGATAAAAATAGATTTAGATAAAAATCTCAGCTGAGAAAAATAATTCCGTTTATGTTCCCTCGCGCAGGTGACATGTAACGTTTTAATTGTATAGGTATTTGAAAAGCAGAAATTTTCAATCTTATTATTGGTATAGATTGCTTTTTCTATAAAATAGGGGTTAAGAGAGATGAAAAATGGATCTATTTAAGACTTATTTCTAGGTAAATGTTTTCGTATTTTAACACAATAATTAGCCCGACAAGTATGATGAGTTGCATAGAGTTGCATATATTTACCAAATTAATATTTTAAGGGCGAATATGCCGTTGTTACGCTTTAACACCCACTTTAGCATATTTCTACCCGTACTTAATCGACACTAATACTAAAGTTACGATCAAAGTAATCTTTGAAAGTTACAGTATTTTGTCCAATAAGAAAGCATAAGACTTGAAATCGACCAATAGACATAGAGTAAATCATAGACTACTTGTTCTTAGACAAAATTCAAAATTGTGATTTTACAAGTAATTTTTGGTCTATAAAAACAGAAGATCTAGTGGAAAATTATTTTAGTGTGTAATTTGAAAACTATTCAAAAATTGTAAGTAAAAAAAATGTCAAATATTTGACCTTACATTTACAAGTTGTATGATTCCACACAGAAAATATTAAACACTGAATATTTTCTTTTTTATTACCCATCCGAACAATTTTAATTTATTATTTCCTTTGAAATTTCCGCAGTCTTACGCAGTGGTCAAGTTTATTTTTTTACGACTTCCACTAAACTTTTTTTTTCATTTTTTATTCGATTAGTAATTATCTCAATGTTTATATTATAATGGCAAATAATAGTACTAATAGTAATACAGAGCGACCGATTGTTAAAAATAATTTGATTAATTTTTATTAATAGAATGGTGACGTCATTTTGAGGAAATGTGGCTAATTTATTTTGCAAACTATTGACGATACTGTGCAAAATGATTGCTATATAGTTAACGATTGTTCTGATCAATTATCAGACATGTGTTATAATCTTAATTTTTCCCAATCATAAAAATTTTCATCGTTGTTTTTCTTTTATTTTGTCGAGATTTATAACTTTCATTCGTTATATTTTTGTTTTTACGGTAACCGTTTTTTAATAGTTTATGTACTTTTTCTAACTGATACCCGCCTTTTTCGTCTTATATCGCTTATATCTTAAAAACGGTGGGCTTAAGAAAAAAAATTATTCTTAGTAAAATTAAAGCTAATAAAATTTGCAACAAATTTGCTTCTAGAAATTTTTTCTCTTTTTCTGATACTTTCTGAGATATACGCCCTCAAAAGTTACCTAAGTCAAAAATTCTTTTACTTCCAACGCACTCTACAAACCAGTCAGTCAAAAATCTTTTACTTATTTAGGTTGACTAAACGTAATCCGTTTAAGTTAACAAGTTTTTATGTTCTCGACTCCCTAAGACAGTATTTAAGGTTAACAAAAATAGTTTGTCTGTCTGTCTGAAAGTTTGTCATTAATCAGGTATTCTTCCAAAATAAAAACGGTTTTCTACTCAGCAGTCGGGGAACCGGGGTAAATTACCCCAAATGGGGTAAAAAAAAATTGGGGGTAATACGGAATTTTTTGCCATGGCTATTTTATAAACGCGTTCGTATGGTCGAAGACTGTATTCAAATTGTTCTTACATCAAAACGCCCCAATTTTCCAAAATCACAAGGAGAAAATTTTTCAGTTAATTTTTGTTTGTTCCAATTTGAAAATTTTATTTTGTTTGTTTATTACATACTTACTAATAATTTCATGCAATTTTTTTCAACGTTAATTAATTTAATAAATAATGTTCAATTTAAATTTACATTGATTGTTCCCATTTCAAAATGAGGTTATTATATCGACTTACGCAAAAATATTTTTTGGGGTAGTGGTAAAAAAACGTTCCCAGACCGCTGCCTTAACTGGATCTTATGTTAAGAGAACCTTTCCTCCATTTTTAAGCTTAAGTATTCCCTTAGTAAAATTTCATTTTATAAACATTCCTAAGGACATCTTAACAAAAGAACCAATCAGAGAAGTTATTGGAAAGCGTATAACGAAAATGTGGAGTTGTGTAGTGGGCTTTGCATATGCCCTAATGTCAAATAGGAATAAATACTACAACTATAGAAGGCTTGGAAAGTTAACAAAACAATGGGACGAAATAAAATAATCAATAAGATTCATTCGTTTTAAAACCTTTGTTTGAAATGTACGTCTCTTGTAATTATTAATAAATTGTTATTATTTTGTTAATATTAATTAATTGATTCGTAAAATTGCTCTTCACTATATAGTTCCATAAGATTTTCGACATCCCTTAAATATATTTTAGGTGCTCATGGTGGTACCTCATTTAAATAAAGCAGAAATTCCAAAACGTCGTTTTGTTCTTCATACATTGTTCTTTTTTAATAAAAATTTAAGCCCTGCTTTCTCTGTTTAGTAACAGTTATGGAGAAGCTAAAGATAGCTGCGCATAAGAGGAAAGTGAAAAAAAAAAATCTCCAAAATTTCTACAAAATCTCCAAATATCTCAAAAAGGGTGAACTTAAGGAAAAAAATTAATCCCAGTAAAATTAAAGGTGATAAAATTTGCAACCAGTTTGCTTCCTTACATTTTTTCTATTTTTCTGATAGTTTCTGTGGTATAAGTCCTCAAAAGTTCGATCTCATAGTCAAAAATTCTCTTACTTCCAACGCATTCTACAAACCTGCAGTCAATCGCTTGATTAGGCCACGTTCACACGGTTCAACTTTAGTTGATCAACAATCCACAATCTTTTAGACCGAAGCGGGATAAGCGACGCGAGAAGTGAAGCACAAGCGAGTCGAATTGAGAGAAAACTGACCGGGGTCGACTCGATCGACTTGAACGACAAAATGTTTGACTCAATCAAACTTTTGTTGATCAAGTCGACCCCGGTCAGTTTTCTTTCAATTCTGCTCAATTTGCTTCCAATTCGACTCGCTTGTGCTTCACTTCTCGCGTCGCTTACCCCGCTACGGTCTAAAAGATTGTGAATTGTTGATCAACTAAAGTTGAACCGTGTAAATGCAGCCTTATTATCAAATCTTGTAAGTCTTGGAGTTTCTTAAACGGGTGATAAGGGGATGAAATTCTATGACAAAAAGTCCTTGGACACTTTTGCATCTGATCCACCGTTAATTAAATATTAATTAAATAAAGTAACCAATTACAGAAGCGGGTTAACGTAATAAATGAATGATTTGTAGAGTGCGTTGGAAGGAAAAGAATTTTTGATTACGGGATCTAACTTTTGAGGTCGTATATCTCAGAAATTATCAGAAAAATAGAAAAAATGTAAAGAAGGAAACTTAATGAAAATTTTAATGGCGTTAATTTTGCTAAGATTAATTTTTTTTCTTAAGCCCACCATTTTCGAGATATAAACGTTAAAAATTTGGAAACAATTTTTTCTACATCTTTCTCTTATGTACAGTACCTGGTGTTCCCAGGTAGGTCAAATTAACTCATAAACACCTGCTTAAAAAAACTACAATGTGGATAGAAACACTTCATCGTACGTCACTAACTCTTCGACTTTAATGGTTTTAACGAGAGAGCGATCCAAGAAGCTTTTACTTGGCACTCAAGTCGTAGCCACCTCGAAAATTTGCTTTAACTAGTTTGCAATGTATTCGTAACCAAGGAAACAAACAGTGACGTCATTAGCAATGAAGAAATCATAGCTACCTCTAAATTTTGCTTAAACCAAATCGACTGACGTGGGTTTACAATGTGTTCGTAACCAAGGAAACCTACAGTGACGTCATAGCAATGAATATTTCAGTAATTTTCTTTGAAAATGGTTCAAATTAATGTTTGATAAAAATGATAGTCGGTCAAATTTATTCCAGATCTTAAGATAACAACTTGAATGAATTCGTATCCAAATAGTTCTACTAAAATGGTTGTAGGGATTTTAATGATATCTACATAAATGTAGTGATGTCCAGTCTTCAAATTTTTATGATTGGACACCAATAACGGGCTAAGTGCCAAAAACAAAGAATTTAGGGCTAAGTGCCATTGCCAACAATCTGATATATACATTAACCTAATACATTAATAGTTACTATTATAATGATCATGGCACTTAGCCCACTTTTTACGTTGTTGGCAATGGCACATTAGCTTGACATTTCGGGTCTAAATCACTTTTTAAAGTGAAACTTTTTAAACATCGTCTCAAATTTTTGGCCTGTCTTTAGCATGTCGCGTGTTACATTCTCGGCAGGGAATCGGCAAGTGTTCGGCAGAGGTCGTATACACATTGTTAGCTATATAGCATGTCGTTTTCTCAGGCCTGTTGCGCGAGCTATTACTGAATGTAATGAGCTATTTTCCTCTTCATGACAACGTTTTAGTATATTATAAGTTGTCATTAATTGTCAATCATATATGTATTGGTATTTGTGTGTTTTGATCAATGTATTGATATAAATGTTATTCTCCACTTGATCATGTTAGACAAAGATACAGCTAGTGAGAAAAGTGCAAAAATATCCGACGGTGATGTTACAATACTCGTAGATAACAACAGGCAGATGATCGATTTAAGAATAATTAACAAATTCAATAATGAAAATAACATTCAAGTATTAACATCAATAATGGAAATTCAAAATTAGTTGCAACGGCGCGACAGCGAATTCGTGCCACATCCCTTTCTTTCTATTCTATTTTCATACCCTAAATCGAATAATTTTCCAAAAATTTTCAGTTACTTAAGTGCCTAAAATCCGAAAAAAAGTTTCACTTGCATCGTGGTTTCGTAAAACCACATAATAATTTTTGTTTTTGACACTTAACCCATTATTGTGATGTCCAGTCTTCATTTGTTTTTACATTGGTTGTTTATTATTTTGATGGGAAGGTATCATTTGAAATTTTTATGAAAGATATCAAGTTCACTATCCTGATTTCTTTGGTAATTCGTACGTTTCTTCCTCAAATAGATCCCTGATAAGTCAAATGCGTAGTGAGCCCAATTTTAGATCGAACAGTTTCTTATGACTTTCAATGATAAAAATTGAAATTTTTACGTTTTTGAACATTTATTAGATAAATCGTGTACTAAGTTGTGCAACTGATGAAAAATTTAAACAATCAAAACAATTGATGTTTTATTAAACAATTTTAATAATTGCTAGTTCATTTGTCGACTTTTTTCTTTGTTTTTTAATTCCCTTTAAAACATTAACTTAACAAAGAAAAACATTTGATCCTCTTTTATTTTAATTGTTTAACACATTTCTAGTGCTTAGAATTTCATCTGATATCCTATCCCGATCCAAAGAATAAGAAGCGCAATTTTTGACTCGAATATGACAATTTTGGTCTCTCAAATTTTTGATTAGATCATTCAAGTTCTTCCCCACAGACATTAACATGACCATTCCGCTATTGAATTTGACTCGGGGATTCTTTCGATCATTTATTTTTAATCCACTAACATGTGTTGAATTGGGCGAAAAAAAAATCATCAAAAACCGCAGTTAATGGCCTTGCCCAACCTACACATACTTGTCAAGAGGCAGGGGTTTCCCATTCCAATTAAGTTCTGGGCAAAACCCAGCCCCACTTCTCCCGCACAACACGGAATTCAACTCCAAATCACAAACAAATTATTTCCAAAAAAAATTTTTTTCATTCTCTTTCAACTGTTTTTCACTACATTTTAACAATTGATTGAGTAAAACATTTTGTGTTATTTGTTTATCTGTAGTGCACCGAAATCGAGCCAAACTTCTCAAGTCTGGGCTTCCGCAAAGATGGCTCCGCGACAAAAGTGACCACGTCCGACTCTTCAGCTTCGCTTCAATCTCATAACAATAACAATAATTTGCATTCAAACGCCGTCTCATTTGATAATTTCAATAATAATAATAGTAATAATCAGGTATTAAACAATTAGTTGATTAAATTATGCTCTATACTCTTCTAACTTCAACTTGGTGCATGTCTTCCTTCACTTTCTACAGTAGACAACAATGGTAATTTGGTTCTTGCTTTCGCTGCTTATATTTACAAAGAATGTTTAAGTAAGACATTTTTTTTTCTTTAGTTAAATAAATCACTGATGGATTCGTCGTCTGGTTCGAGCACGGATTCAGACTTTGAATCGTTGCCATCGTCAATTTTATCGGCACCAGGAGATGATTTTACGACAAAAATCAAATCTCATACTAACAGTACAAAATTAATACGTAGTAATAATGTAAATGGTAAGGACGAGGTGGATGGTGTATCGAACGGCTCGGTCACACGCACCTCGTCAGGCCGGGTGCGAGCTTTGATTCAAAAGCTCGAAGAAGAAGCGCCGGGCCAGACTCAAACCCGCACCAATCGAATGACTCAATCGCTCTATTTGTCACAAAACCATACCAAAGACTTGTCAGAAATGGCCATGTCCCGGAAAGCGAATCGAAATATGGCAAAGCTGTCGGGAGAGGGCCGATTAAAAGATGAACAACGCCGAAATATGGAAGAACTATCAAAATCCATGTCGATCAAGTATAAAATGTACGTGAAACGTGTTTCGAGTAAAGTGGGACGATACACGTGCATGTCAAACTTTCGAAATGAATGCGCCCCACATTTGTTCGACTGCTGTCTTTTGATCGGATTGAACGTATCGACACGTGTGCCATATATCAAATACAAATATCCACCCGATGTAAGTATAAACTCTTTGAAGCCCCATATTATCATAATAACGAAGCAGGACGTTTTGGCGCCACTGAACCACTGTTTTAAATGGGAAACCGGATGTTGATACAAGGAACCCCCCCACTTAATCTTAGGATTCCGGGACAATGGAGCAAAACTCCCGCGAGAAAATGTTCCGCGCCAAAACATCGGCGCCAAAACGTCACGTACCGTCGTAATAATAATAGGCAAAAATTTGTGTGTCGACAGTTAGAGACGGTTTGTATTAATGCTTCGTTAGATTATTTATATGTTATATTTGTGGCCCAACTATTAAAGTTACAGTCTCACAGTCTACGAAAGGAAAATTGTAAGGAAATATTGTAACCGGGTCGAATTTTTGAATTCGAGCTTTCATTAGAAATACATGTTTTGAGGTCCCCTGAGTCCAAAGAAGTGGTGTTTAGAAACATGTCTGTATGTGTGTGTGTGTGTGTCGAAAGCTTCATCCGAATTTCACCAAACTCGAAATTTCACCTCCATATTATACTTAGTTGTGTCGCGAAGCTTTTGGTTGAAATCGGTTAACCGAAAGCTCTACTTTACTCTAAGAGTTTTTGAGTTTTTACAATTTTTTTCGAAAACGGCTCTAACGATTTTCTTTAAACTTTCTATAATTGTTAGACTCATTGATGCCGACACCTTTTATTTGAAACTTTTTCCTGGGAAAATTCGAATAAGGACGGTTCTGGGGTGAAGGTTGGGAATCCGTATATTATACATATAGGCTGTATGCATATATATATGCATAGTTCTGTGTATATGTATAGTTATAAAAAACTTAAAGTTCTTTAAAGAGCAACTAGTTACTTCTAATAGTGAAATTATTTCGTTAATTTCTCAAGAAAAATTGTTTGTAAATAGTTAACAAACTTTATAATCACACTTTAGATTCAATTTTTATTCTTAATTTTTTTAAATAACTCTGTTACTGAAGTAAATCTTCTTAGACGGGTTAACGATAATCGAAAAACAATCGATAATCGGAAGTGAATTTGAAAAAAAATCAAATCGTTACTTGAGAGAGTAAAAAGATACGATAAATACATAGAAAGTGAAAGATAGCTAAATAATATAATAGCGGCACGTGACGTTTTGGCGCCGCTGTTTTTGCCACGGGACGTTTTGGCGCGGGACGTGTTGGCGGTGCCATTTTGGCGCAGGACGTATTATACCGGGGTCCTAAAACTATGCAGGGGTGGTTTCTTTTGTTTCAATTTTCGGTTTCCCATTTAAAACTTAAGTGGTTCAGTGGCGCCAAAACGTCCGACTTTATAATATAACATTCCGTTTAAAATCTAGCTGGGTTAAATTCAAATAAATTTTTAGTATGATGTTCCTCCATGGCTCGAAATGCTATGCTTTCCGGATGCCTCGCACTGGAACTGGGATTCCAACACCAACCAATTCGACGGCGCTTACTCCCTGGTGCTAACCAACGAAAACGGTCAGCGTAAATTTGGTTTTTGTCGACGTTTACTTCCCGAAGGAGAGCTGGTGTTCCTCCCGCTAGCCTACTGTATTCTCACATCGTTCAAAGCCACCGGTTTCTACAGCAAAATACTCGAGGAGCTCGAATGTCGCTACGGTCTGCCCGACGTGGAAGTCGACAAATTCCTCCGTGCCTTATACGAAACGCCGTTTCCTCGTCCGGGTCAATCCGTCAAACTCCACTCATCCTCCAGTGAACTGTTGGAATCGATCGAAGCAATCGACCCGGAACATAAAAAGGAATTTGTCGTCGTGTCCCGACAAATTCAACACGACAAAGACGCACGAGACTCGGATTTGAATAGGAAAAGTGCGACGATAAATCCGCGTCAAAAGTTGTTACGCTCGTACAGTTCACCATTACTGCAAGTGCCCGAGAAGACTAAGAAGTTGGACGAGGAAAATGGAGAGCAGTTGATTTTGACCCGACCCATGGACGGGAGGGTGATCGAACGAGACATGGCTTTGCTGGTCGACTCGATCAAGTTGAACGTGTTGATACAAATTTTTGGCTCGTTACTCTTAGAACGTAAAGTTATTCTGATCTGCTCAACCATCAGGTATTATAAGACAATTTTTAATTTTAATTTTTTATTTAAAATTTTTTTTTCTTAAGCCTTTTCTACACTTACTGATCGCTCTGTGTAATGTGCAATGTATGTATGTCGTCGTCACAAATTTCATAGACTTCTATAGATTTCAATAGACTTCTATAGACTTCAATAAATCTAATAAAATTAGTAATAAAAAAAGTAAAAAAAATTTATTGATGATGCACAGATGTGAAGCTTAAAAGGCTTAAGATGCTGTAAAAAGTATTTTTTTTTTTACGATTGACTTATTTTCTAGTAAGTTATCTTCGTGTGTGGAAGCGTTACAAAGTATGTTATACCCGTTTTCCTGGCAACACACGTTCATTCCAATTTTACCGTCCAATATGCTCGAGTTTTTAAGTGCTCCAACTCCACTTGTCGTTGGGGTACTGAAAGAAGCCTATGAAGATGCTTTTGAAGTCGAAGATGTAAGAATATGTTCGCAACTGATATTTTTATACTAATTTTTTTTTTTTTTTTTTTTTAGGGTATTGTCGTTGATATTGACTCAAGTTTAGTATTGTCTTATACGGGCGATGAAGAAACCATTTTACCGAATCGACTCTCGAGACTGTTAAAATCGGCGATTAGTACGACGGAAATTCGAGCGTCTTCGTCAATTACGGCGCGCAATGTACTTATTAGTGAAGCTTTTATCAGTGCCTTTATCCAAATTTGTGGCAATTATCAACTGTTTATTAAAGATAATTCGCCGGAATCTCCTCGATTTACGTTTGATGTAAGTTAAGATTTTTCTCAAATAGTATAAATGAGAAGAAGAAGGCGCTTAAGGTTGTTAAGAAAGTCAACTTGTAGTAAAATGAACATTTTAGTGACGTTTATCACATTGTTTTATATGCACGGAACCTTTATTTATTAACTACCTCCTGATACTCGCCCACTTCGCTGAGCGTTTCTAAATTAAACTAATTGATTAATAGAAACTTCTAAAGCAAATATTATAAAATTCAGCCATTTTGACCGGAAAAGAAAAAAATTTAATTCGAGACCTTAATATCTTTCGAACTATTTCTTCAGTACGAGAAATTGGCTACCCTCTAGGTTCTATACCAGTGATTCCCAAACTTTTTTGGTCCACGATACAGTAAAAGAAATCAAGAATTTTCGAGACACACCTGTTTAGAACAATGCATGAACTTCTTACGTATTTAATTCACTGATTTCAAATAGAATGCAAAAATTCAGTGAAGGAAAAGAACCCGGCTAGTTCCATGCATTTTGATCCCCGAATAAAATATAAAAAAAAACTATATGTGAATAAATAGAAAAACCCTAGCAAATTAAATTTTTTTTTTATTTAAAAAATTAAATTATCAGGAACTTGGATAAAAAATAATAATTTTTTTTTTAAATCTCGCAACACATAGTTTGGGAATCACTGTTCTATACACTTTTGAGAATAAAAACCACTTGATAACCTATAAGACTTGTTAGGCTTTTTTATTAAATATTATTAGAAAGCGCTAAGCTATTTTAGCATTAAAGAGCATTTAATAGTTAGCATTCCATCAGCATTAGTTAGCAATTAATAGTTAGCCTACAGAATAAAATAAGCCTTACCATTAATAGGCAATGTGTTATATTAAGATCTAAGCCATCTTTAACAATATTTCATCAAAATTCGTTCCGTAGTTTATGATACAAAAAATTATTTACCCCCACAGAACCATCCACTATTTCAAGATTTTTTAGTATCCATTGTCTTATAAACTATCATTCCATGAAGAATAACGTTTATTCATCACAGAATTTTATATTATTAATTATAAACATTTTTCAATCCTTTTTGGGACACCCAATTTTTCAGTTCTTTTAGGACACCCTATTATTCACTTCTTTTGTGACACCTTCAATTTTTCTCCCCTTTCTACAAAACTACAAGTCCCTTGGAAAAAAATTAAATGGCAAAGTTGTAGGTAATAAGGAGATCTACAACTTTTTTCGTAACACTTTTTTCACATAACCTCAAAATTTATGTGAAAAGTTCCAGTAACCAAGTTGTTGGTTTTTTATTTTTATCTGATACAAAAAAAAAAAGAAACATTTTTTCATAAAATTTGGTAAAAACTTACCTTTAATGTCCCAAATACACTGTAATTGTTTTTATTTAAAATATTTTTTTACACCTTGTTTTGATGTAATATTGAAAAAGCACCCTAATTTTCAAACGAAAATTCTCACTTCAAAACATCTGATTTTTTTAAAAAGTCGTCCGTCGAGTTTTTTGTTTGTTGAAACCTCTACTTTCTGATGCTGCAAAAACTATAAACATTACAATGTTAAATGTTCTCAGAAAATGCAATAATTAAAGTGTACATTTTAATAAATTTCTCAACCTTGTACATAATACAATTGTACATAACACAATTTTGAACAATTTATTAAAATTTAAACTTTAATTATTGCATTTTTTGAGAACATTTAACATTGTAATGTATATATTTTTTGCACCATCAGAAAGTAGAGGTTTCAACGAACTAAAAGATCAACGATTTTTTTATGTGAGACTTTTCGATTGAAAATTAGGGTGCTTTTTCGTTATTAAGTCATTATAAGGTGGAAAAAGTAATATTTAAAATAAATAAAAAAAAAAATACAGTTTGCTTGGGACATTAAAAGGTAAGTTTTCACCAAATTTCGTGTTAAAGAAAATTTTTCTGTAAAAGATAAAAATTAAAAACCAAAAACTTGTTTATTGGAATTTTTCACATAAATTTTGAGGTTATGTGAAAAAAGTGTTGGCACAAAAGTTGTAGATCTTCTTATTACCTACAACTTTGCCATTTAACTTTTTTCTATAGGACTTGTAGTTTTATCGGAAATCGAGATAAACCGTTTCTACCCTACCTTTTCCACTTCTCCACCTCAGATCGACCGTAAATTATTTTTCTTTTCGTTTTTGTTATATTCTCTTCCTTTTCTAATAGGTTTCATTCTACTATAATTTTTTTCTGGGTACAAAAATTGACGACACTGAAAGAATTGTTTGCAATAATTGCTTTGTGCGCAAGTCTACCATCAAGCATGCATAAGCATCGCCAAAATAGCCAGGAACGTTTAAAATTGTCGCTCGGAACGAATCTACTATAGGCAGTGTTCGGCAGTACTGTAGCGTAGTGCTACAATAGAAATACATAGCCAACTTTAGATGACACTGATAGTACTTCCAGCGCCAACCAACTATCAAGTTTGAATTTATTATTGTCCTCCATTTATACACTCGATAGTGCCATTTTTAATGACCAAAAACCTCGACCTAGTAAACTTTCTTAACAACCTTAACTACTTGAGAGTAAGCTCAAATTACTAACGCACATATTTCTTAACGTTTACAGAAAGAATCGTTTATTAAATCATGTTCTTCCAAGAGTATTCAATTGTTCCTCGAGTGGTTCACCGAAACAGCAATGTTCAACGCATTCATCGAAACGCAAATCTCTAACAAACTAACCAAAACCCGTAACGATTGCACAATGTCGAACATATTCGAAACGCGTGTCAACGAGTACAATGAACGTATCGGCAAGAAGAAGACACTCGGCGAAAAGTTGAAAAATTGGACCACGTTTAGTTAGCCATATGAGGCGCCATATTAATAAACCCCTAAGCTTTATATAATTATTATCGATTTTGGTTGTAGCTTCAAACCAAAAAATAATTTTTCGTAATTTTAATTTTTCTGACTGATCCCAGTGTGTAATAAAAAAATATCAGTGATAAAAAGAGTTTTTCAATTTTTTTTTTAAGAATGTATTATTTTGTTACGTAATTTTTATATATTAATAAAATAACTCAATTTACATCAAACGAGGAGTTTCACTTCAAGTAAAATCACTTCTCCAAATTATCTCGGACAAAACTTCGAATTCTTTATTTTTAAGATCTCCAGGATCTAAAAGGAATAGATGAGAATAGCTAAGGTGTAAATAATTGATGGTTACCTCGAGTTGGATAGGGATATACTAAATCATCGCCCATATTATATAGTCCTTCAAGATATCGATTTTCTTGTAAATCAGACGAAACGTCTCGAACATCGACTATATCGGTGGTAACCCCGATCATTTTAACAATTTCTGAACATTGATCCAATTCATGGAAATAAAGTCCTTTGATGTAATTGATCACGTTAAACACGGACATCTGGTCTCGATCTTCAATTTTAATTGAAGTATCTTCAACGAGGCCACGTTTAAGGAGATAATCAAATAGTTGGCGCATGTAATATCGATCGGGTCGTTTGACCACTTCGCTGAAGACGATTCGATCGTCCGTCGGATGGAACATGGTCATTGACGGTTGATCTCGAATATCTTCCACGTTCGTATTTATACCGAGCATTGGCAAGATATCATTTTCACTGTATGGATCCAAGGGATGAAAGTACAAGCCTTTGATGTAATTGATCACGTTCATGATCGACGGCTCGTCACGATTATCTAACTTATCTCGAGGTAATTTGTAATGTTTGATTGTCTGACCCATTTCGTCCGTCTCTTCCTTGATCGCCTGATTAAGTTTACAGTTCAAATATTTGATTTGATGTCGATTTTCAGGCTCGTCAAACGAATAAATGCCACAACATCGAATTGTTATTTTCTTTGTCGGAGCCTCATAATAAGTGGGCACTTTTTCAATTTCAGCCAAAGTCTTTTCCCCGTCAATCAACTGCCTAATTTAATAAAACCAATTTAAATCTTAACAATCAAAAAAAAAAACAAGAAATACCCGAAAGCCACATATTTATAATCCATCCAGGGCGTTGCATTTAGAGAGATACAAAATTGAGTGGAATTTTTGCGATTTTTACCATCGTTGCACATACTTAAAACACCACGTCGATCGTGGGGAATACAATAGTTTTCACAGGGTATTTTACCCCGTTTCAGATTAAATCCTCCCACTTGAATCCAACTTGATTTTTGGATTCTTCAATGAGGAGAAAATTAAATGTTGAACGAAGTATTGAGAGTTTTAAATCACCTATGTATTGGAGCGCCGTTGTAGCCTCGATGTTTACAAGTGGCCAGGCGAATGAAATTCGCACAAGTTTTTGGCAAAAGGTCCGTATATAACTATGAACGTTATTAAATGAACCAAACATAGATGTCAAAGTATCTCAAAACAGGACTTACTCGAATTACAAATGATCCTATCATTACATCATCGATGCATATGTTCATGTAAATATGAGTACGCTAAAAATTACACGGATAATTTAAACTTTTGATCAACGACAAAATTCAAGCATAAAAAATAACTTGTGTTAGACTACATGCACAACATGTGTGTGACTTGGGTTGCCTAGCCTACGCAATATTATAGTAGGGGAGCCCACGATGCTAAATCGGGATTTATTCGAGCGTTATCGAGACCTATTGGGTTGCGAAGCTTAGATAATAAAAAGAAAACAATGTCATATAATATATACCTTTTCAGCGGTGGGGGGATCGGCTATAGATTTTCAAAAATGTAAAAAAAAACTGTTACATGAACATACTCGAGCGCGTCAGATATTGATAGCACCCATGTCCTACGTATTTTTAAAAATTTACATATGTTAATCTGATTGTTTCCAATGAGGGGGGTGGTCGTACGTAAGGGTTGAAAATGAAGAAAAAAAAAATTAATCGAGCGCGTCAGATTTTCTAAGGGGATGTAAAGTGAGCCTAAGACAAACCTCTGACGATTTGAAAGTGACGCAAGCGCGCTGCCATTATTAGAATGTGCAAAAAATCGCCATTTTGAAATACTCAAGCGCGTCAGATTAAGATATATATGGTTCATCTTTATGCCTTAGGCATGCTGTCTCAAAATCTAACGATTATCAGGAGGGATTCACCTAATCAATATATATATTATATTTCAATAATAATTCAAAATTTTTTTTTTGTATATAGGCATACAGCCTATACTCGAATTTTCCCAGGAAAAAGTTTCAAATAAAAGTTGTAGCCACTAATGAGTCTAAAAACTATAGTAAGTTTAAAGAAAATCGTTGGAGCCGTTTTCGAAAAAAATTGAAAAAGCTCCAAATCTCCTAGAATATAGTAGAGCTTTTGGTTCACTGATATAAACCAAAAACTTCGCGGCACAACTAGTTATAATATTGAAGTCAAATTTCAAGTTTGATGATATTTGGAGGATAAAGCTTTCGATACGATATGGCTGTCACAAATGTCTGTGTGTGTGACAGTCATATCGTATCGAAAGCTTTATCCAAATATCATCAAACTTGAAATATGACTTCCATATTATAACTAGTTGTGCCGCGAAGCTTTTGGTTGAAATCGGTGAACCGAAAGCTCCACTTTATTCTAGAAGTTTATATACTTTTTCAATTTTTTTTCAAAAACGACTCCAACGATTTTCTTACTATAGTTCTTAGACTCATTAGTGGCTACAACTTTTATTTGAAACTTTTTCCTGGGAAAATTTGAATATAGGCTGTATGCATATATACAACTAAAATTTTTGAATAATTTTCAGATTAGGTGAATCCTTCCTGATAATCGGCAGATTATGAGACAGCATGTCTAATTATAATAATAATGATAAAGTTTTCGATACGATATGACTGTCACACACTCACACACAGACATTTGTGACAGCCATATCGTATCGACAGCTTTATCCGAATTTCACCAAACTTGGCATTCAGTCTCCATATTATACCTAGATGTGCCGCGAAGCTTTTGGCCAAAATCGGTTAACCAAAAGCTCTACTATATTCTAGGAGTTTTTGAGCTTTTTCAATTTTATTCGAAAACAGCTTCCAAGATTTTCTTTAAACCTACTATAGTTCTTAGACTCATTAACGGCTCCAATTTTTATTTAAAACTTTTTCCTGGAAAAATTAGAATAAATGCATCACGCAACTGCACGCATTAAACTTTATCGATGATTTTTTGTTACTTCGACTTGTGGAAATCGTCAGATTATATATTTTTCGGAATCCTTAATTTATTCCCTTCAAAATAAAAAAAAATTTAGCCACGCTCGAGAATGTCGAGATGACGTTTTTTTACAACTTTGTACCCCTCCCCTTCTTTACGTCACTCTCAAATTGTCAGATTAGTGAAATATACACCTTTTAGCATGTAACTAACTCACCCTATCTTAAACTGACGCGCTCGAGAATTTCAGATGATCAATTTTTTTTTACTAATCTGATCCTTTATCCTTGACGGGCGGCCGGCCATATATATGAGGCTAATATTTGGTGGAAGTACTTAACTGGGTACAAGGTTATCACCCTGTATATTAATCTGCCGCGCTTTAGTAAATCCCGAAATCCCCGCTTGGGCTCCCCAGCTATTAAAAGTTAATAAAAAAGTTTATATACAAATTGTTGGTTTGTAAATTATAATAAAAATCTAAGTCAAACTTTTAAAAAACAAAAGAATTGTAAAAGTTTGAGACATTTTGTTCTGATCAAATGGTTTTTTGGGCATTCATTGATGTAAAATTGAAGTTATTTACTTTTGTATCGTCAAAAATTTTGTACAAATGTCGCGCGGCATCGTTCTCAAAATCCCTACACAGACTAATTTGATAATCCTTGCTCATGTACTTGACCAAAGCCTCATCGTCTCCAAGAAATGTTTCGTTCACATAAACAGCGACTGGTTTCGTCAACTCGTAAAACTTTCCTCCAAAGCGCCTCCTTAAAACGCGCCATCAACAAAACAGATGAACATCCAACGTCACACTACGTAACATTTTTGTGATATCAACATTATGTAACTTTTACATTGATGTTACGTAATATGAAACATTGTGTGGGAATTAAATTCTAATACCGGCATTTTGTAATATATTGATTCCACTCAATTCCCATGTACGGAATTATTTCGGGGGTGGAAAATTTGTTTGGCAAATGCTTATGGAACGTGAGGGCATATTGACGAGCTCGTTGAAAGCTCACATTTTGGACAATACCAACAACTTTCAAGTGAATTGGGACAATATTTTCGGATGGTTTCTCCAAAGTCGACTGATAGTAAAGCTTCGGTTTATGTTTCGGTAATAATTTAGACATTGTAATTTAATAGTGCAAATTAATTTTGAATTTAAATCTCACTAATTATTTGAAAATAGACTTTCACTAAAAACCTATATGTATTACCGTGGAAACAAATAAATTAGGTGTTAACCACCTGTTTATTCCCAACGTTCACCCTCCTTATTTGAATTTTCCCAGGAAAAAGTTTAAAATAAAAGTTGTCGGCATCAATAAGTCTAAGAACTATAGAAAGTTTAAAGAAAATCGTTAGAGCCGTTTTCGAAAAAAATTCAAAAAACTCAAAAATCCATAGAGTAAAATGGAGTTTCCGATTAACCGATTTTAACCAAAAGTTTCGCGGAACAACTAGATATAATATGGAGATCAAATACAAAGTTTGGTGAAATTCGGATAAAGCTTTCGATACAATATGGCTGTCACCCACAGACTCAAGGGTCCTCAAAACATGTAGTTCCGGTGAAAACTCAAATTCGAAAATTCGACCCGATTGCAATTCTTTCGTTACTATTGAGATGAGCCAATTTACGAATCGCGGCAAATTTCATAATTCATAAATTTGCTGCCGATGAAAATTGCAATTGCCAATTCGTGAGCTGGTTTCATTTCATTAATATGCATTATCAGCTGTCCTCAATCAATCGATAAATATGCCGAGTCAACATTGTAAGACTCTTTAATATTGGAAGGCTTACGTCCCCCTCCATATTAAAGGTAGCCTGATTAATTAATATAAAAGGTCTCAAAATATAATCATCGGTATCGATGATCGGAGGGATCGATGAACAGTATCGATGAACCGAAGGATCGATCATTATGTCAAAACATTGTACCTGTACCGGAACGTTTGGAGTGAATAAATATATCAGAAAAAGTCAAACTGTGTCGAGTAAATAATTGGACCTTTTCACTATTATACTGTCACAATCCCAAGATGGGAGAAGCGTCGACATTTTCAGAGTCTGTGGGCGTCACCTACCTCAACAGCCCGCCAATGAGGAAGCGGCTTGATAATGAGACAGTGGTGGGCGGGCGACCCCTACCGAGAGGGTTTAACGAAAAGGATTACTCGGTGAATTAAGAAGGGATAAAGTTTTCGGAACAATCGATCATTCTTGAAACCATAGAAAGTTTCGACAGTAAAATATTCCGAGAAAAATAGAAAGTCCTGGGACCTGGAGTTTTCTAGAAGGATTTTGAACACGGACAAGCGCATAAGGCAGGCAGTATTCAAATAAATCGTCGAGAGTATTGAACAAATCTTCAACAGTGTGATATAAATCTACGACTAGTGTTAAAGTGTAAACAGTGAAAGTGTACAGTGTGAAATAAATAGTTTATAAGTGACAATAGTATAAGATAAATCAATAAAAAATTGTTTAAAAATAAATTGTTATTAAACACAAATCTTCGAATCTGTAAAAACGTTGCAATATATAGTTGTAAAGAAAGTAAAAAGAACCCATGAAGGAGCGGAAACAAATTGTTAAGTCCAATAGCGGAATAGTAAAGGAAAGTAAATAGTAAATATATCACGTTAATTTCCATGTATGTGACTTACACTCTCTCTTTCACCGCTTATTAAATTCATCCATTTTCAATATTAAAACATTAATTATTTTATTAATATATCGAATTTTTATTTCTAGAAGGGTCAACCATAGGTCTAAGGGTCTATATCCAATTTTTGAGATATGCGGTTAATGACTGGGAACAACTGGGAATAACACCATTGAGAAAAGTTCGTTCTGAGATATACTAAATATAAAAATGCAGGACCGACAACCGAAAATGTTTAGGAACCACTTTTAAAAACTAAATTATAATCAAACGTCCTTAAGTTTCTTTTTAGATTAAAAATATTCTATTAAATTTTTTAACGACTTAACTTGAAACGAGAATCCTCAGTCCTTTTAAGCGGCGACATTCTCCCATTCAAATGGATTCACATTTATATATGCATTGTAGTTTTACTTATCAAAACATTTACCAATAAGCAATAAATTGGTGTAAATCTAAGACTTACTTTTATAGAAAACCCCGTTTAAACACCTTGAAGATCCATGAAACGCTGGGACGGCTTGGACCGCATTCAGCTTCCCAACAATGGCCGTTGGATTCCATAACGACACATGAAACAAACACTTTTCCACAAAACAGTCAGAATTTTCACAGAAATCATCAAACAAAACCAATTTCCTTATCACCAATGCAATATTAATGAATTATTTTTTATATTTTCGATAGTAAAACGAGTTAATTATAAAACTTTCTTAAGCGCCAAGAACTTGACGCCAAACAATGTTATAAAATTGAATAACGTTTCAGTTCTACCAACTAATAGTATTCGCCCAACGAAACTAGTGACAAACTAAAATAACTACTTCCTTGACGTGGAACGATAATAAACATTTGTAATAAACATTCAATAAAATATATTGTTGAATACGTTGCAAATTAGTCATTTAAAAAGAAATAATGGCTACAGAAGGTGGTGATATTACAATCGATGTATCCGGTGAAATGGATACTCAAAACATCAAGAACGAGTCATCATCAAAATTTCCCAAGTCTGTGTGGAATATGTGAAAGTTTACGATTTTTCATTGATTTTTTCAACGCTTTTCAGTATTTTAACGTCCTTGGGACCCACATCGATAGCCAGTTGGTTGATGAGCCGACGCAACAGTATTCGACCATGGTTTTTGTTTCTGCAATCGAACAGCTTCAAAGCTCCAGCGAGTTTACCACGTTTAAGTAAACGACTCGTTCGAAACGTTGAATATTTTCAAAGTAATTATCTGATTATTTGTCTGGGATTGGTTTTATATTGTTTGTAAGTATTTGATTGATAAAAGTAAACGATTTGTCTTAATTATGATTTATTTTTAGAATAACATCTCCATTACTGCTCATTGCAATCGTTGGCAGTTTCTATGTGGGATATCGACTAGCCAAGCGACATGAAGAGAAGAAAATTACGTTCTTCGGTAGGGAATTGACGATTGTACAACTGTACAGTTTAGTGCTATTAGCCTCATTGCCCGTGTTTTATTTGGCCGGAGCCGGAGCCGTCATGTTCTGGGTTTTAGGTATACATTTTAACAAGTAATACGATTTTAAATTATTTCATTGAAATGTTTCATTTTAGGAGCGTCATTTTTCGTTATCACTTTACACGCGGCGTTTTATGATATAGAATCATTAGACCCGGAAGAAGATAGCTTCACGCTAACAGGCTTGGTTATGGAAGACGTCTGATTGTAAACGTTAATATTAAAAATGTTTTATTATCATATATATAAGCATTCCGAGCACAGGAGCTCTGTGAAGATTAGCCCTTTTTATAATAAAATATTTAATATATTCAATTAAATCTTTATGTAAATATATATATATAAATGTACATTTTTAGGCAAGTGAAGAAAAGCTGGACTGTGAGAGTTGAAATTTTTTGATTTATTAAATACATTTTTTTTAAAGATTATCTTGTTTTTGCCTTTTTAATTCTTTGTAATCTATATAACTATTATATTTCGCTCGCTTTGCTGAGAATATCTAAATTTAACTGATTGATTAAAATATTCCCTACGTTCATTAGGCCAGTCAAAATCGACATAAAAAAAACTAGCTAAATTCGCAAAACATGATGTATTTCTGATTGTTTAGTATGTTGTTTGAACCCATTAGGGCTATCTATTCTCAAGTTTGCAACTCTCAAAAAGTTGTGGAAAAATTTTTATAGAGGAAAAACCGTGAAAAATTTGAATTTGTTTCAGATTTTGCTCAGTATCTTCTAATCCATGCACTTTTCTTCAAAAGCTATTCTGCACGTTTTTTAAGAGCATCAAATTTATAACAAACTAAGCGCAACCGGAGCTCTGCAGGTGAAATGGGTTACCGAGTTACGGCACTTCGAAAAAAGCCAGTTTCTTCAAAAATTTGAAAATTTTACTGTTAGACCTTTTTTGGATCGAAGTTGCGTCAAAACCATTAATCCTACGAGCAGAAATTATTGAATTTAATTTGTAGACAATTTAGTTAGCTTTAAAATAAGTTGGACCTGCAAGGCTCGTAGTTCTCTCAAAATTTCAGAGAACCCTTATAAGGTAAAATCGCATTTTGGTGGGTTCTCCAGTATTGGTGGAACATCAAGGTTTCTTTGAAGCTAGTCGCCGTCGTCCTCTTCATTGCAGTTTTGCACATTTTTCCAGAGCAGATAGCATACATCGCAGAACATCTAAGCCCTGCTTTCAGGTAAGTGCAGCCACCACCCAGCACCCCTTCTTGCATTCACAAGAGAGGAGATTTTGGAGCTATTCGGGGGCAGGATCTTGCCGACTGGCAATGTGGATGAGCCTAGCCGGGGTCATACCTTCTTAAAAATCACTCTGTGCATCAAAAAAGTGTTTAGGTACATTTCTGGGAAAATGTAATTTTAACTTTCATGTGTTTTTTTAAAGATTTTGAGAGAACTACGAGGCTTACAGACCCCGCTCTGCACGTAATTTAAAGCTTATTAAATTACCTACAAATATATATACAAGTTTTGCTCGTAGGAGCAAGGGTTAACAACCCATTGTAACAATAAGAGCGACAACAAATAAACTTATAAAAACTATTCTTACTTTACAAATATACATATATAATATATAATATAATAAATATTATAATATATAAACGAATATTCGGCTACTATTCGGTATTCGGCCTGTTCGGCTAAATTTTAATAATAAAATAAATATTAGTAAAGTTTCCTCGAGAATAAAATTAAGAGAATAATATTTTAATTTATATCAATAAATAATATCCAAAGATAGCTGCAGGACGTTTATAAAATTTGTCAGGGTTATTTTTCTGGTTAATAATTCATGCATGTCATGAAAACGAAGCTTCATAGAAATTACAAAATAAAGTAAGTAGCTACTTTTGAAAGTAAATGTCTTAATCTTATTCATGCCTTGTTTTACTACATTATTATTCTAAGATGGTTGAATCATTTCAGAATCCCAGATTTCATGATAACTAAGAATATGCATAGACGTCATTTTCATCATTAAATGAAAAACTTATTTCTTAATAATATATGTCATTGTTGTATACATAAATATTTTCTAAATAAAATATAAAAAATATTTAAAGAATTAATTATTTTTAATTAAAATATAAAAATAAGTAAATAAATAAAACAAAAATTCAAATTACGCGCGCCTAGTTAAAAAAAACGAGCGGTTTTGCGGGCAACTTCATCTTGTTAATTTGTGATGATAAAATAGAACGATACTAATGCTTCTAAAACCGCGCTGCGATGCAGACGTCATTTTCATCACTAAACTCGAAATAGTATAACAGCTACTGCAACATTCGACAAAAGTAATAACTTATTTAGTAATAATATGCGTCATTTGTGTATATAATTATTTTTAATTTAAATATAAAAAAAGTATAAAAGTAAATAAATAAAACAAAAATTCAAATTACGCGCGCCCAGTTAAAAGAAACCGAGTGGTTTTGCGGCCTACTTCATTCTGTTAGTTTTTGTCTCAAGTTGGCCGCCCATCTGAAAATTGCACTCTCATCATTTTTTCATAACGCGCCTAAAGAAGTATAACTTCAAAAATAATGCGTCCGGTGATACGATTTACTCATAAATGAAACGGCCGAACATCGGACAAAACACTATTGGCGTTGCACGTTGCATCTCTAGTTTTTAGAAAGATGTCTGTATGTGTAAATGCGATATTGTATCGAAAGCTTTAGCAGAATTTTACCAAACTTGGAGTTTGACCGCCATGGCAATAATTGAATTTTTTTTTTAATTAAAAATAGACAATAATCAATTTTACATTTTTATTTTTTTAATTAATATATTACTACAAAGTATTTAATTAGAACACATATTACAAACAAAAATTTAATAAAAGTAATGGGAAAAATTTGCCCCAAATAAATAGGTAAATACTTGTCTTAAATGTTACTACCTGTTTCCACCAGTATGAGTCCGTTTATGTCTAATTAAATTACTAAGTCGAGCAAATGATTTACCTACAAAAAATTAATTTTAATTTTTTTTTACGAAAATTTAATGATCAAATAAATTTTTACCACAAACATCGCAATTATAAAGTTTTTCATCAGTATGAGCCCTCTTATGGTTAGTTAATGTTCCTGAGTGAGAAAATGATTTACCTTCAAAAGATTAAATTTAATTTTTAGTATCAAAATATGTAATTATGAAACAAATTTTTTACCACAAAAATTGCAACTAAACGGTTTTTCGTCGGTATGAGTCCTTTTATGTGAAACTAAATTAATTGATTGGGAAAATGATTTACCTTCAAACAATTAAGTTTAATTTTTTATAATCAAAATGTAACGATCAAATAAAGTTTTACCACAAATACCGCAACTATACGGTTTTTCACCAGTATGAGTCCTTTTATGTATGGTTAATTTACTTGAATCAGTATATGATTTACCTTCAAAAGATTAATTTTAATATTTTATAATAAATATATGTAATTAAGAAATAATTTTTTACCACAAACATCGCAACTATACGGTTTTTCACCAGTATGAATCCTTTTATGTGAATTTAAACTACCTAATTGAGAAAACGATTTACCTTGAAAAGATTAAATCTAATTTAAAGTAACAAAATATGTAATTAACAAATAGTTTTATTTACCACAAATTTTTTTAAAGAAAAATGTCATTATAAAATAAATTATTACCGCAAAAATCGCAACTATATGGCTTTTCGCCAGTATGAGTCCTTTTATGTGAAATTAAATGATTTGATCGAGTAAATGATTTACCTTAAAAAAATTAAGTTTAATATTTTCTAACAAATATGTAATGATCAATTAACTTTTTACCACAAACATCGCAACCATGCTGTTTTTCACCATGATGAATCTTCCCATGTTTATTTAACGACTGCTTTCTAGGTAATGCTTTATCTGGAACCAAAAAAAAGGTAATTTAAATACTAATTTCCATGTAATCTACTGGAGGTCAAGTAAATCCAAGTCCAAGGCCATGGGTCATAAATTGAATTTTTTTCATAATCAAACTATTAATTAGTAACCCACGTAAAAATCTTCTCTTTTTTTACAGTTTATAGCCTAACGTTGAACCTGCTTACAACGCTCACCTTCGTTAACATTAGTTGCCCCAAAAATTCCCTCGTCAATGTCAATTTCACATTTTATATCAGAAGAATTTTTCGGAGATAGCTCTTCTTGTTCTTCTTTGGAATAATCATCTTCAATTTTTGGTAATGTCTCATTGTCAAATTTGATAATATCTACATCTAGTTTCAACGGATCCTCATCGGTTTCCCAGTTCTCCTCTTCGAATTTTACTAACATATACAATTTAAATAATTAACAACAATTTTACTAATCGGAAATACCGTTAAATTAATGAAATTAAAGTTTATATATTACCATTTGGTGTCAGAAGAATTTCCTCATCAATATCATTTTCTATTTTAATATCATAATAATCTGTTGATAATGGTCCTTGTAGTGGGGCTGGTAATTGTTCATTTTTAATATTAACTCCATTTCCACAAGTTTCTTCTTCTTTAATATGAGCCTTGGGGGATACATTGGCCCCTTCCATATTGTTTTCGATTTTTACCTTTAAAATAACTACACGTATCGTATCAATCACAGAGACCACGGAGGTATCCAGGAAGTATCAATGGTACGATATAATTAACCCACGAAGTATAGATATGGTATAATGGAGGTAATGGAGCGTATAGAAGGAGCGGCAGGAGCACAATCTCAATTCTTACAACAGTGTAAAAAAACAATTTAAGTATATTATTCAGGCAATGATACAGGAGATACACACACAGGAAGCACAGGAATGACAGGAAAAGCGAATATAATATTGAAAGAATGGTCGAAATTTGAGGTTCAGTTTCAACCTGCATAATATAGCATTAGAGTATAGTGGGTTGCCTATGTCGCAACAAAAAGGATTCACAATGTGAAACTTTTAATTTGAAGTGATAGTACAGGGAATAAAGAGATTGCTCTTAAAAAATATTAAGGCAAAGTTGAATTTTTGCATGAAACTTCCTTTTGTGGTTCTAAAAAACTATGTCAAAAATTCCCGCCGATACATTGACTAAAAATGTTACGCAGGATCAAAGGTTAAGATAAACGGAGTTTCGCAAAAATCTCGCTAACGGTAATTTTTATAGAAAAAATGCTGGTTATAACATTTGTAGTTTAGGAAAAAATCTACAAAAAATGGCCCGTTACTTTTTTTGGCAAGACTAAATAATATACCAAATAATATTCATAATTATTCATAATAATAAAAATATGAATCGCTATTTCCTTGGTCATTGCATCACGCCTGAACGGATGGGCCAATTCGGATAAATTTTTTTTTTCCAAATATTCGTGTAAGTCTAAAGATGGAGAAAAAAATTGAAAAAATTATCCAGAAAAGTGGCAAAATCCTATTTTCTTGTTTGAATTTCAAACAATGAAAATTCAGATTATATAATTTAAGTTATTATTGTGTTGTAATATAAACGAATGAAAACGAAAATAAAAGAATGTTGTTATTTTTGTCATAAATTCCTTTTGTATTTGAAGGAAAATAAAAAACGTTGGGAAAAAAAAAATTGGGATCTGGAATCGTACCCAGGCCCTTCGCTTGAAAAACATAGTGTTTTATCCTTATGTTATGAAGCAAAACAAAGCTATTGAAAATGTAAAAACTTAAACTCTAGGGTTTGAAAAATAATATTAATAATTCTGGCGATTCTGTTATGGATATTGGGATAAAATTATTAAAGAATACAGACTAAAAAACTAAGGAACTAAACTATGATACTACTCGAGAAAGTACTGCGGTAGGCAGAGCAGGCCGTTTTTGTAGTTTACAGGAAGTAAAATTTACAAGAAGTTTTGGTTTTTTTTTAATTATAAAAGTGTACCATATCAAGAATTCAAAATACATGCACAACACAACTGAATAATCTGAAAATATCTGAATACGTATTTTAGTTATTTAAAACTATTTATATTTGTTATTAACAAAAATTTAACAATCAAAGTGAAGGGTTAAACAATTTATTTTAAATTTAAAACAATGAAATAGTTTTTGTTTGTTGAATGTTAAAAATCGGAATTTAATTTGTAACTTTGATTCATGAACCACACAACTATATCTGAATATAACGAAAAAGCAAAAACAAACAATAAAGAAAATTGAAATTCAAAAAAAAACTAATAAAAAATCCTGAGGGCCTAACTTAATAACTGTGCCAATTGATTTTTAATCTAAAAATTTTTGTTTTTAAAAATGCCAGCAATTAGACGTACTTACGTAACTTAAATCGCAGAACTCGCAATGCTGCAAGCCAAAGATATACAAGAGCAAGTCAAACTAACGAGCAACGCGAAGCGCAAAATGAAGTTGAACGAAATCGAAATCAACAACATAGAAATGTTCCGTTTAATCCCTATCGATCTGCATTTAATTATAACCGCGAAATCGATTACAGTTCATAGCAAATCGTCACTATTGGACCAATGAACGTTGTGTGCCAATACTGCAAGGCATTAACATTTAAAAATGAAGCTCCTGGATTATGTTGCGTTTTTAACCGACTTCAAAAAAAGGAGGAGGTTCTCAATTCGACTGAATGTTTTTTTTTTTTATTTTTTTTTTTAATGTTTGTTACCTCAGCATTTCCGACTGGGAGAAGCCATTTTTATGATTCTTTTTTTATTTGAAAGCTGGTGCTTCCCGAATGGTCCCATTTTAATTTGAAGGAAATCGTTTACTTTTAAAGGGTTGAAAACTAAGGGATGAAATACTAACTTCTTATTGGATAGCTCGATTTTGGTAGTGCTTTTTTTATTTGAAAGCTGGTGCTTTTCGTGGGGTCCAGTTTTAATTTGAGGGAAATCTTTCACTTCTAAGGGGTTGAAAACTAAGGGATGAAATATTAACTTCTTATTGGATAGCTCGATTTTGATAATTCTTTTTTTATTTGTAGAACACAGCCTTAAATTAATCTCCTATCCATTTAAAAAAAAAAAAAAAAAAAAAACTCCACTCATAAAGGGTTAAAAATTAGAGATGAAATAATATTATAAATTTTTTCTGGCTAACCCGATTTTGATAATTTTGTTTCTATTACGCACAACTTACCTTTAAATTGTTCACATTTCAATTTGAAGAAAAAAGTCCACCCCTTAAAGATGAAAATAGGGGATGGAATAGTGACATTTAACCGAATTTTGATAATTTTTTTTCTGTTGGAAAGAATAATCCACTTAGTTTTGTTATTACATTTAAAAGCAAAAAATTTCAACCCTTAAGGGCAAAAAGGGATGATGTAGTAACTTTTAATATTAAACGGCGCTGTCTCATATGAGCAGCGCGTTTGGAAGGTTAACCATTTTCAAGAAAATAAAATCAGTTATCAAACTTCAGATCACTAAAACGCGAGAAATAAATAAATATTATAAAAAAATGAAAAACCGACTTCAAAATATATAAAAATTCTTAAACAAAAAATGCACCAAAAAGTAACAAAATAATGGCGTATCCTTGCAGTATCTACAACTTACAAATTATTAGGGTTATACAATGTACAACTATTGTTATTTTTGGAGTTGGTGTCAGTCAATAAAATAAATATTAATAGTAATTTGTAAAAATTTTAAAAAGGTTTAGTTGGTAATTGTTATTTTATAGTTTAAAGGTCGCTAGATATTGTTACAGTTCGAGTATATTGTTTAAAAGTTCATTTGAAAAATAATTTTCATAAGGTACCAATATAGTCGTATTTCCTTGGCTGACACCGACTCCAAAAATAACAATAGTTGTACATTGTATAATCCTAATAATTTGTAAGTTGTAGATACTGCAAGGATACGCCATTATTTTGTTACTTTTTGGTGCATTTTTTGTTTAAGAATTTTTATATATTTTGAAGTCGGTTTTTCATTTTTTTATAATATTTATTTATCTGAACCCACTATTAGCAGACAAGTTAACAATCAGGCAAAGCAACGTTTGCCGGGTCCGCTAGTAATATATATAAACGCATTTTCCTCCAATTTTACACAATTGGGAATTTGAAAAAAAAATGATGGGTTTTTATGTATTTTAAAGCTTTATTATTAATAATAATGATATTTAATGCGGAAAACTTGAAAAAACATTTTTTAAATTAATTATATGCAATTAAAAATTGATAATTAAAAAAAAAAAACACGTAACTGTGAACGCGCCACGATTGGTCACCATAGTTTTGACGTCATAATGGTAGAGCTATTTAATAACAATAGAGCGTTTACGGCTATTACGTGTGATTTTTGTCAATAATATTGAAAATTTACTGCTAAAAAACGATTTAACCATAACAGAATTAAATAGATCAAAACTTTGTATGAAAACTACCATTAAGACGTCACACACGCTCGGATTTGTTCGGGAGCTGTCGGCGTGTCTCCGGTACTAGATTTAAAAATGTATTTTTATTTTGATATAAATTTGGAATTATTGCGAAAAAATAAAAATGCTTTTGTTATAAAACTTAAATATGATCTTTCCAATTGTCACAAAAAAAAATTAAATTCAAAAGCCTAATTACATAACGGAATGAATTTTAATGAAGTTTTGCTAAAGATCCTGTAGGATAGCTACTAATCTATTTTTTTCAGAGAACATCCATTAATTACGTGAGGCGTTCAGGGGCCGAGCCGAATCTCATCTAATCTTACTTTGGGGAAAGGGAATTAGGTCTCGCAAATATCACGTATTTTTTTGTTTTGAGAAAAATGACATTAGATTGGGGGTTGGGGGAAAGATATATGCCAAATCTCATGACATCTTACCAGAGAGGAGGGGAGAGGATTTTAAAAAAAGCCTCGCCCAATTAATGGATGCTCCCTAAAACAGCTATAGGGTATTAAATGACATTTGGTATGAAAGATTTTCAAGTCCTAAAGGAAGGAATACAGGTAGTTTTTTACTAAAAATCGTACAGAAACTGATTTGAGACAGCTAACATCTCTTTCTTGAAAAGTAGTTTTACGAATTTTGACGAACTTTTTTTGGATTTAAAGTCTGAAAGTATCTATCATTTTTTATTTTCTTTTACTACTATATAGTAAAGGAAGTAATGTAATCGGGTCGAATTTTCGAATTCGAGCTTTCACCGGAAATACATGTTTTGAGGTCCCCTGAGTCTAAAAAAGTTTTTAGAAACATGTCTGTGTGTGTGTGTGTGTGTGTGTGTGTGTGTGTGACAGCCATATCGTATCAAAAGCTTTATCCGAATTTGGCCTCTATATAAACAAAATCTTTTTTTGTAATTAAAAAAATTGACAATAATCAATTTTGAGTGTTTATTTTTTAAAATAATATATTATTACAAAGAATTAAATTAGAACACATATTACAAATAAAAATTTAATAAAAGTAATGGGAAAAAAATTGGCCCCAATTAAATAAGTAAATACTCGTCTTAAATGTTACTACCTGTTTTCACCAGTATGACTCCTTTTATGTTTAGTTAAATTACTTGATCGAGTAAATGATTTACCTTAAAAAAATTAAGTTAAATTTTTTCTAACAAATATGTAAATATCATCTTACCACAAACATCGCAACTACAAAGTGTTTCGTCAGAATGAACCCTCTTATGGTTAGTTAACTTACCTGGTTCAAGATATGATTTACCTTCAAAAATTTAAATTAAAATTTTTTAAACAAAAATATCATTATAAAATATATTATTACCACAAACATTACAACTATACGGCCTTTCACCAGTATGAGTCCTTTTATGTGAAACTAAATGATTTGGTCGAGTAAATGATATACCTTAAACAAATTAAGATTAATTTATTCCAACAAATGATATAATAAAATTTTACCACAAATATCGCAACTATACGGTTTTTCACCGGTATGAATCCTATTATGTAAAAGTAAACCAGCCGATTGAGAAAACAATTTACCTTGAAAAGATTAAATTTAAGTTTTAGTAACAAAATATGTAATTAGGAAACAAATTTTTTACCACAAACATTGCAACTATACGGTTTTTCGCCAGTATGAGTCCTTTTATGTGGAATTAATTCACTTGATCGAATAAATGATTTACCTAAAAAAAAATAAGTTTAATTTTTTTCTAATCAAAAAGGGATGGTCAAATAAAGTTTTACCACAAACATCGCAACTATAAGGTTTTTCACCAGTATGAGTCCTTTTATGTGAAATTAAATGACTTGATTGAGAAAACGATTTATCTTGAAAAGATTAAATTTAATTTTTAGTATCAAAATATGTAATTATAAAATAATTTTTTACCACAAACATCGCAACTAAACGGTTTTTCGCCAGTATGAATCCTTTTATGTGAAATTAAATGACTTGATCGGATAAATGATTTACCTTCAAAAGATTAAGTTTAATTTTTTCTAACCAAAATTTAATGATCAAATAAACTTTTCACCACAAATACCGCAACTATACGGTCTTTCACCAGTATGAATCCTTTTATGAGAAATTAAATGACCTGATTCAGTATATGATTTACCTTAAAAAGATTTAAAAAATTTAAAAAAAAAAAAAATGTTATAATAATATATTATTACCACAAACATTGCAACTATGCAATTTTTCACCAGTATGAATCCTTCTGTGTTTTTCTAATGCATTTGATCGAGTAAATGATATACCTTAAAAAATTAAGTTTATTTTTTTCTAACCAAAATGTAACGATCAAATAAATTTTTACCACAAACATCGCAACTATAAGGTTTTTCACCGGTATGAGTCCTTTTATGTAAAAGTAAATTACCTGATTGAGAAAACGTTTTACCTTGAAAAGATACATTTTAATATTTAGTATCAAAATATGTAATTATGAAATAACTTCTTACCACAAACATCGCAACTATAAGGTTTTTCACCAGTATGAGTCCTTTTATGTGAAATTAAATGACTTGATTGAGAAAACGATTTATCTTGAAAAGATTAAATTTAATTTTTAGTATCAAAATATGTAATTATAAAATAATTTTTTACCACAAACATCGCAACCAAACGGTTTTTTACGATGATGAATCATCCCAGGTTTATTGAACGAATGCTTTCTAGGTAATGATTTATCTAAAACAAAAAAGGTAATTAATTCCCGACGGTGGTTTCATCTAAATCATTTTGAATTTCATTCTTATTCTTTCTCCAACCTTTCGCGATCATCGAAAGTTTAGATCATACCCAAGGTTATTATTTATATAAGGTTGTCTCACTTGACTAGGCGGCGTTTTTTTGAACTCTGAAAATGGCGTCACTGGTTTGTTGTTTCTGACAAAAGCCAGTAGAGGCGTTAAAGGCCATTAGCTAACGTTGGTTTGTGGGGAATTCCACCTGGGACTGCATTTGGTTGGCACTATTATATTTAATAAAATATGTTTTTTATATAGGTTATTAAATCGCTTTAACAAAAAATTTAAACTTTTATTATGTCAATAGTTAATTTTTATGAACATAATAAATGTTAATTCGATTTTTCTTCGTTATTTTATTTTAATTGGATAATAAAGATATATTTTTTCTAGATATACCTTACTATATATTTTGAATTCCCGCGTCAGTGAATAAACCAGTGTTTCGATATATCATCATTATTCAATTAAAATCATAAGAACGATAGTAACGATAAGAACCAACGATAGCAGATAGATAAAAGCTGCTAACGCCTCTACTGGCTTCTGTCAGACACAACAAACCAGTGACGTCAGAGGAAGGTAATAACCTTGAAAGTGAGCACCCTTTTTAGACCTTACCGGATCGGTTAATTTTTGGTTTTAAGTTTTTTTTTTTTTAACTCAATTTTATGTGCCGTAGAAAGTTGGATGAATCTTATTTTTTTTTTTTTGTCAAGATGCTGGAAGAGAGGGAAATTGGTTTAGGGAATTCGGGGCATTGGAACAGAAGCGGTTGAACCCGGAACATCGTCTCCGAAATCGGCAAAATCTTGGGATTTCTCTATCTATCTATTTTCTTAACCATTGATTGAGTTCTTAGATGTATTTACATCCTTTTGTCATTGATTAGTAACCCACGTAAAAATTTTCTTTTCTTTTCAGATTATAGCCTAACGTTGAAAATGCTTACAACGCTCACCTTCGTTAACATTAGTTGCCCCAAAAATTCCCTCGTCAATGTCGATTTCATATTTTATATCAGAAGAATTTTTCGGAGATAGCTCTTCTTGTTCTTCTTTGGAATAATTATCTTCAAGTTTTGGTAATGTTTCATTGTCAATTTTGTTAATATCTTCATCTAGTTTCAACGGATCCTCATCGGTTTCCCAGTTCTCCTCTTCGAATTTTACTAACATATACAATTTAAATAATTAACAACAATATTACAAATTTGGAATACCGTTAAATTAATGAAATTAAAGTTTATATATTACCACTTGGTGTCAGAAGAATTTCCTCATCAATATCATTTTCTATTTTAATATCATAATAATCTGTTGATAATGGTCCTTGTAGTGGGGCTGGTAATTGTTCATTTTTATTATTAAATACATTTCCACAGTTTTCTTCTTCTTTAATATGAGCCTTGGGGGATATATTGGTCTCTTCCATAATGTTTTCGATTTTTTCCCTCAAAATAACTACACGTATCGTATCAACCACGGAGGTATCCAGGAGGTATCAATTAACCCACGAAGTATAGATATGAATATATGATATAATGGAGCGTATAGAAGGAACAAGTGCAAAAAATCAGTTTAAGTATATTACACAGGTAATGATACAGAAGATGTACATGCAGGAATGACAGGAATCTGGATATAATGTTGAAAAAATAGTCGCAGTTTGAGTCGTCAAACCTAGTTGAGGCGTTTTTCCCCAGAGGACGCTAGTCTTCAAAACGTACTCGTTCAGTTTCAACCGGCATAATATAGCGATTGAGTATAATTGGTTGCCTATGTCGCAGCAAAAGGAATTCACAATGTGAAACTTTTAATTTGAAGTTATAGTACAAATGGTACAGGGAATAAAGAGATTGTACTTCAAAAAAATTAAAGCATGAAACTTCCTTTTGTGGTTCTAAAAATTATCTCTAAAATCCCCGCCGAAACATACACCGCTAAAAATGTTACGCGGAATCAAAGGTAAAGATAAACGGGCTTTCGCAAAAATTTCGCTAACGGTAACTTTTATCGAAAAAATACTAGTTATCAAATTTGTAGTTAAGGAAAAAATTTACAAAAAATAATTCGTTACTTTTTTTTGTCAGACTAACGGTTTCTGAGAAAATTTGATTCAAAAGTTTTAACCTACAGTATCCGTTTTCTGCTAGGTATGTGTGAAAAAGAAAGAATATATATAACAAAAATGAAAGGAAAAATTAAATATGAGCAATCTGTGGTCGTGAAGGAGAAGAGGGTATGTTTTAAGGGTAAAAACGGTTTATCTTGATTTCTGGCAAAACTACAAATCCTATGGAAAAAAGTCAAATAGCAAAGTTGTAGGTAATACGAAGATCTACAACTTTTGTGTTTACACCATTTACATTTTTTTCACATAACCGCGATGTATGTGAAAAATTTAAATTACCAAGTTTTTGGTTTTTAATTTTTATCTTTTACAAAAAAAAAAAAATTTTCTCACGAAAGTTGGTGAGCAATTGCCTTTTTAACAAAGAACCCACCGACTTTTGTAAAAAGCCAAAAATTTGACATGAACATTTTCGTTTGCAAAGTAGGGTGCTTTTCGATATTAATTCAAAATTAGGTGAAAAAATAAATATTTTGAATCAAAACAATTACATTGTGCTTGAAGACATTAAAAAGTAAATTTTCACCAAATTTCGGTAAAAGAAAACTTGGTAATTAAAATTTTTCACATACATTTTGAGGTTATGTGAAAAAAGTGTAAATGGTGTAAACACAAAAGTTGTAGATCTTCGTACTACCTACAACTTTGCTATTTGAATTTTTTCTATAAGATTTGTAGTTTTGCCAGAAATGGAGATAAACCGTTTTTATCCTTAAAAACTACCCCTACCCCCGCTCCCAATCCGGACCAGAGATCGCCCGTAATTAATTTTTTTTTTATATTCTCTTCCTTTTCCAATGGGTTTCATCCTACTATTATTTTTTTTTTTCACGTTTTACCATTTTCAAAGGCTTCAGCCCTGGTCCACGGGAGGGACACTCAGTGTTAAACTGCGGTGCTTTTTTTTGCTATTAGTAAGGCGGTTCATTCATAGGGGCGCTAGTGTCGGCAATTTTTAACCACGCGCACGTAATTTGAATTTTATTTGATTTATTCATTTTTATTACTTATATTTAAATTTAAAATAATTAATTCTTTTATTACATGTTAAATATTTTATTTAAAAAAAATAAATACACCTAATACATAAGAAATAATAATAATTAAATTGCTACAACAAAATTATTATTAACAACTGATTAATTTAGTTAGAGGGGCAATGGATCGGGATTTTACAATAAATGCATGAATGTAAATATTATAAAAAAATGATTACTACTTTTCTCCAGTTTCGCAGCAGTTGTTGTTCGTTGTTATCGAGTATTGGGTTTGGTGATGAAAATGACGTCTGTATTCCATTCATAATCTTGGTTATCACGAAATCTGGGAATATGAAATTACTTAACCAACTTAGAAAAAATAATTTAGTAAGATATAATATTTTTTACTTAACTTATGATGAATCAATCATCCTTTTTTTCGTGATTATGCTCCTTGAAATAAATTTAAACAAATACATAATTTGTTTCCGATGACTTTAATTCACACAATCAACATTTTTTCCTTAAAATGACATACCAACGCGTGCACTTTATGGAAGGACTTGACAGAAGTGTAAAATAAAAACGAATTTTTTTGATCATCGCCAATCCTCGGTATCAATCGGGAAGTTCGGAACAATTCATTTGAAGAAATTGTATCTACCTAACCGACTGAATATTGTTTCGCCATCTGTGTTTGACCCGCCTTACTAAAATTCAGGGGCACCTCACGTCTCGTAAGAGTGTCCCTCCCATGCCCTGGTCTATATATTTTGCATGTGTATTAATTTATTAATCGGTTCATAAGTAGGAATGCGTTCGATGATTATCCTAAAACTGGCTTGAACGATTCGTAAATGGTTCAAAATGAGACCCACGAACAATGCTCATACCGCGAAGACTGTGTTTCTCACGGATATTATAGCGTTATCTAGAGCAGGTTGCGAAGGAAACCAGTACATTATCTTATACCACAAGACGAAAAAAGAAAAAATCTTGTTAATTTTCTTTAAATAGTTTAAAATATTCTAAAAGCATAAAAACTGGAAAATGTGTTTTTATTAATTATTTCTCAATATATAATATGTTTAGTCAATTTCACGTGAAAGAAGTCGCGGGGAGCTGCTAGTAGCAATGATAAACCCGATAAACCAGTCTAACTGATAAGGCGACATTTCATTTGCGATTCTTATCAATTTTAAGCCAAATCTTATTGTTTAAAAAAGTACTTAAAATAATGATTTCGTCATTAAAATGTTATTTATTAAATATTACCCAATGCAATAAATTGCATTTTTTAAAAATATTTAGCATTGATTTGCACCATTTAAAATCGCTAGTTTGTTTCTCAGCTAAAATCCCCCACTTGTCTCCCCACCACAAGCAATCCGTCATTTCATTTTTGACATTGCATTTTTTATAATAATCCCGAATATCGTTGAATTAACGGCTGCAATTTATTAACTGTGACGAAAATACGTAGAAATAATGTCAGAATTTGTTTGGGGAATCAAAAACGGCGACCTGGATAGCGTTAAAGATATGGTTGAGACAAAGGTTAGTGTTGTTCGGGAATTTCCCGTAGTTGTAAAATGATTATTAATTCACAGTTTGTTTATGGTTCGATGATTTTTGAAAATCGATTTTTATGGTCTGAGGTTTTAATAATTTCGTTGGTTTTTTTCAGGGGTTTGATGTGAATAAAGAAATTGATGGACGAACTCCATTGCATTATGCCGCTGATTATGGACAGTGGGATGTTATTAATTATTTGGTGTCGAAAGGAGCGGATGTTAATGTAAGTTGATTAAAGGGTCTAGCCGGATAAGACTATGGCAGCGGGCCTAGGCTGTTTTTTAGCCTGACGTTCATTTTGTTTTTCTCCACATATACCTCTAAGTGGGAGTAGTAAATATACTCGATATTAGACCGCTACCCCTTCTATTATCGGAGCTAGAAGGGTTACAATTTTTAACTTAAAAAATTTTTTTTTCTCTGAAACTAATAAAGATAACGGAACAAATTTTTCAAAATAACATTTAAATTAATAAATTCTATATTCTGTATTTTTTTTGTGGTTACATCAAAATATTTAAGGGGCTGTTTTTATACCTCCCTCTTAGTTGACACCTACCAAAAAAATATATTTTATGCAACTATTAAGTACCTACTTACCACAAAAGTTTCGAGAAAATCGATTTGGTGGATCATACTTTTAAAAAATATAATTCGCACTAATATGGTGTAATATCGAGTATACTTACTACCCCCACTTAGAGGTATATGTGGAGGAAAACAAAATAAACGTCAGGCTAAACAACACCCTGGGCCCGCTGAGATAGACTTATACGGCTAGACCCTTTGTAATATTTTAATGATGACACTGTTTTTTATTATAGGCTAAGGATAAACATGGAATCACGACCTTACTAGCTGCTATTTGGGAGGGACACACGAAGTGTGTCCAATTATTATTGGAAAAGGTACATAAATTACCTTTAATATCTACAAAATGTTTTAATGAGTTAATTTTTTTAGGGTGCATCAAAGATAGGCGTCGCTCCAAATGGTACTAGTTATATTGAAAATGCCGAAAAGTCTGAAATTCGAGAATTGCTCGCATAATTATTTCAAAAGAACAAAATGATTTCCTATCATCTTTTCTATCAAATACTCGTATTTTTATAAACAAATTCATTCCGAATTTTTTTTTTCGCATTTCTCGATGCAAAATCCCGTTACATTCGTATTATTTACGTGTGCTATTAGCTTGTAAAAAAAAAATTTAAATTGTCTTCGTATGTGTTGTATAAGAAAAAACAAATCCGTTCATTTTGCTGTTAACATATCGTTCGAATGTTGTATAAAAAATTACTACAAAAAAAAAAACCGTCTCAATGCAAAAATTATTTTACTCGACTTGACGAAATTACGCTAGCTATCAAAAGTTATTTACAGTTCGTAGGGCTCTAAATATATAATTATATTTTGCTACATATAGATGGTATTTAAAAAAAAATGTAGTCGTAATTTTTGTGAAAAAAATAAAAATGTATATGAAAAAAAATATTAAATAAATTAAAGTCGTATTAGTTATTAGAAAAATTGTTTTTTTTTATTTCATTTCAGGTGTTCGATAAATGCGACGAAAAAATATTATCTTAAAAGTGTTCTTCATTTTATTATTCCTAAATTTTAATAATATATAATTCTTAATAAACCGTTTATGTACAGATACATTATTCACAAAATGAACATTTGACCAATTCAATGACAATTTTTCATCTCTCCAAAAAAAAAAAAAAAAATATATATAATTGACTTAACGAGACACATTACGATTTATATTTAGATTCACAATAAATAATAAGTGATTAACACTATAAAGAAATTAAAGAAATCAATAATAAATTTCAATGTCTCAAAAATTGATTTCCTTTGCACAATAATCTTAAGACTTAATAAACTAACATAATTAGTCAATTAGAATAGTAATTAAAAAAGAATTTATTCTTATTTTTTTTTTAAATTAAATAAAAGAAAAATCATTCTTACTTATTAAAAATATCGACTTGTCTTTCAAACATTATTCTCTCTTGCTGTCATTTTAGTTTTTTTTTTTTAACTTATTAATTCTCTATGATATTTACATTTGTAATATGCAATTGTTAAAGTACTAAAATCATCTACTAAATGATTAGTAGTAGATGAACAAATCACTCTCCTTCACAATGGTATTAAAGATAGGAATTAGCTGTTCGATTTTAAATTGTCCCAATGGTGTATGTTTTGTCTTTCATTTTAGTCCGCATACACAATAAACTGTGAATTGTCGACATCAGCAACTTCCACTTGTACAAACTGCGGTGGCATTCCTTGCATGACAGAGCCTCGGCCAATTGAATTTCTCGATCTAACAACCATCATTAAGTTTGTTTAGTTTTTTTTTTTTTAAATTCTATTATCTACGTTCACTATAACAAATCAGGAGTTTAGGGATATGCATGAGGAATGTTCATATTCATGGTGCGTGGGTGATTTATGGAAGGTCCAGGGAATCATTTGTTTTTTTTTTGAACTTACTTAGCTTTGGCATGAGTTAAAATATGACTTTTTAAATTTGTTGATTGAGCGAATTTTTTATTACATCCATCGAACGGACAGACATACGGTCGATCCCCTGTGTGTATTCTCACATGTGTCCTGAAATGACAAAAAAAAATTTTACAAGTTATATTAACCGATTATTTTGATCGTGTTTATTTGAATGACAATGATGAAATTTAAGGGATGCTGTTATTTCGTATAGACCGATTTTCATTGACATTATTAACGTATTCCAATATATACCCATTAAGATTAACTCTCTATATTATTGGGTTGGTAAGAAAATGCTTTCGATTTGCACCACTAGTTAGCGTTATGTTTCGTTATTCTTTTGTCATTTTTTTTCGTTCGATACCTTTAGATCGCAATATAAACCAATTTCGTGTAATTTTGTTTGGAACTTTCAATTTACGGTCAGTTTTAATATGGTGTCCATTTTTGACGCAATTTATCTTTTTTTTTTTCCATAAAGGCAAGAAAGCGGCTGATCGATTAACGTTATTGTAGACGATCCTTTTCATCGCCAGTGATAATTTTAGTTTAAAAAATTATAACAAAATGAAAAACTTACTTCAAAACAAATAAAAAATCTTAGACAAAAAATGCACTAAAAAAACAATTGCATATTCTTGCAGTGTTTACGACTTACAAATTATTAGGATGATATAATGTACAACTATTGTTATATTTGGAGTTGGTTTCAGCCAAGGAAATACGACAATATTGGTACTTATAGCAATAAACGAGAATACCTTATAAAAATTATTTTTTAAATGAACTTTTATACAAGATACTAGTACTGTGACAATATCTAGCGAACTTTAAACTACAAAATACCAATAACTAATTAAACCTTTTTACAAATTAACATTAATATTTATTTTCTTGGCTGACACCAACTCCAAAAATAACAACAGTTGTACATTATATCATCCTAATATTTTGTAAGTTGTAGACACTGTAAGGATACGCAATTATTTTTTTACTTTTTAGTGCACTTTTTGTTTTTAGAGTTTTTATTTATTTTGAAGTCGGTTTTTCATTTTGTTGTAATTTTTATTTATTTCTCGATTTTTAGTGATCTGAAGTTTAATAACTGATTTTATTTCTTTGAATACGGACAAACCTAATAAACGCACTGCTCATATGTGGCAGCGCCGTTTAAATGTTAAAAGTTACTACTCCATCCCCTTTTTCAGGGTTGAAATTTTTCGTTTTTAAATGTAATGAAAAAACTAAATGGAATACTCTTTCCAATAAAAAAAATCATAAAAATTTGATGATTCAGTTGAACGTCACTATTTCATCCCCTATTTTCATTCTTAGCGGATGGTATTTTTCTTCAAATTGAAATGTGAACAATTTTAAAGTACAATGTACGTATTAGATAATAAATTATCGAAATCGGGTTAGCCAGGAAAAATGTATAGTTTCATCCCTAATTTTTAAACCCCTATGAGTGGAGTTTTTTTTATAAAAAATGGATATGAGATTAATTTAAAATTATGTTCTACCAAAAGAAAAAAAGAATTTTCAAAATCGAGCTATCCAATAAGAAGTTAATATTTCATCCCTTAGTTTTCAACCCTTTAGAAGTAAACGATGTCCATTAAATTTAAATTTAAAGCGGACCACACGTAAAGCGCCAGCTTTCAAATAAAAAAAAAATCATCAAAATCGGTTCACCCAGTCAAAAGTTCTGGGGTAACAAACATAAAAAAAATACAGTCGAATTGAGAGCCCCCCTTTTTTAGAAGTCGGTTAAAAAAGGTCAATTGCATTACTTATGAAATGCGATAATTGGTTGCTTTACTTTTATTATGGGTTACTATAACCGCCATTTTTTCAAAGTCGATTTTTTAAAATGATTTATCGACTATGAAAATCGAAACTGCAATAATCGATTGTAAAGTCGAAAGTTGACTTTTTGTTGTAACTTTCCATCCCTAGTTAAATAATCAACACAATAAACTTCACATATCGCTTTGTGAGCGCTGAGCCGCTTTCTTGCCTTTATGAAAATAAAAGAAGTCAAATGGTCGAAAATGGTGATTTTGCACTTCATTTTAAAACTGATCGTCAACTGAAAGTTGTAAACAAAATTACACGAAATTGATTTCTATAACGACCTATAGGTATCGATTATTTAATTTTTTACCAAAAGAATAACGAAACAAAAATAACAACTGGTGCATAACGAAATTATTTTCTTGCCAACCTAATAAATTTTTACTAGAATAACAATTTCAATAAAATTGAGAATGGCTCAAATTTTACACACCTAAGATTAAAATCTAATGAAAATCGTTTTCCACATCCTTCAAAGGTACACTGGAACGGTTTTTCTCCTGTATGAACAAGTTGATGGCGTTTTAATTTACTGCTTTCAACAAAAGCCTTTCCACATTCGGCACAGACGTGCACCCGAGGTCCATGTGTATGCAAATGCTTTCGCATTGCACTATTATCTCGAAACATTTTACAACATCCTTTATGCGGACAAGCTGAAAAATGAAAATTAAATTACAACAATCACCAACAGAGGTTATTTAGGAAAGTGAGTTTACCTATTGTTCTATCCATGCTATCAACGGGAGGTTTCCGCACTTTGTTTACTATCGCCTTATGGCCAGGTCTTGCAAACTCGGCGAGTTGTTTCGGATCGCTAAGGTCTAATCCCGGAATGCCATCGGCTGGAATTTTCTTCCCTGTCATATATTCAGTGTAGTCGGGATCTGGTTCGGGATTTGAGCCTTCGTCTGTATTTGAAAACACTGTTAAATGGACGCTTTAAAATCATACTGATTTGGTGTGACATAAAAAAGTTTTAAACAATTTTTAGGTAATTCATTCAATTATATGTAACAATTTGTACATTGAACTGTTTATGCTAATTACAAGTACCAGAAATAATGCATATTATAGAATGCTTTATGCAATTAAAAATTAGAAAATTATGACTAATAAAATCTCATTAATTTAAAAATGAAAAAAAAATTAAAGTAATTTATAGGGAATGGGGGGAATTAAGGGTGCAAAATGCATCAGAAATTGTTTAAAAACTATTTTAATATGGGGTGAAGTTGCCGAGCTTTGTTTATAAGGCGACATTTTTATTAAGATGGCGTCCGTAAAAATGGGGGATAGGAATTCGCCATTGTTGGAAAATCGTCCATATTTTAAAATATGGACGCAAACAAATGGCTGCTAAATGTCAAAAATGTAAACATGCGGCTTTTTGAATTTTTCTCTGCGGGAAAATTCGTTTTGTCTTTGCGAAAATGTCAATTACGTCGAATGTTAATGGTTTGACCTTGAGAAAATTGATGTAATTACCGTCATCGGTGCCAGAGGCCCACATTGTCACGGAAAATTCGCCTTCCATCGTTTTGATTTGTACTTGTTTTTGTTCCCATTTACGCGGTTTCGATTCCATTGGAATGTCGTGCATGCCGAGTATGTGGTCGGAGGAGTTGTCGTTGGTGCGGACCGGTCGCATCACGGCCGACGATCGCTGGTTGCGTCCGTTGGCGTGTTGTGCGTTTGCCTTGCGACGCTTCGACGACGGCCCGGCCGACGTTTCCACGTAAATGTCGGACGCGTCCGGCACGGGGATGTCGTCGTACACGCTCAATGGATCGTTCGTGTCATCGATGATCTCCTCCTGCGTTTGCAGCACCAGGTCGTCGCGACTATTTTCGTTGATCGACGGCTGATGCAACGATATCAGCGGCTCCACATTCACACACTCAATCGTTTCCACAGTTTCACACGGCATGTCCACGGGTATTGTTTCGATTTCCACACACTCTTGGATGTCAGGTTGCATTTCAACCTTACATATAATATTGTTATGATCCGCCATAGTATGCCACACACTACACACACACACACGAACCGAGTTCAACGCATCAAATATCTCGAGGAAATTGGTCGAAACGATAAAATGAAAATCGATAACGGCGTCGCGTGGAAAATCCGATTTTTTTATTTGAATTTTTCAAATTGTTTATAAAATATGGTCGATCTAATATGGCGGAACAAACATGTCCGCTCATTAAAACTAATATGGCCGCTCCAATTTCGTGATTTGGAAACGAAAAAATTGTACGAGGCTTCGGTCGCGTCCGCACATCATCGGAGCGCTATGCCCCTAGTGAGCGATTCCGTCAACAAAACGTACCGCGAACGTTCAAATCGAATTCTCACTCGGATAACTCAAATGAAAATTTTAAATCTTTGTTTTCTTTACTTATAAATAAAATTTTATATCTGAAACATAATAAGAATCTGTGTTGATTTGATATCCTCATTTTTCACGATAATAGCACGGCTCATAAGCCGTATGAGCCGTTTTAAATAAATGTTCTTATAAACCAGATAAATAAAAATTTAACTTCAAACGAAGATAATACACAACAAATGCATTTATAGATATTTTATAAATTCATTGAAAGCTCACAAAAATCAATTTTTTTCAAAATATCTCCTTTCTATGTCATTTATTTGCGTTTTGAGCCTGTATAAAGTTGTAGAACATAAAATTATTTGGAAATTTAGTTATAAAAAAATTTGTACAACCATTCTCGAGATGAAAAAAAAGTTCAATTGCTGCGTATAGGGCAACTAAGTCAATTGTAGACTCCAATACGTAGTTGTAGTTCCAAAGTGGCTGAGAGTATGCGATTTAAGAAATCATTGATTCAAACCTGGAAACTTGATAAACAACACCGCATATTAAGTAAAAAACGCATTACTTATTAGGCCAGTCAAAATAGACATAAAAAATCGTTAAATTTGCAAAACATGATGTGTCTCTGAGTTTTTAGTATGTTGTTTGGACTCATTAGGGTTTTGTATTCTCCAGTTTGCAGCTCTTAAAAAGATATGGAAAAATTTTTATACCAGAAAAACCGTGGACATTTTGACCTTGTTTCAGATTCTGTTCGGTATCTCCTATTCTATGCACTTTTCTCCGAAAGCTATTCTGTACGTTTTTTCAGAGCATTAAATTTGGTACAAATTAAGCCCAACCGGAGCTCTGCACGTTAATGGATCACTGAGTTACGGCACTTTTAAAATAGACTGGTTTTTTCAAAAATTGAAAAGTGAGACGAAACCATTGATCCTACGAGCAGAACTTGTTGAATATAATTTGTAGATAATTTAATTAGCTTTAAATTAAGCACAGAGCGGGGTCTATAAGCCTCGTAGTTCTCTTACAATCTTAAAAAAAATAAAGTAAAATTAAATTTTTCGAGAAATGTACCTAAACACTTTTTATTGCATGAAGTGATTTTTAAAAATGTATGACCTTGGCTGGACTCATCCACATTGCCATTCGGCAAGCTCCTGTCCCTGCAAAGCTATTAAAATTTTACTCTTGTAAATGCAAGAAGGGGTGCAAAGGTTCAGGCTGCACTTGCCTAAAAGCAGGGCTTAGATGTTCTACCTACTCTGGGGAAATGTCCGAGAATGCTGCCCTTATCATCATTGAAGAGGACAACGGTGACGAGCTCCAAGACAACCCTGACGATCCACCAATATCTACTGGAGTACCCACTCAAATGTGATTATACTTTATATGGGTTCTCTCTGATTGTAAGGTGAACTACGAGGCTTACAGACCCCGTTCTGCACTTAATTTAAAGCTAATTAAATTGCTTACAAATGATATTCAACAAGTTCTGCTGGTAGGATCAAATGGTTTTGACGCAACTTTGATCCTAAATATCTGCTGCGAAGCGTCACAGAACTTACTTTTACTTTTATTTATGAAACTCATTGTTGGTTAAAAGACTATAAGCACTTTATAACTAGGTATATAAACAGAATTATTATGTATATACGAAATCCCACCCTTAACCTCAGAACCGTCTTTATTCGAATTGTCCTAGGAAAAAGTTTCAAATAAAACTTGTAGGCATCAATGAGTATAAGAACTGTAGAGAGTTTAACGAAAATCGTTGGAGCCGTTTTCGATAAAAAATCGAAAAAGCTCAGAAACTCCTAGAATAAAGTGGAGCTTTCGTTCAACCGATTTCAACCAAAAGCTTCGCGGCACAACTAGGTATAATATGGATGTCAGATTCCAAGTTTGGTGACATTCGGATAAAACTTTCGATACGATATGGCTGTCATACACAGACATGTTTCTAAAAACCACTTTTTTGGACTCAGGGGACCTCAAAACATGTATTTCCGGTGAAAGCTCGAATTCGAAAATTCGACCCGATTACAATACTTCTTTTACTATCTATATTAGTAGTAAAAGAAAGTAAAAAATCAGAGATATTCATGTTTTGCGAATTTATTGTTGATTATGACTGGTCCATATAAAACCGATCCATTTTCATAGACAACACCAATATATATGCAGTAAATTGTAAATTATATGATAACAACTTTATTGAAAGAGATAATTGAAAAAAAAAATATTCAATACAATAAATACTTTTGTATAATAATATAATCTCATAAGTTTGATTTTATATAAACTTATTTTCTTCATACTTGCGAAAGTTATCGTGAACAAGATTTATATAAATAAAATTAAGCTTAGATTAAAAATCACACAAATATATAATCTTATCAAAAATCGAGAAGAAAAATAATTCATTATCAATCGATAACTGAAACTATTAATATAAAAAAATTTTATTCGAGACAAAAAGATAATTTAATAAATACTTTTGTAAAATATAAACTCTTAAATATAAAATAAAAAAAAAATCTCAATCAAATACTGATTTTATACAACACAATATGTTTTGAGTTTGTTCGAGGAAAATATCATATAAATCGACACGAATTATTAGATATATTATTAAAAAATCACACGTAGTAAAAAAGTAAAAATTTTCCGAAAAAAACTTAAAAAGTAGAGTGAATAGGAAACAATTAGTTCATCTTCTATGGTGGGCGTTGGAAATAAATAATTTCAAAAAAACTGAAATTAAATTAGTGCCCTAGAAGATGTTGGAGACTTAAAACATATTTAAATATTTAACCCAACCGACAAGTTGCACAACTCGCTGTCGACTGATTGTCTTTCCAAATGGTTCAAATGCAATTTTTTTTTTTTAATGTCGGTTGTGTCCTTGGTTAAGACCCTGTTAAAACTATAAAAAAAGAGCAAGTTGTAATGAACGAGATTTAAGCGGTTTTTTTTTTTTTACTAACCACTTTACGTCCAAGTCCTTTTACAACTTGCTCTTTAACGTTAGTCGATTCGAATAAAACTAAAATCACAACGGTCGCTACTACATAAGTACATTAATTTGATTAGAGTAAGACTTAATCTTTCAATTTCAATACTACTGGAGTACGCTACGTTAAAACTAAGAATAATTAAAATTAAATAAATGTGATCACAAGAGCTAGAATAATACGAGGAGCTGGAGTCGATGGCGTATGGTTATGGACAATGCGGTTTCTTTGGTTTCTTCAGTGAGATATCGGGACAGTCCTCGCCCTTTTTCACCTCCGTAAATCGTTCGCCTTTGAGACTAACGATTTTATTGTCCCGATACCGCACGAGCTTTTTGGGCTCGTCCTTGGGAACAACAGGTTTGTGCTCGCGAGCTTCCGAACTTTTATCGACGTATGAATATCGTGCAATGATTCGATTTTTCACCTCCGTGTCGTCGATGGGAGGCGATTTGGATGCCAATGATGGTATGTTGAGAGCTCCGTTCGAGACAAAACACAATCCGTTTTCTTGGCGATGTAAAAGTACTTGAGTTGCCCGCTCCACATCGCCATTGGCAATCGCAAGACAATGCTTCACCTCCATGGAACATACATCCGGGAACATTTCCTGGAGAATATCGACTTCTTCCGAGAAAAAGTCACAACATGAACTTCCCGTCGAGCCGCCATCGCTCGTCTCCGAAATGTGATGAATTCGTCGCGGTTCCATTCCGTTCGACTCCGAGTTATTCGATCTAAAATCAAACTGTCAGCGAGGTGTTTTGGGTTGGTTGGATATAACTTACCGTGGTTTGATCTGTGGTAGGATTTCCGGGAGAGATAGTTCCGTTAGGGAGATCGACTCCTGGTCGGATTCTTTGGTTCGGAGTTTCGCTTCCAGCTCGAAAATCCATTGGCAAATCGCGTCGTGGTGGATCGTCTCGAATTCGGGGAAATAGGCGGACATCATTTCGGCGAAGCTTTCAACATCAAACACGGGATCGGTTCCGACGTCTTCAAGAATTGCGACCACGTACGACAAGACAATTTCATCGATCAGATCAATTTTGGCATTCGGAATATATTGCTTCATAAAATCAAACAAGGAATCTTTAATGGTGGCCTCGTGCTCGGCGAATGAATTTTGTGACATTATCCACTATCGTTAACTAATTTCTATTACAAACTCGCAATTTTTACTTAATACTTATAGACTCATTGTTTTGTTGAGCCGCGATATAACTTTGAACTTATCGGCTATAGAAAGTGTCTGAATTTACAGTTTTTTTTAAATAATTCAGTTCATTTGAGATTCGAAATTTTTTTTTCTTTTACTTTTGATTCATCCAGACTTGTTAGTTTTATTTTTTTAATTGAAAATTGTGATCAAATCAATACACTTCGCGACACATCACCACCATTGACGGTGAAAAACCTAGGCGCTTTTATAAACACGCTCAGATCAATACTTGACAGCTACTCCATCTCGCTCCCGCTCATTTGGTCTACTGTCAAAAATTTCGATCAGCTCTTAATTTACACAAGCGTTCTTTTTCCACGGTAATTCTTTGAAAAACTACAAACTAAAAAATGGATTTATCAAAGCAGACAGGTGAAAAAAAGCTTGAATTATGTAAATGGTATTTTAAAGGTAAATTTTTGATGAGCTTTTATATTGAAATTGTAATGATTGTTTTTTTGTTAGCTGGTTTTGGTTTGTTGCCGTTTCTCTGGGCTGTGAACGTTGTGTGGTTTTTTCCCGAAGCCTTCCAGAGACCTGAATACGAAGAACAGAAAGCCATCAAAAGATGTAAGTTATAGTATCTGGGGAGCCCGAGCGGAGATTTCGGGTTTTACTAAAGCGCGGCGGATTAATATACAGGGTGATACCTTGTACTTCCACCAAATATTAGCCCCATATATATGGCCGCCCGTCAAGGATAAAGGATCAGATTAGTAAAAAAAAATTGATCATCTGAAATTCTCGAGCGCGTCAGATTAAGATAGGATGAGTTAGTTACATGCTAAAATGTATATATTTCTCTAATCTGACAATTTGAAAGTGACGTAATGAAGGGGGAGGGGTACAAAGTGGTAAAAAAAAACGTCATCTCGACATTCTCGAGCGTGGCTAAATTTTTTTTTATTTTGAAGGGAATAAATCAAGGATTGCGAAAAATATATAATCTGACGATTTCCACAAGTCGAAGTAACAAAAAATCATCGATAAAGTTTAATGTGTGCAGCTGCGTGATGCATTTATTCGAATTTTTCCAGGAAAAAGTTTCAAATAAAAGTTGTTGCCATTAATGAGTCTAACAACTATAGAAAGTTTAAAGAAAATCTTTGAAGCTGTTTTCGAAAAAAATTGAAAAAGCTCAAAAACTCCTAGAATATAGCAGAGCTTTTGGTTAACCGATTTCGGCCAAAAGCTTCGCGGCACATCTAGATATAATATGGAGGCTGAATGCCAAATTTGGTGTAATTCGGATAAAGCTTTCGGTACGATATGGCTGTCACACTTACACACAGACATGTGTGACAGCCATATCGTATCGAAAGCCTTATCTAAATTTCATCAAACTTGAAATTTGACTTCCATATTATAACTAGTTGTGCCGCGAAGCTTTTGGTTGAAATCGGTGAACCGAAAGCTCCAGTTTATTCTCAGAATTTATGAGCTTTTTTAATTTTTTTCGAAAACGGCTCCAACGATTTTCTTTAAACTTACTATAGTTCTTAGAGTCATTAGTGGCTACAACTTTTATTTGAAACTTTTTCTTGAAAAAATTTGAATATAGGCTGTATACATATATACAAAAAAAATTTTTTGAATTATTTTCAAGTTAGGTGAATCCCTCCTGATAATCGTCAGATTATGAGACAGCATGTCTAAGGCATAAAGATGAACCATATATATCTTAATCTGACGCGCTTGTGTATTTCAAAATGACGATTTTTTTTGCACATTCTAATAATGGCAGCGCGCTTGCGTCACTTTGAAATCGTCAGAGGTTTGTCTTAGGTTCACTTAACATCCCCTTAGAAAATCTGACGCGCTCGATTAAATATTTTTTCTTCATTTTCAACCCTTACGTACGACCACCCCCATCATGGAAACAATCAGATTAACATATGTACATTTTTAAAAATACGTAGGACATGGATGCTATCAATATCTGACGCGCTCGAGTATGTCCATGTAACAATTTTTTTTTTACATTTTTGAAAATCTATAGCCGCTCCCCCCACTGCTGAAAAGGTATACACTAAATGAAATTTTTTTCTTTTTATCATCTAAGCTTTGCAACTCAATACTATAGGCACTTTGTAGACTTAACTAAATAATTAGTATCTATTAAAGATTTATTTAATATATTTTCAGATGTGATATATTCAGCAATCGGTGTGATAATATTCTCCATCATTCTGATAACGTGGGTCATCATTTTTCAAACGCATCGAGCCGCATGGGGCGAAATGGCCGATTCAATATCGTTCATAATTCCCTTGGGCGAAGCCTAAACTCAACCCACTGTGATCCAGTTATAATAAAATATTTATTCATAAATCATTTTTTTTTTCTTATAAAATATAATTCAGATAATACATTTAATAAAAAATATAAAACTATATTAAAATATTTTAAAACTAGACATTTTTCTATTATTCATTATGATTCAGTCGTAGCCTCGAACATTCCTGTTTGACTAAGCGAATTAAGAAGAGCATTGCAAAGAAGTCGGAACACATCAATATGTAGAAGACGTTTTCCCAGTTGTAGGATGACACGAAGCCGGCTAATAGCGGCCCAACGGCCGCTCCAATAGACCCCGTGCCGTCGATAATGGCTGTGACAGTAGCAAGAGCCTTGGCATTGCCTTCTAACGAACTGTGCGTTCCCAACTCGGCCGACACCGACGTTGTAATCAACGCATACGGACCATTCACGAAAAATCCGACGAAAAACAATAAAATTATATTAATTCCAAAACTAGCAGATCCAATGCTTTCATATATAAACATCTAAAAAAAACAATTGTATTATCTAATAACATAGTCTAGCATATTTGAAGCAGCCCCCTGCAACTTCATGTTATAGAAAATGACTCTATGTTGTCCCGACTTACAGAGGGCGCTAGTAGTACAGTTATTACTACGACACACATACAGCTGTCATGCAACTAAACCACCAGCGCCACTCAAAGGTACTAAAATCACGCGACACACACGCCAACTATTTTTAGCCATTCTCGCATTTAAGTCGCAGGGGACTGATTTGACGTATTCTTACGATTGGAACAGCGATAAAAAGCATTCCAAGACAGGTCGTCGCCGACATTCCACTATAATCTGAGATCATACCGGCTAAAATTGCTCCAAAAATGCCACCAATATCGAACAACGTGGAAATATCAGCTGCCCCCGACGAAGATAGTGCCGCTAAAATTTTATTTAATTAACTCAAAAAATCAAAATATCAACTTTAGAAATTACGTGAAGTATTTTTTATGTATATAGGCAACCAATATAAATACGTATAGCTGACGAGCTTTGCAAAAAATAGACAAAAGGCGAAATCGAGAACGCCAGGTATTTGACACGCTTTGAGCAGTCCGATAGCTTGATCAGAATGAGGTGGTGGCGGAGCTTGCGCTGGTAAAATTGGAGTTCTTTCAGAATAACGCCGTTGCTGTACTTCCTATATAAAAGCAATGTTTCGAGATCATCGTGCTTGTCAAATCCAGGTCCACTTTCATGGCTTACCTGTTCTCCAATAAGTATTTCAATATCATTATTGGAAGATCCACTTTCGTCCGAACTACCGTAATTGGTAGGATTTCGTAGTTTTTTATAGCCCTTAGGCGAAGCCTAAAAAAACATTTAGTAAAAAACAACGCTTATTTAATATTATTAATTGTTACGTTTCGTTCATCACATCCCACATCATTGGGCGAGACAACTAAAAATAAAAATATCACAAATCCCATAACTCCCATTATCAATCCAGGATAAATAAAAGAGAGAGACCAGTCGTCTTCAACGAAAGCAGCCGCGATTAAAGTTCCTGCAAGAACCAAAAAAATTAGAAAACATTTTTTTTTTATTTTTCAAAAACGAACCAATTATATTTCCGACGCACGTGTGCGAGTTCCAAATACCATAAATAATGCCTCGTTTCGCTTTTCCACACCAGTTTCCAACGATGGTCACGACACTGGGCCATCCCGTGGTTTGAACCACCCCACCGATTGCCTATTTAAACACATTGAATTAACCAATTTGGTATATGCGGTCATTTCGAACATTTTACCTGTATTATGATAAAATAAGTTAGGCTATGTATATTGTACGTCTTGGCGATTCCAAATAAGTAACTGGCAATTCCCGAGAAAAGCATTCCCAGACTCAGAAAGTATCGAAGATTGACACGTTCGGCGACAAATCCCGAAATGAACATGGCGATGGCGTAGGCAAACAAAAACGCGGAATCGAGCGTTCCAAGCAGTGATGGGGCATCTTCTCGATCTAAGACCAACATTTAAATAAATAATAGTCCAGTCAATAATTAACAAAAAGTAAGAATCTTTAACAATATAATATCTTCCCATTGATAGAGGGTGAAAAAGGGAAGGAGCTCAAAGACTCAGTTTTACTTTTTTTTGGGGGATTTTCTTTCAACGGATCCCTAAAGAACTCCCCAAAATAAAACGAAAATGACGAGTAGAATTTTCCGAGTTTTTGCTTATTTTTCGAGAAAAATTCGATTTTAGTAGCACGACTTCAATGCTATTTCTTATGGGAGATAAATTTATAGACAAGAGTCGATAATTTTTAGTTTGAACACAAACTAAATTATAGTAGGATGAAATCCATTAGAAAAGGAAGGGAATATAACAAAAATGAAAGGAAAAATAAATTACGGTCGAACTGTGGTGGGGAAGTGGAAAAGAGGGGTGTTTTTAAGGGTAGAAACAGTTTATCTCGATTTCTAACACAACTACAAGTCCTGTGGAAAAAAGTTAAATGGCAAAGTTGTAGGTAATAAGAAGATCTACAACTTTTGTACTAACACTTTTTTCACATAACCTCAAAATTTTTATGAAAAATTCCAATAACCAAGTTTTTGGTTTTTTATTTTTCTTTTACAAAAATAAAAACTCATGAAACTTGGTAAAAACTTACCTCTTAATGTCCCAAACACACTCATTTTTTTTGGTCTAAAATATTTATTTTTTCACCTTATTTTGACTTAAACAATTAATATTGAAAAAGCACCTTAATTTTCAATAGAAAATTCTCACCTCAAAATATGTACTTTTTTTAAAAACTCGCTGAGTTTTTTGTTCGTTGACACCTCTATTTTCTGATTGTGCAAAAATATATACATTACGATGTTAAATGCCATAATTAAAATGTAAATTTTAATAAATTGCTCAAAGTTGTATTTGCACAATTGTATTATGTACAATTTTGAGCAATTTATTAAAAATTACACTTTAGTTATGGTATTTTCTGGGAACATTTACCGTTGTAATGTACATATTGTTTTGCACCATCAAAAAGTAGAGGTTTCAATGAACAAAAAACAGACCGAGATTTTAAAAAAGGTACAGTATAAATCGTTTATAACGATATAATGAACAACCGGTTGTAACGAACAAAACCTTTGGGTTTCGTGATATGTCTTAGATAAGACAATACATGCGATACATATCGGTTATAGTGAATATCGCTTATAACGAACGAAATTTAACGGTCCCCTGAAGTTCGTTATAAACACTTTCTACTGTACATATTTTGAAGAGAAAATTTGCGATTGAAAATTAGGGTGCTTTTTCAATATTAAGTCAAAATAAGGTGAAAATATAATTTTTTAAATCAACAAAATTACAGTGTTTTTGGGGCATCAAAAGGTAAGTTTTCACCAAATTTCATATAAATTTTTTTTTTGTAAAAGAAAAAAAAAACAAAAGACTTGGTTATTAGAATTTTTCACATAAATTTTAAAGTTATGTGGAAAAAGTGTTAACACAAAAGTTGTAGGTCTTCTTATTACCTACAACTTTGCCATTTGACTTTTTTCCATAGGACTTGTAGTTTTGTCGGAATTCAAGATAAACCGTTTCTACCCTTAACCCCCCCCCACCTTTCCCACTTCCACAGCTCAGATCGACCGTAATTTATTTTTCCTTTAATTTTTGTTATATGCTCTTCCTTTTCTAATGGGTTTCATTCTACTATAATTTTGTTTCACTTTTTACCATTTTCAAAGGCTCCAGCTCTGGTCTATTAGTGAATGCGGCCATTTTCGGAACTACGATTTTTTAACAGCTCGCAACTAGGTCCCGGTAAAATTTTGGGGGCAGAGCCCCCAAATTTAGAAGAAATCCATACCAGCTAGTTGGTATGGTCATCGCGTTGTTTTTTTAACCAAATTTGACGTAATCGATTCAACTTTTAAAATTCGATATCTCGAAAATTTGAAAAATTGTATTCTTGGTTTAGATTTATTTTAGCGAGATCTATATTAATCTATCGTCAAATCTTGGCGCCCGGGAAATAATAATCTTGCCTTTCTTTGAATATCTTGTAAAAGGGGCTTCTGGTGAAAATTATCACTCAGACCTGATCAGTGGGAAATTTTAATATGTTGCTTAGGCATTTTAAGGACTTTATTAAATACAATAATGGTTACCAAATGGAGCCCAATCGCACCACGTTGTGGAGTTCAGAGCCACATCATCGGGTTTAACGAGACTCGAACAGTTTTGGTACAGGACATTTTTTACAACGGAAATTGGCTTCCTGGTCATATGGTAACAGGTATAGGATAAATACGTCAATAGTAAAATACTGACTCGGTAACTAAAAAAAAAAAAAAAAAAAATTATACAATAAATCCTTGACATGTTAAATATCTTCAACACATACCAAGTATCGCGATTAAATCGCGTTCGTGGACAACACACGCCGACACATTTCTGAATAAACCGAACACCAATTGGAATATCGCGATCGCTCATTTTCTTCATTAATTTACGTTTAATACTGATTCAAAAACGAAACAATTACAATTTGTACTAAGTTGGTGCAACAAAGCTTAATGCTATACTTGGAAGCCTTGGACGTTATTTTTTTGGTTATTTAATTTTTATGGTATTTGTACACGTATAGGGTTCGTTATCGCTTTAATTTTGTCGACATTTTATAAAATGCTTGAAACTTTATTACTTCATTAAAGTAAATTATCCAAAAATTGTGAACACATTGACAAGTTGGAACAAAACGTCAAAATTCCAGTTGAACATTTGACATGTGTGTGTAACAACAATGCATGTGACATTGTGTATAGGTTAAACATTTGTTTGTTCCACTGTAAATCAAATCCTATTCATTGGGCATGAGCAAATTGACGTAACTTTTAAACGGAATATTATGCATATTATGCATTTTATATTTCAATCGGATTTAAATATTGAGAAGAAACTCATTTTATAGCACGTGGGGTTTCCAGATAAAATATATCTAAAATAATTGTTTCCATTAGACACAATAGACAGTAGGATTCTTATGTCTATATAATGACCAAGATAATAGCTCTTATCTCTTTATATATACAGTCTACACGTCTCTTTGATAGCAGACTTCTCAAGAAATTGATTTATGCTCACAAAGATATAACAATCAGAACAATTGTATGAAAAGAATTATCATTAAAGTAATTCAAGTAGTTCAAAGTAATTCATTAAAGAAAACCATTTATATCCTATATGTACGAAGCATGTTCCAAGACCAATAAATTGGTCAAATATAAATATAATTAATTAATAAATAATTTAAAATTAATATAATTTTGCTTTATTAAACAAATTCTAACTTAATTACTTAGTTTAAAAGGTTTTTGGTAATTCATTCAAATGTATCTGCAATAATATTACACGAAAGATAAATGGGTTGCCTATATGTTATACTGAACAAGGGTGGAAAATGACTAGCTTCAATTTTTCCGGAGCTTTCACATTTTGTGGGTGTTATTTATATGCATTTGGGATCGAACACTTTTTGTTCGTGTTTTCAGAATATATATCAATTAAGAAATATAGACGGTAGTTGATAGCTATCAGATCCAGTGGCGGATTTGGATTTTATGCCGCCCTAGGCTTTATTCTACGTGCCGCCCTTTTTCTTCAAAAAAGTTATTTAACAAATTGTATATATCTAGTTATGAAACTTTTTTTATCAAATATCATTATACAAATATACCTTTTCGTTGGTTGAGATATACAGTGTAAAGTCTATAAAGCGAAATAGGAGGAAATGGCCAATTTATTGCATTCGAGTTTTCATTGAACGGAGTGTAAAAAAATAATTTTACAAAAAGTTATTGGAAACAGTGAGTAAACACATGCTAGGCAATTATAACTAGCAAATGAACACATCTCTATTAATCTCATTGTGTAGGTATAAAAAATATTTAAGATTCTATAACATAGTATTGTTTTTGAAGTTCAGTGATATTAATATTTATTGAAATCCTTAAATCAGCGTATTATTTCATTATTGGGAGTGGTTATTACGTTATATAAAGCTTTTAAAAATAAGTAACAATGTAAACTATATAAAGTTTAACAATTCTTACGTTTAACGGAGTTTTTCGAGAAAGAAAAGAAAATTACAATATAAAAATTCTAAGATTGCTAGATAAGATTTTTTACAACTGCAAATCTTTATTGTACCTAAATTTTTCTCAAGTTCATACCATTTATACATTACAAAAAAAAAAAAAAAAATGTTTGCGTGTACTTATGTACGCGCGTGAGAAGTTATACTTCGTTGGCATCATTAAAAATTAGTTTTTTTTTTTTTTGGTGTTTTTAAGTCGCTTTAACAGCTTAGGTCATATCACGACTGTCTAGACACAGAAAATTTCTGTAGGTCAATTTTAATCTTAGGTCTATGATCTTAAGTCTAGGATTCAACGGGAATCAAACCCAGACCACTTGACGCATGAAGTGGAGAGAACTACTGCTCTAGCCACTGCGCAAATAGGTGACATCACTTTTTTTTAATGGCATTAAAATAATCAATTTTAAAAAATTGTAAATTAATATTTAATAATAATAATAATTGTATATATATATATATATATGTATATAATATTTTAATTTATATCAATAAATAATATCCAAAGGGAGCTACCAGACTTTTATAAAGTTTGTCAGGATCATTTTTCTGGTTAACAATTCATGTATGTCATGAAAACGAAGCTTCATAGAAATTGCAAAATAAAGTAAGTAGCTACTTTTCAAAGTAAATGTTGTTTTACTAAATTATTATTCTAAGATGATTGAATCATTTCAGAATCCCAGATTTCGTGATAATTAAGAATATGCATCAAATTCAAATAGTATAACAGCTACTGCAAAATTCGAGAAAAGTAATAACTTATTTTTTAATAATATGTGTCATTTGTATATATATAATTATTTTTAATTTAAATATAAAAATTAATAAATTAGTAAATAAATACAACAAAAATTCAAATTACGCGCGTCAAGAAACCTAGTGGTTTTGCGACTAACTTCATTTTGTTAATTTTTGTCTCAAGATGGCCGCCCATCTAAAAATTTCACTCTCATCATTTTTTCATAACGCGCCTAAAGAAGTATAACTTTAAAATATCTGCTGCGAGGCGTCACAGTACTTTCTTTTACTTTCATTTATGAAACTCGCTGTTGGTATAATATATATAAAATATAAGCACTTTTCTAACTATGCATATAAACAGCATTATATGCATACAACTTATGTGACGTGCATTGTACATATATAACATATACGAATTCCCAACCTTCACCCCACAACTGTCCTTATTCGAATTTTCCCAAGAAAAAGTTTCAAATAAAAGTTGTAGCCATTGGTTAGTCTACGAACGCTACGAACTATACAAAGTTTAAAAAAAATCGTTGGAGCCGTTTTCGAAAAAAATTTAAAAAGCTCAAAAATTCCTAAAGTTAATTGGAGCTTTCTATTAACCCGTTTTAATCAAAAGCTTCGCGGTATAACTAGATATAAAATGGAGACCAAATTCCAAGTTTGGTGGAAATCGGATAAAGCTTTCGATAAGATATGGCTGTCACACAAGGACATGTTTCTAAAAACCACTTTTTTGGACTCAGGGGACCTCAAAACATATATTTCCGGTGAAAGCTCGAATTCGAAAATTCGACCCGATTGCAATACTTCCTTTACTATCTATATAGTAGTAAAAGCAGTAAAAGAAAGTAAAAAATCGAAAACTCCAAGGCTAACCAAATTTAGTGTGAAGTTCTCTTCTAGGCCCTTTATGATCAGTTACTGAGGGCCGAATTTGCCACTTGATATTCCTGGGGCCAACCCTGGATTATTGTACTCCGGCGTAGCTGGTTGTAGCCGTTGTACTTTGCAGTACTCTGCAGTAGTCTGTTGTACTACTTCAAGTTCAATATGGCCGCGATGAACTGTCAACATTTCATAAGAAAACTTTCAAATGAAATTATTGCAAAGAATTTCGCCTCAATCAACTCATTTCTATGTCTATAAAGAATAATTTTAAATTTCTTCACCCCATATTCATCCAATCTGAAAACAGTACAGCAGTGATATTACAAATTAAAAAATTCACAATATGATCATAATGAGTCAAAATGCATATTATTCAACATCGAATGCCAATCGAATGGAAACCACCAAGAAATTAATTAAATCAACCAACAGATGAAGAAGAAGAGCGACATTGCATTTTAACGATGTTAAAATTGTAATACTTTTGTTAGTTCATCTCACTTGTGTGTGTTTATAATCAGTTTGTCCTATTGGCGATTATTTGGTTACTTAAGGTATTTACTTATGATTAACATGTAAAGTTAATTAGAAATCAGATTTTTACGTGCTAAACCTTGTTCTGATTCATGCTTGAAGGTCTCGAATTAGTCGTGCGTTCGTTTTCTTGTCTATATCCCCTAAATGGTTCGATCTTCTTTTTACACTTGCTAATACATATTATATTGTAAAATATACGTTTATAAAAATGAACGTATCAGATTTATTTAACAACTGAGTGACGATGGACTTGGACTCGATTGAAGACTTGAACTCGTCTGTTGAAGTGAAAGTGGAGCTTCCCTCCGATATTAATATCCTCGACAATCAAGTCGCTGGACATGCATTTAACAAGGATAAAAATACCATCGGTAATTTATATTAATTATTTTTATCGAGATTATAATCCGTTTTTTTAATCGTAGGTTTACTCATTCAAAACGATGGCAAACTCTTAAAACCAATAATGAAACCTTTGAGTGGTGAACGTGAAATCGAATTTTACGAATCGTTGAAATCATCCGATGAATCATTGCTGAGGGAATTACTGAACTACGTGCCTGCGTTCTATGGAACTCGAAATATTTTCGTCGAAGACAAACTTGTTACGTTTATGATTATTGAAAATTTGGCGAATCATTTATTTGAACCTAGTATAATTGATATTAAAATTGGAAGGATCACGTGGGATCCTTTGGCTGGACCGACCAAGATTGAATCAGAAAAAGTAAGAATGATATCAACAAAAGTTCAAACTAATCAATTTTTAATTTTCTCTAGAATAAGTATTCTGGTACGAAAGATCAACTGGGGCTTAGTTTACCAGGATTTCAAGTTCGGGATGTGGAAACGGGTAATATTTTGCGGTTCGGGAAAAAGTATGGCAGAGGGCTAAATGTTGACTCTTTTAAAACTAGTAAGTATACAAATAGAATACCAATATAATAGTGTAAGATCCGAACCTACATCGACCTTCACCGAGTTGATAATAGAATGAAACCTATTTATCAGGAATTTAGTATTGTAACGTTTTTACGGGTTCGATGGTTTATTGTTGCTTATATACTACTACACTGTTATATACAATGTTCACTATTACAATAGTCACTTTATTTATACACTTAGATACACTTTATTTAACAATACACTGATAATTTATTTAAACACTAATCACTTTGAACACTGTCGAATATTTATATCGCACGTAATGTCGTTTATTTACACTGTTGATTTAATACTGTCGAAGATTTATTTGAATACTGCCCGCCTTATGCTTGTCCGGGCTTATATAGGGTTTCGGAACTTTTTCTGGAATTTTCGCCATTGTCTCTCAACTTTCTATTTTTCTCGGAATCTATTTTTTGTCGACACCACTTTCTAGAATTCGCTGAGTTATCGACCATTCCAGAATCTTTATTCCTTCTTAATTCATCTAGTAATCCTTTTTGGTCCACCCTCTCTGTATGGAGTTTCTTACCTCCACTAGTCTGATAACAGACCGCCTTCTCATTGGTCGGCTGATGCTGATGCCTACTCCCGCTGGGCCGGGTAAGTGTAGGCGTTAAAATGGCGTCGTCTTCATCTTGGGATTGTGACAGTATATTAGGAAATATATTAAAAATGGGTTGGCTAAAAAATCCGGGGCAGATTATTTTTAATTATTTTTTTAAAAAAATAATTTTTAATAAAATACTGCACATCAAGATAATAGAAAATAATTTATATCATGATAAGCGCTATTTTTGACTGAAAAAAATTTGGTCCTATTAGGGATAAGCAAATTTTAAAGATTTAAATTTTAATGCTTGTGGAAATGTGTGACAGAGAGATCCGAGGTACGTATACTGTGTATTAATAAAGGATCCAACATGCAATTTTTTCTATTATCTTGATGTTATGCAATATTTTATTAAAAATATTTTTTTTTAAATAATTAAAAATGGTCTGCCCCGGATTTTTTTAGCCAACCCATTTTTAATATATTTCCTATTATACTAAATTCATGATAAAATAGGTTTCATTCTATTATCAACTCAGGGAAGGTCGATGTAGGTTCGGATCTTCTACTATAAATATTATAATACTAGAGCTAGCGACTTCGAAAAAAAAAAGAATTTTAGGTCGGCCAGTTTTTATATATGTTATGTCTCGCACTATCCCGGACATCATAATGGAGCTGTCGAGAGGGGTTGCGTTTATTAGTGCGCATCGCACCTATGACAGGTAAAATATTGAAATTTTCAGATGAAATTTGTAGAAAATAACATTTTACATAAAAAAATGTCCAATTGGCTAATTTTTGTAAAGGGGCTAGTTTGCCCGCTACAAGCTTGTAAAGCTCATTGTATACATGTCGGCGTAACGGCTGTATCTCTGAACGGCCGGCCACTCCAATGACGTCACAATGAGCCATCCTTTTCAAGCTTGTAGCGGGCAAACTAGCCACTTTATGAAAATTAGCCACTGGACATTTTTTATTTAAAATGTTATTTTCTACAAATTTCATCTGAAAATTTCAATATTTTACCTGTCATAGGTGCGATGCGCACTAATAAACGCAACCCCTCCCGACAACCCGTATGATGTCCGGAATAGTGCGAGATAACATATATAAAAACTGGCCGACCTAAAATACTCTCTCGAAAACGTTGCTAGCTCTTAAACTAGTATATCCATTTTTTTTAGGTTTAAAGGTCTTTCTCAATGCCAAATATGGACTGAATCGTCACTTACTAATAGAGATCCTAACACAATTATGGGATATTTTAAAATGGTGCCGATCCCAAAGAAAGTTTCGTTTCTTCTCGAGTTCAGTATTAATCGTCTATGATACGTATTATTTACGACAATGCAATGAATCACTGAGTAATTGTGATGAAAACGACAATTGTAGTTCTGAGGAGAACCTTTGGCACTCCCTCTACAAAAATTCAAATAAAATCAACTCGAACAACTACAAAGATTATGAGGAACGACTGAAAATGGCTATGAAACAAATTGGTGATAATCACAAAAAATGGGTGCGAGTTAAGTTAATTGATTTTGCCCATGTATTTCCATCGATTGACGATCAGCCCGACAACAACTATCTGGAAGGTTTTGAAAATTTAGTGAAAATCTTTGAAGAATTTTTAAATGAAACCTACATAAAATAACACGACCATTTTCTTTTCTTATCCTGAATATTGAATTATTTATTTTTTTTTCTTTACAAATAAAAATATTGAGTCATATCAACTAGGTACTTTAATTACATTACACCATATACAAGCTTTTCTATTTTTTTATATAAAGGTTAACAGTGCTTGAAGCAATGCCGATTTATTTAAAATGTTATATATTTAATTTTGAAACATTAAATGGACCATAATGATCATAATATGGTGCAAGAAATTTCCGTTTGAATCTTGTTAGTTACAGTTTTCATCACAGCGAGGCTCTGCTGTTGAACACTTTATCAAGTTCCATATTATACTCCAAATGAAAATAAATCTTTAAAAAATAATTAAACGATTAATTTAAATCTAAAAAAAAATGTAATGGGAAAATTCAAACGAAAATGTACAAAATTTTAATATAAAAAAAAAAATATCATTTGAATGTAGCACCACTTGAATAGTTATTCGCAAGTGATTATGGGAAATGTTTGAGACAAAATGGCGACCCTTGCAAGTTGAGTTTCAAAAATCGTTTTCAAAAGTGTTTGTTGGACGATGTTGAACTGTTTGATATAATTACAGGTAATTATTGAATCAATTGTAATTATTAATTACATAGTTTCAATAAAATGGAAGTTAAAATTAATTTTTTTTCTCGTTAAGGCTCCAGTAAATGCCTTGTCAAAATGTTCGTTGAAACTTAGATTAACAATGTTTCTTTTAAATTTAATTGTTTATAATATTTTGTTGTTATGCTTTGTCAGGCCTTATATTTTTTTTTTTTTAAATTTTTAAGCTTATATTTGAAGTTACAGTTCAGAAAATTCAAAATTTATTTTAAATGATTATAACCTCAAGGTATTATGGGTAGTCAATCGAGGGCAAAGGCCGCCATTTTTAAGACTTAAATCTGTCCGGTTAGCGTCTAATTAATCGAAAAATAATTTTACAAAGTGTTTGTATGGGCCTTAATCGTTGGAGTACATTAAAATATCGAAGACCTTTTTAATATAAATGAATAGAAAAATTGATTTCCATGATTTTGGTAAGTCGACGTCAAATTACAACAAAATGGAAAGTTAACCATTGACATATTATTTAAATCAACTTAAATTAAAACTAACTGCCCATAACATTATAATCAACAACAAAGCAAATAAATTTATTAAACAAATTCTAGCTTTTATAATAATATAATATATATACAGTTAATGAATGTGGTTACAAGAATTTAATGATATAGGGTAAATGGGGGAAAAGTTAACAAGTTCAAATAACACATAAACGTAAAAAAAATTAAAACAATTTTCGATTGTAAACTTGCTCGATTTTATCTAGGTAATTTATATTTTGGGTAACTTAGGAGCTAACACTAACGGATTCGCCTGTTCAATTAATTTCCTACCTTCGGTTTTATAATCGTACTTGCATCCGTGCACCTCGGAGTATCGATGTTGCGAACAAAAATTCTCACCACATCGACACGTATGAATGGTCGTTATATTTAATCGTTTATTACATTTTTTGCAACGGGTACGGGGCGGTTTTTTCATTTCGATCGGCGGCAATGGTTCGATCGTCGATGTACTCGGCGTATGCGTAAAGTTACTATTAGATCTAATCATTATACTTGGATGATTGTCCGTGATTTTACTAAACGATTTAAAGTCATCAACTTTCGATTTACAATCGTACGTGTCGATTTGTAACGCATTTGTACAGGGTCTTCGATTCGTTTCCATGTTCTCAATGAAACCTTTGTTATGTATTCCCGATAGTGTTGACGTCTTGTGCGAGTTACGCGATTCCAACTCCCGTGAAAATGAATTTTCCATTTTCGTAATTCTAAGCTTATCGTTATTTAATTTCATCTTGCTCGATGATATTCTCGGCCAGCTACACACTGCGTTTATAGACGTGACTTTTGAATTGGATAATTTATCTAAATTTGATATACTAATACATTTGGTGCGCTTGAAACGCAATTTACTTGATTTTGAGTCGGACACGGCGCCCACGTAACCACTCCCCTCGTCCGTTTCATTCATTAAAAATTCGCACACTTTACGACCGAATTTGTGGGGCGACGTTTTCGGACGTTCGTCGTCTTTGATCAGTAGGCGAGCGACCCGGATTCGATTCCGGGCACTCCCGGTGCCGGTCGTCGTTGACACATGTTCACGAGGAATTTGTGATATTGTGAACGTGTTCGCGTCCGGCGAAGGCACGCTAATGGATCCGGACGGCGGTGTGAAGTTCGGCTCATCGTTTCCCACATTCGCTTCGGGCTCCTCCTCAAGAATCGCTATACTCGACGCTAACTCACCACTCCCGGAAGCCTCGTCATGAAGAGGTTTTCGATGTGCTAAAATAAAAAAAAATTTAAAAAAAAAACTCCAAATAAAAAAACGTTCAAAATTACCAATTGATTGTCTAAATTCACTCCGGGACATATCCGGATAATATTCGGCGAGAATTTTACTGGTTTTATCACCAATTGAAATATTATCGTTTCTAGATTGGACTACGGTGGCAGCTTCGTTGGAAGCTTCGTCAAATGTCGACGTGGCACCGAGACATTCGTCAAAGTGTTTCGAACTCTTCGAGATTCGCTTCACCTGCGACGACAATTTCACTTTGTACTTCTTGTGTCGATACATGTCATCGTCCTCGAACCCCTCCAAACTCGAATCGCTTCCAAACAAAATTTTATTCACGTACATATGCCGCTTGGTCGTGTCCTCATCGCTGTGTTTCATCAGTTTCCGACTCGACTTCTTCTGCGGCACCATTGTCGGATCGTCATAGTAATCCGAGTTGAGCCACTGCTTCACCTTATTCTTACTAAACGACTTGCTCTTCTCCACCGTACTACTATCTAAATGAGCCAAAGCACTTTGGTACTTCTTAATTTTGTATTGTTTTTCAGTCTTTTTCATGTGGTGAGACGGTGGCGTGAATGGAACGTCGGAACATGTGGACTTGACCGGTGATAGTTCCGGCGAGGACGGCGCTGGTTCAGTCGGTGTTTGGGTTTTAGTCTTTTTACGCAGATTTAGCTCTTCCATTTTTTCGCGTAGCTCGCACAGTTTCGTCATGGTTTGTGCGTTTTCACGGAGCCGTTCGCTCTGGGTCTCCACATCGTTCCGGACACTGAATCGAGACCGGCCCGATGTCGACTTTTTCGTGTCGGAAAGGGTCGAATACGATCCGTCATTATTTTCAATGACCTTTAGTAGGTTGATTGTGTGCCCTTCGCGATAAACGAGCAATGTTATTTTTGAACCAGGCGGCACCTTGGTCATCATATCATCCCTTAAAAAATAAATTTCAATCAATAAAAATTCTGGTACATATTAAACAAAACAAACCTCGTCGCTTCGACAACATCTCGAATTTCACGCCATAATAAATGTTCATTACGGGATGTAGCTCGACGTGTACTAATTGGACCACCGCGCATTCCTAATATTAAACGTAAGGTGGATCCTCCTGTAATCCCTTCTTCCTCAAGATATGCCGAATTGTTTAATTCCTTGTCACCGAGTAATAAATGTTGTTGGTTTATAGGAATTCCTAAGGAAAAAAAAAAAAAAAAGGAAAAAATAATTACAAGGATTACCAATTTTTGATCTTTAACCATAAATTGTACTTTTGGATACCACTTAAGAAACTTAAAACCCTATTTATAAAAGTTTCTAAGGAAACTCTTTAACTTAAATTGCAAACCTTAAGCTTCCCTTAGTTCAATAAACGATCCTTTACTATTTCCTCTTTTAGTACTAAGGTTAGATACCCTTAGCTTTTCCTAAACTGATAAAAATAAACAAAAAAAAACAAAATTTAAATTTTTCTTAAAAAATCGACTTCAAAATAAAAATAAAAATTTTAAACACAAAATGCACTAAAAGTAAAAAAATAAATGGCTTCGGTTGGCACCATTAGTTAGCGTTATGTTTCGTTATTCATTTGTCAATTATTTTTTTCTCGATACCTTTAGATCGCTATAGAAACCAATTTCGTGTAATTTTCTTTACAACTTTCAATTTACCATCAGTTTTAATTTGGAGTTCATTTTCGATGCAATTTACCTTTTTTATTTTCATAAAGGCAAGAAAGCGGCTGATCTCGATTAACGTTATTGTAGACGATCCTTTTCATTGCCAGTGATAATTTTAGTTTAAAAAAATAAAAATTATAACAAAATGAAACACCGACTTCAAAATAAAAAAAAAATCTTAAACAAAAAATGCACTAAAAAAATAATTGCATATTCTTGCAGTGTCTACGACTTACTAATTATTAGGATGATATAATGTACAACTATTGTTATTTTTGGAGTTGGCTTCAGCCAAGGAAATGCGACGGTATTGGTAGGTACTTAGCAATAAACCTTAAATACCTTATGAAATATATTTTTCAAATGAACTTTTATACAATATACTAGTACTGTGACAATATCTAGTGACCTTTAAACTACAAAATACCAATAACTTATTAAACCTTTCTTACAAATGAACATTAATATTTATTTTTCTTGGCTGACACCAACTCCAAAAATAACAACAGTTGTACATTATATCATCCTAATATTTTGTAAGTTGTAGACACTGTAAGGATACGCAATTATTTTTTTACTTTTTAGTGCACTTTTTGTTTAATTTTTTTTATTTATTTTGAAGTCGATTTTTCATTTTGTTATAATTTTTATTTATTTCTCGAGTTTTAGTGATCTGAAGTTTGGTAACTGATTTTATTTCTTTGAATATGGGTAAACCTACTAAACGCACTGCTCATATGAGGCAGCGCCGTTGAAATGTAAAAAGTTACTACTTCATCCCTTTTTGCTTTTAAGGGTTGACATTTTTTGCTTTTAAATTTAATGAAAGAACTAAGTGGAATACTCTTTCCGATAGAAAAAAAAAAAAATCATTAAAATTCGATGATTCAGTTAAACGTCACTATTTCAACCCCAATTTTCATCCTTAGGGGGTGGATTTTTTTCTTCAAATTGAAATATGAATAATTTAAAGGTACGATGTACGTAATAAAAAAAAAATTATCGAAATCGGGTTAGCCAGGAAAAATTTATAATTTCATCCCTAATTTTTAATCCCCTTATGAGTGGAGTTTTTCATAAAAAATGGGTGTGAGATTAATTAAAAATTATGTTCTACCAAAAAAATAAGAATTTTCAAAATCGAGCTATCCAATAAGGAGTTAATATTTCATCCCTTAGTTTTCAACCCTTTAAGATTTCCTTCAGACGAAAATGTGACCAACCGGGAAGCACCAGCTTTCAAATAAAAAAAGAACTATCAAAATCGGTTAACCCAGCACAATTCTGAGGTAACAAACAAAAAAAAAAGACAGTCGAATTGAGAACCTCCTCCTTTTTTTAAAGTGGGTTAGAAAAAAACAAAACGACCTTTTAAAATAATTGCTTCATTTAAATGAGGTACCACCTCGAACACCTATTTAAGAGATGTTGTTAAGGTGTTCTTAAAGTGGCACCTTTATAAAGACATACTTTGTTAAGGAATGTGTAAAAATAAGATTTTACTAAAGGAATACTTAAACTTAAAAATGGTGGAAAGGTAAAACAAGTCAATCGTAAAAAATACTTTCTACAGTATCTTAAGCCTTTTAAGCTTCACATCTGTGCATCATCAATAATTTTTTTACTTTTTTTATTACTAATTTTGTTAGATCTATTGAAGTCTATGAAATTTGTGGCGACGACATACATACATTGCACATTACACATCAGTAAGTCTAGAAAAGGCTTAAGAAAAACCTAGGATCGAGTTAAGGTATTATTGCCCCTAGGCAGGTGCTGACTTTCTTTAAAAGCCTAATGCTTCCCTAATTAATACAAAGGGTCACATTTCAATAGACCTTTTTGGTCGTGGTGATAAAAGGAAGAAATATCCTGAGACTCGTAGAACAAAAAAAAAAAAAAAATTATAAAACTAATAATTTTTTTTTCAGATCTAAACACTTTCGAGGAAATTACTTTATGACTCTCTGTACGTGGGTGCTTTGAAGTATGAAGATTAAAGAATTTGTTTCAAGATATCATCTTTCTTATTGAACCTTTTATTCCTTGGATTCCTCTATGTTTGACTATTTGTAAGTGAAACTCTTTTTCTATTCTGTTTCCATTATTTACCAACCATCTTGTTCCCTATGGCAGGGGAGTAAATCCAGAGTAAATCTTCGATACTTGGAATTTATTATAAATCTTTCCTATTCCTTTAAGGACAACACTTACAATAATAGGAGTCTTAATCATAGTTTGTTACATATTCTACTGGAATTCCTCTTAAAATTTAACACCATTAGCAAATTGATTGATGTAGTGGCTTTATCAGGCTCTCTGATGCATGCTCAGCATTCTTGTCTCTTTGTAGTCTTGCATATTCCAATTATATGATGACAACAATTTTCATCATTATCAATCATGAGTGTCAAACTCAAGGCTACAGAAAGACAAGAATGCTGAGCATGCATCAGAGAGCCTGATAATAAATGGCAAAAAGTCGCGACCTGATCCTCATATTGCATTCATTGTAAATCCCGATCCATTGCCCCCCCCTAACTATACATATCTATCAATTCAAAATAACAAGGATCTAAAGAAATATTAACAATTAGCATGGATATCAGCTAGAATATAGAGCAGTGGTTTCCAAATTATGGTTCAGAAACTGTTTTTCATTTTTCAGGGTCCTTAGTTAGGAATTTTTTAAAAGTTCATGATGGTAAAAATATTAGGAGCCACTGGGTTAGACGCTTTTATACGATTTAAGCCAAAAGCTACGGATTCTTCCAGTCAAATAGTTGTAGATTTTTTTTAAATCAGTACTTGAATGAGTTATGAAATATCTTACAAGTTCAACGCTTGACTTGATTTTTAGTAAATTCAAGTAGTTTGAAAATCAAGTCAAGTAGTGTTTAAATTTTGAAAATATTCCATAATGGAAGAAATTTGGTCTAAGTTTCTTTTTGTTGGTAGCTCTTAATTTTTTTTTTGTTTTACTAACGGACTACCCTTTCGTCCACATAAACTTTAACAAAATTAGTAAATACAGGATTAAGAAAATAAAGGTATAAAGATAAAACCCCTAAAATCACCTATCTGGAAAACCCATGTGCACACTTTTCCAGAAATTTTTATAAAAATTAAACAAAGAAAATACATCAAGGATCAAGATACAGTGGTACCTCGACATACGAGTGCCCCAACATACGAGTTTCTCGAGATACGAGTCGGCGAGCGAGTGATTTTTGAAGTTATACTTCTTTAGGCGCGTTATGAAAAAATGATGAGAGTGAAATTTTTAGATGGGCGGCCATCTTGAGACAAAAAATAACAACATGAAGTCAGTCGCAAAACCACTGGGTTTCTTGGCGCGCGTAATTTGAATTTTTGTTGTATTTATTTACTTATTTATTTATTTATTTTTATATTTAATTTAAAAATAATTATATATACAAATGACACATATTATTAATAAATAAGTTATTACGTTTCTCGAATTTTGCAGTAGCTGTTATACTATTTGAAATGATGAAAATTACGTCATATTCTTAGTTATCACGAAATCTGGGATTCTGAAATGATTCAACCATCTTAGAATAATAATTTAGTGAAACAAGATAAGAATAAGATTAAGACATTTACTTTGACAAGTAGCTACTTACTTTATTTCGCAATTTCTATGAAGCTTCGTTTTCATGACATGCATGAATTGTTAACCAGAAAAATGATCCTGACAAATTTTATAAACGTCTTGCAGCTTTCTTTGGATATAATTTATTGATACAAATTAAAATATTATTCTCTTAATTTTATTTTTAATAATTATATCCTTAAATATATATTATTATTATTAAATATTAATATACAGTTTTTTAAAATTGATTATTTGAATTAAATTAATAAAAACTAATTTTTAATGATACCAAAGAAGTATAACTTCTCACGCGCGTACATAAGTACACGCAACCACTTTTTTTTGTTTTGAGTTACGAGCGAAATTCGAGATACGAGTTCGGTTTAGCAGGTCGAAGGTCTCGAAAAAAATTGCAACAGGTCGTGCATCTGATCTTTTTAATGACACTTGCCTAAGTCACTAACTTTGCTTTGAGATACGAGTAATTCAAGATACGAGCGAGGTTGCGGAACGAATTAAACTCGTATGTCGAGGTACCATTGTAATTATAAAATTTTAATAAATGAATGAGTGGGAGTTCTTCGAGATTTTCTTTAATATTGTTTCTTATACAAACGTAAATTCTGTAAACGTTTATTGGTTAAAATGTATGGTTCCTGTAGGATAGTATTTGAAAATATGCTCGCTAAATAATTGCGTTATATTGGTTGAAACTAAAGCAGGGTTTGGTCTTTTAGTTAGATTTGAAAAATTATTGAAATACGTGCGAAAAGAGGGAGTATTTATCTGACGTGACATATGTATTGTGTAGGTTATAAAAATTGTGACGTAGCGTGACAAAATTGAAAATGTATGATTTTCTCATAGAGGCGTTGATCGTAGGTCTTACCTTCGTCATGTTGTATTTTATTCTTGATGGATAGCACCGAGTCCAGGGGGGAGACCATCATTTCGAAAGCGGTTCCCGTTAATGTTTCAATATATAAAACCATTTTCGGTTCATTTTCTTCAAAGTCGCACGCCAGTGTCTCAAGGAATCCATTGTCAGACATACTTTGGCACGTTTGCAGCTGCTCGCCTCCAAACGGTTTCGCTACTATCCGGGACAAAACGATGACGAGTTGTGGCGATTTCCTCGAGTCGAGATTTGACGTTTCGAATTAATCCAAGTGAATGCCCACTATCATATTATCAACAAGACACTAAATGATTTATCAGTTATTGATCTGTAAGCCACTAAATGTTGGGTTTTGTTTCGGGGGGATTTTTTTTTTTTTTTTTTGGTAATGGAGAAGGGTATGTAGTTGTTGTTTCTTTGTACTTTGCCGAGCTTAATAATGTGGGATGAAATTTTTGATGGTTTTTGGGAACTTGGTTGGTCGCGGTTTGAGGGGGATGTGGATATTGTGACTTGGTTCGATCTGGGCAAAACTATTGTATGTTAATTTTCTGTGGCACACACACACACACACGCACACACAGAACGATGGGGGTTTTGATTGGAAATTAAAAAAAAAAAATGAAATTTAATTTTTTCAAAAAAAAAAAAATTACTAACAGACTCTCACATACCACATCTCGAATAATGAAACCACATTTTTACGTCAAAATATTTTTTTTTTCCGTACCCCAGACGTTTATCACAAAACCTATTATTAGATTGAACACCAACACAAAGAACGCAGATATCACTAGGCAGGTTGCCGTTTTACACTATGGTTACTTTTCTGGTGCCTCGTTTCGCGAATGACAGGCAAAGAAAATGGCGACAATTGGATTGAAATATTTTATATCACATTCGTACTAATACAATTAATTAATGCTGTCACCCGGCCTGTTTATGATATGTATATATGACAAATTTTCGTTTCGATATTTGTATAGGAATATGGACAATTGTTGTTCAGAATAGGTAATGTTAGACAATTTCTTGTTGTATTTGTTGCTCGTTATTTGTTTCGGCTAGTTCCTGGTTGAGATGTAATCGTGTAAATTTTGGGTTGTCAAAAGTGGCCCATATCAAAAAAGGATGAAATAAATGTCTTAGCACTCTTAGCTATTGTTAGCTGTGATTGGAATAAATTACCTGACGTTTTATTATTAACTAGCTGGACCTCGCCCGCTTCGCTGAACGTATCTAAATTATACTGATTGAATAATGGAAACTTTCATCCCATCAACAAATAAGACAGATAGATATTTCTAGATCTTTGATTCATAGAAAGTTCATGAAAATCAGATAAACTACTTTTCCAGGAAGATATTCTATATAGCTATCTAGAAGAGCTATCTTATTAGTTCTATACGTTTTTATGAATATTATAAAATACCTATACTTGTGTTCCTTAAGTAGCAATACAATTCGAAAATGTTGAATGTATTATAATATATTTAACTGAGTTTTTCATTAAGTTCAAATTTTCCAATAGTTATTTAACACGTTTATTTCTAAACATTATAGACATTCAAAAATTAACAATGAAAGAAGTTTCAATGTTTCAAAAATTTTCATTATTAATTTACCGATGTTATCGGATGTTAAATTAAAAATCATATTTTGCTGTAGAAATTGTAATTTTTATTTAAACTTTTTTAGGATGATTGTGTTAAAACGCTGCTTCACGAACTTTAGGGAAAGCTTTTTTAAAAACACGATTCCTGTAGGATAAGTACAATTGTTATGCTATCTTTTGAGAATCGTGCATTATTCTAACATACAAACTAATAATCTATATTTTTCTCTGACCTTTCAACTACCCTATTGCAAAAAATCATGTCAAACGTTTGCTCTATGACAAACAAAAACATATCTATCCCACGGGAGTAGTACATTTTTCCTGGATATAAAAGAGATCAGGCCTTCTTGAGGATAATGTGCTAGAACTCTATTTCACGTACTTTAACGAAACTTCTATTAAATACACGGTTCCTGTAAGATACACTTGTCTTGTTATCCCACGGGAAGAGTACAATTATGTCGATTTTTTGCTCTATGAAAAATAAAAACGTATCTAGCCCACGGGCCTGTACATTTTTCCTGGATTAAAGGTACACCAATCTTTCTTGAGGAAAATTCCTTAAAACGCTTATCCATGAACTTTTACGAAACTCCTTTTAAATACTCAGTTCCTGAAGAATACCATTCTTATCCTATCCTACGGGAACTGTGCTATATTCTGACATAAAAGGTAGCCTATATTTATTCTCTGACTCTCAATTAACCATCTCATTGTAACAAATTATGGTAATCTTTTGCTCTGTGAAAAATAAAAACATATCTATCCTACGGGAACAACACATTTTTCCTGCATAAAAATAAGACTGTAGGATAAGATAATTATTTTTTGCCTTGAGGACATTACGAGTTATAACAATTAATATACTCTATTATAATCAGCTAAAAACGTTTAGTTTCAGCATGATTTTTCTTTAAACCAGTTTTTCTATTTTCCCGTTGAAATGAAAAATTTTTCCGAAATAAAACGTATTCTAGATAATGATTCGCATAATTAGCTATTATCATACTTAAATATCACCAATATTCATTTTCAAATAAAAATGTATAGTTTATGCATACTTTTTGTTCCAACCCGTTTTTCAATTTCCCGGATAAATGAGACATTTTCCCGTTATAAAAAGTATTCATTTTTATGACTCAGATTGTCATTTGTCATCATACTAAATTTCATTAAAAACCGTATTTATTTGGGTAAGAATTAATAATATGTTTCTAAAAACAATTTCGCAATTAATGAATTATTTTTGAAACAACTTTAATAACCATTAAAAAGGTTATAGCGGGCCAACCTCAAAAGATAGACATATGTCGTCGCGGACTTTTTTTTAGAACTTTTTAAGAGGAACAATTTTGTTACCCATGATTTTTGCGTAACTTTAACCGTTTACGCAGGGCAGGCAACAAACGCTTTCAAAAGAAAAAATTTTTCCTGGTTTTTGCAACATTTTCCATTGATGCTCTGCTGCTATTGGTCGTAGAGTGATGTTGTATAGCCTAAAGCCTTCGTCGATAATTAAGCTATCCAACACAAAAAAAATTTTCAATTTGAACCAGTAGTTTCTGAGATTAGCGCGTTTAACCAAACAATCAAACAAACAAACAAACAAACAAACTCTTCAATTTTATATATTAGTATAGATACTAGCTGATACCCGCTCGCTTCGCTGAGTGTATCTAAATTTAACTGATTAAAAAATTCCCTATGTTCATAGCGAAATATACAAATTAATCTATTTGACAGAAAAATACTTTCAGACTTTAGATCCAAAGAAAAGTTCATCAAAATTCGTAAAACTACTTTTCAAGAAAGAGATGTTAGCTATCTCACATCAGCTTCTATACGATTTTTAGTAAAAAAGTACCTGTATTCCTTTCTTTAGGACTTGAAAATTTTTCTGAAAGTTTTAAAAAAAAAAAAAAAACGTGATATTTGCGAGACCTTCCCTTTTCCCAAAGTAAGATTAGATGAGAATCGGCTCGACCCCATCGGCTCCTAAACGACTCACGTAATTAATGGATGTTATAGAATAGATAAGTACCAGTGGCGTGCGGTGACTTTTAAAACAGCCCAACTGGAAAAATCTCATAGAAAAAAAGTTTTTTTTATGAGATTCTATGAGGCTTTATGGTATCCTATGTGAAAGAAAAATTAACAATCAAATATTTTATGGTATTTTTATGAGTAATCGACAACTCATAGAACGCATAGAACTATCATAGACTCTCATAGAATTATTGGTTCTTATCTTTTAGGAGATTTGAAGAGATTTTTATGACCAATCTCATATTTTAGAAATTTTTATGGGAATATCGTTTTTTAATTTTTTTGTGTTTTATTTGGTCGAGCCAAAAGTAGAATTCCTATGAGATTTTACGAAATTCTGTATTTTTGTAATTTCAATGAGAATTTTATTATGCTGAACCAAAAGTGGAATTTCTATGGGATTTTATAAAATACTCATAAAATCTCCAAAAAATAAAGTCGATGATATTTTATGTGTTTTTTATGAGATTTTATTGGTGTTTTTGTCCGACAAAATACTCATAGGATCTCATAAAAATTCACCAAAAAATATTTTTATGAAATCCTATGAGATTTTTCCAGTAGGGAGGGCATGCGGTTAGAAGGGGGGGGGGTATAAGAACCGCATTTTTAAAGTGAAACTTTAGTGTTCGGCAGAGGTCGTATACACATTGTTAGCTATATACCATGTCGTTTTCCCAGGCCTGTTGCGCGAGCTATTACTGAATTTAATGAACTATTTTCCTCTTCATGACAACGTTTTTTAGTATATTATAAGTTGTCATTAATTGTCAATCATATTTGTATTGGTATTTGTGTTTTGATCAGTGTATTGATATAAATGTTGTTGTTCACTTGATCGTGATAGACAAAAATACAGCTAGTGAGAAACAAAGTGAAAATATCCGACGGTGATGTTACAATAGATAACAACAGGCAGATGATCGATTTAACAATAATCAAAAAATTCAATTATGAAAATAACATTCGAGTATAAACATCAATACACACAGTGAATTGGTGCCTAATTCGTTTTTTATTTTATTTTCATACCCTAAATCGAATTATTTTCCGAAAATTTTCAGTTACTTGCATCGTGGTTTCGTAAAACCGCACAATAATTTTAAAAAATTTATTTTTTTATTTGATAAACGTGATGTTATAAGTATTTTTATTTTAAATTAGCCTTATTCGATGCTCCTTCTTACAACAATCATCAACAACCGCATCATATAATGTATTTAAAAACCACGAAAATAGTTTTTATCCTAAAGAAAAGAATATTTGAATGGCCTTTGGGTCAATAATTGAAAATAACTCACGAACAGTATCAGTAACAATTAAATTCACTGTTTAGATTCAAAACGGCAAACGCATCTGCAGACCGTTAATCGGCAATGTTAAATGCCAAGAGAGATAGTATTCGACCATACTAGTGCGCATGCGCGACCAATTCGAAGCAAACAATCGCATGTTACTGTCGCCTGCGCATTCATTCGGTTTTTACCGGTCATTTGATTTGGTAATCTATGCCAATTTTTTGAGTCATACCTTTCATTATTACGTAAATTTAAAATTTATAAATGATAAAAATATATCATTTTTAGAATCATTTTACAAATGCAACTACGTAAGTTAAAAATGAAATGATTAAATGATAAAAAATATTCAATTTTTTAAATCGTCTTACAATCCAAAGGTATGCGACGCATCTATAGCATGTATGGACCGCACGCCTCTGATAAGTACCTATCTTACAGGATCTTTAGCAAAACTTCATTAAAATTTGTTCCGTTAAGTAATTGTTAATTTTTAGTTAATTAATTTAATACGTTTATCTCTAATTAATAGCTTCGATAGTGAACAATGAAAAAATTCAAATATTTAAAAAAAATTTTATCGGGTGTTAAATTGAAATTCATATTTATTTTCCAGTAAAAATTGTTAGTTTTTAATATCAACTTTGTAGAGATTTCTTTCGTTATTGTGTAAAATTGGTCAGGCCTTCTTGAGGAAAATGCGTTAACATTCTATTTCACGAACTTTACCGAAACTTTTTAAATGTACAATTCCTGTAGGATAAAATTGTTTTGCCATCCCATGGAAACCATGCATAATTCTAGCCTTATAAGTTAAAAGTAAGCTATATCATGCTCCCCCAAACTACCACAAAAATCATATCAATCTTTAACTATGTGATAAACAAAAAACTTATCTATCCCACGGGAATAATACATCTCTCCCGAGTAAAAAGTAGATCAAGCCTTCTTAAGGAAAATGACTTAAGACTCTATTTCGTGAACTTTAACAAAACTGCTTTTAAATACTCGGTTCGTACAGAATACATACTTGTTTTACTATCCCATGGGAACCGTTGATTATCCCGGTATAATATGTAATCTATATCATTTTCTGACCCCTAAACTACCACATTACAATAAAGGAAGTTTATCTTTTGCTCTGTAAAAAAAATCTATCCCACGAGAACTGTACATTTTTCTGGATAAAAATCTGGAAAATAAGTATTGAAGGTAGGACTGGTAGGACTTTTATGAAGGGAAATGGAAGTATGACAGGGTTTGAATACAAACTCGAGAAAACAAAAATTTTGGTAGGATGAAATTTAAAAAAAAAAAGTGTTTTTAGTAACTCTGGTTAGGGGTTCAAGAGTGAGCGGTTTTAAGAAATATATTCCTCAAAATTTTTTTTTTCTTTTTATATTTTTTATTTGGTTTCTATATTTGCTGCTTTAAGTGTATATAATTTTTAATATCTTTGGTATTGATTTTTCATAAATATTTAGGAATTCACTACTTGATTTGAGCTTGACTTACATTTAAGTTAATACCAAGTCAAGCTCACGTCAAATGTTAATATTTTAATAACCCTACATCTATTTACATATTACCTACATGTAACGAACAGCGATAGAAATTGGGCATTTAAACCGCTTTATTACTTAACGGTTTTTGTAAGTTGGTTGGCATTGTAACTTTCTTATCTGCTCGAGAGAGTTCGAATTGCCTATATAAATACATGGATTTAGTCAGTGAATACAAATGAAAGTGATTCCGAGCGATATTAAAGTGATTTGTTGTGATAAATTGTTAATTTGAAAAAGTGAAAAAAATTCTGAAAAAATTTTTTTTTCTTGAAATCCTTATGGATTAGGCGAGGTCTTGTTATTATGAAAGATGCTCAGAATTATTAATTCAATCGAGATAGTTAAAAACAATTAGGGCATGTCATTTGAAATGACGGTCTTAGTGTCGACTTCCGGTATAACCGGAAGTGTTAGAAAACTAAAAATATTTTAGAAAGGTAGCTCCAATCCAGCTAGGCTATAATCACCAATTTTCAGATATCTATTATTTCAGGTTCTCTGGAAACTTCTGATGGTCGGTCACGCTGGGACTTGCTGCATATTAAAGTGCAGCTAAGTTTTAAAGAAACGTCTCGATCATTTATAAAATTTGACCAAATCTCAAGTTTTTAGTAACCATGAGTTTAGTTGTGTTCATCTCAAATAAACACTCCTAAAATTTTTTAGTTTAGTTAAATGTGACACACCGTGTGGTCACGTTGTTATAATTGTTATAAGTGGAAAATATTCATTTAGTTTATCATAAATGATGGAGTTTCTTTGATTTTTTGAAAGGCGTGACCATAACCTTAAACCTTCAATAGTAAAAGGGTACGTTCCACTAGACACTCACAACGCTCGAAATGCTCTTCCAACGATCGCTGCTTAGTTTGTCAGTGAATGATTAGTAAAACGCACCCTAACTAGAGCTTTTAATAAACATTTAGCTTTATTAACATACTTTTGTATGCCAATCTAGAATTGTTTTTATGATAACCCCATTAATTTTATCTATTTCATAAAACTACACTAAATATGGTTTAACATCAGACAGACCTCGTCATTGTTGATTTGTTATTAACTAAGCAAGGTTTCCGGACGTAAAATATTTATGATTTCATAGTATAAAAAGCATTTTTATGATCATTTCTTATCTTAAAAAATAAAAATTTTATTTCAAAAATGTGGTTAAAAACATTTTACAAAAATTTTTTTAATATATTTTTTTTTATTATACAATTTTTTTGGTTAGAAATTAATCAACACAATTTACAACAAAACATTGAAAAATAAATTTACTTATAGTTAACATCTTATATTAATACTTAAAAATTACAATAGAGAGGACGATCGTATACCTAATGAAAACATTTCGATTTTGAAAGTGTAACAAAAATTTGTGATATCGACCATTTCATTATAAGGTTTTAAGATTTAAGAGCTTGTCGTGTTCTCCTTACAGGATTTTCGCAATTTGACCGTTTATTACATTCGTTTCATTTGACATGTCTTAGATTAGTTTTGGGCGTTTTTAAACGATTCTCGAGACTGAATGGAATTAGTGATTGAAAATGACAAAACCAAGAATAAGACCAACTCTTGCTACTTAATTCTTAAGATTTAACTATCACAAACGTTCCAGGTTCAAATAACACCGTACAGTGTACGATACAATGAACTAGGTGTTTTATTGTATCGTACAATGTACAGTTTTATTTTCAACGGGAACAAAACCTATGATAATTATGGCACATTCGAGTATTATAACTAACAATTTCTTAAGACTAAAATATGATTTTCTTAAAATATTTGGCTTATATTTAATGTGTATTCAAGACTTATATATAATCTGAGAGATAAGGCCTATTTATTTTAAAACAATTTAGACAATTTTCTTCTCGAGCTACATTTTCGTTTCACAATGTACCTATTTAATGTCCTCTTAAAATTATTTACTATTGAAAAGTGCATGCAATTATCAGATCTTTCCAAATTCTTTTGTATGCATCTTTTCCAGACCATTACGCCCTTATCAAATACACACATAGGCACATATTTAAGTCAATAAACTCCAAGTTTTATCTCTAAGAATAATTACACTTAAATTATCTACAACTTAATGACATATTATATGTCCTTATGTGTCTAGTTGAGACGAATGGAATTTTTTTTTTACATAAAATATATCGAAATATAATTGTCTTATGGTTTTCGATCGACATTTCCAGCTTAAAAATGGAAAGTTAATTAAACTATTAAACATAATAATATTTGATATAATAGGAAATTACACAAAATCAGTCTCAGGTTCGGCTTCTCAGTTCGCCTGGAACAAATAAAATGTAATTAGAAAAAAAAAATAATCAGTGCAGTTATGTTAGCGATAAAATAAATACAGATGCATTAAAGATAAGCATTTCATTGAAATTGTAGATCACTTCACAATTGTACGTTATAATGAAGGATTCAGTTTCAAACGTGATTTTCAAGCTACTTGACTTGATTATCAAGCAACTTGATGTATATTAGAATTGAAACCAAATAAAATTTAAGTCAAATATTCATATAAGCAATGCATATCAAGGCAAGTCAAGCATTGCCTTGGCACTTCTATAAAATTAAAAATGAATCACCGAAATGTATGTAGGGGAAAGTAGGGTATTTGAGAACACCTAACTTAAAATACTCTTCTATATATATTTATATACTTGCCCGCTTCGCAGAGCGTATTTTAATTAATCTGATTGAATAATAGAAAATTTTACCCAAAATAAGAAATTAAGCTATTTTTACAAAAAAAGATAATTAGATATTTCTAGACCTTTATTTCATAGAAAGTTCATAAAAATCTGCTAAACTATTTTTCCAGGAACAGATATAAGCTATCTTATAAGTAGGATCTTTACGTTTTTTTGAATATTGTAAAATATTAAGAAAATTTTAAACCTTGAGAACCTTTCATACCAAATGTCATATGAAATCATTTATTAATTTTAGTAGAATGGATGAGTAGCTATCCTTTAGGAAGTGTACCTTTTTTAGGATCAATAATATTTAATGTGTTGTCTTAAGATCTGAGGTATCAGGTTTGGTTGCCTTACGTTCATTATTCTAGGATATAGTATTAAGGTCATTATGTCTTATCGGTAAGTCTGCTATTTCCCGAGGTTCAAGATAAGACAACGAATTCTTATAGATCTTGCTAAAATAACTTGAAAACTAAGAATGTAGTTTTTTGGTAAAAAAACAACGCGATGGTCACATCTAAGTTGCTATTTTCTCTTAAAAAATAAGTTGAGCTGGATTTCCTTTTGTTCTGGGGGCTCTGCCTAACGGCTTCACCTCTCTTAGTCAAATTCCTAATCAGGATCACTTAAGTCGAACTGTTTGTTTTTGTTATTTATTCTTACGGGTCTCATTTTTAACTAAGATATTTATTTTTATGAATGAAATCATATTTATTGCAGAGGCTTTTCTTCTCCTCCCTCGACAATTCGAACGTTTACAAAGCCAAACTATTAATATATTAACTACCCGTAAATTCACAATGGAATTATGGTTTCTACGAATTTAACCTATCGCTATGCTTCTATCACGGTTATAATTTTCAAATTTGCAAACATTAATTTATAAGAATAACAAATAACATAGCTTAAAATATTGTTGTCTCTACGATATGTTAGTATATGTACATTGTATCACAACTGCCTGCCGATGTATGTTTTTCGTTGCGCAGTTTTTATAGTTTTAATTTTTTTGCTCATAAAATCAACATTTTTTCGGAATAAAAAGTATTTTAAAGCACTTTTTGTAATATTTACTACTTGTAGTGAAAATCTCGTCCAAATCGGACCAGCCGTTTTCAAGTTTGTCAAGAACAAACAAACAGACAGGGAAAACTATTCGAAATTTAAAGTAACCTATAATGTAAGTTACAATATTTAATAACTTTTTGTGAAAATTCCATTGAAATCGGCTCAGCTGTTTTCAAGTTTACCCTGGACAAACCTTGTTACAACCCTGTTTTTGGGGGGAAAATTACAATGTAAACGGCATTTATTTTTTTGTATTATATATATGAAAATGTAGGTAATAAAGAGTATTCAACAAAACACCTTAATTTTTTTAGATTCGATAAAAATCTTAGCTGGGAAAAATTCCGTTTTCGTTCTCTCGCGCAGGAGAGATGGAACGTTTTTATTATATAGGTATTCAAGTAGTAAAAATCTTCAATCTTATTATTGGTTTAGATATAAAAACGAAAGTATTTGTCTGTCTGTTCTTTATGCATTCCTAAACTATTCGACCGATTTCAATGAAACTTGGAGTAGTTGTTGTCAGAACCTCCGGGGAGGTTTGCTTACCTTTAGATTTTCAACACAACCCTCATAAGGGTCCCCCAGAGGAAATTGGGAGGGAAATTCATTTATATATACGGATTTGTTTGCCTCACATTACTCCTAATTCGTTGTGATAACCTTGACACGACGTTTAAACTCAATAGCTTTGTTACTCATCGAAGGTGTCCCAAAATGGATGAAAACATTGGGTGTCTCAAAAAGGATGCATAAAAGTGGGTGTCTGTAAAGATGAGAAAAATGAGAGTGTCTCAAAAGGAGTGAAAAATGGGGTGTCCGAATTAATAGCGTTGAATTTTCTTATTTTTAACGATAACTCGAAAATCCTTACACTTGGTTATAGGAATATGAATTATGAAAATATGGGGAATTTCAAGAAGAATCAAACAAAGTGAATAAAATTAGGTGGTGCCATTTAAAAACATGTTTTGTACAATTAAGCACGGGGTTCTTTACGATGCACTTTGAGATACTTAGTAACAACAACTGATTGTTTTCGAGTCTAACTGCATCTTTGAGCTCTTAAACGAGTCTATGTCGAGCTTCCTACACACTTTAATGTGAGAGTTACGGACCTTTTACAAGCCGTCCGTTTGCTGCGAAATTTTCAATAAAGGTTATAAAAGATGCTCAGAATTACTAATTCAATCGAGATAGGAAAAAATAAATAGGACATACCATTTTAAATAACGTTTCTAAGTGTCTATTTCCGACATAACCGGAAGTGTCAGAAAAATAAAAATATTTTAGGAAGGTAGCTTTAATCTAGTTAGCCCATAATTTCAATTTTCAGATTTCTATTATTTTAGGTTCTCCGGAAACTTCTAATGATCAGTCAGGCTGGGACACCCTGTATAATATAAATTTTAATGATTGACAATGTTTCACATAAATCATAGCGGTAATCATTAGACATGTATTGACCGCTCGTGCATTGCTCATGGGCCCATTTGTTATATTTGTTACATATGATCTAAGCTTTTTTAGGGGGTAATTTAAATTTATTTTTATCCAGGAACTAATGGTCATCAAACATCAAGACCATTTAAAACACTTATGAAAATTTTCGCGAAAGAAGAAACAATTATAATTTAACTGTTTCAAATTACCTGGTGTTCTCAAATGCCCAACCTTCCCCTAATTTTGGGTTTTTATTCCTTCAATTTTGGGAAAAAAAAAACTAAATATTTTCGTACAATTAACCAGAAAATAAAAATTGCTTTCCAACTGCACTCTTTTTTAAAGTTTTGTGAAGATTATCAAGGAAAAAATGCATTGACTCGACTTAATTATCTCCTTTAATGAACGTACGTTGAAGATATTTAATTGATTTGACTTAATTTTAGTGACCTCAATTTTTCGAATTTAATAAATTTTTCATTGATAACAGCTTTTACATATTTTTTTTTTCGTTTTGTTTAATTTAATAATTTATGGTATAAATTTGCAAATTTTTTTTTTTTTTTTGTAGACAATCCCATTACGTTTTATATAACAGTTTATGAATATTCCTTCAATTGGATAATTGAGATAATTCCTTCCAATAAAATAAATAGCGGAAGTCTTCTTTACTGATACCATTTTTGTTGATTTTTTACTTTATTTATGGGACTATTATAGGCTTAATTACAGTTACAAAAAAAAAATTGGTACTTACTTGTTCAGTCTTAGCGAATAATTCATCGAAATTATATTCAGTTCTAATTTAGGTTTGATTAAATGCTTAGGGGAGTACTGAAATGTAGTACTGATACAGACTGGCGTCGAAACAGCTTATAGTCCTCCAACCATCTGAAACAGACGAAATACTAATTCTTTTATTATTAATTCTTTTGTTTCATCCCACTAAGGATTAACATTTAGTCTTAAGTATGGCCGTGAAAAAGTTTTCTCCCATTCATTTAACTAATTCATTTAATAACAGTTTTAATTGGGGTCAAATGCCAGGAATCATTTTTTAAAAAATGATCAAATCAATTATAATGAAAGCGATAACCTTTCAAGTGGCTTAATATTGCAATGGCGATAATAATTGGATGATTAAAGTCGTATTTAAGACACGTTGTAATTAAAGCAATTCATAAAGTAGGTGAAGTTTATCAAAATGCATTTGCATAATTATTCGTGAGATTTCAAGACCTTATTTACGTCTGGCGAAATAGCAATGACAGCCCCTAGGTAGGTGCTGGCTTTCTTTAAAAGCCTGATGCTCCTCTAATTAATTCAGAGGGTTACAACAGACCTCATTGGTCGCGGTGATAGATAGAAAATATTCTTAGACCAGTAGAAAAAAAATCTTTGAATACTATGAAACTTTTCTACACTTACTGATCGCTATGTGTAATGTGCAATGTATGTATGTCGTCGCCACAAATTTCATAGACTTCAATAGATTCAATAGATTTCAATAGACTTCAATAGACTTTAATAGATCTAATAAAATTAGTAATAAAAAAGAAAAATTTATTGATGATGCACAGATGTGAAGCTTAAAAGGCTTAAGATGCTGTAAAAAGTATTTTTTCCACTTAATGCTAGGATTTTTATTACGATGAAAGTTCTTCAAAATGATTCATTGTTTGAATTAGCGCTTTATCAAGTCAAGTATTTGGACCTTTTTTTTTTTTTTTTTAATTTACATAATATTATGACTTGTAAATGAAATGACTTGTGAAATCAATGCTAAACTTGATTTGATGAAAAATTTAATTTCGCTGCCTTTGAACTTAATTATTATATTTCACAAATATCACTCACTAAAATTCACACAACACAAATTATAAATTAAAGTAAAAGTAAATGTAAAAATCACAAACGAAAAAATCCAAATTGTTAATTATCTATCTCCATAAGGAGATAAAGTTAAATAAATTAAATAAAATTAAAAAAATTGAAAAATTTACTTTACTTTAATTTATAATTTGTGTTGTGTGAATTTTAGTGAGTGGTATTTGTGAAATATAATTGATTTGATGTTTCAATATTAATATTGGACTTGATTGTGAATCAAGTTTAGGTCAAGCAGCTTGACAATCAAGTCAAGCAGGCTTGAAATTAAGGCAAGTAGCAAATTTTTAGTTTCCGTTGTTACTTAACTAAGTTGTACTGAGTATGCAGGAAAAGTCCATTTGATTGATTGATTGAGAACAGGTCATTAAATTACGTGAGATAAACCTTGGGGGAGGGGTCGAGTCAAATCTCATCAAATCTTATCTTAGAGGGAGGTCTTTAAAAATCTTACGTCAACTGTTAAATACAAAGAGTAGATATATATTATAAATAACAAATGTAATAAATATTTTGTTTTTAAATTTATTGTGTAAATCTCACGTGAAAGGTAGGGGGGGGGGGTAGTTCAAATAATGAAAAAAATACCTGACGTAATTAATGGATGCCCCCTTATCTCTTTACTCAACATTGATAAGTATTAACATTGAAGTCTTTTAATCAGGGAAAAACAAAGAAATTAAAAAAAGGTTGTGTTAAACAAATTTCGTGTTAAAAGAAATTTTATTTTTAAAGAAGCTGATCTTTATTAATTCTGGTTTTTCGGTGTATTTCATACTATAGATACATACGGTATTGACCATACATAAGTGACAGGCAGGTTGTAGCTTAGAGGGGGGGGGTACAGTGAATAATATTGGTTAGGTTCCACAACACGTTTGCAATGATTACGCTTGTCGCTGTTTTTTTTTGTATTCACTAACTTTGAAGTGTATGAGTGATGTGAACGTTTTTCAAAAAGGGTTTACGTGAACGTAAATGAAAGTAATGACGTCATTGATTACGTTATAATCAACACAACGACCATATGGTTGTCAGAAATAAAGAGACAAAAGTTAAAAACTTTGTAAAGTTTAAAATCCTTTGGGAAGGGGGGGGGGGGGGGTAATGGTATTAAAAGGTATTGTATCCCTGCCATAAATTTCGTGTTAAAAGAAACATAAATAAATGAAAGTATTTTTTTGGAATCATAGTATTATTTCGTGTTAAGCGTTTTCCACTTTATTAATGTTGGTATCAGATAAAACAATTGTTTTTTTATTTTTTACAGAAACTTTCAATTTGTGGCTGCCCTGCTCTCTCAGTGACTTGGTCGGAAAAGGGATTTAAATGTAAGTTTAATACTCCTATTGTTTTTATCTCGTTTGTTCATTTGTTTGTGCCGATACCCCCCCCCCCCCCCCTTCCCTGATATCTAATTAGATTGCAATTTTGCACACAATCGTGTTATCGATTACAACACCTGAATCGTCAAAATTATGAATTGATCAATGTTCGACTAATGATCGAAGTTCAAAATCAATCGCTTACAAAATGAAAATTGTGCTATATTTTTTTCTTAAAGTTTTTTTGTTAAATAAATGCTCCTTGAATGCTCTTTCCAGATCCACAATTGCTACAGTTGTAAAGATAACTGTTAGTTAGTTATTCAATTTGGAGAAAATTAAAAAACTCAATAATTAAATTCACTATAATATCCAAACTTGTATTTTTTTTAAGTTTTCTTTTTCAAAAGATTGCTGCTTAAAAGCTCTTTTCAAATACACAATTGCTCCAGGTATATAATTAATAGGTAAATAGAAATTCAAATGTTAAAATATGGATTTTTAAAAATTGAAAAACTAATTAACGGTTAATTATACACCTGGAGCAATTGTGGATCCGGAAACAGCATTCAAAAAGCAATTTTTTGAACGAAAAAATTTTACGAAAAAATTATTAAATTGGATTTTATAGCGATTTAATTGTTGAGTTTTCTATTTTTTTTTTAAAATTAAATAAGTTATTAACAGTTAACTTTACGCCTGAAACAATTGTGGATCTGGAAAGAGCATTTGAGGAGAAATTTTATGAAAGAAGAAAAAACTTTAATAAATGTTTGTAGCTTGGATTTTAATAGGAATTTTAATTGTTGAGGTTATGTCTAATTTTTGAAAAATTGAATAACTAATTAACGGTTAACTTTACATCTGGAGCAATTGTGGATCCGGAAAGAGAATTTGAGGAGCAATTTTTAAACGAAAATTATTATTAACTTGGATTTTGTAGCGATTTTAATAGTTGAGTTCTTAGTTTTTTTTTTTAAATTGAAGAACTAATTAACGGTTAACTTTACACCTAGAACAAATGTAGATTCTGAAGGACCATTTGAGGAGTAATTTTTTGGCATGTAGTTTAATAAAAAAAAAATAGTTCTACGCTAACTTCTTTCCGGTACAAAAATTCACTAAAAAGTTAAAAAAAAATAATTGCGTATCCTTGCAGTGGCTACAACTTACAAATTATTAAGATGATATCATGTACAACTATTGTTATTTTTGTAGTTGGTGTCAGCCAAGGAAATACGACTATATTGGTACTTAGCAATAAACGAGACTACCTTATGAAATTTATATAAATTATATAAATTTTTAAACACAAAATGCACTAAAAGTAAAAAAAAAAATGATTTCGGTTTGCACCATTAGTTGGCGTTATGTTTCGTTATTCTTTTGTCAGTTTTTTTTTCTCGATACCTTTAGATCGCTATAGAAACCAATTTTGTGTAATTTTGTTTACAACTTTCAATTTACGATCAGTTTTAATTTGGAGTTCATTTTCGACGCAATTTACCTTTTTTATTTTCATAAAGGCAAGAAAGCGGCTGATCTCGATTAACGTTATTCTAGACGATCCTTTTCATCGCCAGTGATAATTTTAGTTTAAAAAAATAAAAATTAAAACAAAATGAAAAAACTGACTTCAAAAAAAAAAATCTTAAACAAAAAATGCACTTAAAAGTAAAAAAATAATTGCATATTCTTGCAGTGTCTACGACTTACTAATTATTAGGATGATATAATGTACAACTATTGTTATTTTTGGAGTTGGTTTCAGCCAAGGAAATACGACTATATTGGTACTTAGCAATAAACCTTAAATACCTTATGAAATATATTTTTCAAATGAACTTTTATACAATATACTCGTACTGTGACAATATAAAGTGACCTTTAAACTACAAAATACCAATAACTTATCAAACTTTTCTTACAAATGAACATTAATATTGATTTCCTTGGCTGGCACCAACTCCAAAAATAACAATAGTTGTACATTGTATCATCCTAATATTTTGTAAGTCGTAGACACTGCAAGGATATGCAATTATTTTTTTACTTTTAAGTGCATTTTTTGTTTAAGATTTTTATTTATTTTGAAGTCGGTTTTTCATTTTGTTATAATTTTTATTTATTTCTCGAGTTTTAGTGATCTGAAGTTTGGTAACTGATTTTATTTATTTAAAATGGGTAAACCCAATTAAACGCGCTGCTTATATGAGGCAGCGCCGTTAAATGTTAAAAGTTACTTCTTCATCCCCTTTTGCTCTTAAGGGTTAAAATTTTTTGTTTTTAAATGTAACGAAAGAACTACGTGAAATACTCTTTTCAATAGAAAAAAATTATCGAAATTCGATGATTCCCTAAAACGTCACTATTTCACCCCCTATCTTCATCTTTCGAGGGTGGATTTTTTTTTCTGAAATATGAATAGTTTAAAGGTTTGATGTACGTAATAGAAAAAAAAATTATCAAATTCGTGTTAGCCAGGAAAAATTTATAATTTCATCCCTAATTTTTAACCCCTTATGAGTGGAGTTTTTCATAAAAAATGGATATGAGGTTAATGTTAAATTATGTTCTACCAATTAAAAAAGACTTATCAAAATCGAGCTATCCAATAAGAAGTTAATATTTCATCCCTTAGTTTTCAACCCCTCAGAAGTGGAAAATATCCCTCAAATTAAAACTGGACCCCATGGAAAGCACCAGCTTTCAAATAAAAAAAGAATTATCAAAATCGAGCTATTCAATATGAAGTTAATATTTCATCCCTTAGTTTTCAACCCTTTAAAAGTGAAAGATTTTTTCCAAATTAAAATGGGACTACACGGGAAGCCCGAGCTTTCAAATAAAAAAATAATTTTTAAAATCGTGCTATCCAATAAGAAGTTAAGATTTCATCCCTTAGTTTTCAACCCCTCAGAAGTGGAAAATATCCCTCAAATTAAAACTGGACCCCATGGAAAGCACCAGCTTTCGAATAAAAAAAGAATTATCAAAATCGAGCTATCCAATAAGAAGTTAAGATTTCATCCCTTAGTTTTCAACCCTTTAGAAATGAAAGAATTTCTCCAAATTAAAAAGGGACCACACGAAAAGCACCAGCTTTCAAATAAAAAAAGAATAATCAAATTCAGTTCACCCAGTTGAAAGTTCTGAGGTAACAAACAAAAAAATACAGTCGAATTGAGAACCTGCTCTTTTTTTTTCAAAGTCGGTTAGTAAGCAAACACTCAAGTGGACATTCATGTATTATGTGACAATGTTTACTATGATAAGTATATACGGACATAAACCTACAAGATCAAGATAAATTATGCAACGGAAACCTGTTGTTCCACTTCTTCAATTTTATTTTTATCAATGAATCTCTACAAGATTTTTTTTTTTTTGAATTGTCTAAAATGACTTAAAATTTGTACCAGAATCCAAAATGAAGAAGCATCAAGCAAATGTTATGACTTACTGTTGTTCTTCGTCCGATAGAAACTTTTGGTATCCCTGCGCCTTTTTCGTTTTTTTCACTTTGATGATTTTATGCAACTTGCGGATCATCGATCCGAACAAGTTGTCCATTTCCTTCCATTTGGTCATTTTGGCTTGGGTTGTACCGAAACAAATTGAAACGTTTGTAATTTAAATTCACATTCAACTTCAATACGAAAACATCAAGACTTTGAACTAATAAATTGTGATCATATTATTATCCACAAATACAATTTCGTAACATTCACCTCAACTAACTTGAACCGACTGACAAGTTCGATAAGAAAAATTGTCCGCTCACCAAAGGCATAATAAGCACGTCATTCGTCTAATATACATACATTCTTTGTCTATTTCACTTAAGTGTACACTTGTTAAAATTTTCTCTTGGTATTTTTTCAAAATTTCAAACTCGCAACAATGAGACTCTGATGCATTTAGAGATGCAAGACGAGTGCAGTGTGTGAGGGGCCAAAACAACAATGTCATTATCTCTTTTTTATTTATTTATATATTAATTTATATTTATTTGTCTCAAATCGCGTAATTTCATTGGATTTAATCTGAACTCGTTCAATAAACATGAACGCAAGATTAAATATTACAATCATAATAAAGACTTTTATAAGACAAATAAAATTAATAACACAAATGTAATAAAAACTGGGTAAAACCATTTATAAATGTATTACCATTATTACCTTAAAATGTTTCTGTAAGACCTCAGATTCATTCACTTGAAATACCTACTTTTAATTTTAAACTCATAAAAGAAGACCATAATTCAATGAGTTAGAGAACTATTAATTATCTATGTATATCGGGTGCTCCACTAAATTTAAAAAAGTGGTCGCGTGTACTTATGTACGCGCGTGAAAAGTTATACTTCTTTGGTATCGTTAAAAATTAGTTTTTATTAATTTTATTCATATAATCAATTTTAAAAAACTGTAATTTAATATTTAATAATAATAATAAATATATTTAAAGATTTAATTATTAAAAATAAAATTAAGAGAATAACAATTTAATTTGTATCAATAAATAATATCCAAAGAAAGTTGCAAGACGTTTATAAAATTTGTCAGGATCATTTTTCTGGTTAACAATTCATGCATGTCATGAAAACGAAGCTTCATAGAAATTACGAAATAAAGTAAGTAGCTACTTTTCAAAGTAAATGTCTTAATCTTATTCTTATCTTGTTTCACTAAATTATTATTCTAAGATGGTTGAATCATTTTAGAATCCCAGATTTCGTGATAACTAAGAATAAGATGTCATTTTCATCATTTTAAATAGTATAACAGCTACTGCAAAATTCGAGAAAAGTAATAACTTATTTATTAATAATATGTGTCATTTGTATATATAATTATTTTTAATTTAAATATAAAAATAAATAAAAAAGTAAATAAATACAACAAAAATTCAAATTACGCGCGCCAAGAAACCCAGTGGTTTTGCGGCCAAATTCGTTTTGTTAATTTTTGTCTCAAGATGGCCGCCAATCATTTCAGAATCCCAGATTTTGTGATAACTAAGAATATGCATGGAATGCAGACGTTATTTTCATCATTAAATTTCAAATAGTATAACAGCTACTGAAAAATTCGAGAAAAGTCATAACTTATTTATTAATAATATGTGTCATTTGTATATATAAATATTTTCTAAATAAAAAATATTTAAAAAATTAATTATTTTTAATTGAAATATAAAAATAAGTAAATAAATAAAACAAAAATTCAAATTACGCGCGTCTAGTTAAAAATACCGAGCCGTTTTCGGGCAACTTCATCTTGTTAATTTGTGATGATAAAATAGAACGCTACTAATGCTTCTAAAACCGCGCCGCGATGCAAACGTCATTTTCATCATTAAACTTCAAATAGTACCTATAACAGCTACTGCAAAATTGTATATTTTCATTTGTATATATATTTATTTTTAATTTAAATATAAAAATAAATACAAAAAAAATTTAAATTACGCGCGCCAAGAAACCCAGTGGTATTGCGGCTAATTTCATTTTGTTAATTTTTGTCTCAAGATGGCCGCCCATCTAAAAATTTCACTCTCATCATTTTTTCATAACGCGCCTAAAGAAGTATAACTTCAAAAAATTGGAAGCATCCTTCGGTAATGAGTTAGGTGGCTTTGATAAGAAAATAATATTCTGAAACGATTTTATTGGTGGAATTTTTGTGATACAATTTATCATATTTAAGGAAATCACAAAAAATGTTTGTTAAATGTACAAAAGTGCAAGATTTACAGATGGTTGTTGTTGACTTGTGTTAGGTTCGTTCGCGGATCCAATACTGAACCGATAACGAATCACTCCAAGTGGATTTAGGATAATCGTCAAGCCTATACACGCTTATATAAACTGATTAAGGGTTATTTTTCGAGTTTGAAAATGTTCGGAAGTAAGACGAGGATTAACGAAAACCCACGAAAATTGTTAATTGAATTTAACATTGACCAAAAAGGAAAGCGGAACGGGGCTCTGGTTCTAGAAAAGTTCGATTCTCTTATTCATGCGCAGTTTGATAAAATGTAGCTAGATTTTCTCTCTTTTGTTCTCAACATTAAATTCAATTAACAATTTTCGTGGGTTTTCGTTAATCCTTGTCTTACTTCCGAACATTTTCAAACTCGAAAAATAACCGATAATCAGTACATAAGCGTGTATGGGCTTGGCGATTATTTTAAATCCACTTGGAGTGATTCGTTATCGGTTCAGTATCGGATCCGCGAACGAACCTGTAGTCTCTGTTGTCATAGATACTTGATGATTTCTTGTCAAATCGAGTAATAAGCTAATAATAATTATGTCCAATTTAACAGTGGACGTTTAAAATCCACTTTTAGTTTAAACTTCAGTTCAACTTGAGACCAATCCGTCGTTTAAATTAAACGACAGAATTCTTCCGTTTAAACTACAGTTGACAACTGGATTTTTATACGTAACCAATTGAACATGGTTCATTTGGTAAAGTTATATAAAAACTATATAAACTATATGCAGTTCTACCACATTTATTCATAAAATTATCATTTAAACGACGTTCAATTGAACTGAGGTTTAAATTATTCTTATTATCTAACGCCTACTCTTGATGATTCTGCCAGTCCAGTAGAGGTTTGAGACTGGTTGGTTTTGGTTGTTTTCGTTTATCTTCCTGACGTCTGAAAGTGTAGGACAGTTGCCAAGGTGCATGGCGTTCATGGGTTCCCTATTGCATAGGAGTCGTTGGAGTCTAGACTATTGGAGTCGTAAGGATCCCAATATGGTGCAAGTGCTTGCATAGGTAGTCGTGTCCCGTGGTAGTTTGGTAAGCTGCGACTGACACCTGGTGGGGGAGAAGTCGTGGGATAGGGGATTCCAGTAAGGATTCACATTTTTTTCCGTGTCATAGGAATGCCAGTTGATAGTGCTTGTGATATGGCTCTGAGCTGATGTTAGAGACATGAGGGTAGGTGGTTGATTTAGAGAGATGCCAGACTTAGCGAGGTGTCTGCTTTTTCATTTCCCAAGATACCCACAAGACAGGTGCCAACCTGTTTTAGCAAGATTGTCCAAGGCGGCTCGACATTTGTTGGTACGGACGTAATCGGTGGGTTAGTTAGAAGATAGTGCTGCTATCGAGGCTTGATAATCCATAAACTGCCTCTACTTCCTCATCAAAACAGCTGAGAGGTTTTCTAACTGCGACGCATCCTTCAAATATATCGCTGTAGTAACTAGCACCAGGCTTTCCGGATTCTGGGATGGATGAACCCTCTGGAAAGATGTACAAACATTGATCTTGGATACATGGAGTGGGTGGTTTTTAGAGAGGCTTTTCGTAGCTCGATATCCATTTATAATGATTTTGATATACGTTTTGACCCATTACTCGAAGGGTGGCGGAGGGGAGTTGGTTAAATGTATTGTTCATTATATTGACTCACCGGTTATACACGTTTTGAGGTCCCCTGAATCCATAAAAGTGGTTTTTAGAAACATTTTTGTGTGTATTGTGTGTATCTGTGTGTGACAGCCATATCGTATCGAAAGCTTTACCCGAATTTAATCAAACTTGGAATTCAGTCTGCAGATTACATGTTGTTTTTCAGAAAGTTACGATTTTTCGTATAAAATTAGTTAATAAGTCGAATATGTTGGCATTTACTCGTTAGAAATGTATGGTTCCTGCAAGAATGTTATAAATTAAACATATCGGTTTGTTGGTTTTCTAACAGGATTCAAACAATAAGTAAATAGGATTTTTTTGTATAGGACTAATATCTGACTGAAGGATTGTAGATTTTAATTTTTATCCTGGAAAAAAAACCTCTTCCCTGTGGGACAACTATAAGAAGAAAAATACTGTTTCTCACACAGAAACGAAATATGTATATTCTAGAAAATCCCAGAAAAATTGTATCTGAGGGATAGTAATAGAGAAAAATCTATATATTGGGTATTCATAAGCGACTTCGTGAACTAGATTTTTTTTTTTGCCATTAGCAGAAAATCCAGGTTAGGGCACGTTCCCCCCGCACTGCAGTCTAAGGCTTATTATACTCCTGTTCTGCTCATTCATCCCTGCTATGCAAGGATCCTTGCTTATTCCAGATTCAGCATTCTGCCTAGCAGAAGCAGTCCCTGTACTAAGCTCGCGCGATTTGAGCCTGTTTGGGCGTCATCTATCCCATACAGGTGTCGCCACTTTGTGAGGGCTTTGCAGTCAAAAATGACATGGGTCGCGTTTTCCTCCCCATCCCCACACATTCTGCAATTGAGGTCTCGTGGAGACACCCCAATGGTCTGCAGATGCTTCCTCAGTCCACAGTGTCCGGTTATCAGTCCTGTTATTGTCCTGAGTTGGTTCCTTCCCAGTCGTAATACCTCAGCTGTGAGCGAGGGGCAGATTCTCCCCATCATTCTCTTGCTGTGCCTCTGGCCAGGAATTTCTTGCCAGTATTTGTTTTGCTGCCGTCTTTTGACAGCAGATTTGGTGATCCCCACTCCAGGTTCTGAGCCCATGAGTGGGGTCATCGAACCAGCCCTTGCGCAAGCATCAGCTTCTTCATTTCCTTCGACTCCCTTATGCCCCGGCACCCAACCAAGTTTAACTCGGTTGTGCTTTGCCAGGTCCTCCAGGAGTTGCCGACACTCCAGCACCAGCTTTGAGCTAATCACCGTATTGGCAATCGCTCTTAGCGATGCCAGGTTCTCCGCCCACTACCCCAGATCCTCCGAGATATAAGTAGATAACCTAAATTCTCAGAGGTTTATTTTTTTAAGCCTAACCTTTATGAAATTTTACGTGAACGAAGTCATGGGTAGCCACTAGCTTTTTAAGGTTTTTAACAACTCGATACAAAGCAAGCTTAAAATTAAAAAAAAAAAACACAACGTACCAGGAACTTTAAATCCTGTAAAAATGTATGGTTCCTGCAGTATGGCTAAAAAAAAGTTTTATTTCGATTGTATCGCATCGAAAATAACCATTGAAATTTCCAAATTAAATAAGGCATAGACTAGTTTTTTTACCTTGAAAATTGTATAATTCCCGTAGGATGTTTTAAGAATTAACGTATTTACAGGTTTTTAAAACAGGAACGAGATAACGAGTTGATCTGATTTTTTGTATGAGTTTCATTTAATTTTGGGAATTTTTGTAGTTCTGGTAGGACAGCCATAAAATTACTATTCAATTAGATTTTGAGGAACACTTAAAAACGCCACTTGTTGATATAAGGAGACTTTATTAATGAGACACCCTGTATACAATTAAATCATGTTGTGCAAACTAAATTTACAGTACAATACAAAGATTGTAAGTTCTGTAAACAAAATCATGGTTCGATTTCTATTTAATCATCACTTAAATGTGGAAACAATAAAAAATTTCAAAGTACAATCCAAACTTAATGCATGGATTCAATTCAGTGGGTGGTGTTTTGTGGAAATCTTTCTCTTGAACACTTTCGAGATGTAACGAGCCCATAAATTGTGAACCCCACACTCGATAAAGACGAACGAAATGACGGCAAAAACGAGACCCAACGTTAAAATGAAAAAAGCAGGAGCCACTTGTTCGATTTCAACGCTCAAAATCACCATGTTGGCCATGCACTCGGGCTTTTGGGGATGCCAATAGCGGACCTCACGATCGACAATTCCGGATTCGACCATTCGTCGCACGCTGATCGCAAACATTTTACTGTACTGCGACCGATGCGGAGCCATCAGTAACAGTTTGGTGTTTGAAAACAGGTCCACTTCGGAGAGCTCACAAATTTCAATCGGATCCAAAGCCCGTGCCAGCAGGTGGTACAAGGAGGAGACCTGAGCGTGAAACGCAAATTTTCCTGATTTGATCAGCGGTATACCCTTGGCTAGAGTGGTGAACGGGGCTGCTTCTGTCAAGATTTTTTTCTGTTTAAACCGTTGAATCGATGGTATTTTCGAGACTTTGAACAACGTAATTGTATATGGAAGGTCTTCGAGGGCTACGCGTAACGGACTATCGGTTAACTCGTCGAGTGTTGTGATCTTCTTCGTCTGGGAACTGAGCAGCGATGATACAACACTGGACGTATAATAATTGTAAAACAAAACACTTGAGGTTAGAAGAAAAATTAGAGTGAGCCGACCTGAAAGGGTTCTCGGTTCTGCGGTGGTTCCTAAAAAAAAAAAAATTGATAGAAATCAATTTAAAACCACATCATCGTAAACCTTGTTGACTAAAGACTCCAATTGTAGCTAGAAAAGCGGCCGACCATTTTTCCAATTTGATTCCTTGATTCCAAATGAAGGCCAGTCGCATCAGGAGGATAATTAAGAGACTCAACCCCAATAAGCTCCACCAGGTATCCTTCGAAAAAGGGGTTAAAAAGATGTTATGGACCGATGAATCGGATGGGTTTCGAAATAAAAATGATGTTCTGAAAAGAAAGGAGTTAAAAATACGAGAAAACCGTGCCATTTTTTACATACCTAAATGGGTAGGTTTCAACAAAAAAATCGAGGGTCCCGATTCGATCAGGTTTTAAAAGTCCAGCGGTTGCACTTAGATCGATTTGGTGTTCAATCATCAATTTTTGTAACCCTTCGGGTTCACCTCCGTCTAGACCGAACCATTTGTTGGTCCAAGTTAAATTAAATCTATAAACAGTCAAAGCAGAGTGTCTCAAATACCCAACTTTCCTCTATATTTTTATTTTTTTTTATAGGATTGACTTGAAATCAAACTTCAGTCAATATCGAAACAAGTCAAGTCCCGAAGCTTCTTGGAATTTCTTGTTGAGTTCTTATAAAGATTTAAATGATTTTCAAGGATATAAACGTACTTAAAATTATGAACATCTCGTAGATGAGAAAAAATGGCGAAATTAAATCGATGCATTGTGTCCTTTTCAACTGATGTGCGATCAGTTAAATACTCTTCAAACGGTTTATCATTGTCAAAATAAAATCCCTGCAATTTTAAGGTTAGTTTCATCCAAAAATTTGGTACGGACCCGGAAAAAAATGTTTTTGTCTAATCATATATAATCATATATAATCATATATAATCATATATAATCATATATAATCATATATAATCATATATAATCATATATGATCATATATGAAAATTGGCCAGATATGATCATATATAATTATATATGATTAGACAAAAATATTTTTTTCTGAACAATCTCACTCACTACAAGCAAAAGCACATTTTTCGAGAGTTTTTTTATAAAAACTAAATAAAATAAAATAAAAATACACCAAGTATAGCGATAATTAAAAAGATATATACAATATGAGTGAGTGCCCGGCAAAAATATTTTTTTCTAATCATACATAATCGGATCTGAAGATTGCCCAGGTATGATCATATTATATATAATTATATATGATTAGGTAAAAATATTTTTGTCGGGCACTCACTCATATTGTAATATATTATTTACTTATCGCTATATTTGATGTTTTTTATTTTATTTTATTTATAGTCTAAGATCCGAACCTACCTCGACCTTCACCGAGATGATAATAGAATGAAACCTATTTTATCATGAATTTAGTATATTAAGAAATATATTAAACATGGGTTGGCTAAAAAAATCCGGGGCAGACTATTTTTAATTATTTTAAAAAAAATATTATTTTTAATAAAATATTGTAAAATCAAGATAATAGAAAAAATTTTATATCATCATAAGCGCTGTTTTATTGTGAACATGTTGATATAGGTTTGTCTGCAAAAAAAAAAACGGCCCTATTAAGGGTTAGTGAATTTTAAAGATTTAAATTTTAATGCGCGTGGAAATGTGTGACAGAGAGATCCGAGGTAAGTATACTGTGTAATAATAAAGGACACAAGATCGCAGTCTCCTGTGATGTGTAAAATTTTTTCTATATGTTGCAAAATTTTATAATATTAAAAATCATTTTTTTAAAAAATAATTAAAAATAGTCTGCCCCGGATTTTTTTGCCAACCCATGTTTAATATATTTCCTAATATACTAAATTCATGATAAAATAGGTTTCATTCTATTATCATCTCGGTGAAGGTTGAAGTAGGTTCGGATCTTCTAATATTAGTTTTATAAAAAAAAACTCTCGAAAAATGTGCTTTTGCTTGTAGTAAGATTGACAAAAATATTTTTGTCTAATCATATATAATCATACCTGGCCAATTTTCATATCTGATTATATATAATTATATATGATTATATATGATTATATATGATTATATATGATTATATATGATTATATATGATTATATATGATTATATATGATTATATATGATTATATATGATTATATATGATTATATATGATTAGACAAAACAATTTTTTTCCGGGGAGCTTCCTCACCAAACTTGCTATCTGCAGTAAAAGCCCGCTTAGATCGATTCGATTCCAATATTTCGAGTTTTTGTTAGTTAATTTCAGAGAAGAATTGTTTGCATCCCAAGTTCCGATTTCAGTTACATTCAGTTGACCCCCTTAAAAAAAACGCGATAAAAATTCGGTGGGGATCTTGTTAATTATACCTGTTAAAAAACCAGGGTTGAACACATCAAAGATTGTGTAAGACTCGTTGTCGAGGGCCGGTAGCACAACACTCATTTCAGTGTCCAATCTAAAATGTAAAGAGCTTAAAAATGAGAAAATTTCCGTCGAATTTTCAATGTTTTCCGGGACGAAAACCAGCCAAAAAAAATTGGATCTAAAATATTTCTGAGCCTGAAAAGTATTGAAATTAAAGGTCTTAAGTTATTTAAAATGGATTCATAATATACAAATGACAAAATGTCCTGGCTTTGTCCACACGAATAGTTTAAATAAAATCCACTTTTAGGCCAAAGCGAAAAAAAGTTTTCCTTGTAATTGGAAAAATCGTCATAGTGAATCAATTTTACGCGGATCCCGATCGTACCAAGTTGTTTAATCATGGAAATCCGACCTAAAACCACCAAAAATTTTTAATAGTTCAAAGACATGAAAAATGTGCAACTTTGAATGTTCGAGTCGCAAGAAAGAATTGTCAACAACGAAACGTTTTTCTCGAGGAAATATTTTGAGACCAAATCAATTTCATCATTTGATCCAAACACTTGTGAAAAGTATAAAATCAAAATTATCCTCTTCAACATTTTGTTGGAAATGGTGGCCCTCGTTGGTTCTGTAAAACCTGTTTTATAGGTCTAAGATTAACTCGTTAAATATTTAGGGGATGTCAGTCAATTTTCGTGACATAAAAATGTTAAATTTGACAATAGCTCAAGACATTTTCAGAAGGGTATTTAAATTAATTTTCTTGTCAATCATCCGAAGTTTTGCAATATTACAATATCTGAGTATTGAATTGGTTTACAATCAACTGTCTCTTTTTATATATGTTCACCAATTATTTGATTAAATTTTCAAGTTATTTGACTTGAAATTAAATCAGACCTCGAGTAAAATTTTTAATTGTTTCGTCAAGTCAAAGATTGATTTTCCAAGTTAGTTCATTTTCATTGAGTCTCCGCAACGAATCAAACTTTTAATGATTGATTTTTAATTTTACAAATCTATATACATATATATAAAAACAAATGTTTGTATGTCTGTCTGTCTGTCTGTCTGTCTTATTTGCATTCCTAAACTGTTTGACCGAGTTCGATGAAACTTGGAGTAGTCGTTGTCTGAACCAGCACCCTACAACTCCATGTTTCAGAAAATGGCCCTATTTTGTCACTGCTTGCAGATAGCGCCAGTAGTACAGTTAAACGAAAACTTTTATGGAGGTTAGAAATAATTTTTTTTTTAAACATCAGGAAAATTATTTTTATTGTTATCATTATTATTGTTATTATATGAGAATATTTATGAAGATGTCATTGGTAACAGTAACGATGATAATAGCATAAACAACTGATACATGACAACACAAATAGTTAACATGCTGTTTTTCAACTAATCTACCAGCGCCACTCAAAGGTACTAAAACATGCGACACAAACGGTCACTTTTTTTAGTCTTTCACGCATTTAAGTGACAGGGGGCTGGTCTGGACCCCAGGGAATGCTTACCACCTTTTAGATTTAACGCTACCCCTACATGGGTCCCTCAGAGGAAATCGAAAGAAAAAGTTATTTAGGTAAACGAATTTATTTGCCCCACATTACCCCTAAATTGTAGTGATGACACGACGTTTAAGCTCAATAGTCAATAGCTTTTTCCTTAATCGAGGGTGTCCCCAAATAGATGGAAAATGAGCGTGTCCCAAAAAGGATGAAAAAAGAGAGTGTCCCAAAAAGAATTAAAAAAGTGGGTGTTTGAAAACTGAGAGTATTGTAAAATGAGTGAAAAAACGGGTGTCTCAAAAGAAGTGAAAAAATGAGAGTTCCAAAACGGGAGAAAAATTAAGTGTCTCAAAAGGAGTGAAAAATGGGAGTGCCCCAAAAATAATGAAAAATTAAAATTAATGCTAATTACATTAAATTTATGCGTATAGTTTACTCGTATATAAATAAAATGAGAGCTGTTTTCAAATGTTCGCCTTAACTCAAAAACCACTGGATAGATTTCGATCAATTTTTTTTTCTTATATACTTGGTCCTTATCTAAAAAATGAATTATCACGATATCTTCATTAAAAACAAAGCAAATCAAGTTTTAAAAATTGCGATTTTTTTAAGCAGACGCCGTATGCTTTAGTTCTTCTTTCGTTGCTTTGACAGAGTGGAGCAAACGTTGTTGTGCGCATGTGTGTTTGATTATTTCATATCTGAGAGTACGTGGCACGACGAAATGCAGCTAAGCGAGATATAAGAATAAATAAAATATTTTTTGAAATCTACTTATTTTTTTCTGTTTTTAAAATATTTTAGCTTTTTTTAAATTCTGTCTTAACATTTTTTATATTTTACTGTAAATACAAATTCAAAATACATTTTTAAGTTACAACCGTTACAATAATCAAATTACATTTCAACACTCTCTTTTATTATTGTATTTATTTTTAACCATTTAGCGAGAAAAAATTTTTTTTAAAATTAAACTTTATGCCAAAAAATTGCTACGTCAGAATCCGCAATTTCTCCAAGCGTGTAGTTATTAGTTGAGTAATAATTAATTTTTCAAAAATTTGGTAACTAAAAATTAAAATTACTGTAAAATCTAAAATTATTTTTAATTGAAGTTTTTGTTTTTTTTTTAAGCTCCCTCTATTTGCTCTTTTTAACCGACTTCAAAAAAAGGTTGAGGTTCTCAATTCGACTGTATTTTTTTTTTAATGTTTGTTACCTCAGCATTTCCGACTAGGCAAAGCGATTTTGATGATTTTTTTTTATTTGAAAGCTGGTGCTTCCCGAATGGTCCCATTTTAATTTGAGGAAAATCTTTCACTTTTAAAGGGTTGTATACTAAGGGATGAAATACTAACTTCTTATTGGATAACTCGATTTTGAAAATTATTTTTTTATTTGAAAGCCGGTGTTTTCCGTGTGGTTTCATTTTAATTTGAATGAAATCGTTCATTTCTAAAAGGTTGAAAACTAAGGGATGAAATACTAACTTCTTATTGGATAGCTCGATTTTAAAAATTATTTTTTTATTTGAAAGCTCGGGCTTCCCGTGTAGTCTCATTTTAATTTGAAGGAAATCGTTCACTTCTAAGGGGTTGAAAACTAAGGGATGAAATATTAACTTCTTAGTGGATAGCACGATTTTAAAAATTATTTTTTTATTTGAAAGCTCGGGCTTCCCGTGTAGTCCCATTTTAATTTGAAAGAAATCGTTTACTTCTAAAGGGTTGAAAACGAAGGGATGATATATTAACTTCTTATTGGATAGCTCGATTTTGATAATTCTTTTTTCTTCTTCTCATAAGGGGTTAAAAATAAGAGATAAAATAATATTATAAATTTTTCCTGGTTAACCCGATTTTGAACCCTTGACTGACACCAACTCCAAAAATAACAATAGTTGTTATTTGTTTCATCCTAATAATTTGTAAGTTGTAGATACTGCAAGGATACGCCATTATTTTGTTACCTTTTAGTGAATTTCTTGTTTAGGATTTTTTATTTATTTTGAAGTCGGTTTTTCATTTTTTTATAATCATTACGCAAATAATTAACTGAACAAAGTTTTGCAATATTTTTAATAATTAAATACTTTTAATATTACTTTACACTATTTATACTTGTACTGTTGTACTGCGACGTCATCAACTGCCATTGGATCTTATAGACATGAATCGTTTAAAAATTGAATTACTAATTAACTATACACCTGGAGCAACTGTGGCTCCGAAAAAAGCATTAAAGGAACAAGTTTTTGAAAAAAAGTGATTATTTTGGATTATATATAGGAATTTTGACTTTTGAATTTACAAAATTTTGAAAAATTAATTATTTATTAACTAATAACTATACACTTGGAGCAATAGCGGATTCTGAAATAGCAATTTTTGGCATGTAGTTAAAAATGTTCTACGCTAAGTTCTTTCCGGTTATCTATACTAATATATAAAATTGAAGAGTTTGTTTGTTTGTTTGTTTGTTTGTTTGATTGGTTGAACGGGCTAATCTCAGGAACTACTGGTTCGAATTGAAAAATTCTTTTAATGTTGGATAGCCTAATTATCGGGGAAGGCTTTAGGCTATATAACATCACGCTACGACCAATAGGAGCAGAGCATCGATGGAAAATGTTGCAAAAATCAGGAAAATTTTTTCCTTTTGAGAGCGTTCGTGGCCTGCCCTGCGTAAACGATTAAAGTTACGCAAAAATCATTAAGAGCAAAATTGTTCCTCTTAAAAAGTTCTACAAAAAAGTCCGCGACGGCATATGTCTATCTTTTACGGTTAGCCCGCTATAACCTTTTTAATGATTATTAAGTTTGTTTCAAAAATAATTGCGAAATTGTTTTTGGAAACATATTATAAACTCTTACCCAAATAAATATGGTTTTTAATAAAATTTGGTGTGATAATAAATGACAATCTGAGTCATTTAATAGAATACTTTTAAATACGGAAAATGTCTAATTTACCCGGAAAATTGAAAAACGGGTTGGAGAAAAGAATTATGCATAAACTCTATTTTTAGTTGAAAATGGATTTTGGTGATATTTAAGTATGATGATAGCTAACTATGTGAATCATTATCTAGAATACGTTTTATTTCGGAAACATTTCTCATTTTATTGGGAAAATAGAGAAAAACTGATTCGAAGAAAAATAATGCTGAAACTAAACATTTTTATCTGATTACAATATATTTATAGTAATAACTCATAAGGTCCTCAAAGCAAAATCATAATTTTTCTTTTCATAAAGTCCAATTTTTATCCAGGAAAAATGTATGTTCCCGTAGGGTAGATACGCTTTTGTTTTTCACAGAACAAAAGAATACCATAATTTCTTGCAATATGGTGGTTTAAGAGACAGTGAATGATATGGGCTACTTTTTATGTTAGAATATTGTACGGTTCCCGTAGGATAGGCTAAAAATAGAATCCTTCAGGAACTGAGTAGGTACTTCAAAGGAGTTTTCTAAAAGTTCATGAAGAAGAGTTTTTACCGAATTTTCCTCAGGAAAGCTTGATCTCTTTTTTATCCAGGAAAAATGTTCTACTCCCGTGGGATAGATATGTTTTTGTTTTCACAGAGTAAAAGATAGACATGATTTTTTGCAATATGGTAGTTGAGGGATCAGATAATAATATAGATTATTTCTTATGCCAGAATAATGCACGGTGCTCAAAGGATAGCATGATAATTGTCTCCTGCGGGAATCGTGTGTTAAAAAAAAGGTCGTGAAATAGATCTTTTAAGTTCGTGAAATAGCGTTTTAACACATTTTCTCTTTAGGATTAAAATAAAAATTACAATTTTCACTTGATGATATGATTTTTTATTTAACATCCGAAAAATAATGAAAATTTTTGAAACGTTGAAATTTCTTTCATTGTTAATTTTCAAATACATATTTAGAATTTAGCGTGTTAAATTACATTTAAAAAATCAACAATTACATTTTTAACTTTTAACATTTTTCAAGACTCCCCAATCTTTAAAATATGTTAGGCCTCCTAAGTGAGCGCTTGCGCTTTTCCTTCTCAATATTTGTGTACTTCTAACTTTTTTTCAGTAGTCAGTACTGAGCTGATTCATAGATCATTAGACATTCAGGCATTCAGCTCCTTGCAATACATTATAACAGATACAGAAATACAAGTTTAAAATATATTATTTGTTACAACGGTTACAGGCGTTGCAATAATCAAATAACATTTAAATTTTTTTTACGTTACTCTTTGTTTAAGTTTCATATATTCTTTTTTCTTCATTATATTTTAAGTTTACATACGTAAATTTTATCAATAAAACACCCTAGTAGTGTTATGCAGCGTTCCTTTATTATTCCCGTTCCCGTGACATTTTTTACTATAGTTCCACTCTTACTGATCATAGTGTGATGTACCTAAGATAGCTCATGAGTCATGTTATACTTTTAACGTTACAGACATACAATGTTTTTCTTGGTTTCGTCCGCGTGGTTTTAAATTAGCATTATAGGTACCAAATTTTATCTCCTCAATGGTTCTTAAGTGATTTGTGGATAAAACAAAGAAAGTTTCAACTCCTTTAGAATTGTGCCATAGGCTCCCCACTTTTAACCCTCTCTCACTCTTATGTGACGCAGACGGAGTTGCGCGGGTCAGCTAGTTTTTAATATATTTTTGCTTTCAATTGTTTAAATGTTTTTCCTCTGTAAATTAAATATGCTCTTAACATAATAACCTACGCCGACGACGTCACGGGTATCAGCTAGTTTCATGAAAAACCCAATTTTCCTTATATCGAATGTAATCTAAAATATTTTTTCTAAAGCTACCTATTGGTGATTCGATTAGGTTAGAAATGTTTTTTTTTTTCGAATATGTGTCGCTGTTGTTGAAAAAACAAAAAAACATCCGAAGCTCTCAACTGTTGCGACGCCATTTACAAAAAAATCATTGTAGTGGTTGAGTTAATTGTCAAATAACGACGCGTTTGATTTCCTCGTAAGCTTTAATCATGAAAATCATTTTATTATGCAAGTTTGTTAGTAATTTAAAATCACAAGTGCACTTCAGTGATTTTTCCTGGACCGCTGAGGATATTTTTTAAGATCCAGACATAAACTAAGCTGGTCATTGCTTCTTATTGAAAAGGTTAGATTTACATATTAACAATTGTTAACCTATAACTTAACTTAACTGAACTTAACTATGACTGAAACTTGATTGATATTTAAGTTATTTTAGTTGATAAAAATGTGATTTAGAATTTAAAGCTACTCGTAATTCTAACGACTCCGACTGTATGTATACTGTATGTATGTAGGTGCTTCCAAAGCTGCCTCTGATGTACAAGTTTCAATGCTCATGTATAGGCATACAATTGTTCACATATATATGCTGGCTGCCTACATTTATGAAAATAATACATATTCTTCAATTTTCTATTAAAAAAAAAAATGTTTATTGGAAAGAAAACGAAATTTTCACATTTTTAAAGAATTATTATATTTATAGATTTTTAAATAAGTCATTTTTTTATTGTAAGTCTATTATAAATACGAAAGATTTGATAGGCCATTTGTGGACTTACAAAAATTTTTCGTGTCATTGATTCGGGGAAATTTAAGATACTGAAAGCCTCCACCATCCTTGTTCATAGCTTTTACTAAATCTTTCACAAGTCCCAGCTTTATGTAAATTACATTTTTTTGAGCTGGGTCTTAGAACATTATAAAATTGTTCCTATTTTTAACCGACTTCAAAAAAAGAGGAGGTTCTCAATTCGACTGTATTTTTTTTTTTTAATGTTTGTTACCTCAGCATTTCCGACTGGGTAAAGCGATTTTGATGATTCTTTTTTTATTTGAAAGCTGGTGCTTCCCGAATGGTCCCGAATGGTTTTTAAACACACTATATGATGCGGTAATTGATGATTTTTGTAAGAAGGAGCGTAGAATAAGGCTAATTTTTAAAAATAAATACATAATATAATACCATGTTTACCAATTAAAAAAAAATAAATTTAAAAATTTTGATTTATATTACCCCCATCCCCCCCTTCTGACCACATGCCCTGTTTCAAAAGTTACCGCACGCCACTGGTACTTATAGATTTTCATTTAATCACATACTTACTTGTTGCTACTCGGAGATCTTTAAGACTTTTAACAATTAAATCATTTTTCAAATAACCTCAATTTTTAGTAAAGCTCACGATGGTTTTTAATCTTTAAAATGTTAAGCGCTCATTTTTACTTAGGTATATTTTTTTAAGTCCCATTTACACTTAAATTAGTTGAAAGGATTAGCGATTTGTATTTCTTGTGAGTGATTAGTTCAAGTGTTTAGTGCGACTATGGTCCACTGTACTGTTTAGGTGCTGCGCTTACTTCAGTTGTTAGGTTAATCATAGTTTTGTTAGTTATTTTTTTAACCAATCGTAGGCTTATTTATGTTCTTTTAACCAACCGCGAGTGTCATGTTAGAGAAAGTACTGTGACGCGTTGCAGCAAATATTTTTATCAGCAAAAATTTTTTCACATAATACAAGCTTTAGATCAGTCTTTGGGGAATTTTTTTTTTTAACATTACTCCAAAATAATTTTGCATAAGTCGATATTACCCCCCTTATTTTAAAAACGAGACGATCAATGTATTTTTTTTTATTTTTACAAATTTTGCTTCTTCTTAAAACCCAATTGTGTTAGGGATCTGAATTTTCAGGATCTTATTATTTAAAAGTTGTTCATCTTTAGATTTTTGAGAATTAAAAATTGGGGCTTTTTGATGTAAGAACAATTTGGATACGAACATGCTTATAAAATAGCCACTGCAAGAACTTTTTGTATGACTTTCAGAAATTTTATTATTACCCCATTTGGGGTAATTTACCCCGACCACTGCTTTAGACAATCAACGAATAGACTGAATCGGGAAATTTTATTATTTGTATATGATGAATGCATTTTTAAATTGTAATATCAAAATGCATTTAGTGCATATTTACTGCATTTTTTTCCAATAACATTTTCTATTTCTTATTACTTAACAAACGTAATTTTAATTTATATTTTTCAAATTCATTATTATCATATTATCTATACCAATAATAAGATTGGAGATTTTTACTACTTGAATACCTATATAAACAAAACGTTCCATCTCTCCTGCGCGAGAGAACGAAAAACGGAATCATTTTCCCAGCTAAGATTTTTATCGAATCTAAAAAAATTAAGGTGTTTTGTTGAATACTCTTTATTGCCTACATTTTCATATATATAATACAAAAAAATAAATGCCGTTTACATTGTAATTTTCTCCCAAAAAAACAGGGTAATAACAAGGTTTGTCCAGGGTAAACTTGAAAACAGCTGAGCCGATTTCAATGAAATTTTCACAAAAATTTATGAAATATTGTAACTTAAATTATAGGCTACTTTAAATTTCGAATAGTTTTCCCTGTCTGTTTGTTTGTTCTTGGCAAAATTGAAAACGGCTGATCCGATTGGGACGAGATTTTCACTACAAGTAGTTAATATTACAAAAAGTGCTATAAAATACTTTTTATTTTGAAAAAATGTTGATTTTTGAGCAAAAAAATAAAAACTATAAAAACTATGCAACGAAAAACATACATTGGCAGGCAGCTGTGTACATATACCATATCATATCGTAGAGACGACATGATTTTAACTATGTAATTTGTTATTCTTATAAATTAATGTTCGCAAATTTGAAAATTAAAACTATGATAGAAGTATAGCGATAGGTCAAATTCCTAGAAACCATAAATCCATTGTGAATTTACGGGTAGTTAATATATTATTAATAGTTCGGCTGAGTAAACGTTCGAATTGTCGAGGGAGGAGAAAGAAATCCTCTCCAGTAAATATGATTTCATTCATAAAAAGAAATATATTAGTTCAAAAATGAGACCCATAAGAAACAATAACAAAAAAAGACAGTTCGACTTAAGTGATCCCGATTAGAAGTTTGACTAAGATAGGTGAAGCCGTTAGGCAGAGCCCCCAGAACAAAAAGAAATCTAGCCCCAATTATTTTTCAAGAGAAAATAGCAACTTAGATGTGACCATCGCGTTTTTTTTTTTACCAAAAAACTATATTCTTCATTTTCAATTTATTTTAGCAAGATCTATAAGAATTTGTTGCCTAATCTTGGACCCCGGAAAATAGCAGACTTGCCGATAAGACATAATTGCCTTAATACTATATCCTAGAATGATGAACCTAAGACAACCAAACCTGATACCTCAGATCTTAAGATAACACATTAAATATTATTTATCGCAAAAAAGGTACACTTCCTAAAAGGATTGCAACTAATCCATTCTACAAAAATTAATAAATGATTTCACATGACATTTGGTGTGAAAGGTTCTCAAGGCTTAAAATTTTCTTAATATTTTATAATATTCAAAAAACGTAAAGATCCTACCTATAAGATATCTTATATCTGTTCCTGGAAAAGTAGTTTAACGAATTTTCATGAACTTTCTATGAAATAAAGGTCTTGAAAAATCTAATTATCTTTTTTTGTAAAAATAGCTTTATTTCTTATTTTGGGTAAAATTTTCTTTTATTCAATCAGATTAATTTAGATACGCTCTGCGAAGCGGGCGGGTATCAGCTAGTACTGTATATGTATGTACATATTTCCAGAGCTGTCTCTGATGTACAAGTTTTAAAGTTCATGTATAGGCAAACACTTGTTCACATATGCTGATTACATATGCTGGTTGCCTACACTTACAAAAAATAAAATTTCTCCAATTTTGATTTTAAACATTGTTTTCTGGAAAAAAAAAAAAACGTAAAAACGTAAAAAAAGTTTTACATTTTTTCAAGGATTACTTGCTTATAGATTTTTTAAATCAGACACCTTTTTATGGTAATTTTATTATATATGCGAAAGATTTCATGGACCATTTGAGGACTTTTTTTCTTTTAACTTCGCCTCACTGATTCGGGGAAATTTAAGATATTGAAAGCCTGCACCGTCCTTGTTCATAGTTTTTACTACATTTTTCATGTGTCAAATTTTTTTTTTTATTTCTATAAAAATATTTATAAATAATCTTGTAACTATCTAAGTAATCTAAGTAGGAACTGTGTTGTCATCGGTTGGTACATAGGGCTGCAGTGGATCCGGGGAATAATGAGGCCACTTTTTAATTTCCGCATACAAAGCATCTCCGGGACACTCCGTGTCCCTGACTTGTCTATGTCCCAATAACGTATAATTAGGATTAATATGTCCCTGATTAACTCCACATTTAATGAGATTCTTAACAGTTTCTAGTTGTTCTTCAGGAGGTACTTGATCTAAAACCAAATTACTTTAGCATTTACACGTTTTAAATTATATAATGATTTCATACTTGTCCAATCACCAATTATACAAATTCCAATACTTTGATTGTTATATTTCGGAGCGTGAGCTCCAACCGAGGACCATCCCCGACCAATATATGCTCGATTATCGCCACCAACTGCGAAACTATATCCAATATCATTCCATCCATTTTTGTTCTTAAAAAAAATCATACAGTTCCAATTTTTTTTTTTGGGATTTAAATTTTATTTGGTTACCTGATGTAAGTCTTGCATCCATTGCATCGCCTCGATACACTCTTTCTCTGTATTACACGCTTCTGGCATGTACGAATGATGGATTATAACAAACGGAACAGGATTTGGCATCGGCTCGACCAACTTGGCCGGCTGGGCGTTCCACTCATTCCGGGACACCAACTCCACATTGCACGTACCTGTCGAATTCGAATCCCAAAAGAAATAAATTAACACGCCCGAACCAATCAACAAGGCAATTATTAAAATGGTTATAACAATTACGGTCACTTTAAACATTGTTCTAACTATCAATAAACGTCTAAACTAGGTAAATGATTGGAACCTTTAATATGTTATGCGTAATAAATTGATTAGTATTTACCTTTAGAAGGCTTATCGATAAGAACAACACACATTGTACGAAAAAAAAAATTTAATTTTAAAGTGGTTTTCAGTGTTAGATCTTGGCAGTTACAAGAAAATTTGCAAGTCCGTTAATAGATTGTAAAATAAACGATAAGTGACTGAGCATCTTTATATAAATAGGGAAAGTACATTTATAAATATCTACCAAGCCATACTTATAGATATTGAAATTTTATTCAAATTAGTTATTATAAAGGTACATAGATTTAGGTAGGTAATGTGATAAAAATTGATAAGTAAATCGATTGGTAAAAAACCTTAAATAAAGGTCGCATGATATCAAATTGATAAAATCGTATCAATGTTTCAAATGAATCAATCCAATTGGGGGGGGGGGGGGGTACTCACGTAATAAAATTATATATTTCAAAAATAAATGCATCGTTGCACATTTGCACAATTTTTATTTGAAGACAACAAATTTTTTAAGGATTTCGGCAAAAACTGGCCACACAACTCGCAACTATAAAATGAGCAAATTTTTACGTTAGCCGCCTTTATATGGTGGAACTTACTTTTAAACACTATATTAAATCAATATTATCTCCCTCTACTACCTCAACATTCATTCATTTAATTGTTTTTTTAACATTTTTTTTTTTTGGTTTTTTATTTTTCAGACTTTCTGTTATTTTGGAGCGGCCATGAGAGCACTGCCCATTTCATCAATGGTGAGTTTTTTTTTTTATTGATTGTTTATTTTGTGGTATTTGCAATGATGAGTTTTTGACGCCTTAGATATCCCCGACGAAAAAGTCCCGTTTTGAAAAAATCCCCGTGAAAAAATTCGAAGAAATATAAAGCGTCGATATAATGCCTTTATCGTTATATTAAAAGCGATAATATTTCAAAAATATGGTGATTACGTTCTTAGAAAATTTAGTTTCGCTATCGTGAAGTTTCTTTCTCTTTACATCATGGTAAAACCCGAACATACTCATGGTGTCTAAAAATTGCTAGTTCATAATATTAATACAAAATTTTTTGGCCAAAACGAGCTCTTAATATTAGAAATTGTCTCAATCCGGGAAATTAATATCTCAAAGTAAGCTTTGGAAGTTGTGTCGTATCAACCAATGAAAATCTTTAACTTAACAAAACAACCAATAGGCTCTTAGAAAATCATGGCCTACTTGATTTATTCGCATTGAATTGATGGAAAATTAGGCAATTTCATGGCATACATGTATTTCAAAATAAAAAATTCTAATGGTGTCCAAAAATTGATAGTATCTATAAAAAAAAAATGTTGATACTAAAAAGAGTTCTTAATATCGATATGAAAAGTTGCTTCAATCCTTTTTAAAAATGGATTTATTTTTATTTTTAAAGTTTCTAAACTTTGGAGCAGTTCATCGTAACAACATTTTGAAATAAGGGGTCTAAAGGAAATTCCACGCTCTACACTACTTGTATAACCCCTTAGTGCCACTTATAGTACTCTTACTTACTCGTCGTGAGTTTTAAAAATGAAAACTTTTCAGTTTATTTCACTCATAGTTTTACGTATAGGTTAGGGCAGCGGCTATCAACTTATTAAATCAACTTAACCGGCTTAGCTATATAATCCATGTTTCTCAAACTTTTTGATCTACGATCCTAGTTGGCATGCTTAAAACTTCCAAAGGACCCTCCGATTAATTGGTATGTGTTTAAAAATATATCGGTTACTAGCTGATACCCGCGACGCCGTCTGCATAGGTTATTATGTTAAGAACATATTTAATTTACAGAGGAAAAGCATTTAAGCTATTGAAAGCAAAAATATATTAAAAATAACTTAGCGTAGAACATTTTTAACCATATACCAAAAAAATGCTCCTTCAGAATCCGGTATTGCTCCAAGTGTATAGTTATTAATTAATCAATAATTAATTTTTCAAAAATTTTTAACTTCAAAAATAGTCACTGTTTTTTTTTTTTTTTTAAAATTGTTACATAAATGCTCTTTCCGGATCCGCAATTGCTCCAGGTGTATAGTTAGTTAGTAATTCAATTTTTCTACTATTCATGTAATAAGATCCTACGGTAGTTGATGACGTCATAGTACAACAATGCATGTATATTGTATAAATGGTTAAAAATAATTAATTCTAAAAAATATTGCAAAAATTTGACCACTTATTTGCGTAATGAAAAGAGCAGTTCGAAGGCTTTAAAAAAACAAAAATTCAAATTATAAATTATTTGGGGTTTTACAGCGATTTTAATTCTTAAGTTTGAAAATTTAAAAAAAAATTGATTTATTAATTAACTATTAAATATACACCTGGAGCAATTGCGGCTCCGGAAGAGCATTCAAGGAGCAATAAAAAAAAAACTTAAAAAAGTGACTTTTTCTGTATTTTACAGCAATTTTAATTTTTAGTTTGCAAATTTTTGAAAAGTTAATTATTAATCAATTAATAACTATACACTTGGAGAAATTGCGGATTCTGAGGGAACAACTTTTTGACATAAAGTTTGATTTAAAATTTGTTTCTTGCTAACTTAAGTAACTCTTTCTGGTTAAAAAATATATGCAATAATAAGACGGAGTGTTGAAATGTAATTTGATTATAGTAAAAAGGTATTTTGAATCTATATTTACAGTAAAATATAAAAAATGCTAAAAGAGAATTTGAAAAAAAGCTACAAAAATTAGTTTAAAAACTGCTTAACAAATAGAATTCAAAAAATCATTATTAATCTAATATCTCGCTGAGCTGCATTAAGTCTACACTCAAATATGAAATAATCAGTAGGCAGTGGAAGAATAAACATACTCTCTCCAGCCCATGCGCATTACATCGTTTGCCCTATTCTATCAAAACGACGAAAATTTAACCGCTTCACGCGTTTTGCTTGTAAAATTCACATTTTTTAAAACTTTAATTACTTTGTTTTTAATTAAGATATCGTGATAATTATTTTTTTTTAAATAAGGACCAAGTTTATACGAAGTAAAACAAAAAAAAATTGATCCAAATCTATCCAGTAGTTTTTGAGTTAAATAGCGAGCATTGGAAAACAGCTATCATTTTATTTATATAGATTGTGGCGTTTATTACTGGTTATTATTTACATATCTTTATAACTATACATATAAACAGAACTATATGCATACAACCTATATGTATATACGAATTCCCAAACTTAACCCTAGAATCGCCCTTATTCGAATTTTCCCAGGAAAAAGTTTCAAATAAAAGTTGTAGCCATTAATGAGTCTAAGAACTATAGAAAGTTTAAAGAAAATCGTTAGAGCCGTTTTCGAAAAAAAAAAAGAAAAAGCTTAAAATCTCCTAGAATAAAGTGGAGCTTTCTATTAACCCGTTTCAATCAAATGCTTCGCGGTATAACTAGATATAAAATAGAGACCAAATTCCAAGTTTGGTGGAATTCGAATAAAACTTTCGATACGATATGGCTGTCACACACACAGACATATTTCTAAAAACCACTTTTTTGGACTCAGAAGACCTCAAAACATGTATTGCCGGTGAAAGCTCAAATTCGAAAATTCGACCCGATTACAATACTTCCTTTACTATATAGTAGTAAAAGAAAGTAAAATTAATATTTCAACATATCCTTATTATTTTGTATTGATATAGATATGTATAGAGGGATTGGAAATTGATTGATAGATTAGAGGGGCAATGGACCCGGACGTTAGTGGGAACGAGAGGACTGTGAATCCCGTCAGTCTTTCCTTCAGGATTGCACTAAGCGGAAAGAACATCGGGAAAGAATGCTCGTCTATGGGGGTCTAATAATCAAGATTTTTGATGATTTTATGCTAGTTCATTTTTATCATCGGATTGTAATTAACAAGCAGACGACGTGGATCGAAGTCAATGATTTTAACTTCTTAGGGACAGCTTCAATTTGATATTTTTTACGCACTATCTCCTGAACTAGCTGATTAAAATTGAATATTGTTAAGATTGATGTTAGTACTATTATTTAATATCGTGCTTTACGCAAATTTAAAAAAAAAAAATGTTGAAAGGGAGCCCGGGATAGGATAGGATAGCTATAAGGATAGTGCACTAGGCTAATTAAAAAAAAAAATGTTTCCCAATGGTGATTCCTGTTCATGAAAAACGTATTGATGCATATTTTTAACCCGCTACCCGTACTTGAAAATTTGTTTTCTACAAAAGAGCTTTTAAGAGCTTTTCTATTGAAGAGCTTTTAATGTAATTAAAAGTGTATAGGTCACTTAGTGGTGTGGTTGACTAGATAGTTGCCCTATAAGCTAATGGTCCTGGGTTCGAATCCCAATGGAAGCCCAACATTTTTATCATTATAGTTGTTGGTACGATCTAAAATAGACCAAAAATCATCAAATCCTTTATTCGTGTATTATCGACTCGTTAAGTTTTCCTCCATAATATTTAACGATTTTTGTAGCCAATATTTTAAAATGAAAGATTCAATTGCTGGAAATTTATAAATTAAATTAATTAATAAAGCGCAATATACATTTGTACAGAGCTTAAAAAGAACTTCTTTTCAATTATAACAAAATTGAAAATTTCATAATCCTTAAAAGTGACGACATATTAAAAACATTCACAGTATCAAAGTTTAAAATTTTTTCAAAATTATTTTTTTTTTTTTTATTGACCCACTCAAACAAGTGTAGATATAAGTTTCATAATTACAGATTTTAATGAATCACATGCCATTATTTCATTATTTCTTTGAACCCCAAGAAACATTTTGGGCCGAACCTCTCCACGTAGGTAAATGACCAGCCTTGGTTCCATTTAAAGTCTTAATTTTAAAGCCGTAATTTTTTTATAAAAACCGACTTCAAAATATATAAAAATTCTTAAACAAGAAATGCACTAAAAAGTAACAAAATAATGGCGTATCCTTGCAGTATCTACAACTTACAAATTATAAGGATGATACAATGTACAACTATTGTTATTTTTGGAGTTGGTGTCAGCCAAGGAAATACGACTATATTGGTACTTAGCAAAAAACGAGAATACCTTAGGAAAATTATTTTTCAAATGATCTTTTAAACAATATACTCGTACTGTAACAATATCTAGCGACCTTTAAACTACAAAATACCAATACCAACTAAACCTTTTTAAAATTTTTACAAATTACTATTAATATTTATTTTCTTGACTGACACCAACTCCAAAAATAACAATAGTTGTACATTGTATCATCCTAATAATTTGTAAGTTGTAGATACTGCAAGAATACGCCATTATTTTGTTATTTTTAGTGCATTTTTTGTTTAAGAATTTTTATATATTTTGAAGTCGGTTTTTCATTTTTTTATAATATATATTTATTTCTCGCGTTTTAGTGATCTGAAGTTTGATAACTGATTTTATTTGCTTGAAAATGGTAAACCTTCCAAACGCGCTGCTCATATGAGGCAGCGCCGTTTAATATTAAAAGTTATTACATCATCCCTTTTTGCCTTTAAGGGTTGAAATTTTTACTTTTAAATGTAATAACAAAACTAAGTGGATTACTCTTTCCAACAGAAAAAAAATTATCAAAATTCGGTTAAATGTCACTATTTCATCCCCTATTTTCATCCTTAAGGGGTGGATTTTTTTCTTCAAATTGAAATGTGAACAATTTAAAGGTACGTTGTACGTAATAGAAACAAAATTATCAAAATCGAGCTATCCAATAAGAAGTTAATATTTCATCCCTTAGTTTTCAACCCCTTAGAAGTGGAAGATTTCCCTCAAATTAAAACTGGACCCCACGGAAAGCACCAGCTTTCAAATAAAAAAACAATTTTCAAAATCGAGCTATCCAATAAGAAGTTTATATTTCATCCCTTAGTTTTCAACCCTATAGAAATGAAAGATTTTCTTCAAATTAAAATGGAACCACACGGAAAGTACTGGTTTTCAAATAAAAAAACAATTTTCAAAATCGAGCTATCCAATAAGAAGTTTATATTTCATCCCTTAGTTTTCAACCCTTTAGAAGTGAAAAATTTTCCTCAAATTAAAATGGGAATACACGAAAAGCACTAGCTTTCAAATGAAAAAGAATTATCGTAATCGAGCTATCCAATAAGAAGTTAGTATTTCATCCCTTAGTTTTCAACCCTTTAGAAGTGAACGATTTCCTTAAAATTAAAATGGGACCATTCGGGAAGCACCAGCTTTCAAATAAAAAAAGAACCATCAAAATCGCTTCACCCAGTCGGAAATACTGAGGTAACAAACATTAAAAAAAAAAAAAAAAAAAAACAGTCGAATTGAGAACCTCCTCTTTTTTTTGAAGTCGGTTAAAAATACATTTTTTGAATAAGGACTAGCGGGATTCGTTACTTGAAGGAAATTTTAAGTATAACTGGAAAACATTTAAAGCTACCAAAAATTGACGTTTCAAAAAATTCATTCTGAGTTAAATTTTTTTTTGTTTAAATTTATGACCAATTTAATAGAAAAATATGAAAACAGCCATATAATTTAAATAGACTTTAATTTTTATGAATGACCAATTGGTAAATAAATAAAAATAACGGAATTAAATTAATGTAATGACGTCAATATTGATATTATCGTATTTATATATATATATATATACGAACAACAATAAATTTTCTCTTTTAATAAGTGAAAGATATCAAGTTCAAATAACACGGGGAATCACCATTAGAATGTAATTTTTTTTTTTTTTTGTTAATTACAAGTAGATATGTTCATATCCTATATCTACCATTATCATGTTAATTACATTCGGTTTTTTTTCTGTTTATCTTAGTGCTCGGATAAAACCTGTTTATTGCAATTGAAATTTACTATCCTTGTATTAAACATCTTCATTGATAAAAATAAACTTATAATCAATTTTGATGCTGAAAATTACAAGTAAATATTCGAATCAAACCACAATTATTTCATATGTAATTAAGCGCAACTCGTCACATATTTCGCGGGAATCGTTTCAAAAAACGTGACAATTCATTTATCTTTGTTAGATATAGAGAAATGGATTGAAAAGTTGCGGGGAAGGGACGTGGTTCAAATTAATTTTATATTAAATCACCTTGTATTTGATAATTTTGTTATTGGTTGTTGTTTTAAATGCGGAAATCGCTTATTAAAAATGATAGATTCAGTGTGATTTTCTGGTATGGTCATTGTGATGAGTAATTGGTCGCTGGTTTGCTCGAGTACTTCTGTGATAATATATAAATTATTTCCTGGGTATCAAATCGGTCAGAAAATGTCCCCGTTCTCTCCTTATCCTTTGTCACTCAACAAAAAAACTATGTTCAAATCCAACTGCCATTTTTGCCGATTTAAGCTCTTATCTTAAAGCATGGAGTTCCTATACTGTGGAATAATTATATATTATTTACTAGCTGATACCCGCCCGCTTCGCAGAGCGTATCTAAATTAATCTGATTGAATAATATAAAATTTTACCCAAAATAAGAAATTAAGCTATTTTTACAATAAAAGATAATTAAATATTTCTAGACCTTTATTTCATAGAAATTTCATGAAAATTCGTTAAACTACTTTTCCAGGAACAGATATAAGCTTTGAACAGAAAAGCCTTGAGAACCTTTCACACCAAATGTCATATGAAATCATTTATTAATTTTCGTAGAATGGATTAGTAGCTATCCTTTAGGAAGTGTACCTTTTTTAGGATCAATAATATTTAATGTGTTATCTTAAGATCTGAGGTATCAGGTTTGGTTGCCTTAGGTTCATTATTCTAGGATATAGTATTAAGGCCATTATGTCTTATCGGTAAATCTGCTATTTCCCGGGGTCCAAGATCAGACAACAAATTCTTATAGATCTTGCTAAAATAAATTGAAAATTAAGAATATAGTTTTTTGGTAAAAAAACAACGCAATTGTCACATCTAAGTTGATATTTTCTCTTGAAAAATAAGTTGGGCTGGATTTCTTTTTTTTTTCTGGGGGCTCTGCCTACCGGCTTCACCTCTCTTAATCAAACTCCTAATCGGGATCACTTAAGTCGAACTGTCTGTTTTTGTTATTAATTCTTACGGGTCTTATTTTTGAACTACGATATTTCTTTTAATGAATGAAATAATATTTATTGCAGAGAATTTCCTTCTCCTTCCTCGACAATTCGAACGTTTACTCAGCCGAACTATTAAAAATATATTAACTACCCGTAAATTTACAATGTATTTATGATTTCTAGGAATTTAACCTATCGCTATACTTCTATCATGGTTATAATTTTCAAATTTGCGAACATTAATTTATAAGAATAACAAATTACATAGTTTAAAATCATATAGTCTTTACAATATGATATGGTATATGTACATTGTATCACAGCTGCCTGCCGATGTATGTTTTTCGTTGCGCAGTTTTTATAGTTTTTATTTTTTTGATCAGAAAATCAACATTTTTTTGGAATAAAAAGTATTTTAAAGCACTTTTTGTTATATTTACTACTTGAAGTGAAAATTACGTCCAAATCGGACCAGCCGTTTTTCAGTTTGCCAAGAACAAACAAACAGACAGGGAAAACTATTCGAAATAAAAAGTAGCCTATAATGTAAGTTATAATATTTAATAACTTTTTGTGAAAATTCCATTGAAATCGGCTCAGCTGTTTTCAAGTTTACCCTCGACAAACCCTGTTATTACCCTGGTTTTTTTTTTTGGAGGAAAATTACAATGTAAATGGCATTTATTTTTTTGTATTAAATATATGAAAATGTAGACAATAAAGAGTTTTCAACAAAACACCTTAAATTTTTTAGATAAGATAAAAATCTTAGCCGGAAAAAATGATTCCATTTTTCGGTCTCTCGCGCAGGAGAGATGTAACGTTTTTGTTATATTGTACATAGGTATTCAAGTAGTAAAAATCTTCAATTTTATTATTGGTATAGATTATTATACTAGTTGATACCTGCTCACTTCGCTGAGCGTTTCAAAATTAAACTAATTGATTATTACAAACTTTCATCCCAAATATCTATAAAAATTCCGCCATTTGAGAGAAAAACATATAAAAAATTTTCAAGATCTTAATATCTGTTAGACTATTTTTACGTAGTCTCTGGACTTAATCATATTCCCGACAAGTAGGCTTTGGTTTTTATGTTGTTATAGTTCCCGTAGGTTAGAATGGATGCCCGGGAGACTATTTTTTGTCTAATCATATATAATCATATATAATCAGATCTGAAAATTGCAAGGTATGATCATATATAATTATATATGATTAGACAAAAATATATTTCCCGGGCAATCAATTACTATAAGCAGAAGCACATTTTTTGAGAGTATTATTATAAAAACTAAATAAGATAAAATAAAAAAACACCAAGTATAGCAATAACTAAAAAGATATTACAATATGAGTGAGTGCCGGACAAAAAATATTTTTGTTTAATAATATATAATCAGATCTGAAAATTGGGCAGATATGATCATATAATATATAATTATATACGATTAGATAAAAATATTTTTTGTCGGGCACTCACTCATATTATAATATATTTTTAGTTATCGTTGTACTTGGTGTTTTTATTTTATTTTATTTAGTTTTTATAAAAAAAACTCTTGAAAAATGTGTTTTTCTTTGTAGTAAGTGGTTGTTCAAGAAAAAATATTTTTGTCTAATCATATATAATTATATATGATCATACCTGGCCATTTTCAGATCTGATTATATATGATTATAAAAAAAAATTTCCCGGGTGCTGGCTTAATCACTAACCGTCTCGGGACATACTTATAATCCCAATAGGCTTTTGGTTCTTATTAATTGCTACTTCAGATTTGTTACAAGTCCCGTAGACTAGGAAGATATATAAAAAGATATTAGCTATCCCATAGATTTTATACATTTTTGAAAATAAAACCACTTGCTGCTAAGAATTGAGAAAATTTTGTACCCAATACCATTAGAAAGCGTTCAGCTATTTTAGAGAATTTAATAGTTAGCATTTTATAGTTTTCCTTAAGTAACCATTTTAGGTAAATTAATAGGCATGTGTTATCTTTACCTCTAAGATATCTTCCGTAGTTTATACCACAAAAAGTTATTTACCCCACAGAACCTTCCACTAAGCGCAAATCAATAACAGAATTTTACAAATAGTCCTGTTGGGGACACTCCCATTTTTCCCCTCTTCTGGGACACTCATTTTTGAGTCCCCTTTCTTTTGAGACACTCTATTTTTCCCCTCCTTTTGGAACACTCTCATTTTTCAGACACCCACTTTTTTCATTTTTTTTAGGACACCTTCAATTTTTCACCCTTTTGGGACACCCTCTTTTTTCATCCTTTTTGTGACACCTTCGATAAGTGAAAACAAGCTATTGAGCTTAAACGTCGTGTAAAGGTCACCATCATAAATTAGGGGTAATGTGAGGCAAAAATATGCGTCTATCTAAATGACTTTGACTCCGATTTTTCCCGCGGAACCTTTAAGGTGGCTGCGCTGAAAATCTATGGTAAACCTTACCTGGGGTCAGAACAATAACTCCTTCAAGTTTCATTGAAATCAGGCGAACAGTTTAGGAATGCATACAGGACAAACATACATACAGACGCTAGATTTTTATAGGTATAGATCATTAAATATAATACACGCCTACTTCTAACAACAGTTTATAACAGAATGTCTTTTGTTTATATTATTGTTTATTATATGGCCGCGTTGGCTTGTTCTTCCTTGGCCTACTATTTAGTTTAAATAGCACATAGCCTACTACCCAACTCCACAATACCTTTAATTCATGAATTGGAAGTGTTAGTTAGTCCTTTCTCTTATGTAGGAAGCTCTTAGATAGCGGCGTGTTAACAATAAGCCACTTGTAGATTCTTATAGTACAAGATACGGTATATTTAAGAAATATATTCCTTCATCTGTTATTTGTAGATAATAAAGAATATATTATGACTCATTTAAATTTTGATTAGTGCGAGTGATTAGTGATTAGTTATACTTGTAAGTAATTAGTTGAAGTGAGTGATTAGTTCTACTTGCATTCTGTGCAAGTAGAACTAATCACTCAAAATAATAACTAAACACTAATCACTCGCACTAATCAAGTGCACCGTGCAAGTAGAGTTCATTGTACTGTTTAGCTGTACTGTATTGAACACTACTTGCACTGCACATTTGAACTAATCACTAATCACTCGCACTAATCAAAGTGTAAATGAGCCATAAACAGGAAATTTTACATTTTAAATCAAGGCAACGATGGATTCAACAAATTTTTTGACAAGGTGACTTAATACGATTGGATTGAGAAATAAGCTTTCATTTGATATGCAATTTTATTAACTAATAACTTATGGGGGTATATTAATAACGCTTACTTACCTCTTCATACCTGACTGGACCTATAAATAACTAAGAACAAATTAAAAAATCCAAAATAATTTTTTTAAATATTTTATTTTTCAAATACGATTGCAGAAAACGGAGCAACATGGTAGTACAATTGAGGATAGTAGTACAATAATGATAGACAGAAAAAAAAAACTTAAAGAACTACCACTGGTTTTAATAATAATTATATATAGGTATATACATTAAATGATTTTTATAATTTATAATAATAACAATAATAATTAAAATTATACTCGACAAAAGTAAAACAAAAAAAATTTTCTCCAATTTTTTCGAGTTTACACTCACCCCGGAATTCCAAAGGGTTGAAAAGGGAGACAATAAATTATATTTAACTAGTATTTACCTACGAAATGAATCAAATCAGTCAATTCATTTATAATATATTTTACATTTTCTTTTTGTCAGTTAAAAAGAAAAACTAATTCTTTTCAATAGATTAATTATTGCATTTAATATTCTTATTTGCATAAAATTGAAAATTTGTTGTTTTGATTAAAACAATAAGAGAGAAACGAAAGAATAAATAATTTTTTAAACGTTATAAACAATTATTCTAAGCACCGGATTGTTAAATTATTTATCCTTTAAGTCTCACTTATTACGTAACAAAGCCCTTTATCCTTCTCTTCACACCTTCGATCAATTATAACTAGAGTTGAAAATTAAATTTTTTTAAAGGCTAGAAATGTAAACGAGGACTACAGTAAAAAATTGGTTTTAACCTTAATTCTTATAAGGGAATTTTTTTTTGTAATCAGTTTGAAAGCGGTTTTTTTGTGAGTGACTGTACAATAATTCGGTTGAACGACCCAAGAAATAAAATGAAAAATTCTAAAAGATTACAATTTTTAATTCGGATTGTATTAATTTTAAACTGTTTTAAAAGGGACGGCTTAGGAAACGGACTTTAGAATGAGACTTTGTGTAATCGTAGTACTCCTTTAGGAGGGTATTCACCCCTGAAATTTTAAAAAAAATTATATTATTTCGAACGCACTTTATATTTCGTTGTTTCCCTATTTATGCAATATTTCCCTGGACATTAATTGAATACATTGAATGAACAGGTGGGAAAAACCACACCTTCTAAAATGGGTACCTTAAGGTGTTGGTGGTTCTCTGTAACTCGAAAAATCTCCCGGAAATGAAATGGCCCGAATTGTCCAGGAGGTTGACAGCCAGATAATTAGGATTACACAAAGTTCCACTCTAAAGTTCGTATCCCAAGTGGTGCCCTCCCCTACTGATGTGGCAATGAAATCAAACAACTAAGGCACAAATTACATTCAAAATTCATTTAAAGCCCTTTGATTTTTTTTTTTTTTTTTTTTTGGTAGTCGACACCTTTAGGTCGCTATAGAAATCAATTTCGTTTACAATTTTCAGTTTACGATCAGTTTTAACATAGAGTGCCAAAATCAGCATTTTCGACACATTTTACTTTTTTATTTTCATAAAGGCAAGAAAGCGGCTAAGGCTTATAAAGAGTGTAAGTGAAGTTTTATGATGTTGATTGTTTAACAGAACGCACGTGTTGATTAACAATGTTTGTTCTGGAGATTTTTCACTGAAAGATGACCAACGTTCGTTCTGGTCGACCATCTGAAGTTGATCATGCTAAAATGAAAGCGATAATTAAATCGAATCGTCCACATAACTGTGCGAGAGATTGCAAAATAAATTAAATGTATCACACGCAACAATTGAACATTATGTGAGACGTCTTGGACTTGTTAAGACGATCAATATTTGGGTTCCGCAAGAATTGAAAGGAATTCAACGAATTAATGTTTGTGCTATGAACTTCAAAAGTAATGCAATCGACTCTATTTTTGAAACGAATTATCACTAGCGATGAAAAATGGATCGTTTACAATAACGTTAATCGATTAGCCGCTTTCTTGCCTTTATGAAAATAAAAAAAGTAAAATGAGTCAAAAATCCGTTATTTGGCGGCATTCCATGTTAAAACCGATTAGTTAGAAACAAAATTACACGAAATTGGATACTATGGTGACCTGAAGGTATCGACTACCATATCTTAAAAAAAATTTAATATTGACAAAAGAATAACGAAACAAACATAACACCAACTACTGGTGAAAATCGAAAGAACTTTCTTGCCAACCCAATAGTTTTCGAGTTTTCCACTTAAATTAGCCCTTTCGTTGGTTAATACAGAGGTTCTCAACCGGTGGTTTGCGTATCAATACACTATTAATATAAGGAAAACAATTTCTGCCACTTTTATAAGATTTTTCCAAAAATATTTACTCACAGGTATTACTCATCGTATTGTCTATTTCAGTGATCCTCAAACTTTTTTTTTGCGGTACATTTTTAAAAAATTTCAAAATTTGGCGGTACACTTCATGAATTTCGCGGTACCCAAAAGTGCCGCGAGAGAATCACTGGTCTATTTACATAGCGGTACTACATTTTTAAAAGATTGAGAGCCACTGGTCGTTAGATTTTATCATAAAATCCGTGATAGAGACAGATTTTTTCTTATCAATAGATTTCCGCTTACTGCACTTTTTAACCAAAAAAAAAAATCTAAATTCAGAAAAAAAAATTTTTTTTCTATTTTTTCATAAAACTTGTTTTAAGCAAAGTGGACGTCAAATCGAACCATTTTGAAAATTTTTCTGGTCCAAAAATCGAGATACCCCAAGATATGAAAAACAAAAAGTATAAACCGGTGTTAATAAGGCAAAAGGTTCAAGTAACACTTGAAAAAAAAATATCCAATTAACAATACTAGAAATTGATTACTAGGTAATTGTCTATAAATTAATTTTTTATTTATCACGTACTTCTTAACTATACCCATCAGAACCAAAATCTCGTCTTACGTAATTTTCAATTCTAAGCAAATTTTCCAACCAAAGTGATTCTTACCAAATCTACTTAATAACGCTAAAAATGTGATATACAAACGAATCATATATATATATAATATTTATTAAAATAATAAAATTTCCCTAATGAAATTCTAAGAATTTTACTTCAATGTGAATATTTTTTTTTTTTCAATAATTTATTGTAAAAACAATTGACTAGAATGTCATATTATTTGCCTTTTTTTAAATTTAATTTGACCATCTACCTCAATATAAGTATCGTAGTACTTAAGTACCAAGTACCAGATTAAAGTACATAGTACCAAATTCACATTTTCCAGTCAGAATTTTTTTATTTCATTAAGATGTGTACAATCAGAGTTCATTATAACCAATTTAACAACTCACTTTCACCAACAAAAAAAAAATTTTTTTTTTCGAGTTCCTCTTCAATATATTCAAGTTCCAACATCATCTTCACACATCCACTAACAACCTCCCGCATCTATTACAACAATCAAGTTGGTAAAAAAAACATTTAAATTATCATATAAATAGTTAAAAACCCTGGAAACTAAGCAAATGTGATTTAATCGTGAACAATGTGCGATGGTTTTTTTTTTTTTTTTTTTAAATTGGGGAGAGAGGGAGAGTTTTTTTTTAATTAAAAATATTTATCCTTTGAACTTAATTTTAACGATAGTTTGAAAAATTTATTCATATGCCAGAGCTAAAATGGAATTTTTACGTCAGCTTACTGTACATATCTTCAATTTGTGGTTTGAAATACGATCGAATATCTGGACGTTTTGATTTCAATGTGGGCGTTAACAAGCCATTTTGTACGCTAAATGGGTCGGGATGTAAATAAATATCCTTCACCTAAAAAAAAAAAAAATTTTAAATTGAAAAAAATTTTGGTCGCAAGTATTTTACTTGTTCAAAGGATTTGAGGCCAGCTTCGCGACCCCACCATAACATGTCTCCGATGATCAGTTGCTTCACTTCGGGATGGTTGCACAGCACGCTTAGTGTTCCGGGAATTCCGTTTTCAAGCGCCCAGCTTTTGATGACGTCAACGTCGGGAACGACAATGGCGATTACGCACGATTTTAACGATTCTCCATGGACGAATACTTGACTAACGTATTGTGATCGCAAGTAGACATTTTCGATTTTTTCCGGAACGATATATTCGCCTTGGGCTAGCTTGAAGATGTTCTTTCGTCGATCGATTATCTTCAATGTTCCATTCTAAATCGAAGAACAAAAAAAATCGATTAGAAACGGATAGATTTTACCGAAGACATAACAGTCGAACTCAAATCAGAGATTAAAGGCCGTATTTATGAACGTTCTTAAGCGGTCTATAACAGTGGTTCTTAACCGGGGTTCATTGAGTCAATCTTAGAGGTTTGGTTAATGCGCATGGTCAGGTTCAGTACCTCCAATAATTGGTCTAGAGAAAACCTTAACTGGATTCTTTGTTAAGGAAACCTTTCCGCCATTTTTAAACTTAGGTATTCCTTCACAAAGTATGCCTTGAAAATGGCGCAAGTTTAAGGGACTCCTTAACAAAAGAACCAATCAGAGAAAATGTTCTGTTTCCTCTATTTAATTCAATGAATATTTTGAAAAGCTAAAGGTAGCTATCCACCAGAGGCGGTCCATACATGCTATAGATGCGCCGCATGTCTTTGAATTGTAAGACAATTTCAAAAATTGAATATTTTTTATGATTTATTCATTTCATTTTTAATTTACGTAATTGCATTTGTAAAATCATTCTAAAAATGATATATTTTTATCATTTATAATTTTTTAATTTAAGTAATAATGAAAGGTATCGCTCATAAAATTGGCATAGTTTACCAAATCAAATGAACGGCAAAAGCCGAATGAATACGCAGGCGACAGTAGCATGCGATTGTTTGCTTCGATTTGGTCGCGCATGCGCACTAGTACGGTCGAATACAATCTCTCTCGGCATTTAACATTGCCGATTAACGGTCTGCAGATGCGTTTGCCGTTTTGAATAGAAACAGTGAATTTAATTGTTACTGATACTTTTCGTGAGATATTTTGAATTATTGACCCAAAGGCCATACAAATGTTCTGTTTTTTTAGGATAAGAACTATTTTCGTGGTTTTTAAATACATTATATGATGCGGTTGTTGATGATTTTTGTAAGAGGAGCGTCGAATAAGTCTTATTTAAAAAAAAAATACTTAAAACACCACGTTTATCAAATAAAAAAAGAATAAAAATGTGGTTCTTATAACCAACCCCCCACTGCTAATCGCATGTCCTGTTTCAAAAGTCATCGCACGCCACTGCTATCTACCTATTTTAGAACTAAAGAAGAAAAACAGACCAAAGTTATAGGAACTCCTTAGCAATTATGGTTTCCTTAAGAAAGGAACGAGTAAAAAATCGTTTATAAATTGTTTTATTTTTTGGTGGATTTAAGTCGCTTTGACATCTAAGGTCTATCACGACTGTCTAAATACAGAAAATTTCTGTTGGTTAATTTTTACTTAGGTCTAAAATCTTAAGTCTAGGATTTAACGGGGATCGAACCCAGAAGCACTTGACGCATGAAGCAAAGAGAACAATTGCTCTAACCACAGCGCCAATAGGTGGTTCTATAAATTGTTTTAATGATAGCTTAAAGTTTTCAATTTATGAAAAAATCTCTAGAAAAGTTTCCTTATAAATACGGCCTTTAATTTCTTACAAAAAACGGGGCGTTATCATTTTGATCTTCGACATTACTTTCTGTGGCCTAAACCTCGAAGGTTCGAAAGTTTTCCAGCTTTGACTCATTTTAAATGTGACCCAACAACTTAAGGTTTAGGAAGGTTAGGAGAGCCAGATCGCACGAATACACGTGCTGCCCTCTACTCCGAGTACGAAATTTGAAACTATTCCTTGACCACTCCTTTCTCCACTGTTCTACACTCGGAACGCCTAAAGCAGTGAAACCTCGACCGTTTCTCTATGGCTTTAGGCGTTCCGAATGTAGAACAGTGGAGTAAGAAACAAACGAGTGACCAAGGAATAGTTCAAAATTTTGTACTCGGAGTAGAGGGCACCACGTGTATTCGTACGATCTGGCTCTCTTAACTTTCTCTCTATATCAGCGCTCGGGGAAACTTTTTTTTGCCATTACCCCAAAATATTTTTGCGTAAGTCGATATTACCATAATAATTTTGAAAAGGAGACAAGCAAAATACAAATAAATTATAATTCACAAAATTCATTGACTGAATGTGCACTTCTTGACACCGCAAAGTTTTACACAAAACTAAATGTCTTAACATAAAAATTATGATTTGCAGCTATTCTATGAGGACTTTTTGTTTGAAGATATTTTGTCCGGGGATCAAAACACATGGAACCAACACTTTCCCCTTTCGGATTTTGGGTAAATGATCTTGCTTCATGTTTGATACAATAATTTCAAAACTAGGGCTTTTTTATGTAAGAACAATTTTTTTTTTCAAAAGTTTCATATTTACCCTTTTTGGGGTTATTTATCCCGAATCCCCGACCGCTGCTCTATATATATAAAACAACATTAAAACCACAGTTAGTAAAACAATTTTTTCCGGAAATTTTTGAATATATTTTAATCTTTCAATGAAGGACTTCAGACACGAAATTTTGGACAACCCTTGAAAGTTTTTGTTTGATAATTATATCATTCAAAATTATGCCACGTGAATTTTATTTTCCCCACCCTCACGTTCTTCTCGTATATAGTCACATTTGTGACGCTTTTTCTTTTTGGTGTGACGTCACATACATGTATTTTAAACATAAACCTTATATGGGATATTGTTCTTGGGATTTTTATTAACAAAAAATTTGTACGCTTTGTTAATGACACTTTCTGCTTTTTGTCTGCATTTTTAAAAGTCCAAGTTATTAAGACAAATTATCATTAAAGCATGTTAATATTACACCGGATATTGGGATCATTGAAATTGTTTTGTCAGAAATGAGACAAATTGGCAACGAATCAGAAATTTTTCTACAAAAAAAAAAAAATGTTAAATATAGTTACCGGTAGCCACATTCCCACGTCTCCTGTATGGTGCCATCCATCGGCGTCAATTGTTTGACTCGTTTGCTCGGGATCTTTAAAATATCCTTGAAATACGTTCTTGCCCTTAACGCAAATTTCCCCTTGGCCACTGCTAGCAAAGTATTCCATTTCGGGAACGTCGACCAGTTTGATACAACAACACGCAACCGGTGGACCCACATGTTCCGGGATATGATCCCCCTGGACGGTTAACGTAACCGGGGCACAGCACTCGGTCTGTCCATAGCCTTCCAAGACCAAACATCCCATCGCACATCGCATAAACGTCAGGACATTGGCGGCCAGTGGCGCTGATCCGACCAACATAAACCGTAGGCGTCCTCCCATTCCGTCTTGCACCTTCTTGAAGACAACCTTATCCCAAAAACTGTTGTTTCTAACAACACCACGCTTCACTTCACTCTCCTTCGCCTTCAGCGCCATATTGAACAGCATCCGTTTCATAATTGAGCCGGAAATTTCTTGTTGCACTTTATCGTAGATGCGATTGAGCAAACGGGGTACAGCCGGTGTCATCGTCGGACGCAGTGCTTTCATGTCGTCGGACAAGCGGCGAATGTCTCCAGAAAAGTATCCGACAGCGGCTCCTGTTAGAAACATGGCATTCTCACAGCATCGCTCCAACATGTGAGCGAGCGGCAGGAAGGACATCATCACATCGGAGCTCAATGGTCGATGCTCTCCCATTTGTAAGATTACAGCTGCAACACTTGACACTACGTTTTCGTGTGTCAACATTACTCCTTTGGGGTTTCCAGTCGTTCCACTCGTATAGCAAATTGTACACAAATCGCTCGGTTTCGGGGGCTAAAATTAAAAACCACAGAGCCATTAGTCAATTACCCCCTTAAAGCTGACAAAGTTGAACTTTCGTAAGGATATTTTGAGCACTTTTTCTACAACTTGACTAAAAATCGAGATTTTTATAAAAAGTTCAATTTTGAGAGCTTTGAGCTTGACTTGTTCTGGAAATCAAGATTTTTATGAAAAATTGAATTTTGAGAGCTTTCAGCTTTAGTAGTTCTGAGAATCGAGATTTTTATGAAAAGTTCAATTTTGAGAGCATTGAGCTTAACTAGTTCTGAGAATCGAGATTTTTACGGAAAGTTCAATTTTGATAGCTTTGAGCTTGGACTGAGATTCGAGATTTTAATGAAAAATTCAATTTTGAGAGCTTTGAGCTAAACTAGTTCTGGGAATTGAGATTTATATGAAAAGTTTAATTTTGAGAGCTTTGAGCTTGAGTAATTCTGAGATACAGGTTTTTATGAAAAGTTTAATTTTAAGAGCTTTGAGTTTAACTAGTTCTGAGAATTGAGATTTTTATGGAAAGTCCAATTTTGGGAACTTTAAGCTTGACTGAGATTCGAGATTTTTGAGAAAAGTTCAATTTTGAGAGCTTTGAGTTTAACTAGTTCTAAAAATTGAGATTTTTATGGAAAGTCCAATTTTGGGAGCTTTGAGCTTAACTAGTTCTAAGAATCAAGATTTTTATGAAAAACTCAATTTTGAGAGCTTTGAGTTTGACTGAGAATTGAGATTTTAATGAAACTGCAACATTGAGATCTTTGATTTTAACTAGTTCTGAGAATCGATATTTTTATGAAATATTTATTTTTGAGAGCTTTGAGCTTCAGTAGTTCTGAGAATCGAGGTTTTTATGAAAAGTTCAATTTTGGGAGCTTTGCGCTTAACTAGTTCTGAGAATCAAAATTTTTATGAAAAGTTCAATTTTGAGGCTTTGAGCTTGACTTAGAATCGAGATTTTATTGAAAAAGTCAATTTGCAGAGCTTTGTGCTTGAGTAATTCTGAGAACCAAGATTTTTATGAAATATTCAATTTTGAGAGTTTTGAGCTTCAGTAGTTCTGAGAATCGAGGTTTTTATGAAAAGTTCAATTTTGAGAGCTTTGAGCTTGACTGAGAATCAAGATTTTATTGAAAAGTTCAACTTTGAGATCTTTGAGCTTAACTAGTTATGAGAATCGAGATTTTTTTGAAAAAGTCATTTTTCAGAGCTTTGTGCTTGAGTTATTCTGAGAACCAAGATTTTTATGAAATATTCAATTTTGAGAGCTTTGAGCTTCAGTAGTTCTGAGAATCGAGGTTTTTATGAAAAGTTCAATTTTGAGAGCTTTGAGCTTGACTGAGAATCAAGATTTTATTGAAAAGTTCAACTTTGAGAGCTTTGAGCTTAACTAGTTATGAGAATCGAGATTTTTTTGAAAAAGTCATTTTTCAGAGCTTTGTGCTTGAGTAATTCTGAGAACCAAGATTTTTATGAAATATTCAATTTTGAGAGCTTTGAGCTTCAGTAGTTCTGAGAATCGAGGTTTTTATGAAAAGTTTAATTTTGAGAGCTTTGAGCTTGACTGAGAATCGAGATTTTATTTAAAAGTTCAATTTTGAGAGCTTTGAGCTTGACTGAGAATCAAGATTTTATTGAAAAGTTCAATTTTGAGAGCTTTGAGCTTGACTGAAAATCGAGATTTTAATGAAACTTCAACTTTGAGAGCTTTGAGCTTAACTAGTTCTGAGAATCGAGATTGTTATGAAAAGTTAAACTTTAAAAGCTTTGAATTTAACTGTTCTGAGAATCGAGATTTTTATAAAAAATTTGATTTTGAGAGCTTTGAGCTTCAGTAGTTTAGGGGCTTTATCGGTTCCAGTTTACGTACTTGTTCGGGATGATCTTTTTGAGCACCAAGAATTTCCACGTCACTGAACCGGAGGATTTCGACGTTTCGATTTTTGGCGCGTTGTTTTGTTGCCAGTCGAACTTCTTTTATCACGATTAGTTTTCTAAGGCACATCGGAGCTTTATCCAGCAACATATTACATTTGGCGTCATCCTCGACAATAATTGCACTAATATCGGCTTAAATCCAAATAAATTAATTTTTTTCTATTTGATAAAGATGATTTTTAAGTACCTTGTTTAATGATGAAAGCACACGAGTCGGGTCCTAGCGTATCATAAAGCGGGATTATGACCATATTGTAACAGTAGGTCGCCTGTTCGGTGATGATCCATTCGGGACAGTTTTGAGCATAAATTCCTATAAATGTGTTGCTACTCGGTGGCAAACCGTGGGACACGAGGCCAGATCCAAAATTTTTGGCGCGTAACAAAGCTTCGTTATAGTGTAACCATTGATATGGCTTTGTATGAGTTTCACGCCATCCAAGACATGGTCCATTATCTTAAAAAAAAAAAATTAAAAAATTAAAATTTTTTTTTCTGAAAAACTACTCTAAAAGCTCACTTGATTCTTTGGCCCCTCGCCTAAAACAGTCATACAGCGTTTTTGTGTCTTCATACAAGTAACTGACGAAATTTCCATTTTTGGCTTCTTTATAGAATTTCGAGACGTGAATCATTTCAGGTCCCTGAAACAAGAAAAAAAAATGATAAAATATATTGTGTAGTATCAAATATATAAATTGGATGATTTAAACAACGAGTTCGTCGAATATTTTTAGAAGATTAATGTATTAATAGCGCGCGAGACAGATTTTGAACATTTGGAACTTGAATTTATTGGATACGGTTTGTGTCATCGATTGAATAATAAATTACAAAATAAAACTAAACAAAATGTTTGCGGCTGGTATAGGAATCTCGCAGATTTTCTCATTTTATATTTTAAACGCTTAGGATAAATATCATAAAGTTCGTTTTTATAAAAATATTTTCTTTGCTCTATGTAATAACTAAAGTCTTGAAAGATTTGGAAACACGTAAATAAATATAGCAAATTAAATATTTTCAAAGAAATTTTTTTTTCATTTTCAACTTAGTTTTATAATGGGCTAAGTTAAACAGTTTGACTTGCTATATTAAAACAGTAAAAAAAAATGCATTCCTCAGTAAAATCTCCAGATCTTGCATTCGATGCTTCGAATATCTTTCATCAAAGCATTAATTAAGCCTTTGCATTTCGAATAACTTAGCATTGCTTCACTTAAATCGTTAAGTTCTATTCACATTCATGATCTTCAAGTAGTACCTACAACAAATTTTTTGAAATCATAATTGAAAACGAGCTCTTAATATTAATATTATAAGATTTGCCTCAATCCGGAAAATTAATGTCTCAAAGTAAGCTTTGGAAGTTGTGACGTATCAACCAATGAAAATCTTTAACTTAACAAAACAACCAATAGGCTCTTAGAAAATCATAGCTTACTTGATTTATTCGTATTGAATCAAGGGAATTTTATATGTATAATAGGATAAGACAATTTTATGACGTGCATGCATTCACTAGGATAGGGGTCGACAACCTATTTTAACTAAGGAGTCATTTTTTCTTAAATAATTTTACGAATTTAAATTTAAGTAAAAATTTTGTAGATCATTCACAGATTTGTTTTATATCAGGTTCATAATTTGAGGTTTTTAATATAATTTGATCTTCCTTTTGAGAATTTGAAATTTTTTTCCATTTATGATCTACTGCCAATTTTTCTTTTTTAAAATAAATAATTTGAACAGGCTCAAGAGCCACACAATTTGTACAAAAACCCCTGTACTAAGGTGTTTCAAAAAAAAAAAAAAATTAAAATTTAAGAACAGTTCATCGTAACAACAATCTGAAATAAGGAATTTAAAGGAAATTTCACGCTTTGCAAAAAAGGTTCTAAGAACAAAAAAAAGTGGTTGCGTGTACTTATGTACGAGCGTGAGAAGTTATACTTCTTTGGTATCATTAAAAATTAGTTTTTATTAATTTTATTCAAATAATCAATTTTAAAAAACTGTAATTTAATATTTAATAATAATAATATATATATTTAAAGATATAAATATTAAAAATAATATTAAGAGAATAATATTTTAATTTGTATCAATAAATAATATCCAAAGAAAGCTGCAAGACGTTTATAAAATTTGTCAGGATCATTTTTCTGGTTAACAATTCATGCATGTCATGAAAACGAAGCTTCATAGAAATTACGAAATAAAGTAAGTAGCTACTTGTCAAAGTAAATGTCTTAATCTTATTCATATCTTGTTTTACTAAATTATTATTCTAAGATGGTTGAATCATTTCAGAATCTCAGATTTCGTGATAACTAAGAATATGCATGGAATGCAGACGTCATTTTCATCATTAAATTTCAAATAGTATAACAGCTACTGCAAAATTCGAGAAAAATAATAACTTATTTATTAATAATATGTGTCATTTGTATATATAATTATTTTTAATTTAAATATAAAAATAAATAAATTAGAAAATAAATACAACAAAAATTCAAATGACGCGCGCCAGGAAACCCAATGGTTTTGCAACTAACTTCATTTTGTTGATTTTTGGCTGAAAATGCGCGCGCATCTTAAAATTTCACTTTCATCATTTTTTCATAACGCGCCTAAAGAAGTATAACTTCAAAAAGTTTTTTAATTGGTGTTTGTTTTTAAATCTCTAATATCTTCAAAACGGTTGATCTGAGAAACTTTGTTCTATGGACCTTTTTTGTGAAGCGGGAAATTTCCTTTCAATCCCTAATTTCTAATCTTAATCCATTTTTAAATGAATTAAAGTGACTTTCAATATTGATATTAAGAACTCGTTTTGTACCAACATTTTCCATACTATCAATTTTTGGACACCATTAGAAAAAAAAATTTTTAGTCTAATTTTACATCAAATCAATGAGCATAAATCAAGTAAGCTATGCTTTACTAAGAGCCTATTGGTTGGTTTGTTAAGTTAAAAACTTTCATTGGTTGAGACGACACAACTTCCAAAGCTTACTTTGAGACATTACTCTAATATTAAGAGCTCGTTTTGGGAAAAATGCTGTAGATATTAATATTTTTAAACAATTTTTGGACACCATAAGAAATGTTTTTAACCCCATAGTGCCACAAATGTATGCTACTTATAGTACTCTTTTATTGCATCGGGGGAAGGGGACGGGGAAGAAAAGAGGTAACAAATTAACACGAGTCAGTTTGCGACGATTCCTTTTATTCTTAATATATAAAGGAGTAAACTTTTGTCTGTCAGGTAAGCTGACAGTTAAACCATTGATGATAGAAATGTATTCCTGCATTTCTAAAAACCAATAAATGCGTTTTTATAAGCAATAAGGCATGCACCATTCATTTTTTTTTTTTTTTTTTTGTAAAACTAGGTCGTTATCTTCTTTATTTCATTCATTCATTTTAAACAACAAATTACATCATATTTCCTTTCTTTTGTGAGAACCAATAATCCTAATTTCATAGCTTTCCTGTAGGCACCATACAGCTTTTCAAGATTTGTAGTACTCTGATTGTTCTTTTCATTAAATTTCAATAAAATCTATTCAGTTGTTAAAAAAAATGTCAATCCTCCAGGATTTGTCCAGTAATTCCCCCTGAGTAAAGATTTATTTTATTATATAGTTCAAAAAGGAGGTTGAAAGTTTTGTGTTTTTAAGTCATTTTCTTAAAATATCAATTTTCGCCTCAATTCATATTTCTTTAAGGAGGATGATGTTGGTGTTTCCCTTTTCATACCCAGAAGTATTTTAGTTTTAATTTTTACACCCAATTTAAAATCAAGGTAAATTTAAAAAAAAAAATCTCAAAACTTGACAAATGCGCAACATACATATGGTGAAAAATATTTGGCACCACGCGGAACTTTTCCTTGAACAGATGTTTTTCTAAAAGAAATTTCCTTGACCAAGGTCCTGAATGCGGTCAAGCATTACAGTAATTTTTTTTTTCAAAGACCGATATAAGTAGTAAAATTGTTCATTAAAACTTACAAAACGATCAACTTACAACATTGTCAAAAGAAAATGTTTCAGTTGCAATTTTTTTCGATGTTAAAACGATAAAATTGGCAATGAGCCGAACGATTTAATGGATTGTGGCAAATGAAAGGCTTTTCATAGTGGTTTCCAAACAATAAACATGGCGTCAATAGCTTAATTAAAATGATACAATGAGGTGAATAAAAATTTAACGGCTTATACAAATTCAATTTAATTTCATTGATAAGAGACAAAGTTCAAGTTAACGATTAAAATCCGTGACCTATCCAAAGTGAAAGTTTTTGCCAATTTTTTTAAACAGTTTCACGTCACATTTAAAGCTCGACTTTGACGTCTTATATTCCAGAATTGCGTGCGACTTAAAACCTTTAATTGATACTTCCTGATTTTAAAAGGCTTCAGGTTTCAACTTTCAAATCTTACTACTTAAAAAATGACATTTTATGATGTCTAAAGCTGTACATATTCATTTATTTCTTCTGACAAAATATTTCTTACGTAGCTTTATTTCTCCGATTCATTTACAAGAATATAAAAAAAAATTTTAATATTTTTTTTTGAAAATATTTTGGCAAGAAAATCGAATTATTTTCTTGACAACAAACGATTTCTTTCATGTTTACATCGTGTTTTTCTTCATCCCTAAACAACAAATTTCCACATCGATATTTCTCATATAAATTTTTCCAAAAAATAAAAAAAATCACCCATACACAAACTTGTATAAATTATTTAAATAAAAAGATTGAGAAACTAAAATTTTGCCAAAATAAACACAACGAAAGCTTTCTTATTATTCCACTTAGCATTTTAGCAATTTAGAGCATCAATTCAACACCAAATGGTGGACATGGGCCGCCTATTTTTAGTAATCTTCTCAAATTTTGTCTAAAAATACACAATTATAGTACAAACGATGAAATCGTTTAAAATATGAAAATTAATGGAAAACTTAAAAGTTGATATGCGGCGAAATAAAAGTGTCATCACTTTTCTCAAAAGCCCGCACTTAACATTTTCATAATGTAAACACAATATTTGAGTAGATGTTAAAAGAAAATTTCATCTACATACATTAAAGAAAAGCAATTGATGCGTAAGAAGTGCCGTATCAATTGGGAACGATGCTTTAATTTGGGATACTTTTAAAAAAAATTGGTGATTAGTGATGTTGGTAGCCCTGTGGCTCTGGGCTATTACCTCTTAGTCATGCGGGTCATCCATAAACCAGATAACGCATTTTTCTTACTTTTTGAACCCCTTTCCCCTACTATGTGACGCCATATAGACTGCCTAATATTATATCCTTTAACCCAACGGTCGAGGAACTTTTTTTTATTATCACCTCAAAATATTTTTGCGTAAGTCGATGTTACCCCCTCATTTTGAAAAAGGGACAATCAATTTAAATTTAAAATAAACATTATTCTTAAGCCTTTTATACACTTCAATAGATCTAATAAAATTAGTAATAAAAAAAGTAAAAAAATTTATTGATGATGCACAGATGTGAAGCTTAAAAGGCTCAAGATTTTTTACGATTGACTTGTTTATTGAATTGATTTACAGGGAAAAAAGTTGCATGGAACTAGTAGAATATAATAAATAAACAAAATAAAATTCACATATTGGAACCAGCGAAAGTTAATTGAAAACTTCCCCCCTTCAGATTTTGGAGAAATGATCTTGCTTTGTGTTTGATACAATAACTTCAAAATTGGGGCTTTTTAATATAAGAACAATTTGAATACAGTTTTAGGCCATACTAACACGTTTAGAAAATAGTCATGACAAAATATGCCCTTATTACCCCTAAATTTTTTACCCTATTTGGGGTAATTTACCCCGATTCCCCGACCGGTGTTTTAACCGTACATAGCATTAGAATTTAGAGCATACCCCCTTGGTAGAATATGTTACGTGTTACGGATAGCCCCAGTTAGGGTCCTTGACTGTAAAACTTCTATATAAACTTCTAATATTTTTACCAGGGATTCTCAAAGTGTGAAATAACGTCTTCAACCCCGGGGGTGGTGAAAGTATTGAGAGAGACCGTAAGGCGACACTAGAAATTTTTGTATGCAGTGAAATATAAATACAAATATTCTAAAATTGCCCATTGTAACATTATTCATAATTCCCGGACAATGTGATATTTTCTCTATAATTCATCATTTTGTCATATTTTTGGACATTTTCTAAAATGTCCGAACATTAACAATATAACTCACTAGCTGATACCCGCTCGCTTCGCTGAGTGTATCTAAGTTTAACTTTCAAAACGTGTATTTTCTTAAAAAAAGAAACTTGATATTTGCGAGACCTTCCCTTTCCCCAAAGTAAGATTAGATGAGATTCGGCTCGACCCCATCGGCCCCTGAACGCCTCACGTAATTAATGGATGTTCCCTTCAAAGAATAGATTAGTAGCTATCCTACAGGATCTTTAGCAAAACTTCATTAAAATTCGTTCCGCTAATAAATTGCTAATGTAATGTGATATTGTTCAAAACGTGTATTTTCTTAAAAAAAGAAACTTGATATTTTCGAGACCTCCCCTTTCCCCAAAGTAAGATTAGATGAGATTCGGTTCGACCCCATCATCCCCTGAATGCCTCAAGTAATTAATGGATGTTCCCTTGAAAGGAATAGATTAGTAGCTACCTACAGTATCTTTGGCAAAACTTCATTAAAATTCGTTCCGTTTAGTAATTGTTAAATTTTGAAATTTGTAGTTTATTATTTTTATACGTCTATTTCTAATTAATATCTTCGACAATGAACAACGAAAAAATTCAATAATTTAAAAAAATTTCATTTTTAATTTTATCGGGTGTTAAATTGAAATTCAAATTTATTTTCCAGTAAAAATTGTCAATTTTTTAATTTCAACTTTGTAGAGATTTCTTTCGTTATGGTGTGTGTAAAATTGGAAGAACATGCGTTAAAATTCTATTTCACGAACCTTACCGAAACTTTTTAAATGTACGGTTCCTGTAGGATATAATTGTTTTGCCATTTCATGGGAACTATGCAATATTCTAGCCTTAAAAGTAAACTATATTTTTCTCCCTCAAACTACCACATTGCAAAAATCATATCAATCTTTAACTCTGTGATAAACAAAAAACATATCTATCCTACGGGAATAGTACATCTCTCCTGAGTAAAAAGTAGATCCAATCTTCTTAAGGAAAATGAGTTAAGACTCTATTTCGTGGATTTTAATGAAACTGCTTTTAAATACACGATTCTTATAGAATACATACTTGTTTTGCTATCCCATGGGAACCGTTCATTATTCCGGTATAAGAAGTAACCTATATTATTCTCTGACCCCTAAACAACCACATTGTAAAAAAGGAAGTTAATCTTTTGCTCTGTAAAAAACAAAAAAATATCTATCCCACGGGAACCGTACATATTTTCTGGATATAAAGTATACTATATGTTAAACCGGATTATAATCTATATCTATGCCAAATTTCATCCAGATCCATTCAGTAATTTTTGAGTGAAAGAGCAACAAACATCCATTCTTACAAACTTTCACGTTTATAATATTAGTAGGATTTATTCACATTACCCAATACATATAGCAAACAATTTTACGTCAACTGCACCCGAATTTGTATATATTATCCAAGTTCTAAACCATCTAGTAATTCGTTACAATAACAACAGAGGGTCTTTGTTTTGAAAAGTATCTTAACCAAGGACTTTTGAGCATCTCTTAAAATTTTCTAAAGTCTACTATTGTAAAATGCGATTTGAAAGTCGAAATTTACGACTTGAAAACTATCAACCAACAACTTTTCATTATCCCACACGTGGTTCGAACTATAAAAAAAAATCACAAAACAATTTTTTTTCCTATGAAAACAACAACAACATTTTACTCCAATCCCCAACAAATTATTACCTAAAATCACTCCAAGAAACTTTAAAAAAATAAGAAAAAATTTCTAAATCAAATTCTAAAAATATCCGTTGTTCAAATACATTTATATCAAGTCGAATTAATATTTCTTCTCTCTATATTTACAAAAATAAAACGACGTTTTACTCAATCTTCTCATACTAAATTTTCTTCCGTAATATTAATTATCTTCATTAATCAAAAACGATCGCTTCTTAAGTCTATTTATAAAAAAACGTTTTTGGCGATAAGCTCTATGAAATTATGACGAAAAGTTTCCGGGTTAATCTTATGAAAAAAATCGACTCATAAAAAATATTTACAAACATATTAACGTCAAAATTCCATTTCCATTACGTTCATCTTCCAAAGATAATAATTTATATATATATATATATATATATGAAATGGGCAGCTAAACATAAATTGATTGATCATGGCGCTTCAAGTGATTTACGGCCTACGATTATTTACGTTAGACTAAAACGGCTTGTCAATAAATCATCGTGACGATAAATTGATCATTTTCCAATTAAATAAATCGCGAGACAAATCAAGAATTTGGCATTCGATCGATTTAATTGCACATGATGCATACGAGAATGCAATGAGTGCACTTTTCACTAGACAAATAACGAGCGGTAAATAAATAAATATACCGTTTTGCCAATTTTGAAAATCACGTGCAAATTTTCGGAATCTATGCAGTGAAATGCAACGACTATGAAATCTATCACTTGCATGCTTTAAACGAGCTATAAAATTAACGACTTCATAAGTGCATTTATTTTTATGAACGACTCAAATTTTTGCAATCTTAAACTTAAATATTCAAGCATAATTTTTACGAAGTTTTATAAAAACTTGCAAATCTTCTTCTATTTTTGTAGTTGCTTAATTCGTAAAAGATTGAAGGAAAAGTTAAAAAAAATTCCAAGTCTAATTAAATTTAAAATAGGGGTCAAATATTGGCTATAATTTAAATATATTTCATGCAGTTTTCATCAATCTTTTAAATAACTAATAAAATACTATCAATAGAGTTTTAGTAACTTTTCATTTTTAATGTGACTTAAGTTGGTGTCATAAAAAAAGTGACGATCGGCATCAACAATGAAACGGCCGCCATACAGTGCATTGCATTTGACCGTGTCAAAGTTTTCCAAGTTTAAGCTCGTGAAAAATGTTTAATGTAATTGTGCTTTTCATAAAATTTTCCTCAGTTTTCATTTATGTAGAGTATTTGTGTTGTGTGAACTTTTCAAGTCTTGATATTTGACATCTGAACGCATTGAAGTTCGATTAAAAAGGTTAGTTTTTTGGTGATATATTATTAGCATCAACGAATATGTTATATGAAAATATTGACTTAAATCAAATGATTTTAAGGGTTTTATCGTAAAATGAGGTCCTTTTAAAGTTGGGTTTTTGTACGAAAAAATTGTTTAGAACCTTCTTTGAGCGTTGCAAAAAAACTTTTGTAGTTTCGCGTATATATGCGGTTGGATAATTTGATCGTGTTGTTTGACTTTGACTTAAAGAAAGTACTGTGATCGGGTCGAAATTTCACTAGACCCGTTTTGAGATCCTCTGTGTGTTTTTTTAAAAATTGGTCTGTAAGTTACAGGAACATCGTATTGAAAGCTTTACTCGAAATTCATCGGAATTTTGCCTTCATATTTTTAGTTGTGCCGCGAAACTTTTGGTTGATTTTGGCAAACAGGAAACCCCATTTTATTAAATGTATTTTTTTTTTCGAAAATGGGCTAACAATTTTCTTTGAGTTTGCTATAGTTCTTAGACTCATTTTTTTTGCCATTAGCAGAAAACCAGGTTAGGGCACGTTCCCCTCGTTCATCCCTGGTATGCAAGGATCCTTGCTTATTCCAGGTTCAGCATTCTGCCTAGCAGAAGCAGTCCCTGTACTAAGCTCGCGCGATTTGAGCCTGTTTGGGCGTCATCTATCCCATACAAGTGTCGCCACTTTGTAAGGGCTTTGCAGTCAAAAATAACATGGGTCGCGTTTTCCTCCCCATCCCCACACAATCTGCAATTGAGGTCTCGTTGAGACACCCCAATAGTCTGCAGATGCTTCCACAGTGTCCGGTTATCAGTCCTGTTATTGTCCTGAGTTGATTCCTTCCCAGCCGTAATACCTCAGCTATGAGCGAGGGGCAGATTCTCCCCATCATTCTCTTGCTGTGCCTCTGCCCAGTAATTTTTTGCCAGTATTTGTTTTGCTGCCGTCTCAGCCGACTTTTCATCGCCCTTTTGACAGCAGATTTGGTGATCCCCACTCCAGGCTCCGGGCCCATGAGTGGGGTCATCGAACCAGCCCTTGCGCAAGCATCAGCTTCTTCATTTCCCTCGACTCCCTCATACCCCGGCATCCATCCAAATTTAACTCGGTTGTGCCCTTAGACTCATTAACACCAACAACTTTTATTTGAAAAATTTTTCTGAGAAAATTCAAATAAAGGGGGTTTTGGGTAAGAATGTAGGAGTTCGTTTATATATAGAGGCTGTATGCATATGATTATATTATTTAATAACATTGGCACGTGATTTAGCTAGGCAACCTATTTGAGTTGAATCTATAGGTTTGTTCCAAACATCCAGTTATGGCGATGCACAGACACGACCAACAGACAAAAAGCAAGACAACATTGACCAAGAGACAAGAGTGAGTGAAGAACTGTTTCAGCAGGTTCGTTCCGTGGAACTAAACCGTGGAGCTCCCTCCAGCAGTCAGCTCAGCCATTTTCATGCAAAGACGTGACGAGCGTTTATATCGACACTGTTTCGGCGATGCTTATGCACTGTCTAATTGTCCTAAGCTGAAATAGTTCTTCACTCACTCTTGTCTCTTGGTCAATGTTGTCTTGCTTTTTGTCTGTTGGTCGATGTTTGAACATCACCAGAAGGACGATTGGAACAAACTTAAAACAGAGAGCAGGCTGAGAGAGCCAGATCGCATGAATACACGTGGTGCCCTCTACACCGAGTACGAAATTTGGAACTATTCCTAGGTCACTCGTTTGTTCCTTTCTCTACTATTCTACACTTGGAACGACTAGACAGTATAACAGGTTGCTTAATATCGTTGCAAAATTTTATCTTTTCCTAACTATAAATTAACTTGGTATAAACTGAAATTTTAAATAATTTCTGATGATGATGTTATTTAAGGCAGGGAGAAGGTTGAGAGACCCAAATCGCACGAATACACGTGCTGCCCCCTACTTCGAGTACGAAATTTGGAACTATTCCTCAGTCACTCGTTTGAAAATTTCTCCACTATTCTACATTTAGAACGTCTAACGACAGTAAAACAGTGGAGAAATTTGCAAACGAGTGACTGAGGAATAGTTCCAAATTTCGTACTCGAAGTAGAGGTCACCACGTGTATTCGTACATTTTGGCTCTCTCAACCTTCTCTCTGCCTTAAATAACATCATCAGAAATTATTCAAGATTTCATTTTGTATCACGTTAATTTATAATTAGGAAAGGATAAAATTTTGCAACGATTTTTTGGAAAACTATTTAATAAACCATTTCATCACTTTAATTTTAAGTCTTAAATCAAATTATTCTGCAAAAAATTAAATATGCTTCTATAAATCAACGTCCAATGGCCAGTCAATCTTTTTAAGCAAGTACCTCATTGAAAGCGTTGCACACGACCAAACAATACGAGAAACTTTTAAGTGCTATCTTTCATCGTTACTTTAATTAGATCCAAGCCTTGAATAAAAATTTAGTTGGTGTTCCGCAACAAAGAGCAATAATTCCAGAAACGCATTTTCCATTAAGAATTTGGCTCGATTTCAAATTTCCATAAGAAATCGTTGACAACGAAATATGCATGAAAATGATTTAATGCATCTATGGGAATGCATAAAAACGAAATTTACAAAGTAAAAATTTTTTCCCGGAAGCTTATACTTCTTATAATTCCAAGATTTTTTTGATACATTTGTCCTTATGAAATGCATTTAATATGGACCAAAAATTTTTAGATCTATCTAATTTGTGTTTTTCTATCATTTTGTAAGGATTCCTTTGAAAATTGTTCCTTTTTTCCTATATTTAATAAACATTTTACGTCAAAAATCCGAGCAAAGAATTCTTCTAGTTCATTTTTAATATACCTGGGAAAAAATGGTCTTGTCTAATCATATATAATTATATATGATGAGACAAAAATATTTTTCTCGGGCAATCAATTACTACTCGTACAAGCAAAAGAACATTTTTCTAGAGTATTATTATAAAAACTTAATAAAATAAAATAAAAAACACCAAGTATAGCGATAACTAAAAATATATTACATAATGAGTGAGTGCCTGACAAAAAATATTTTCGTCTAATATTATTATATTTTATATATTATTTTATAAAAATATAAAAGCCCAGGTCACTGACTCACTCACTCATTCTGTAACGCTCAATGCCTACTATGTTGCCTATACTATGCCTACTACTGTTGAGCCAACCCCACAACAATGACATTTACTCAATGATAATCGTATTTTCACTCGCAATGTTGTGTATCAAGAAATTTTATAAACAAATAAAGCATTCATGAATTAAAAATAAATTATTTATTCTTTTTATTGAACTCATTCATAACTTTTGGTTGTCAAACACACTGATACGAACGCATGTAATAACTTTCACGTAAGAAACTTGGGCTTTTTTAAAAAAAATAGGGCGCCGTAGGCGCCCCAAAACAACTAGTCATATGTAATCAGATGTGAAAATTGTTAAGATGTAATCATATATAGTTATATATAATTCGAAAAAATATTTTTTTGTCGGGCACTCACTCATATTATAATATATTTTTAGTTATCGCTATACTTGGTGTTTTCATTTTATTTATTTTTTATAAAAAAAAAAAACTCGAAAAATGTAGCAATAACTTACTATAGCCAAAAGCACATTTTTCGAGTTTTTTTTTTTTTTATAAAAATAAATAAAATAAAAACACCAAGTATAGCGATAACTAAAAATTTATTACAATATGAGTGAGTGCCCGACAGAAAAATTTCTTTTCGAATCATATATAACAATATATGATCACACCTTAACAATTTTCACATCTGATTATATATGGTTATATATGATTAGACGAAAATATTTTTTGTCGGACACACTCATATTGTAATATATTTTTAGTTATCGCGATTCTTGGTGTTTTTATTTTATTTTATTTATTTTTTATAAAAAAAAACTCGAAAAATGTGCTTTTGGCTGTAGTAAGTGATTGTTCAGGAAAATATATTTTTGTCTAATCATATATAATTATATATGATGAGACAAAAATATTTTTCTCGGGTAATCAATTACTACTCGTACAAGCAAAAGCACATTTTTCTAGAGAATTATTATAAAAACTAAATAAAATAAAATAAAAATCACCAAGTATAGCGATAACTAAAAATATATTACAATATGAGTGAGTGCCAGACAAAAAATATTTTCGTTTAACCATATATAATCAGATGTGAAAATTTCCCAGGTATGATCATATATAGTTATATATGATTCGATAAAAATATTTTTGTCGGGCACTCACTCATATTGTAATATCTTTTTAGTTATCGTTGTACTTGGTGTTTTTATTTTATTTTATTTAGTTTTTATAAAAAAAAACTCTCGAAAAATGTGCTTTTGGCTGTAGTAAGTGATTGTTCAGGAAAAAATATTTTTGTCTAATCATATATGATTATATATGATCATACCTGGCCAATTTTCATATCTGATTATATATGATTAGACAAAAACATTTTTTTCTCTGGTAGTCACAAGTCTTTGATCTGATACTTGAAGTAAAAAGTTAAATTATCCTTCCGAAAAAAAAAAACAAACGTTAAACGCATTAAAGAAAGATCGACAAACTTTTCTCAAGTTTTTCGTCAAAGATGACGAAAAAGCAAAAATATGATGTCATAAATAAAATTTACACGACATTGCATCGACCTCATTGATAGTTCTATCGTACATAAACGATAATCATAAATTGGCCACCCCAATTTAAACCATGTATCAACACGTCCATACATATTATTAACCCAATTAAAACTTTGATCTATACGAATGTTTTCGAACCGTCAGCCAAATGTGTCCAAGCATCTCACTCTCTCGTGATTCGATTCGAGCAAAATCACGAGACACAATCGAAAAAAGCACTGCATTAAATGTTGGTCTTTTGAAATGTACCACTCGATTGATTGAGCCAAATAATTTGATTGATTTATCCGGCTAATTAATTAGATTAGGCACAATCGACTCACTTTCAAAACGTCTGTTTGACTCGCCAAATTAATCGGCGGATGAATCGGCTCCTGGAACGTGCAACAACATCCGCAACACGTCGACGAGGACGCCGTCGAAGACGTTGCTCTCGTCGTCGGCGAAACCACCACCCGAGTATTGGTCATTTTCCAATCCAATTTTTATCACTGTTTCAAATAAATGGCGCGATCATCACACGCAACTCACACAAAACCATTTTACGACAGTTACGCAATCATTTCAATGTCCCCAATAAAACGTAACAAATCCAAAGATTTACAGTCCCCGCTTACACAAAATACGCCACTTGATTTGTCACTAAATCGCAAAATTGACGCACTTTATTGCAATGTTAACGACAATCGAAGAACACACAAACAGACTACGAATTGCAACGATCACTGAACGTTTTAGAGGCGACGATTAGAGATATCCGAAAATGAAATGATCACAAATAACGTGCTCGTGTCTCATTCTCATCTCATACCGACGTGTGCTTTATAGAGGGAAAAGAAGGGGCGTCCCGACGCCGACCTCAAGCAACGACGCCGCCTACTAAGCAAGAATAGCCCGAAACCTACATAGATATAGCACCCGCTTTTTCCTTTTCTTTTTTGGCCCAAACTTATCATCGTCACTATACCACGTCAATAATGATTTAATTAACGAAAAGCCTTATCAGGTTAATTTACCTAACTAATTCGTAATGATAAATGGACATTTCTTTTGTTTAAATCTTTTTCATATTGAACTTGAAAAGCAAAAGCGTTACGCAAATTTCGTCTCTTTACAATATTTTATAAATTTTATTCGAGGGAAACTTTTAAAATTCAATATTTGAAACTTGACTTGATTTTCAAGCTACTTGACAAGTAGCTTGATCATATCAAGCTTGAGATTTCCAAGAGATTTCATTCTAAAGTCATAATTCAATTCAAGATATCTCCAATTACTTGACTTGATAAATCACTATGTAACAATGACTATGTAACAAACGAGCTTCGAAACCAGTGGTCTCCAACCGTGTTATCATGACGGACCCTCAAAAAGTCCTAACAAATCGCGTGAAACTCTTACGGATAAAAGACACATATTGTAATGTGATTTCTCCAACCTTATAGTTTAAGAGCTAGCAACGTTTTCGAGAGAAAATTTTAGGTCGGCCAGTTTTTATATATTTTATCTCTCGCACTATCCCGGACATCATACGGACTGTCGGGAGAGGTTGCGTTTAATAGTGCGCATCGCACCTATGCCAGGTAAAATATTGAAATTTTCAGAAAATAACAGAAAATAATAAATTTGTAGAAAATAACATTTTAAGTAAAAAATGTCCAGTGGCTAGTTTGCCCGCTACAAGCTTGGAAAGGCTGGCTCGACGTGACGTCATTTGAGTGGCCGAGCGTTCAGAGATACAGCCGTTGTGCCGACATGTACACAATGAGTTTTACAAGCTTGTAGCGGGCAAACTTTACGAAAATTAGTCACTGGACATTTTTTATGTAAAATGTTATTTTCTACATATTTCATCTGAAACTTTTTCTTTTTTATGAAAATTTCAATATTTTACCTGTCATAGATGCGATGCGCACTAATAAACGCAACCCCTCCCGACAGCCAGACAGCCCGTATGATGTCCGGGATAGTGCGAGACATAAAAACTGGCCAACCTAAAATTCTTTTTTTTTTTTTGACGTCGCTAGCTCTCGTACTAATAGGTTCGTGAACCATAGGTTGGCAATCACTGTTCGAAACAGGCCTGGATTAGAGATTTTTGTTTCAAATTTTTAATGGCCCAATGAAGATTTTTTTTCCCGCGACTAACGAGGTATAATGTGATGTGCCCCCCTGTATTAACTAGGGGAGCATTAGTTTATTTGAAGAAAGTCAGCACCTGCCTAGGAGCTGCCTTTGCTATCTTGTCTGGCGTCATGTCCATCTTTCCGAAATACTACAGATTACTTAATGGAATATACAATCGGTATTTATTGTACAAAATGGTACTTGCAAAAAATTGAATTTTTCTTGTTCGTTACCATCTCTTACCAATAGGGACTCGTCATCAAGTCAAGTAGTTGAACATTTTTTTGAAACTAATTATGCTTGATTATTTTGACTTTTATAGTCAATACTTGACTTTATTTGCTATATTTCTAAGCGTTCAAAAGTATTAATCTTATATTCGAGTTTTAAATTAAATTTAAGTCAAGTAACTTGAAAATCAAGTCAAGCAATGAATCTCTTACCTTACCTCTAAAGTATGGCAAGGCATTGTAATAATTTTTTTTCGGTAAAAATATAAATTTTTCACAAATTTATAACTCACTAGTTATACCCGCGACCTCGTTTACGTGAACTTTAGAATATAATTCTTGTTCAACTTTTTTATGTTTCCTAAAGACCTGCCAGAAGCCTGAAAAAAGGATTTTTGCTCGAACTCGTTGTAGTATTTTCCTTTGAAATGAGACATTTTTCTTAAGTATCCTAGATATTAACCCGGATGGTCAATTATTGTTATACGAAAGTTCATCGAAATCCGTCAAGTGGTGTTCGCGTGATGAAATAACAGACAGATAAAAAATTTAAAAATGTTGGATTTGGCTTCTGTATCGATAATTAACAGGTACGGCTCGGTTACATTTTTACTTTCTTTTACTACTATGTAGATAGTAACGGAAGTATTGTAATCGGGTCGAATTTTCGAATTCGAGCTTTCACCGGAAATACATGCTTTGAGGTGTGTGTCACCTGAGTCCAAAAAAGTGGTTTTTAGAAACATGTCTGTCTGTGTGTGACAGCCATATCGTAACGAAAGCTTTATCCGAATTTAACCAAACTTGGAATTTAGCCTCCATATTATACCTAGTTATGCCGCGAAGCTTTTGGCTGAAATCGGTTAAGTTAAAGCTCCACTTTATTCTAGAAGTTTTGGAGCTTTTTCATTTTTTTTCGAAAACGGCTCCAACGATTTTCTTTAAACTTTCTACAGTTCTTAGACTCATTAGTGGCTGCAACTTTTATTTGAAACTTCTTCCTGGAAAAATTTGAACTAATCACTTCCAAGCATTACTAATCACTCGCACTCGCACTAATCAAAGTGTAAATGTGCCTTTAGGCATGAATATTTAGCTTGAAATAAAAACCTAGAAGCCAAAACTTAAACTCTGTGTTGTTAGAGCTCACTGATAGATAGATCCTGGAATCATAAAGTGTCTCAAATATTTAACTAATTAATGTTTTACATACTACCAAAACGTTAAGGATATAAGTTGACAATGATTTTTAGAAAAAATGTGACGTAGCGTGACAAAAATTAGACGACACAATAACCTAATTTTCCATGAATGTATTAACTAGAGATGCAACAAATATTCGGCTACTATTCGGTATTCGGCTGCATTTTTAATATTCGGTATTCGGCCGAATACCGAATACTAAATTATAACAAAATAATTTTTTCTGCATTTGAGTCAAGTTTCCTCGAGTAGGAATCTGCTTTGAGTTTGGAAACCACTACTTATATGGATTGAGTGTCCGTTCTAGGCGAATACTAATAAAAATCAATTTCGGTTGCCGTTAAATTTTCTTCTTTTTTAATAAAAAATTATCCGTCTCGTGATACGATTTACTCATAAATGAAACGGCCGAATATTCGGTATTCGGCCAAATCACTATTCGTTGCATCTCAAGTATTAACTCAACTTAATTATATCTAAACCAATAATAAGATTGAAGTTTTTTGCTACTTGATACCTATATAATAAAAATGTTCCATCTCACCTGCGCGAGCGAACGAAAAACGAATTATTTTTCCAAGCTGAGATTTTTATCTAATCTAAAAAATTTAAAGTGTTTTGTTGAATACTCTTTATTGGCTACATTTTCATACATTTAATACAATTAATAAATGCCATTTACATTGTAATTTTCCCCAAAAAAACAGGGTTTGTCCAGGATAAACTTGAAAACAGCTGAGCCGATTTCAATGGAATTTTCACAAAAAGTTATTAAATATTGTAACTTACATTATAGGTAATTTTTTATTTCGAATAGTTTTCCCTGTTTGTTTGTTTGTTCTTGGCAAACTTGAAAACGGCTGATCCGATTTGGACGAGATTTTCACTACAAGTAGTAAGTGTTACAAAAAGTGCTTTAAAATACTTTTTATTCCGAAAAAATGTTGATTTTCTGAGAAAAAAAAATAAAAACTATAAAAACTGCGCAACGAAAAACATACGTCGGCAGGCAGCTGTGATACAATGTACATATACCATATCATATCGTAAAGACGATATGATTTTAAACTATGTAATTTGTTATTCTTATAAATTAATGTTCGCAAATTTGAAAATTATAACCATTATAGAAGTATAGTGATAGGTTAAATTTCTATAGAAACCATAAATCCATAGTTAATTTACAGGTAGTTAATATATTATTAATACAGGGTGTACCAGCTAGACCGGCCATTAGAAGTTTCCGGAGAACCTGAAATAATAGAAATCTAAAAATTGGGATTAAAACCTAACTGCATTGGAGCTACCTTCCTAAAATATTTTTAGTTTTCTGGCACTTCCGGTTATACCGGAAGTCGACACTAAAATCGTTATTTCAAATAGCATGCCCTATTTTTCTTTACATAACTCGATTGAGTTAATAATTCTGAGCATCTTTCATAGTAACAAGATCTCATCTAATCCTTAAGGTTTTCGAGAAAAAATACTTTTTTTGAAATTTCGCAGCAAACGGACATCTTCTAAAAGGTCCATAACTCCCACAATAATTTGTGTTGGAAGCTCGACATAGGCTCGTTTGAGAGCTCAAAGATGCTGTTACACTCGAGAATATCAAAAACAATCAAATTTTGTTACTAAGTATCTCCAAGTGCATCGTAAAGTAACACGTGCTTAATTGTGCAAAATTTCAATTTTTTTAAATGGCACTACCTAATTTTATTTGCCTTTTTTTGGTTCTTCTTAAAATTCCCCACATTTTCATAATTCATATCCCTATAGCCAAGTGTGAGGATTTTCGAGTTATCGTGGAAAATATGAAAATTCAACGTTACATCTGTAATTTATACTGCGTAGCCGAGCTTTATGCTGTAGTTGGCTATGTCTTCAGGT